>CM053026.1:665214012-666414012 GCA_028564925.1 Lithobates sylvaticus | reverse complement strand
CAACGGTGATGATACTGTACTGTATATTATAGCTCATTCACATGAAAAGCCAACACACCATACAGGTGAACTTCAAAATGCAATTTATTGAGAATATGTCTGCCACCTCAAAAAGGGTTCCATTGAGACCAAAAACATTGATGAACAGGTCTCTTTTTTGCACCTTCTGGTATGTTTTTGCATTTTTTGTTTGCACTTTACAATTATACACTTTAAGGCCACATTCACATAGGTGTGCCTATCCGTACACCCATGCGAAGAGCCATGCGGGTGTTGATGTGTGCCCCCCCAAAACTGCTTGTGCACAAAAGCATGGAACATTTGTGTATTCCGTGTGGGCAAAGAAAGATGGCCCTTCAGCACACCTGTGTGAATAAGGCCCTAAATGGAACTTCTATACATTGCATTTTTGATGTTCACTAGTGCAGTGCGCTGGCTTTTCATGTGAATAGGTTATTTTTGTTGTCTGCTTCCCCGTTGCAGATTTTCCCTCACTTCCTCTCTGGTGAAAGATTGTTCCTAGAACAGAAAAAGAAGACAACTCTATCTAAGGCTGGGTTCACACTAGTGCGAATTGGATAAGGGTTTCCACTGCATCCAATTTGCATGACAGGAGATTGTGGCCAGCTCTCGCAGTTCTCTGGGACGGCTGCGGAGCAGAATGCACAGGGGTCCTGTGTGTCTTTGGCTCCATTTCATGGCCGAATTCAGGCAAAAATTAGGCCCTGATTCGGCCCTGAAACCCAGAACAGGGACGCACCGGACCCCTGCTGCGAGCCACATGAGGCTTAGATATGAACCCTGCCTGAAGGTACATGGACTTTCATGATAAATTATACATACAATGTTAGTCATGAAAAGTGCATGTTGGCAGACATGCAGATACCATGCAATGTTTTTGTTCAATGAATCACACTCATATCTTTGGAGAAAACCCCTACTTTCTTCTTTGTTCTATTGTAGCTTCTCTGTTCCTCCCCATAAAGATGGCTGATTTGTGGGCGTTACTGTAGCTGTGCTCTGCCACTGACCCTTGTGTAGTCACCTGTAGGACGTGCCTGTGTCTCGAGTGCTGACATCAGGCTTGGAACTGGGTCCTCACTCTGAAACCCTAGCCTCTCCCTGTATCAGTGGCGGCTGGTGTTTTTTTTGCCGAGCGGCACACAACCACCCCCTGCCCTTCTACCCCCAGCGACACGTCCGGCACTTAACCCCATCATTGCGGGTGGCAGGCAGCGTGTAGCAGCTTGGCTCGGCTCCGAGTCCTCTCCTCCATGGCGGCGAGTGGCAGGCAGCGTGTAGCGGCTCGGCTCTGAGTTCTGTCCTCCATGGCGGCTTCCAACTCCTCCCCTCCTCCTCCTAAGCGTCCACCCTGAAGACGTGACAAACACGAAACGTACGTCGGTAGGCGGTACCTGATCACTTTGTATCTTTGGATGCACTATTGCTGGACTTCCTGTGATATTGGCTCCGGCTGTCTGGTGAGTGGAACGCACGCTAGAGACGCACGCCAGGAGGGAAGGATCCGCCGCTCCATCGAATCTTTTAACATATCGCAAGTAGCCTCAGTGCCGGGTAGGCACTGGAAAATGTAAGTGAGCAATTGGCTGCTGTGTTTTTTTTATTTTTTAAATAAAACGTTATTACGCTATGAGGTGCGCCTCTCTTTAGAGTGAGGGTGTGTCACTCAGTGTACAGGCACAATCCTGTGAAAGCGCATTTGATTGCTTCTAAACAAAGTAATCAACTCCATTTGGTAAGAGGCCATTTAATACTGCTGGTTCTCACATTGGGTGGATCGAGAATTTGTCTGGTGATGGTGCACAAGCTATATCTACAGGAGTGATTGTGGCGTTTTGCAGCAAGGACTACTATATGAACTTTGCGTTATATCAATTAACACTGTCTAATTTATATTAATATTTTTCACGTTTTTTGGATGCACTCAAGATATTGGGATTATTTGCCAATTTTGTTGGCTTGCACTTTTGATATACTACATGAACTTTGCGTTATATCAATTAACACTGTCTAATTTATATTAATATTTTTCACGTTTTTTGGATGTACCCAAGACATTGGGATATTTGCCAAATTTGTTGGTTTGCACTTTTTATGTATTAGATTGGGCATAAGTGCTTGATCATTAATTTTCGTTGTACACATTGTTAAATAGTTATTAATTAGCTTAGTTCATGGTAGATCTTAGTCTCTACTATACAGTTCAGAATATACAATTAATTAACCTATTAATTAATTTAGTATCTCTTGTTGGTACTAGCGCCCCTCATTTAATTAAACGTCCAATAGGATCGCCTATCCTTTCGGCCAATCGGGTGGCCAGTGTCAAAGCCTGCTTCCTGATTGGCCGGAAGGCGGATCAGTGTTACAACAGCAAATATTCATTCACTGCTGTAACACACCTGGGTGGGATCGGAGCGCACTCTCTGTGACCCGAGCCCATCTTATATTGAAGCCTATTAGAGACTCTGGCTATAATCTGTGGTTCAAAAAAACTACCCCTCCGCATTGAAATCCATGCGCCAGTGTCCTGAAAGGGGCCGGATACATGGATAGGGGAGGCGGCGGATGGACAGGCGGGGTGGCGCCCGTGCGCCCTTAACTGACAGGCCGCCCCTGCCCTGTATGTACAAAAACTGGGTATGTGTGAGCAGTACAGGCAATGCTCTGCTGTGAGCGCCCCTGTGTTGTGACATGTACAATGTATATGACACACTGCTCCCCTTGTATTCTGAGGCAATGGCACTTATCTCTGGCAAACGCTGTCAATCAAACCTCATTACATATTCACCTCCTTGATATTGTGTGGTTGGAAAGCAGTGCGGGGAAGGAGAGTTACGGGGTTGCACTGTCCACACTGGAACACAGCACATAGAAAGAGAAGTGGAGCAACAAATAAAAATTAAAATGAGATTAAAAAAAATATGAAATATGGTGCAAACCACAGATTTATAAACTTATGCTTCAAATGATAACCTCTTAACGCATATATGCAGTGGAGGAAAATTTGGGCTTTAAAGCCCACGTGATGCCACACATATGCATCCACAGGGGTCTGAGGTTTGTGCTGAGAGCGTGCTCTCTATCCAACATCACCTGAACAACACAAGCAGTGCGGGTAATATCAATATCTCTGTCCCTGCCGAACCAAGTATGACTAAACGCAAATATGGGTAAAACATGTTAGAAACCTCTGCCTATCTCCTGTCCATTTGATCTTATGGATCAATAAATTGGAATACATCGGAGGGTCTCTCTCTAGTAATAATGGTTGCCAATGACGAGCTGTGTGAGCACCTGACTGTGTGGGGGAAATATTGACTGACCTAGAGCAACACTATATTTTATTGATATTGCCAGAATCTAAAGGTTAGATTTGGTCCCCAGGAGATACTGGAGTGCTGCACATATGTGACAGAGTACATGTAATGTATACACAGACAGATCAAGGCAGAATGGGGCTCTAGGCAAGAATGCTTTGGCCTCTCATACCTTTGACTGGCATTTATAAGGAGTGCAGTAGGCACAGAGAAGCCATAAAGTTTGCATTGACTGTTAGGGCAGGGCATACTCAATTAGGCACCAACTGCCTACAGGTGCATCCCGTCTTGTTTTTTTGCAGGAGCATAAATTTTGTAGCTGGACCCCCAGCCACCCACGAGCCCTAGGCTCATGCCTAGATTGCTTTGTGGATTATATGGTTCTGTGTATACCATACATGTATGACAGAGAGTGCATAGCGAGTATATTATATATGTATGAAAGAGATTGGGTAGTGTGTTCATCCTACTTATGCAGAGCTCATCATCCACATGGCAACTTAGCCAGAAGCGTAAGGACCAATGGATGTCCAGGGGGCCCAGTTTCAATCTTCATGCATGTAAAGTGTATATTATAGATAGGGAAAAATTGATGAATGGCTGCACACTCCGGAAGGATGCCAAAATCTTTATTGTAGTGATCAACAATTAAAAGCATATACAGCACAAGGAATTATGATTAAGCGATGTTATCTGCGTGAAAATTTTTAATCAGTAACAGCCCTAAATTAAATATATACAAGGTAGCTCTCTATAAAAAGCAGTAAAAACATGCATATATGTATCCATACATACCTAAATATGCATAAATATACATAAAGTACAGGACAAACTGTACAGGAATCCAGAGAGGGGTCCTGAAAGGCAGATATGTTTCCTCGCTTTTGGTTTGTGGTCTCTTTAACAAGGATGACATGTATGCAATTTTTGAGTTTTCACCCATGCAGGGTGAGGGGTTTTGGGGTAGTCCAGTTGGAGAAGAGAGGACTGCGTTACAGTGCTCTTGGAATTGATAAGTCTTCATTTGGGACCCAGAATTTGGAGGTTCGGACAGACTTTAGATGGAAAAGAGCCTCCAAACTCTGATTTCAGGGACTTTGGTTCTGAAGGGATTACGACACAAGCAAGAGATGCCTAAAGAGGACCAGGAAGCCATCAGCAGATGTCTGTAAAGTGGACTGTGTAACAGGACACACTGAGTAGTTATGCCCCGTACACACGGTCGGATTTTCCGACGGAAAATGTCCTATCGGACCATGTTGTCGGGAATTCCGACCGTGTATGGGTCCATCGGACTTTATCTGTCAGAATTTCCGACGGAAAAAGTTTGAGATCCTGCTCTCAAATTTTCCGACAACAAAGTCCTATCGGACTTTTTCCGATCGTGTGTAGCGAATTCCGACGGACAAAGTGCCACACATGCTCAGATCACATTACAAGACCAAAGCTATTGGCTACTAGCCTCTACGTAGTCCCGTCGTACGCAACTAACGTCACCACGTTCAGGATGATCGGATTTTCCGACAACTTTGTCCGACCGTGTGTATGCAACACCAGTGTCGAAAAAAAATCCAACGGATTTTGTGGTCGGAATTTCCGACCGTGTGTACGGGGCATTAGAGTGGTAGACTACTTATGACTGAGACTCTGCTAAATGGTTGGAAACCTTCTCTTTGGGACCCCTAAGGCTGGTGGTTACATAACCCTGTCAAGGGACAAGTTTTGTGGACGGTGAGCCAAATGTTTGATTTTTGTACAAGGTGTGCGGACTGTTCTGTGCTACAATAAAGCCGTTTTGTTTTTATTTATTTAGATAAGCACTTATATACATTTATATAAAATAAATTAACCATAAGCTTTAAAGGCAGACCGGCCTTTAAAGGATTTTCTATCACTATCAGTCTGAACAACAGTACAAAAACAGAGAAAGTGAATATTTCTAATGGCCACACAGACAGCAATGAAAACCTTGACAGGGGTCAAACGCCTCACAACTCTATCTGTCCAAAACTAAAAAAATGGCTTTAGCTACAAAGCAATGTGGATACAGGTAAAAAGCTATTCTCATGGCTTATTTATTCCTGATTTTTCTTTTGTTTTGTCATTTTTTTTTTACTAATGGATGACCCCCCTGCATGGGACACATTATCTGTGATTCAAAGACTATATAATACAATATCTCCACTCCTATAGGAATGCCATCACTGTCACTAATTTGGTTGAGCAATTTATTTCTTCATATTGTCTTCCTCTCACATTAGGGTTAATTTGTCATAGTCTGGTTCTTGAGAAAGTGAAAGAAGCAGCAGCTCTCATTGACTAAGACGTATATGTCCCTATTGATATATGGGTCAGCTTTGTGGTCATCAAACTTGCTTATATCAATGCCATTAATTTGCAATGACAAAACTTTTATGCACATATAGGCAAAAGAGAATGTAGATTGAAACCATTGTAAAAAGTTTTTGAAGAACTTTCAACTACTTCTTTAGTTCTTAAATCTTATGTAATTTTATTATTTGTGAATTGCTTCATTTAAAGTGCTCTCTATTTGGTAACAAACTTCCAGTAAAGAAGGAACAGGACCAGAACACATTAACCACTTCAGCCCCGGACCAATTGGCAGCCAAAGGACCAGGCCCCTTTTTGCGATTCGGCACTGCGTCGCTTTAACTGACAATTGCGCGGTCGTGCGACGTGGCTCCAAAACAAAATTGGCGTCCTTTTTTTCCCACAAATAGAGCTTTCTTTTGGTGGTATTTGATCGCCCCTGTGTTTTTTATTTTTTGCGCTATAAACAAAAATAGAGCGCCAATTTTGAAAAAAATGCAATATTTTTTGCTTTTTGCTATAATAAATATCCCCAAAAAATATATAAAAAAAACATTTTTTTTCCTCAGTTTAGGCCGATACGTATTCTTCTACATATTTTTGGTAAAAAAAAAATCGGAATTAGCGATTATTGATTGGTTTGCGCAAAAGTTATAGCGTTTACAAAATAGGGGATAGTTTTATAGCATTTTTATTAATATTTTTTTTTTACTAGTAATGGCGGCGATCAGCGATTTTTATTGTGACTGCGACATTATGGCGGACACATCGGACATTTTTGACACATTTTTGGGACCATTGTCATTTATACAGCAATCAATGCTATTTAAATGCATTGATTCCTGTATAAATGACAGTTGTAGTGAAAGAGTTAACCACTAGGGGGAGGGGAGGGGTTATGGGCTCTGACGTGTGTGTGTTTTTTTACATTGGGGGCGGGGCTGACGTCTGACGTCATTGATCTGCTTTCCCGATGACCGGGAACAGCCAATCAATGACAGGCAGAGTAGGAAGCGCGGGGAGAGGTTTGTTTACACAAACCTCTCCCCATTCTTCAGCTCCGTAACCCGATCGCGGGACACCAGCGGCGATCGGGTCCGCTGGTCCCGCGGCCGGGGTCACGGAGCTCCCGACCGTGTCGCGAGCGCGCCGCTGGCGGCGCACGCGCGACCCACGGGCAGGCATTTAAAGGGCCACGTACAGGTATGTGGTTTTGCCTGCCCGTGCCATTCTGCTGACGTATATATGCAGTGGTCGGTCGGGAAGCGGTTAAAGAAGTATTAAACCCAAAACCAAAAATGTAATATATTGCAGCTTACCAATCTTTAGATGTGGTGGCTGCATTAGTTTTCTTTTTCTAGGCTTTTTTTCTGTATTCACCTGGTGATCTAGCTAGTAATGCACATCCTGTATTAGGATGCCTACACTCTGGATGAAGAAGTACTGGGGCACCTTTGGACAGCAGCATAGTTAATATGAGCGGAGGGGGTTGTTAGATGTTGTAGCAGATTTAAGCTAAGAAATTTAAGCCAAAATCCAGTTCACACTTTATGAGCAGTTTTTTTCTTTTTTGGATAAAGGTTTTACATAAATAAATAAAAGCTGATCATTGTAAGCACCTCTGCCAATGTTAAATGGTTTGTCTCAACCCTTAAATTGCTACATCTGCAGGAGAGCTTTTTTCTTTTGAAAAACAACAGGTGTACTGGCGGGATCACAGGTGAAAATAAAAAATAGAAAGCCTAAAAAAGAACACTGATGCAGCCACTACATCTAAGAATTGGTAAGCTTCAATATAATAAATGTCTGGTTTTGGGTTTAATACTGCTTTAATGTATTGTATGAGTAAACCCTAATAGAGAGAGCTGCCTGTTCCTGAATCTTGACCGGGGTAGCCCCGTGAGGGGTCCCGGGCCTGGGAGTGTTTGCCGTCCCGCAACATGGTTCTTCTGACTAGCCCCATAGACCCGCTTGGTCTGGGGCAAAGGATCCGTCTGTTCCTGAGTCTCGGAACCGTCTGTTCCGAGGCGCAGTGACTGAGGGAGGATTCAAGGCGTCCGGGTGTGCTCTCAACTTGGAGGGGCATCACAGCTCGTGTAAGGGACCAGGGAGGACTCTTCGGAGGAGGGCCAACAAGCTGGCATCCCAAGAAGTGCCTGGTTGCTGAGTTGTTAAGGACATTAACGAATCCTCAGTTTCGCAGTACTGCCAGGGAGACAGAAAACGTTTCAGGTACTGAGAAAAGGTTCCTAATTCATTCTCGGTCGAGACTTTATTCACGATCAGAGACTTTGCAAGTTCCAGATCTAAGTGCTGACTGTCATAATCTCTGGCTGGAGATTGTTCAGCTTTGAAGCGCCCAGCTGCGAGTGGCTACTCTCTCGGTTTTGCATTAGAGACCTTCTAAGGGTCGGCAGTTCAAAGTGCCTGAGTTTATTCACCCTTGCCCTAAACCTGGGAACCCCTAGACATGGAAGAACAAGCCAAGCGGAGGTAACCGGTAAGCCCAAAAGTCAAGGCCGCCCCTTTGAGGGTTATGGCCGCAACACCCCCATTTTACACAAACTCATCCAGATTAAATGGGATTCATTCTGAATAGATTCACAGCTGTTAACACACAGAGACTATACCTAAACCTACAAATACCGATAGATAATTCTAGAAATAGAGTATCCTTAGATGCCACCAAAGCATCTGATAGTGTGGCATGGGGCTACCTCTGGCAACTGTTGAATTTTTAATTTAGGCCAACGCTTCATTGCTTGGATCAAATTACTCTATACCACTCCAACAGCCCGAATTAGACAAAATATTTTTTATTACAGACCTTTTTACTGAGAAGAGGTACTAGACAGGAATGTTCACTCTCATCACCTTTGTTCCTGCTGTTGAGCCACTAGCCACAACCATCTGTGCTGACCCAATACAGTGGGCTTCAGAAGGGGAGAAAAAGAAGAGGAATTGGCCCTATATGCAAACAATGCCCTGTTATTTCTGGGGCACACTAAGTTTCTCGTTGAGACCCTTATGTGGTTAATAGAATAAAAGAAATTGGCACATAATCAGTTGGGAAATGTCCTCTTTACTACTGATAGATCGTATATCCAAGAGACCCTTACGGAAAATGCCTCTCAGATTAAAATTACAGACTCATTCACCTATCTAGGGATCAGAGTCATTGCAGATATTTCTAAGTATACAGCTCTAAATCGTCTTCCCTGCTATGTAAATTTTAACAAAAGTCCACTAGTTGGTGTAAACTACCACTTACAGTAGATGACAGGGCAAATTTAATAAAAATGATATGGGCCCCACAATGGCATTGTGTATTACACAATGCTCCCCTATGGAAACTTAAAAATGTTCAAGAAAATTGCCCAATTTAGAGACTTAATTTGGAAAAAACATTGTCCTAGAGTTAAATTGTAAACCTTGCAATTCCCTAAAGGTTGGAGGGACTCTCGGTCCTTAATGCACAATTTTATTTCCTATCCTCACAACTACATAGTAGGATAGGGGATCGCGAGTGACTACGAAACAATTAAAAAAAAAAATTTAAATTAATTTCCATGTTCCTACAAAGGAAATCGATAGATAATTTGGAAGGTAGAAGGTTTTCATTTATAGCTACCAACTTTAACAAAATCAAGCTCTTAAATCTATCCAAAATGTAAACAATGAGTTTGGGATACCTAAACAATGGTTCGTTCAAAACTGCAATATATTGTCTTGTCACCATTAAAAATTTGTATGTGGATGTATACTTATGCCCCGTACACACGATAGGATTTTCTGACGGAAAATGTTTGATAGGAGCTTGTTGTCGGAAATCCCAACCGTGTGTAGGCTCCATCGGACATTTTCCATCAGAATTTCCATCACACAAAATTTGAGAGCTGGTTCTTAAATTTTCCGACAACAAAATCTGGTGTCGGAAATTCCAATCGTGTGTACACAATTCCAATGCACAAAGTTCCACGCATGCTCGGAATCAAGCAGAAGAGCAGCACTGGCTATTGAGCTTCATTTTTCTCGGCTCGTTGTACGTGTTGTACGTCACCGCGTTCTTGACTTTTCAGAATTTCCGACCAACTTTGTGTGACCGTGTGTATGCAAGACAAGTTTGAGCCAACATCCGTCGGAAAAAAAACATGGATTTTGTTGTCGGAAAATCATATTGTGTGTATAGGGCATAAAACTCTATAATTACCCAGATACTAATGACAGAAACTAAGAAAGGCCTAATATCAACAATTTATAAAGCACTAGCACAAAACAATGTGGAGCCTCAACCTTTAATGTAGAAGAGAAGTGGATGGGAGACGGATTTTGGCTTTATATCGGTTGGGCAGAAATTTCATGCAATGGGGGTTATTTACGAAAGCAAATCCACTTTGGACTACAAGTGCACTGCAAGTGAAAGTGCACTTGGAAGTGCAGTCGCTGTAAATCTGAGGGGTGGATCTGAAATAAGGGGAAGCTTTGTTGATTTTATCATCCAATCATGTGCAAGCTAAAATGCTGTTTTTTATTTTCCTTGCATGTCCCCCTTGGATCTACAGCGACTGCACTTCCAAGTGCACTTTCAGTGCACTTTCAGGTGCACTTGTAGTGCAAAGTGAATTTGCCTTTAGTAAATAACCCCCAATGTGTTGTTGGTATCAGAACGATTCTTCTGATCCAGAAACTCACACAACCTTTTATTGAAAATTATCAGGATTACCTGATTCTAAAGTCAGTTCACCAGGGTTTACTTCCTCTTTAATTTTCTGAAGTCGCTCTCAATATGTTTTATCCCCCACACCATTCACCATTTTTGTTACCAATCTCTGTACTCGTTCTAGCTTTTCAAAATCTTTGTGTAAGTGAGGTCTCCAGAACTGGACACAGTAGTTTCATGCACACGGATGTAAAAAAAAAGAGCATTTTTTGTTTACAGATCTGAATGCAGGTGTATTGTTCCAATGGGGACATGCACACAGGTGCGTAAACTTGCTCTGTGTTCAGATCCATAACCAGAAATTGAAAAATTTGTGTCTGAGGACATGCATTTTACATGCTTACGCATGTAAATGTGTGTAAATGCATGTATAAAAAGTGTATTCTGGTATTGAAAAAAAGCCAGGATGATATAGAAATGACCATTGTACACATTAAAAAAAACATGTCTAAAGACAAGCATTTTACTGATCATTTAAAATATGCAGGAACTTTTGTTCCAGGAAAACCTTGTCTACATGATTGGTAAAATTCTTACAGTCGTGTGCATGTACCCAGGCACTTTCGCCCCTTCCTGCCCAGGACAATTTTCAGCTTTCAGTGCTGCTGCACTTTGAATGACAATTGCGCGGTCATGCTACACTGTACCCAAACTAAATTTTTATATTTTTCTTCCCACAACTAGAGATTTCGTTTGGTGGTATTTTATCACCACTGGGGTTTTTATTTTTTGCTTAACAAACTAAAAAAGACGGAATTTTAAAAAAAATAAAAAGTTTTTCTTCTTTTCTGTTATAAAATTTTGTTTTCTCCTTCTTCTGATGGGCACTTATGAGGTGGCACTGATGGGCACTGATAGGCGGCACTGGTGGTCACTGATGGGTGGCACTGATGGGCACTGATAGGTGGACCTGATGGGCATTGACAGGCGGCATTGAGGGGAATTGACAAGCGGCTGTGATGGGCACTGACAGGTGGCTGTGATAGGCACTGACAGGTGACTGTGATGGGCACTGACAGGCGACTGTGATCGGCACTGACAGGTGCCACTGATTGGCACTGATAGGTGGTACTGATTGGCACTGACAGGTGGCACTGATGGCCAGCACTGATGATGAGGCACTGATGAGGTTCTGACAGGTGTTACTTTAGGGAAATGATTGGCAATGTAATGGGCACTGACTGGCACTGTGGTGGGCACTAATTGGCCCTGATTGGCACTTTATTGGGCACTGACAGGTGATCCTGAGGGGGCACTGACTGGCAGCTGATGGGCACTTTTTGGCAGCTGGGGTGGCACATCTGATGGGGCTGTGCTGATAATCAATGTGATGATTATCAGCACAGACCCCCCTCTAACAGGGAGAGCCACCGATCGGCTCTCCCTGTCAGTGTGAACCAAGGAATTCCGTTTACCGGCACTCCCTGGTTCACGCAATGATCGGCTGTGATTGGTCACCGCTGATCACGTGGTAAGAAGCCTCTGTCAGAGGCTTCTTACCACGATTGGAGATGTGGCATGTCAGACTGACACTCTGCACTAACGATCGCCGCGCTGCGCGCCCCCATGTTATCCTGCTGGACATCATATGATTCCCAGTCAGGATAACAGAACCACTTCCCAGCCGTTAATCTGCTATAGGCCGGGCGGGAAGTGGTTAAAGGTTAAAGTGGTGTTTCCCCCTAAAACAAAAAAAGGCTTAAAATTCCTAAAAAAAATAAAAAAAAATAATTGGAAATTTTTTTTTTCTACAGACCTCTAAATGTCTGTTGCTATGGGGTCCCTTGTAGTCTGCCTCCTGCATAGCCTTGGCTGGTGACATCACTTCCCCTTGGCGCAGGAATGGTCCCCCCAGTCATCTGGGACCTGTCACGTGTCCCAGATGACTGTGCGGCCAATCACGGCCAATCGCGCATGCGCAGTGGGTGCCGGCTGTGGCTTCAGTTGCAATGCCGGTGCCGCCGAGTGGATCGGGGGGGCTAGTGGAGCTTCGACCCTCCCCGCATCGCTGGACCCTGGAACAGGTAAGTGTCCGATTATTAAAAGTCAGCAGCTGCAGTATTTGTAGCTGCTGACTTAATTTTTTTTTTAAGGGATACACCTCTTTAAGTTTACTTTTTAAAAAAAATTAAATAAATGCACATTTTTTTGCAGGTAAAAAAATGTGCATTTACTATTTTTTTTTTAGAACCCTGGAAAGCATTGCACCCATGATTTGTAGATCGCTAATGCCAGCAGATCTCCTGCAGACTGTCAGTGTGAGCTGTGTGCCCGTACATCGTATGGCCAGGCAGTTTTACACAGGAAGATTCAATTAGGCTACCACAGAGCTCAACAGCGTTGTGGTAGTTAATTGATAAATACAAGCCAACAGCCGCAAAGGATGTCGGGACTTATAGTACATTTATACACAGAGCTCTGTGAATGCATGACACACCTGTGTGGGTGCCGCACTGTTTTCAAAAAGTGACAGCTAGTCTTGGGAACTTCTCCCCCTGCTGCTGTCACAGAAAGAGAGGGCAGCAGGGAGCGGCTGCAGCAGCACCCGTTTTTAGGGTTTTTAGCAGTGTTCCCAAACTCAAAAATGATAAAGTATAATTGCCCCAAACCATTAAGCTTTAAACTGATGTTTATAACTTTTTTTTCTTTCTTCTTCTTAAAAATAAACTTTGACTACAGACTGCATACATGAATGTGATTGACATAGGCAGAGCATTATGAGTTTTCCAAAAATAGCTCACAGCAGAAGCTTTTTGCTTTCAGACTCTTTCTGTCTCACTGGAACTTTAGACACAGCCCTTTGTATGCAGCAGTAAGGAGGTTGACGAGTCCCTTCTCTGATCTATTTACTTGTGTGTGTTTTCATTTCTGCTGGAGCTATTGAGCTCCATAACAGCATTTTTTTTTAAAACAAAGCAGATAAGAATTGCTTGGAAAACACACAAAAAAAAAAAAAAAGACCAGTGTCTCCTTTGTGCCAACTTCTAGAAATAAAATATGTTGATGCAGCAAAAAATATGGGGCTTTATTGAGGACAATGACCCTTTTGCACTTGTCTCCAGACAACACCTCCAGTAAATCTGCATGAAATACCAGATGTACATTTACCTAACAAGAATGCAAATATGTGATCTTTGCCCATTAGTTTCTACACTCACAGAATACCTGAGATATGTTAGGTGCAAAGTTTACATAGTGAAAGTTCATCATAACAAGGCATAGTAGATGTAGTGCAGTGGTTATTATAATCTGCAAGATATTGCAAAACACAGGAATTCTTACAATTTTCTAAGTAATAAACTACACATCCAAGAGAGTTTGACAAACAAATGTCTTCATTATTATCACCTTATTTCCCTAGATGTAAGGGATTTTCTTGCTTACTGTATGCAAACATCCATTTTTCATGCATATCATTTCTATAAAAAAGCTTCATCAAAATGTTTTTTTTCCGGAAGCAAATGCTTTCACGTTCATAGGAATGTCCATGTGTCCAATACAATTCAAAATAGAAGCAGTATGCAACAAGGTAGGTGTGTATGTGGGTTATGCAATGTCCACTTCTTTTTTGCTAGACACACCATCCTGTCTGTGTAGGTGATTTAAACAGATTTTCTGCAATAAAAATACCTTAGCTCCAGAGCAATGTTATCTCTCAACAGAGCCCTTAATTACTGTAGCACTTACCCCCGGAGGGGCTGCTGAATATGACCTAGGTCTCCCTTGCTAGTACAGAGGCTGCCTGCCACAGACACAGTTCCATACACACCTACAATGCAGACTCAGTCTTGGGGATATCTTTTTAGAATTTATTGCGGAATAACTTGAACAGGAGAGCAATATCGCATATTCCAAACGATAGCTGAAATAACAACAGAGGACAGCTTCTCACTAATCTTTTCTAAGCAATTGTTCCTGGAGGTAACAGGGAATGGACAGTATATCTAGGAGTCCATAGGAGCAGTACCAGTCAATACAGTATCCCCCGACACATACTTCCCTTCTAGCACTTGCATAACCAAGAGTCCACAGCAAGGTCTTCACTCACAATGTCCCAGGAGCTGTCTGCCACACAGCATCCACAGGTAGTCCCTCAATGAGGGAGTTAAAGGTTCCTTCTCCAGACCAGGACTTTAGGATGATGCCCTCCAGCAAATAATCCTCTTGAAATCCTTTCCAGGCCCTCAGCCCATCACCTGTTGAGGCCCAGAGTTAAACCTCTTGTCTCACTAGCTATCTCCTAGGGACAGAAGCCCCAGAAGAACTGGACCCCCCCCCCCTAAAGAGTAAAGAACACCCTGGAAAGGGCTCCAAAACATTTATTACCTCCACAGTCACCTTCTGGAGGCCTCTTTCCAGGGATTGGTTGGGGCATGATAAATATTCATACTGTTAATTTGACTGTTCCTGCACTATATTCTGGAAGCTTCTTTCAGATTTGAGAAATCAAACACCCAGCTTGGAAACCCTGACCATGCAAAAACAATAGATTACTGCTCCACTGATTGCAGTGAAGCCAAAAACTAAAGTTAGACCAGCAGCCTAACTAGAGGAGGGTGCTATATAACTGTGCTGACACAAAGCCAAAATGACACCAGTAGTCATCAAACAAATGGACTTTCCATCCTGGAAATGTGGTATCCCTGTAAATTTGGAGGGATACTAGGTAGCATCAGGCCATCCTCTCCACCCCCTATATGCAGTGGATAGATTTATGCATAGTCCCCCTATTCATGTGTCCGGCCCCTTTCAGGTCACCGGGCATATGAATTAGAGCTGCCAGGGTTTTTTTGAAGAACCTGATTAGAGCCATAGACTCTAATAGGCTTCAAAATAGGGTGGACTCAGGACGCAGAGCATTGCGTCTGGAGCTCACCCAGGTGTGTTGAAACAGCGAATGAAAATCCGCTATTACAACACTGATCCTCCTCCCGGCCAATCGGGAAGCAGGTATGAAACCTGTTTCATGATTTGCCAAAGCGTCAGTCGATTCTATTGGATTCCTAGTGCTGGGAGGAGGAGAGAGGAGACAATGCGGAAGCTGCTCCAGGAGAGGACACCAGTCACCAAAGCAGCTTTCCCCGAGCCTGCCACTCTCTCACCACCCGCATCCAAGGTAAGGACAGCGGGTGGTGGTGGGGGCACTGTGTTAGTGCCGCGGGGGGTAGTGCCACTCCCCCGGCGGCCCAGGGGGGGGTTGTTTGCCCCCCCAAAAAATAACACACCAGCCGCCACTGGGTAACACCATATTTGACCATTTATTTTCAGGTATTTGGCTTCTGTTGGAGTAGCCAAAGTAACCCGAGTATTTTTTTTAATGCTGACAGTGTTAGCCAAATCCAGTGACAATCCAGGAAGAAGAGGAGCTGTATATAGACTGTATATAGGAAGAGTTGTCCCTGAAGTTTGTGTGAAGTCAAATGGGCATCCCATAAACTCCAACCCTATCCACGTTATATCCCTATCACATTAAAAAAAAGAGTCAATGACTGTTCTCTGACTCTGAGTGCCTGTGGAAATACAGGGTGCCTGGCTGTGCAGGGTGGGGGATCCCATTCTACTTGTGGCTTCTTAGGGGGTACGCTACACATCTTTCTAGGGTAACAGTCATCTGATGTCTATACCTGTGGCATAGGAGTATAGCATTTTTTTTACTTCAGCCATAAGTATTTTACTCCATAGTATTCTCCCTTCATAAGTGCTCATAGACATAAATATATTGGCCAGATCAGGCAATGATCTAATGTCCTGTCTATAGGAAGAGAGCCTTGCTTGATTGCTATTGTTTATTTGCCAAATGTCAACAGCATGTGTGTATTTTTTTCTGTTCTTTTTAACTTGCCGGCCGGCTTTCACTGTGCGCTATTTTATAGCGCTTTTTATGTGTATTGACTGACATTGATCAGTTTTTTATACCATTAAACTATCGGATTTTACCTATAGCGGTACCCTTTTGTTTTTCTTCTATGGCCATATATATGTGATTGGTTTTCCACCTTCACCACTCTCCATCAGGAGGACGCCAGGTCTGTGAATCGTTCCTAGGGACCGTTTATAATAGAGGGGGCCGTTTATAGCAGCGGGAGATCTTCAGTACCCAGGATTGGGTGACAACCTTATTATATTGGCTATCTGGTAAGCCTGCATCCCTTTAGGTGGTGGAATCACATTGTCTTTTATACCATGAAGTCACAGGATGTTTCAACTCAGGGGCGGACTGACAACTCATGGGGCCCCCGGGCAATAGGAGATTATGGGGCCCCCAGGCAATCAGAGATTATGGGGCCACACAGTATACACACACACAGTATACAATCACACAGTATACACATACATGTAAACACAGTATACACAGACATGTTTCTATTGTCTGAGAAGGTACTGGAGAGGTGGGGCAGCTATAATCTCTGGATTTTTAGACCAAAAGGATGTCTGTAAGGGACATTTCAGAAACAGATGTAAAAAGAACACAGATTTTTACATATTGTCCCTGGTTTTACTGAGGCTGGCAACCCTGATGGGGCCCCGTAGTGGCCCGGGGCCCTCGGGCAGTGCCCGAGTGGCCAAATAGTCAGTCTGCCCCTGTTTCAACTTTATCATCGGCCCGTTTTCAACTGTCATAGACTTTCTGTTTATTTTGTTTGTGCACATTCATTTTGAGCATCTAGCACCATAGACTATGTGTCCGTAGAGTTTATTCACATTATGAATATTTTGGTGTGATGTATATACATATATGTACTATTCATTTTGCAGCATTTATTTGTTTGAATCATTTTGTTTTTTACTTCACAATTTTTTCACATTAACTTGGTGTTTATATCAACATTTTCTTTTGCCTTATCATAGCGCAGCTCCCTTTGTTCCATTCTTCACAGTAAGAGCTGTGAAAATGTGGAATAGACTCTCTCAAGGGCTGGTTCTGGCCAGCTCAGTAGATTGCTTTAAAAAAGGCCTGGATTCTTCCCTAAATGTACATTATATAACTGGGTACTAACATTTATAGGTAAAGTTGATCCAGGGAATATCCAATTGCCTCTTGAGGGATCAGGAGAGAATGTTTTACCCTGCTGTAACAAATTGGATAAAGCTTTGCTGTTTATTTTTGCCTTCCTCTGAATCAACTGTGGGTATAGGAGTGTGTATATGGGATTTTAGATTTTTTATTTATTTTTTATTGGATGAACTAGATGGACTTGTGTGTTTTTACAACCTGAATAACTATGTAACTATGTAACTATATATCTACCTATACCTCCCCTCTTACTATATTGGGCACCGAAACAAATTCTAACCTGTGAAAAGCATCATTGGATTTTGTCTGCATCTCTGACCTTTTTGTTATGTCTACAGATGTCCAAAGATCTCTGAGGGCAATTGGAAATACACACAAGCCTTGGCCTTAACTTCTTCAGATCCGCGCTATAGCCGAATGACGGCTACATCGTGGACCTACTTTGCCGGGAGGGCATCAATAGACGTCCTCCCACGCTCGAGCAGCCTGTGCGCCTCCTTCAGGGCGCTTGCGGCGTGCTCTGAGATCAGCAAATCTATGAGACTCGGCTGATCACAGATCGGAGTAAGGGGTCAAGCCCGACCCCTTACCACGTTATCAGCTGTCAGCCAATGTGATGTAAACAGAGCCGCTAATTGGCTATTTTTTCTCGTCACACTGATAGCGTGAGGAGGGAAAAAAACGATCACCAGCGGCTGTCAGAGGGACGATCAAGGAGAGCTGCCGCCAGCTCATCTGTGCCGACCTTTGCCACCTGCCGGCAATACACACCAAACTGAGCATGTGCACAGTGCCTCCTAGGGCTCTGTTCTATCAGCAGATGGATTGGGGACAGTAAAAGAAGGGGAGGATCAGAGAATACAGGATCAAACAGTCTTTTTACACAATGCAGAGGATTATACAAGCATGCTTTACTGTATATACAGACTGATTTTCCTGTTGTGGGTTTAGTAACACTTTATAACACACAATGAGAATATCAGATGAATTATCTTCTTTTTTTTTTTTGTATTTATTAATGCTAGTCTCATATTGAAAATGAAGAGGTTAATCAAGTTACAAAAATTCTCGTACAACAGAATACAACTTCGGAAGTGATGGATTGTATTGTATTATAAAGTATTCTTCAGTTTCTCAGCATGCGTGGTCAGAGGAGGGCTGGCAGCCTTAGGCCTGGGGGGGAAGTCCAGTCAAGTGGCCCATTGAACTACCGAATCAGCTCACCATCCATGCCCAGCTGTTTTTTCAATGCAGCCTCACCAGTGCCCCTCAATGCAGCCTGATCAGTGCCCATCAATGCCGACTCATCAGTGCCACCTCATCAGTGCCCATCAATGCAACCTCACCAGTGTCCATAAATGCAGTCTCACCAGTGCCCATCCAATGCAGCCTGATCGCTGGGGCAGGGTAAATGGGGTGTATGGGGGGATGGGGTGTGGGGGTCAGCTGGGGGTGTCAGGGTCTCTTACTTGGCAGCTCAGGTTGCACGCCACGGCCAACGCAAGCCAGCACCCAGCCCGAGCCAGTCACGGCACCCTGGTCTCTGAGGGTGGTAGTTTCCTCTGCGCTGCTTGGGAGCTTGAGTGTGGACTACAACTCCTGGAATGCAACAGTGGCCGACCAGCCGCAGCTGTAAAAATAGCAGCGGGCGCCAGCCATTGTCAACGTAAGTTAGGGTGGCCTGGGGGGCAATTTGCCACTCTGCCCCCCAGCCCAGCCCTCCCCTGTGCGTGGTCTTGCTCTTCCGATTTCTTTTCAGACGAAAACTGTACTGATTAAAAGAAAATCATATGATCTGGTATTGTACGAGAAAAAAATTTGTGTTTGTTTCTTCGGATAATTTCAGATGAACTGTCATGATCAGCTCTTGAAAGCTCTGTACTAACGATCAGATTATCGTACGATCACTTTGAAAATGTTATTTTTCGTCTGATTTTCTGATCGTGTGTACTAGGCTTTAGGCTCTGCTTTTAATCACCAGGGACACAATCATGTCAGCTTGGCTTTCCCAAATACCCTGAAAATTGTTCCTGTAGAGAGGAGACTTTGGAGAAGGATTGCCGAGTTGCCAGAAGCTGCACTGTTAACACAGAGGGGTGAAAATAGCAAATGGTATTTTTTTTTTAAAACTCCCTCTTCCTGAGAACAATCATGCTTGAGTTCTAGACCTTAGATCAGGGGTCTCAAACTGCTGGCGCTCCAGCTGTTGTGGAACTACAAGTCCCATCGTGCCTCTGCCCATTGGGAGTCAAAACTTGTAACCATCAGCCTTGCAATGCCTCATGGGAATTGTAGTTCTGCAACAGCTGGAGGGCCACCAGTTTGAGACCCCTGCCTTAGATTGTTACCCAATGCAACCAGCTGGATTCGGCATCCGTCTTGTCTATGGGAGATTATGGTCATTTTAAAGGTAATCTGTACTTTAGAAAATACTGAGAATGCACTTGCAGGATAGGGTATTTCTTCTGAAGATGAAAGTTGCCTGGCTGTTTCTGATTTTAGCAGTCATTACCCCAAAAAAGCACGCAAATCAGGAAAATCATTGTCAAATCAGGACACCCAATCTGCATACTTGTTCCAGCTCAGTAACTGAAGGTACTGAAGCTACTGGATCAGCATAAAAGCCAAGAAACTGGCATTTTAATAAGTGGCGGTCAGTCGTTGCACCTTCTACTTCTTCATTACAGGGTTCCTTTAAGAAGCACAAACACAGACTTTGATGCTTTGCATAATAGGATAATGATGATCTGGTATGTGAGGCACCTAGATTTGCTGTTTGCGGTATCATTATCTCTCGCCCCTTATCCAGTATGATAAGGCGTAGATTCGTTTCTGTTTGCACTGTCACAGGTATGAAGTCTACATGAGACTAGAGAGGTGATAGTCATGTAAAACAAGCACATCACAACACACACAAAAAAAACATTTTATTTACATGTGTCACCATGACTGATGCATGCAATGATAACAATTGGGAAAATCTTTGCATTGCAAAAAGATACATTTTCACCATGTACTGTAAACAGACATTGCAAGCCTAGATAGGTACAGTAATCTCATGCATCATTGCATAATAGGCTCTTCTAGAAAAACTACCTGCAATACCTAGCAGCTATATTTCCCCACATTATTAATTATTTTCATGATACCTGTACTGTGTTTGTTCCCAGTTTTATCTATAGTCATAAATGACTATTTACTACCAGTGACATGTTGGCAGGTTTGGTTGGCAGCAGTGTTAGCTGGGTCTAAAGGAGAGATGCAGAGATAGGGAAGCTGGGAGCACACAGCCATCTGTGGAACTACAAGTCTCAGTGTGCCTTGTGAGCAAGGAGATGCAGAGGACATTTGAGTCAGGGGAGGCAGATATAGGAAAGCTGGGGGCACATATTCACTTGTGGAACTACAAGTCTCAGAATGCCTTGTGAGTCAGGAGATGAAGAGGAAATGTGAGTCAAGTGATGCAGAGATAGGCAACCTGGGGGCACACATTAATTTGTGGAACTACCCATCTTGGTGTGCCTTGTGAGTCAGGCGGTGCAGAGGGGATAGATATGAGTCAGGGGATGCAGAGATAGGAAAGCTGGGGCCTGGGGGCACAAAGTCATTTGTGGAACTACAAGTCTCAATGTGCCTTGTGAGTCAGGAGGTGCAGAGGAGATATAAGTCAGGAGATGCAGAGATAGGCAATCTTGGGGCGCCCAGTCATTTGTGACACTACAAATATTAGTGTGCTTTGTGAGCCAGGAGATGCAGAGCAGATATGAGTCAGGGGATGCAGAGATAGGAAAGCTGGGGGCACACAGTCATTTGTGGAACTACAAGTCTCAGTGTGCCTTGTGACCCAAGAGATGCAGAGGACATGTGAGTCAGGGGATGAAGAGATAGGCAAGCTTGTGGCACCCAGCCATTTGTGGATCTACAAGTCTCAGTGTACTTGGTGAGCCAGGAGATGCAGTGGACCTTTAAGTCAGGGGATGCAGAGATAGAAAAGCTGTGGTTAAACGGTCATTTGTAGAACTACAAATCTCAGTATGCCTTGTGAGTCAGGGGATGCAGAGATAGGAAAGCTGTGGTTAAACGGTCATTTGTAGAACTACAAATCTCAGTATGCCTTGTGAGTCAGGGGATACAGAGGTAATGTGAGTCTAGAGATGTAGTGCTAGGGAGGCTGGGGGCACAGAGTGATTTGTGGAAGTACAAACCTCAGTATATCTTGTGAGTTAGGGATGAAGGAGGCAAGCTGTGTATTGTAGTTCCACATCATTTCATGTTTTTTTTGTTCAGTGACAAATATTCAGAGGTTAGTCAGGTAGACTTGCTCTTGTAGTTACACAGAAAGATGCATACTAATGCCGCGTACACACGATCGGATATTTCGACAACAAAATCCTGGATTTGTTTCTGACGGATGTTTGCTCAAACTTGTCTTGCATACACACGGCCGCACAAATGTTGTCGGAAATTCCAAAAGCCAAGAACGCGGTGACATACAACACGTACGACGAGCCGAGAAAAATGAAGTTCAATAGCCAGTGCGGCTCTTCTGCTTGATTCCGAGCATGCATGGAATTTTGTGCGTCGGAATTGTCTACACGCGCTCGGAATTTCCGACAACGGATTTTGTTGTCGGAAAACTTGAGATTCAGCTCTCAAATTTTTGTTGTCGGAAATTTCCGACAACAAATGTCCGATGGAGCCTACACACAGTCAGAATTTCTGACAACAAGCTCACATCGAACATTTGTTGTCGGAAATTCTGACCGTGTGTACGCGGCATTAGTCTTGCAGTTCCACTGAATCTTTTCAATGATAAAAGGACATGCTTAGCCTTGCAGTCCCAAAAACATCTTTCAGAAATTGGCAATGTATGCCGAAGCCTGATGCCCTACCTACAGCTTGGGTATAAAGACCAGCTATAGCTTATACCTCAAATTATTGGTTGGAAGGTCATGCTGGGCTTTCTAGTTTCATAGCAAGCTTAGAATCTAGCATAGAATTCTAAAACTTGGGCTTCCACTATAGATGGTTACACAGGATAGCATATAGCTAAATAAGCTATTATAATACAGAGGAGTAGGTACAGTAGGTGTAAGTTCTCCTAGGAGGATAGGTAACATATTGGCCAGGAATATCAAGCTACCAATAGAGCTGATACAAGGACTCACCGCCCCCTCCGTCAGCGACCCCTCCTGAGCACACAGTTCAAGCTAATCATTGACAGCACTTTTACAATTCAGTTCTATAGAGCAGCTGAGATAAGACAGCGCTGGCTGCAGAAGTCAGCAGAACAGGGTCAGTGGGACATCTATTCTCTCTGCAGACCCTCAACCATTGAATGGAAGACTCTTCATCCTAATGCATAAAAGAAGCCCCCAAACCAGGAGACTATAGAGGGGGACCATGGATGCAATTTGTCTGAAAGGCTGCTGGATCTTTGTGGTTTTGCTTTGCACAAGACAAGTCGCAGGTAGACCAGGAGAAGGCAGAAAAGTCTGGGGGATGATGAGTCAGGTGAACCCCTTAAATGAAAGCCAACTCTTCACCAATGGAACCTTCCCCAGCGACTTTCTGTGGGGTGTAGGGAGCTCTTCTCTGCAGGTGGAAGAAGATCACTCCACCAGAGGACAATCTGTATGGGACCAGTTTATGAAATCTCGCCAGTCCTGGATGGCAAACCGCACATCTGGGCACAGTGAAGGCATCTCAGATAGCTTCCCTAGAGAAGAGCTGCCAGCCTTGGAGTTCCTAGGGGTGGATTTTTACCATTTCTCCTTGTCATGGCCAAGGCTTTTCCCACAAGGAAATAACATCCCCAGTGAGCAGGGAGTCCTCTACTACAACCGTATCATCAATGTTCTCCTTAGTAAACGCAAAGAGCCCATCATCACCCTGTACCACTGGGACCTACCTGTGCCCATCCAGGAGCAGTACGACGGCTGGGCAAACCAGAGTGTCATCCATCTCTTCAATGAGTATGCAACTTTCTGCTTCCAGCAGTTTGGCGATCGGGTGAAATATTGGATAACCATGCACAACCCCTACCTAGTAGCCTGGCATGGATATGGCACAGGGACTCATGCGCCTTGGGTAAAAGGAGGAGACGTAAAGGTGGCAGCAGTGACCCACAACCTCATCAAGGTAAATCAATGTATAGACAAGTGTTTCCCTGGTGTCATCTGTTTTACCTACTTGTTTATGACATATTTGCTACCTATCTTTAGGTGCTTCTCGATTTATCTCAAGTGTCCTCAAGAGTCTTTACAGTTATTGGCAGGGCCATTCACCATTAATTTAAATATAAAAATGTTAACATGCTCTGCTCATACTTTCAAAAGACTCGTGTCTTTAGATATACCTAGACTGGTTGTTGTAGGTGATCTACTGTATGTTCATTACTTTAACATTTGCAAAGAACTCTTACTGTTTTATAAACCCTGATCTGAATACAGTACATAAAAGCTGCTAGGTTAAAGTATTATTAAAGTGGTTTTAATCCCAAAAGAAAACATTTATTATAATGCAGCTTTGCCAATTTTTAAGCCTTGTACACAGGATGAGAATATCTCACGAATGTTCGCTCTTTTTATTATTTTTTTTTTTTTTTTTGCATGCTAGTCTCATATCTAAATGAAGACCACAGAATTTGGAAGTGATATAATGTGTTGAATTGTATTGTAATGTATTCTTTCATTTCCAAACATGCATAGTCTTGCTCTTCTGATTTTTTTCCGACGAAAACTGTGATAATTAAATAAAAATCAGACGTTATGTTCACATATGATAATAATTTTCTAGTCTGCACTTTCAGTTTTTGTTGTCCGAACAATCGGAATCAGCTGTCAAAAACACTATATTAACGATCAGATAGTTGGTTGATTGTTCGTCGTACGGACATTTTCTTATTGTATTTATGAGCCTTTAGATGTGATGGCTGCATTAAGTTGTTTTTTTAGGCTTTTTTTCTTTTATTTTCACCCAGTGATCCTGACAGTAAAGCTGATTTTCAACAGAACAAGCTCTCCCAAAGATGTAACAGTTAGGGGGTTGGGATAAACCATTTAATCTTTATCCCAAAAGAAAAAAAAAACTGTTGCTGCAACTGCTTCAGTGTTAACTGAAGTTTGGCTTCAGTTTGTTTAGTGCATCTTAATCTGTTAGTCTATCTAACACTACCCTCCTCCCAGATTAAAAATACCATTGTCCAAAGGTGTCTATTGCTTCTTCATCCAGAGTGTAGGCACTCTAAGGCCCCTTTCACACCGGGGCGTTTTTCATGCGGTACAGCGCTAAAAATAGCGCCTGTTCACCGCATGAAAAAATCCGGCCCCTTTAACTCCAGTGTGAAAGCCGGCGGGCTTTCACACTGGAGCGGTGCGCTAGCAGGATGACAAAAAAAGTCCTGCTAGCAGCATCTTTGGAGCGGGATAGGAGCAGTGTGTTCACCGCTCCTATACCGCTCCTTCCCATTGATTAGAATGGGACACCGCGGTGAAACCGCGGCAATACCGCCGCAAAGCGCCGCTATGGCGGCGCTCTGCGGGGGGTCTTTAACCCTTTTTTCGGCCGCTCGCGGGGGGGTAAAACCGCACCGCGAGCGGCCGAAAACCGCGGTTAAAACGACGGTAAAGCAGCGCTAAATATAGCGCTGCTTTACCGTCACCGCGGCTCCCCGCCCCTTAGGCCCCTTTCACACGTGCGGACCGTATGTCCGTTTTTCATCCATTCGTTTTCGGATGAAAAACGGACATACATGTACCCCTATGGGATAGCGGGTGTCAGCGGATGAGCACAACTATACTTAGGTTTGATACTTTAAAGGGATTGTAAAGTCCTTTTCACATGGGCTTTCTGATCAGGTCTGCCTGTCAGTTTTTCAGGTGGACCTGATTGGAGCCTCCATTCACTCTTATGGGGTAGCGAATGTCAGCGGTGACATGTCTGCTGACACTCTGCTATCTGATCCGATCCAGTCCGTGAAATCCAGAGGGATGGTGACCCTATTTTCCATCCGTCTGGTGGATCGGATGAAAACAGACTGGCGGTCCATTTTCATCTGATCTCCCCATAGGCAGGTCTGACAGGTCGGTCTCTGCACAGTGAGTGGACACGGACCTGTCATCCGCCTGCTCAGTGGGAATCAGCAGATCGACCCTCTGCTGAGCAAATGGAGTCCGCCGGACCGCCAGCCTTCTGTGTGTAGCAGCCCCCCTAATACATACCGGAGCCCCATCTCTATCCAGCAATGTCCATGAGTGCCTCAGTCGTCAAGGACCCTCTTCATTGGCTGAGACACAGCAGCGGCACCATTGGCTCTCGTTGCTGTCAAAGTCAGTCATAGAATGCATTAAATTAAAAAAAAATAAAAAACATAAGGCTTTAGAACCACTTTAAGCACAAAAAAAAGACTAAAAAAGAAACTAAATAAATTTATAACATTTTTGTTTTTGGGTTTAGTACTGCAAATGAGCAAATGTGGGCATTAACAATCAATTTTTATATATAAACCGCAGAAAGAGTTGTGGTAGCTGCAGGTTACATTGCTATTAAAAGAAGACAATCATTATGTCCTGTGTGGAAGATAAAAGAACAATATTGCTAACAAATGTTACAAACTGTAAAATAAATTGTCAGAGTGCAAGGGAAATGTAGATTATACAGACTCTAGTGTCCTTTCTCAGTTTATTTAACACAGAGGAACCCTTGAAAAAACATTCTTATAATTATTATATCGACAGCTCAGGGAACATTAGTGTGTACAGAAGGTTTTAGATATAAGAATAAATAAAAGAATAAGAATTGTGGCATTCTTAGGGTAATTGACTCCCAGTGCTCCTCTAGATGACACAGTTACATTCAGTGACAATACTTAAATTATTTAAATAATAACAATAACCAATGGCCAGAGAAGAAACTCAGATCTTGGGAATTGTGGTACCTCTCATTGGTGGTCAGTGGAAAAATGCCCTCCTACGTAGATGGTCAGTGAATTGATGTCTTCATTTAAACTGATGGTCAATGTAGTGCCCCTTACATTGGTGGTCAGAGAAGTGCTTTTTTACATTGGTGGTCACAGTGCATTTCTCTGTTATATTGGTGGTGGGTGGAGAAGGGTCCTGTAGATTTGTTGGGCAGTGTAGAAGGGTCATGTTATACTGGCAGGCAATGAGAAAAATGCTCCTTATATTGCTGGTTATTGAGAAGATTGCCCTCCTTACAGACAGCTGAAAAGTTCATTGGTGTCAGTAGTAACATATCTGGGAGGCAGAAACGACACTACCTGCCTGGAGTTTGCATGTTCTCCCTGTGCCTGCGTGGGTTTCCTCCGGGTAAACCTGTTTCCTCCCACACTCCAAAGACATGCTGGTAGGTTAATTGGCTTCTGTCCAAAATTGGCCCTAGTATATAATTGTGAGTTGGAGACCTTGGATTGTGGTCTTCTTGAGGGTAGGGACTGATGTATGTGTGGAGCGCTGCGTAAATTGATGGCGCTATATGGGTACCTTAAATAAAATAATAATATAATAGATGAGCATTTTAATATGGACAATGTATAGGGATAGGGACTGTAGGAATTGTAGGCACACACACCCACACTCACTCAGGTTGAACTGGATGGACTGGTGTCTTCACTCAACCTTACTAACTATGTAACTATGTAAATTGCTCATTGATCAAGAGAGCCTAAGTCCTCATTCACACCGCTGCGAGTCGTCATGCGATTTCACTGGCCAAATCGCATGACAAATCGCAAGCTAGTGTCGGCAATGGAACTGTTCAAATTGGTGCAACGCCGATTTTGCAGTGCCACAATGATTTATAAAAGTAGTTCTGGCTTGTTATGGCTTGCTACATATTGTACATTACTCTTTGTTTATCTATATATCTATCTAGTCATGTTTCAAACCTAAAACCTGGCAGGTTGCATGAAAATGCACAGATGTCAGCCAAGTCACACCTGAAGTCGCACTGACACGTGGCTTTAAAAAAAATGTGATTTCAAGTGGAGTCACATGATTTCCAATCTGCATTCAGTGTGAACCAGGGCTAAGCAACCTCTGGTTGAGAAAGGCTCTAGACACTTGGATAGATAGATAGATAGATAGATAGATAGATAGATAGATAGATAGATAGATAGATAGATAGATAGATAGATAGATAGATAGATAGACAAAGAGTAATGGACAATATGTAGCAAGCCACAACCTCATTGCAACCTGCCAGGTTTTAGGTTTGGCCTGTAGAGGAATAACATGTGACATTGTTAACATATGACTTATTTTGCAATAAGAAAAGGTAACATTGATACATTCAAATACACTGTTACCTTGTGAAAGTTGATTTTGTGAAAATATCAACAATGAGATTGAAAACACATGACCCAGGAGATTCACTTACAGTGAATATTTGGTAAATGTCAGATTCACTGCTTTATAAATATACCCCAAAGTATTTGTTCCCAATCTTTGGGAGTAGTTATGCACATTTCTCGCTCTGATTACAGAAAAGGATTAAAGTTTCCTGTATGAGTGTAAAATAGCAATAGGTAAGGCAAGTAGCTTAAAACGTAACTCCACTTTTGTTGAGAAAAAAACATTCCCCCCCTGGATGATCTATGTACATTGTAAGGATTATAACAACCTTAGTTGCAGATTCCTACCTTTTCTTATTCTGAAAAAATCCATGTGTGTTTGATCTAATGTCTAAAGCCCCTTTCACGCTGGGGCGGGAGCCGCGGTGACGGTAAAGCAGCGCTATATTTAGCGCTGCTTTACCGTAGTTTTAGCCGCGGTATTCGGCCGCTCACGGGGCGGTTTTACCCCCTGCGAGCGGCTGAAAAAGGGTTAAAATCCCCCGCAAAGCGCCGCCGTATCGGCGCTTTGCGGCGGTATTGCCGCGGTATTACCACGGTGTCCCATTGAAATCAATGGGTAGGAGCGGTATAGGAGCGGTGAATACACCGCTCCTATACCGCTCCAAAGATGCTGCTAGCAGGACTTTTTTTTACCGTCCTGCTAGCGCACCGATCCAGTGTGAAAGCCCTCCGGCTTTCACACTGGAGTGAGTGTACAGGCGCTATTTTTAGCGCTGTACCGCCTGAAAACCGCCCCAGTGTGAAAGGGGCCTAATAGTCTAATGGGAGTGGTTTCATAATTATCAGTCAGCTGTGGCAGCTGCAGGGCACTAATGAGGAAAGCTGCTGGGCCTGCATCCCTTTAGATGTGTTCCTATTGGAAATACCTCACCAAAAATTTATTTTTTGTTGCAGGGGATGCCTAAAAATCTGACTTGTATCTTAGGCAGACTTCTGGGAAAATTGGTGAGCAAGCAGGACAATATGTTTATGGGGGTGTTCTGTACACATTGTGTGTACAGAACAACTTCATGTAGCCATATTACATAGTTAGTTAGGTTGAAAAAAGACACAAGTCCATCCAGTCCAACCACAAATAAAATAATAATTAAAAAAAATAATAATAATAATATCATACAATCCCATATACCCCATTCTATACCCACAGTTGATCCAGAGGAAGGCAAAAATATTGCATTTATAGAAAATTACAGCGGCTGCAGATTGAAAAGGAAAGGTAATTTTTAATAACATTCAATTACAATATGACTTGTATCGCAATTGTACATGCTATATTATTTTTTTCTTTATTTGCTATCCCCCCCCCCCCCCCCCCCCCCCCCACGAAAGTGGAGTTACCTTTTAAAGGTAAAATGTACCTTCAGACACAAAAAAGGAGGCTACATGATTGGTCATTGAATCAGAACTCTTATTCTATAGGCATATAATACCAGCTGAGTATGTTTATGCCCTGTGCAGACTTCTCTGAAGGCAGATAAGATTTGTCATCTTGGAAATGTTGCGACAGATCAAAAGGAGCCCATATATGCAGATAACAGTCGTTTTCTTGTTTGATTATTGACCAAACTAGGTGATAATTATCTTCCATCTAAGTGAACCGCTCCATTCCACAAGCATGTAAACATAGTCTGCTCCCTCAGGCCTGATTCACACCTATGCATTTTTATTGCTTTTTGCATTTTGCAGGTTTGCACGACAGTCCATTTAACACGGTTTCCAATGGAACACATTCTGTAGTGCAAATCTGTAAAATGCAAAAAGCACTAAAAATGCATAGGTGTGAATCCAGCCTCAAGCTGTGGGTCTGAAAATCATATAGAAGGCAACAACAATAAAGATTTCTTATGGTAAAAATAAGAACCGATTTTTCTTTGGTTTAACCTGTTCTACAGTACTACTACCTAGCTTCACATGTACATAGATAGTTTTTTAAGCCTCTTGCCAAACACAAATATGCTGCTGCTGTGTTATGAGGTCCTGTGCTGAGAGTGCGCTCACTTCATACAGAAGCTGCACTGCCTCCCAGTGGCCCTTTAAGTGGTGCCTTATTGCCCAGGCGGCACGGCTTCTGCATAACATGACCCCGCTCTCAGAACACAACACCATTCTGCTGTGAAAACATAACTGTGGCAGCTGGGCCTACGTTTCTTACCACAACATATATGCATTAAAAAATATTAAAGCGGAGCTCCACCCTAAAGTGGAACTTCCGCTTATCGGATTCCTCCTCCCTCCGGTGCCACAATTGGCACCTTTACAGGTATATGCACCCACTTCCGGGACTAGCATCCCCGCCCATATCCGAGGATATCCGAGGATTCCCCGTTGTGTCTTGGGAAACACAGTTCCCAGGACACAACGGTGACCAATAGCGACGCGCAGCGTGACTCGCGCATTCGCAGTAGGGAACCGGGCAGTGAAGACGTTGCGTCTTCACTTCCTGATTCCCTGACAGAGGATGGCGGCGGGGCAGCCGAGAGACGAGCCGTCGCTCGTCACATTCTGCCGACACCGCTGGAACCTGGAACAGGTAAGTGTCCATTTATTAAAAGTCAGCAGCTGCAGTATTTGTAGCTGCTGACTTTTAATATTTTTGGTGCGGGTGCAGCTCCGCTTTAAGTTTATAATGCCCCTTATAGTACAGTGCAGTGGTATATATCTCACAATAAAATAAAAAAAAAAAAAAACAGTTAAAGTGATCTGAATAACATTGTGTCAATGAAAACATGCAGGAAGATAAAAAATACAACGGTGTCCTGTGCATACATGAAATAAAACGAATTCAATAGTGATACAAAATGTTTAATAAGCAAATGTAAAAGGAAACAAAGTGTCCACATCAATCTTTCATCGCTCTCTTCTGTGAAAAAATATAATGCATCTTGCAACAAAAATCTTTTCACCCTGTGATTAATGTCTTCCTGTTCACCACCCCAGAACAATCCACAATGATCTCTGTAATCAGAATAATCAGATTAAGGCTGTTTTCACACTGGGGCATTGGGGACGTCGGCAGTTTTAGCGGCGCTATTCGGCCGCTAGCGGGGTGCTTTTAACCCCCGCTAACGGCTGAAAAAGGGTTAAAACCTGCCCACAAAGCGCCACTGCAACAGAGCTTTGCCGGCTGTTCGGCGGCGCTGCCAATTGATTTCAATGGACATGGGCGCTTTAGGAGCGGTGTGTACACCGCTCCTACAGCACTCCAAAGATGCGGCTTGCAAGACTTTTTTTAGATCCCTTTCACACTGGGGTGCTTTGCAGGCGCTACATCGCTAAAAATAGCGCCTGCAAAGCACCCTGAAAGAGCCGCTGCTGTGTCTCCAGTGTAAAAGCCCCGAGGGCTTTCACACTGGAGCGGTGCGCTGGCAGGATGCTAAAAAAAAGTCCTGCAAGCAGCATCTTTGGAGCGGTGAAGGAGCGGAGTGTATACCGCTCCTCCACCGCTCCTGCCCATTGAAATCAATGGGGTAGCGTGGCTATACTGCCGCAGCGCTTTGCGGGTGGTTTTAACCCTTTTTCGGTTAAAGCGACCCTCTAGCGGCCGAATACCTCCGCAAATACGAAGGTAGAGCGCCGCTAAAAATAGCAGAGCTTTACGGCCGACGCCGCCCCCGCCCCAGTGTGAAAGGGGCCTTACCGTCCTGCAAGCGCACTGCTCCAGTGTGAAATCACTCAGGCTTTCACACTGGAGAGAGAGGAAAGGCGCTTTACAGGCTCTGTGCAGGCGCTATTTTTAGCGCTATAGCGCCTGTAAAGCACCTCAGTGTGAAAGCAGCCTAACACTCACCAGACTAAGATCCCTTTCACACTAAGGGGCTTTTCAGGTGCTTTTGCGCTAAAAAGCTCCTGAAAACTGCTTTCCATTCACGGATGTTTTCACAATGGGCTGGTGCGCTGGTGGGGCAGTGAAAAAAGTCCTACAAGCAGCATCTTTGGGGCATGTTTGGAGCGCTTAAAAAAGCGCCTCAAAAATGCCCCTCTCCATTGAAATGAATGGGAAGCGCTTCACAATATATATATATTGTATGTATATATATATATATATATATATTGTGGAGTGGGTATTGTTTCTTTTAGCCTACTATATTGTGAGTAATCAGCCGTAGAAAGCGAAAATACTTGCTAATCCTGCCATGATGGTCTCCTGTAAAGGCACCTCCTGTTATAGGTGACAATGCTCTGTCTTTAATAGATCTCCTGCATTGTTACCCCATATTACACACTCTACCAGTGGAGAGCGGCTGCACAGATGCAAATTGCACAGGCATGGTTCACTGTTATCACATAAATGCCATCCTGTCATTGTTGAAGTGCATATGTGTGGCAGGAAGTGGCTGCATATAGACCACATGAGATCAGCAATACTAAGATGCAACAAATGATGAGGAAAGGAGAAAACAAGTATTTATTAAACAAAATATGGCATTTTATGTTACACAATAGTTTTTTAATTTGTTCAAAAGCAGTCTCGTGTCTTTGGGTACTTTTAGACTGTTCATAGAGTGATTGGATGTACAGCAATTATCCAACTGCCTTGGAAACAAACCTGCTAAGAACTGCAGAGTACTCCTTAAATTAGAAAAGGTTGGCTTTGGAAACCATTAAGTTGATGTTGATGCAGAGGGTGACAGCAATAATGAAAAACAAAACAAATTTTCTAACCTGCAAAATCAATGTTCTCCAGGAGAGCTTGTGACTGTGGGGTGACTGCCTTCAACCATAGACATGAGGGATGTTACCTAATCAGGCTGAAAACAGCTGGACTGAGTGATTGTCATCTCATGTTTACAGCAGTCAATAGTGTTATCCTTGACCTCTATCTCATATGCATGATGGACTTGTGTCGGGGACACCCAATATTTACCTTGTTCGAGTCAGTGCTGGCCAGTCTCAACTTGTATTCTAACCAATATATTCATTTTTGGCACTATGCTTCAAAATGTGCCCAACTAGAGTGCCAGCAGACATGAATGACCTGCTTATTTCCAAATTACTTATCCTGGCAATCTAGTTAAGATTGTTCTTGATCTGTTGCTTTTAGTGCTTGAAACAAGTTCAAATGTTGTCCCTTAGCTATTTATAGGTCCTTCTACTACCCATGCTACCAGCTGTAAGAATAACCTATACATAGACAGATGGTTGGCTTTGGATGCAAACACCTGGGCTCCTGGCCACAGATATCCACAGAATACTTGCCATACCATGGATGATTTGTCTATATGTTTGCATCAGCTTCAAGCAATACAACAATACACGTTGTAATGATACTGTTACAATGTATTTTTTTTATTTTTATTTTGTATAATCTTTATTTAGGACAAAATAACATGTCATATCAAACATTTCCAGATAGTCAAAAACTAAAGCCAAAATAGACGTATCAAAAATAGGTACTGTACATATAAACAAACCAAGAAATAAGGAAATAGGAAGGGAGAACAATAGTGATTGTGTTGCAATGCAATAATATAAGGGTCTTCCCTATTGGGGAGTTAGGGACACCTCAGTGATAATGACCTCATTGGACATCAGCTTAGAAATACATAAGGTTACATAGAGAGGCCGCTACTAGCATGGCGGCCAGCACTGAGCCTGCCAATGCTACTGAAAATTCTAGTAAGGTTACAGTATCACCCGGCTGGTATTGGGCACCGGGAAAGGGGGGCCAAATTAGCCTCCAGCTAACCTTTCCTGGCACACCACTTCTTATGCCTCGTACACACGGTCGGAATTTCCGACGGAAAATGTCCTATCGGACCATGTTGTCGGAAAATCCAACCGTGTGTGGGCTCCATCTGACTTTTTCCGCCGGAAAAAATTTGAGCTCCTGCTCTCAAATTTTCCGACAACAATATCCGGTCACACTTTTTCCGATCGTGTGTAGAGAATTCCGACAGACAAAGTGCCACGTATGCTCAGATCAAATTACGAGACTAAAGCTATTGGCTACTAGCCTCTACGTAGTTCCGTCGTACGCAACGAACGTCACCACGTTCAGAATGATCGGATTTTCCAACAACTTTGTCCGACCGTGTGTATGCAACACCAGTGTCAGACAAAATCCGTCTGAAAAATCCAACGGATTTTGTGGTCGGAATTTCCGACCATGTGTACAGGGCATAATTGTTATTTTGCAAGATTTTATTGATAAAGAATGGCTACTCACAAGGGCTTCAATATACAACGTATAACAGAGCAGGCACTGAGGGTATAGATATCCAGGTTGGCAGCGGGTGACATCAGGACGTGGGTCTCCCCTGTACGTGTTACATTCACAAGAACTTTGTCAGCCATTCTTTATCAATAAAATCTTGCAAAATAACAATACCAGTGAGCACTTAGATTTGCTTTTCTCTTACCATACTAATCCCTTGGGATATCGGTCGGTGGACCTGGACCTTATCTGGAGGTTATACTCGTAAGGGACATGCGTTGTTGACCATCTGGTCCACACAGGTGAGCGAAGCAATTGCTATGGAGGTGGAAGGAAAGTCACTCTTGCATTGAAATTTTCTCACGTGGAATCTCTGCCTGCTGGGACTGTTAGTCCACCGTCTGTTCTTGTTTTTTGGATTTCTATGGACTTTTTATCACATCTGTTATGTTTTATTGAGCCCTGATATGCGCTGCACTTCTCTGTATACTCTTGTCACTGTAAGCATGTAACAATAAGCCATGAACTGAACCTGTTGTCTACAGATGAATACATTTTATTTTTTTAATTTAGCCCTCAATATAGTAAATAAGCAGAAAATATATGCAAAAAAAAAAACATGATTTTATTTTATTATTTAACAGCAGAAAATATATGCAAAAAAAAAACCACATTATTTTCTTTTTATTATTTAACAAAGGGGAAGATTTTACTGATAGTAGTGTGCATTGGCAGTGTGTGAATGGCTGCCTGTGATGAATAATGGTGCTGTGTCAGTGACAATAGCCCCCAGTACACTGTGATACACTGTGATTGATGATGTCACTCAGCAGCATAGAGATCAACTGCCATGCTTCTGCAAACCAAACTTCTTATATTATTATTGGTTATAGAAAAGTCAGGCATGCATTGAGAATGGTGGAAGGTCACGCAAGGCTGACCACCAAAGGTCAGAAGAAACTTAAATTGGTGCTAACTCTGATGCATTCCCCCAAAGGTCTAAAGATATCCACATTGTACAAATCAGTGCAATTCAGATCAGCTCCTTGTTCATAAAAAACAGCCTGGTCATCTATACATGATTAACTATGACAGATTATTTTTTCCTTTTTGGTACTGATTATGGGAAGACCTACACACAGCTACATGTCTGTTTAAATGCTTTTCAAGGATGTAAGCGACAGCTAATATAAACAGACCTTCACCTGTATTCTGAAAACTTGTTTCATCTGAGCACTGGCCGTATACCAAAGTCCATTACGTCCCACAATGTTAAAATTCCTTTCATTTATTATCTTTTATTTCTTGTTGGGTGGTCAGTCACTGGCTCAGCCACCCAACTAATGGAACACTATTACAAGGCTGAACTTGATCTAAAGATAGACATTTTTCATTTTACCCTAGGTGCACACTCCCGCGTTTTGTGCAGGCCGTGTTTGCGCAGGCACTGCCGCCGATTCAAATGAATGGGCTGATGTGCCTGCATTTCCGTAAAAAAAAAGGAGCATGCACCTTTTAAAAAACACGGCTGTAGGGAAATCGCATAGTCTTTTTGACTATGCGATTTTCCTATGGTTCCAGCACCCCCAAACATGCTGCATGCTGACATGCGTGGGGGGCGGGGGCATTCAGAATGAACGGTAGCTCTGCATGTCTGCTAAGAACAACGCAATTTGGTTGCAGGTGTGGGAAAAGATGTGAATACAGCACTAGCAACCACATGCAGAGGTGTGAACCAAGCCTTAGGGTAGATTTAGACATGCGTCTAAATCCTCCCTTTCCTCTTAAGTCTGCATTAGGAGCGCACTCCAGAAGCTACTGACAGAAGCAATGTGGCATCTCCTCACCGCCTGTTTTAACCCCATTTGTGGTGACAATCGCGTTGCAACTTTGTGCATTGCACGCGGTTGTGGGGCATTTGTTTTGCTTCCCCATTAACTTGCATGTGTAGCATTCAGTGGGCTTACCACTGGCCAAACGGCGGGTCAACTCCGCTGCAGCCATTAAGCGAAGCCTGAAAAAATCCCCATCCACTGCCTTCTGCAGCTTAAAGTGGAGTTCCACCCAAAAGTGGAACTTCCGCTTATACACTTCCTCCCCCGCTCCAGTGTCACATTGGCACCTTTCAGGGGGGAAGGGGGAATGCCCCAATCTCCCGGAAGTTTGGCCCCCCTTCTCCTTCCTTGTCTAAACCACACATTTTTGCTGCCCTCTAACATTTCCAATGCGTTTTTGAATTTAGTGTTTGTAGTACATAGGGCTAACAGCCATTGTGTTGCTGCTGACTTTAATGGCTATAGAGATGGGAACATGCACTATTTTTATTATGGTGAAGTTGGACACATGAGTTTTAGCCCATTGCAACGTGTGCGTTAAAATGCAACAGTGTAAATGGGCCCCTAAGATGGAATTAAACTCTGCTTTAGTATTTTTTTTGGCCCCCAGGAAGTGGCTTGCACCCAGCGCATTCAGACTTTAGTGACTGCTCACCTGGAGTGGCGTCTTCCTTGTTTGAACCCCCAGGAGGTTACCTAACGTGACTGATATGAGGGAGGGGTGTTATAACCCTAATAGATGATCCTACTGCTAATGTGTACCATGTGACCGCTGAAACCAATCACAACAGGTCACATGACAGTTGTAAACAATGGATGGCTTCCTTTCAAGCCATCCATTGTGTACAATTGTGTTGTTAAGGTTGAATATAATTTTTATTAAGTTTTCAAAAGCATAACAATATAGAAAAAAAAGTCAGGGGTGGATAGGGAACAGAATAAAGAGAAGGGAAAGGGGATGGGGTAGGGGAGGCGATTCACACCTACCCTCTCACAGTACAATACAAAATATATACAGTTTCAAGTCAATTGTGTTGTTAGCTGTGATTAGTCACAGTGATCACGTGGTACAGACTGTGCCAATCACAGCCCATCTGTGCCATGTGATCAGCTGTGGCCAATCACAGCTCATCACAAAACAAAACAAACTGAATTAATAGATTTCATTCAGTAAAATGCTTGCATATACTGTACAGTCGCAATGAAATTCATTGCTATAAGCAAACATAATGTGTAAAAAAAAAAAAAAAAATGCTGATCACTTCCCCAGAGTAACACAATGGTAACATTATACGGCTCTAGTCAAATTGTGTTAAAAAAAATCGTAAAAAATATATTAAAAAAAAGAGTTTTTGTTTTTTATTTGTACTGTCATCAGTCAGTGGTCCTGATCACCGCCACACCAGGCATATGATGACACTGTACTACACTGGTGATAGTATGTAAAAACAAAAATGTCTTAATTTTCCAAACAATTATGACAAAATATTACAATTTTAAAAAACTTGCCATGCCTCTTACTAAATACCTTGGACTGTCTACAATCAAAAAAGAGGTAATTTGGGGGATATCTGTACTGTCCTGACATTTTTATTCCTCAAAAGAGGGCCCGTCAGTACATCAGGATTGATACATTTTTAGATATATAACATAGTTTGTGGACTCTATGACTTTCCTACAGACTAACTATTATACAGTGATTTGGGTTATTGGCACCAAACAAATGCAGAAGAAGAAATTTTGGCCTAAATTTAAGAGGAAAGATAATTTTTTGCAAATTTTTTAACAGAAAAGAAGAAAAAAGTTTTTTTATTTTTTTTCAGCATTTTCTGTTTTTTTTTTTCTCATTTATTTAGCAAAGATTAAAAAAAAAAAAAAAAAAAAAAACTGTGGTGATTAAATACCACCAAAAGAAACTTGTGTGGAAAAAATGATAAAAATGTAGCAAGTGTACAGTTTTTTGCATGACCGTGCAATTGTCATTCAAAGTATGACCACGCTAAAAGCTTAAAATTGGCCTGGGCAGGAAGGGGGTAAAAGTGCCAGGATCGAAGTGGCTAAGATTGTCAACTAGGTTATAGCTGAGTGAGTATATTTAATATCACCTGACCTGGTGGATGGGTACAGCCTACCCCTTTGCCGGGTCCAACTGTTGGATCACATTGAAAGGCACCTGTTGCGTTGTTTAATTTTGGGCTACCTTTCACTGCAATAATGGACTTCCACGTGTTGGTTCCCTCAGCGCAGTTTTCCTTAACTATTCCTGGGCTATAACATGGGCATAGCTCCCAACTGTCCCTGATTTAGAGGGACTGTCCCTGATTTCGAGCAATGTCCCTCTGTCTCTCATTCCTCCTCATTTGTCCCTCATTTTGGTCTAATCTATATAGATGTATATAAAATGCCCTTTTTATCTATCAAAAAGTGTTAAACCTTTCATCTGATTTCTAAATTGCTGCATTTGTAAATTCCAAGAGCCAATATAAAGGAATAGTAGTGGTAAAATAAGCACGTGTGGGTTTAACCAATCTTATTTTTTTGTACAGTTCTTCTTTAAGGGGGCGTGGCAAGGGGGTGTGTCCTATGCCTGCATACTTTTGCTGATAGGTGTCCCTCATTCCCATCTCAGAAAGTTGGGAGGTATGTCCATTCCTGATGTCCTTATTAACCTGTATACTTCCCATGCTAAAGCTTAAAGAGGAAGTAAACCCTGATGGGTTTTACTTCCTCTTTGTTTCCCTGCAAAGGTAAAGCATAATGGGCTACTATGCATCACATAGTAGCCCATTATGTGTCACTTACCTGACACAGGAGCCAGTGATGTCACCGCTGTCCCCTCTTCCACGAAGTGTCCATCTTCCTTCCGGGTATCGCAGCTCCGGCGCTACGCACGGAAGCTGCCATTAACGGCATGATCGCCGTTAGCAACGGCACTCTCAGTGCGCCTGTGCACCGCTGTCTACAGCACATGCGCCATAGACATCGGTGCCTGTCATTTGCAAATATCTCCTAAACCGTGTAGGAGATATTCTAGGCTTACCTGTAGGTAAAAAGGTTTACAACCACTTTAATTACTGTATACGATATTGTTACCTTGTATTTTTTTTCTTTTCTTACTTGAACACTTTTAAAAACAAAATGAAACTGCTGAAACAGGATCTGTCTACTTATACCCACCAAAAGGCTACCAAAAGACCTTTAGAAAATGTGTAGGAGTGTGTTTAGAGGTCTGCAATGTGTCACTGAGTATTGACGAGTGCTATTCAAGATAGATCAATAGTCTCTATAGTGATATATGTATGTAAAACGCTGTGTCTAACACAGTCTAATGGAGATGGGAGTAGCACCTGAAACCAAACATACTCAAGACCTTATAAACATTAGACAAGATGTCATATATAATTTCCATAAATTGCTTTTCAAATAATTGGTTAAAGAGGAAATAAAGTCTTCCTCTTTAATTGTACCTATAGGTAAGCCTATAATAAGGCTTACCTATAGGTACTGTAAATATCTCCTAAACTTGCCCCGTCTAGGAGATATTTGCTATATACACTGCCACCAACGTCATTGGCGCATGCGCACTGAAGGAACGCCCTGATAGTGCCGTTTCTTCAGGACCTGTGCCGCGATCACAGGAGTGACGTCATCGTGGCTCCAGCCAATCACAGCGATGGAGCCTGCGAACCCAGCAGTAACTCTGGGAAAGATGTCGACCGTGCGAGCGGACGATGCAGGGCATCGTTCTAAAGTAAGTATTTCATAATGAGCTAGTATGCATCGCATTATGCCTTTGTCTTGGAGGGTTTTTTTTTTTTGTTTTGTTTTGTTTCTGGAGGTTTACAACCTCTTTAACTAAAGTGAATCTTCAATCTATTGCATGAAGATTCTCAACTTCTTTGGTAAATCAGCCCCAATGTGTGTCAGCCTTGTTTAGGGAATATTAGGTATAAGTACTGTATGCAAACCAGTACACCTTGTCTTGTACTCAGACACGTTAAGAAAGGCTTATGTACTGTCTGCAAACTAACGCATATCAGTGAACCTTGAGTGTGCACCTGCTGCTCTAATATGTTTCTCACTCCAACGTACTCTGTGCACTTATTTAAAAATTGTTCCAGTATTAATGGGTAAACGAAAGGGTTTTCAAAGTGGAACTTTACACAACATAACAACTTGATAAACACAATAGGGGTTATTTACTAAAGGAAAATCCACTTTGCACTGCAAGTGTACTTGGAGGTAAAGTCGCTGTAGATCCGAGGGGGACATGCAAGGAAAATAAAAAACAGCATTTTAGCTTGCACATGATTGGATGATAAAAATCAGCAGAGCTTCCACTTTCCACTTTCATTCAACTAAAGGAAGATTCATTTGAGTTTTTTAATTATCATTTCCATGATAATCTGGCATTATTCATTAAAGCAGTTGTAAAGGTTATTTCTTTTAATTAAAATAATAAACATGTTATATTTACCTGCTCTGCGCAATGGTATTGCACAGAGCAGCCCCAATCCCCCTCTTCTGGGGTCCCCCACCGTCACTCTCGGCTCTTCCTCTTCTGTGTATGCCTCCATAGCAAGTAATTTGCTATGAGGGCACACCTGCAGACTCGCTCCTGAAACGGGCTGTGTGCATCCATAGACACAGCACAGCTCTGCCCCGTCTCCTCCTCACAGGATTTAATTGACAGCAGCAGAAGCCATTGGCTTCCACTGCGTCGTGTTAGGAGAGGAACACAGACCAGTGCCCTTTGCAGATGGGCTCAGCACTGGATTGAGATAGGACTCAGGTAAGTACATAAGGAGGTGGGGGGGGGGGGGTGATACAAGTACTGGGACATTTTTAACTTTAAAGCGGGGGATGCATGAAGGTAAAAAATGTCTTGGGTTTATAACCACTTTTTATAACCACTTACATACCAGATTTAGGCTAGGTTCACACTGATGCAGTGAAGAGTTATGTAGTGTGATTTGAAGGATTACAGCCACTGGGACTTCATGCAAGGTCAGCTGTGATCCCAATGTGTTTGTAATGCGATTTGGATAGAGCTGCATTTTTTTATTCATGGCCTGGTCTCTCTCTCCCTTAAACAGAGCACTGAGTACTAGAAAATGCACTGGGGTATGGGGAAAAAAAATATGGGAAAAAAGAAAAGGCACTGGAATCGCACTGTATTTGAACACCTATGCATTTTCAGTGCTGTTTCCATTCAACCACATGGAGTTAAGAATCACACTTTAGAAGGACCCTTTTTGAAATCGCATTGCGTTAGGACTGCATATTTATAAACGGCCTCCAAAGAAAAACATGTTTCACTTGTCATGAGAGTCAATGCATTCTGGAACGCATGCTATTCTGCACCAAATCCACCACAAGGATGGAATTAAAAATAGTAAAATCTATATAAAGTACATGTGAAATTATCCTTAGTATATTCCTATAATTTAGCATGTAGGAATGATCCTTAATATTTGGTTCAGGCTTAAAAGTTTTTAAAAGTTTATCTTTTTAAAGAAATGTATTCTCACCATACCCAGCCTACAACCATGCCTGACCACAGAGATAAGATCCAGCGTTTTGTTTGTTCTGTTCCAACAGGCATGCTTTGTTGCTTTCAGCCAGTGCACCTTCCAGGCTTACAGCTGTTAGCTGTCAATATCCTTCTCTGCCTTTGTGTGTCTGCCTGGTTTTCAGTGAAGAATTGGTTGTGCAGTCATGGCTGTACCTCCCAGCTATATGTAATAGGAATATAACTGGGAGCTAGGGCGCTTTGCCCAATAGGAACTGAGAAGAAGACATTCTCAAGATTCCATGAATCATAAAGCCTAGAACATCAGTAGGAACTCTTTTTTGAACGGGTGGATACGTTATAGGATTTGGCTGAATTTTAATCAAGTCAAATTTCACAAATAGGTGGGGATCAAAAGAAAAAGTGTACATTGCGATTCTAAGCTGTGATTCTAAGCTGTTTTTAGACCTCTATGCAAAGAAAATGATCAGCAATAAAACAGGTGTAAATGTGACAATAAGGGATCGATTTATAAAGAATTTGCATAGCCATTTACCAAATGAGAGAACCTATACATTCGTTCTGTGCAAATAGGGCAAACTATGAATATAAATAGGCTTTATCCTGTGTGTTTGAATGTAAATTATTCAAAAAATACTGTATCATTTGGCCACTAGATGGAGCTAATCATTATAGGACATCCCTATGATACTTGGCTATATCTAGCGGTCAAATATACAGGTAGTCCCCAGGTTACAAACAAGATGGGGTTTGTAGGTTTGTTCTTAAAGAGGTGTATCCCTCAAAAAAAAAAAAATTAAAACTCAGCAGCTACAAATACTGCAGCTACTGACTTTTAATAATCGGACACTTACCTGTTCCAGGTTCCAGCGATGCGGGGGGGTCGAAGCTCCGCTCTCCCTCTGATCTGCTCGGCGGCTCCGGCATTGCAACTGTGGGCATCCGGCTGTGGCTTCACAGCCTGGCACCCACTGCGCATGCGCAATCGGCGCTGCACGCCGTGATTGGCCGCACAGTCATCTGGGACACGTGACAGGTCCCAGATGACTGGGGAGCCCTTCCTGGGCCGAGGGGAAGTGATGTCACCAGCCGAGGCTAGCAGGAGGCAGAGGCAGGCTAGCAGGAGGCAGACTACGAGGGACCCCCTTGCAACAGGCATTTAGAGGTATGTAAAAAAAAGTTTTTTTCCAATAATTTTTTTTTTATTTTTTTTTAGGAACTTTTTTTTTTTAGGGGGAAACACCACTTTAAGTTGAATTTGTAAGTCGTAAAATGTAAAAAATTTTAAGTGTAGCTCCAGCCAAAAAAATATATTTTTAGGATAGGGAAGGGTTAACGCCCTGTAATGTTTGTTTTGCTGTCTGTGCCCCTGTTCAGAAGATTTCACCTCACTTTCTGTCCCAATGACAATTGAATTTTGAAAATTTTGGGTTGTTGTATAAATAAGGAATGGTGATAAAGCATCAGTGGAGACACCTTTTTCCCCATAATAACTCTTCGAGGAGTGAATTTCCCTTCCTAGTTTGTAAGTAGAAGTCATTTGTAAGTCGGATGTTTGTAACTAGGGGATCGCCTGTAGTATGTTCTGTGTAATATCAATGATTTACATTTGAATAGAACAGGATAAAGCCTATTTAAACTAGTTATTTGCCCCCATTTGCACATAATGAATGTATACACACTTTCACTGGGCGAATGGCTATTCTTTATAAATCAACCTCTTTCAAAGCATCTTTCTTGGCACACTCTTATGTTCTGTATGATTCGTGATAAGCAAGTATTTATCTGTGGTTTTAGATTAACCACCAAACTCATTTACCCATTCATAGTGGGGAAAATGTCAGCTGGAATTTCACAAGATGAGATCTTAACGCTTGTATTGATTTGGTGTGCTTGCTTGGTATTAAGCAAACATTTGGCTTTGATAAAGACAAAGCATTAAACAGTAGCCAACGGTGCTAAATGAGACCAAATTGTACAGAACATTTATTTCAATAATCCATTGGTTATCTTGACTACTATGATATATATATATATATATATATATATATATATATATATATAGAGAGAGAGAGAGAGAGAGAGAGAGAGAGAGAGAGAGAGAGAGAGAGAGAGAGAGAGAGAGAGAGAGAGATATAAAAGTTGATTTATCACGTCACTTATCCAGAAAAAAGATGAAAAATAGTAAGATTTACAGAATGTGTAATAAAATAAAAAAAATGTGTGTGTGTGTGTGTGTGTGTGTGTGTATATATATATGTATATATATATATATATATATATATATATATATATATATATATATATACTCACCATATTGTCAAAAGTATTGGGAGACCTGCCTTTACACACACATGAAGTTTAATGGCATCCCAGTCTTAGTCCGTAGGGTTCAATATTGAGTTGGCCCACCCTTTGCAGCTATAACAGCTTCAACTCTTCTGGGAAAGCTGTCCACAAGGTTTAGGAGTGTGTCTATGGGAATATTTGACCATTCTTCCAGAAGCACATTTGTGAGGTCAGGCACTGATGTTGGACGGGAAGGCCTGGCTCGCAGTCTCTGCTCTAAATTATCCCAAAGGTGTTCTATCAGGTTGAGGTCAGGACTCTGTGCAGGTCAGACAAGTTCCTCTACCCCAAACTCGCTCATCCATGTCTTTATGGACCTTGCTTTGTGCACTGGTGCACAGTCATGTTGGAACAGGAAGGGGCCATCCCCAAACTCTTCCCACAAAGTTGGGAGCATGAAATTGTCCAAAATGTCTTGACGCCTTAGGAGTTCCCTTTACTGGAACTCCTGAAAAACAACCCCTTACCATAATCCCCCCTCCACCAAATGATTTGGACCAGTGCACCAATTAAGGTTTTGGAAGAATGGTCACACACTCCTAAACTTTGTGGACAGCCTTCCCAGAAGAGTTGAAGCTGTTATAGCTGCAAAGGGTGGGCCAACTCAATATTGAACCCTACGGACTAAGACTGGGATGCCATTAAAGTTCATGTGTGTGTAAAGGCAGGTGTCATAATACTTTTGTGTGTGTATATGTATGTATGTATGTATGTATGTATGTATGTATATATATATATATATACTTAATTTTTTTACACATTATGTAAGTCTTACTATTTTTCATCTATTTTTGGATAACTGACAATATGATAAATCAACTTGGTTGGTACATTTATGTGTTATGAGGACAGTCAACATAAAAGTATTTGACTTATTTCTGTGATAGTTATGTAGCTGATGCGAAACCCCCCTTTCCTGACAGCACACTTTTTGTTTTTCCAAATTTTTGGTCTTTTTTTAATTTGTTTAGCAAAAAATAAAAACCCCAGAGCTGATCAAATACCACCAAAAGAAAGCTCTATTTGTGGGAACAAAATGATAAAAATTTTGTTTGGGTACAGTGTAGCATGACCGCCAGGGGCGGACTGACAACTCATGGGGCCCCCGGGCAATAGGAGATTATGGGGCCCCCCAGGCAATCAGAGATTATGGGGCCACACAGTATACACACACACACACAGTATACAATCACACTGTATACACATACATGTACACACAGTATACACACACACACAGTATACAATCACACAGTATACACATACATGTACACACAGTATACACAGACATGTTTCTATTGGCTGAGAAGATACTGGAGAGGTGGGGCAGCTATAATCTCGGGATTCTTAGACCAAAAGGATGTCGGTAAGGGACACCGATTTTTACATACTGTCCCTGGTTTTACTGAGGCTGGCAACCCTGATGGGGCCCCCTAGTGGCCCGGGGCCCTCGGGAAGTGCCCGAGTGGCCGAATGGTCAGTCCGCCCCTGATGACCGCGCAATTGTCATTTAAAAAGCTGAAAATTGGCTTGGGCATGAAGGGGGGAAAGTGCCCTGTATTGAAGTGGTTAAATCACCTCTGGCTTAACAAAAACAGCATTATTTCACAATGGTATTCTAATAACATACACACATCAGAAATATGTTTACAGTTCAAATTCAACATGGATTCAATGTCAAATTCTATTCAAATTTAAATTAGAATTTCGGATATTCAGACGAATTTCGTTTCGTTATTCAGAGCATTAGGGTATTCAAGGAATATCCGAATCTCTGAATAATGAAAAATTTGTCTGAATATTTATTCAGAACAAACCAAACCGCACGTCTAGTTACAGCAGCCATTGCTGCCTCAACACAGTAGCCCTGCCAAGTGCCAAACAGTAACTGCATTTGATAGGATGCAGTCACTGTTCAGGGGATAACGTTCCACCTGGTTCAGACCATTTTTAAATGACCTTTGACTAGCTGGGTAGTACTTGCAAGCCACCCATGGCTCAAATTTTGGCCAGTGTACCTGCAAAGGAAAGAGCCCATAACTGGTTGAGTCCATCTTGGCATTATCCAGAAGCTGGTGTTATTTAGGGTGCATTGCAGGTCCAAGCAATCCCCCTACATGTGGAAGGTTCCTACAGGCAGGTGAGGCTCTCTCTGGCTGCTGCAGCAGCTCTGTTAAGTGTTGGAGCTGGAGATTACATGCTGGGGCTTGTCTGTGTCTCTTCCCATGCAGGCTGAGCCCACCTGGGCAGAGCCCTCCCCCCATTTATTATCAGCACAGGGAGAGAGGCAAAGCTCAGCAGAAAGTGCGGGAAACCAGGTTAACTGTTCCCTTTCGGCTGGGGCAGCAGCTATCTCACTAACTAGCATTTCAACCTGCTTACAGGGTATTCCCAAATGGGAAGATCTCAATAAGGGAGTCCCTGTAAAATACAAGAAGCCAGTGTACAATTCAAACCTCTAATGCCCCTCTCTGTAAATTAAACAGTTTTGGTTAGAATAACCCTCTCAATAGATCTGAACTATACTGTATACATTGCATAATGACAAAACAATTTAAAATAGTCTCTTAATTAAAGCTTGTACTGCCTATTATATTTGCTCAGCAGTACTAAGATGTATTTAATTAATCTGCCTCCATTCCCCAGACCATTTAATTTGGCACTTTTTCCTGCATTTCAAAAAAAGAAGTAGGGCCAAAACTTTTTCTTCTATGGATCACAAGAGTGCAGTTCGTTCTCCTGTTTTCAACCGGTCCAGGCAGGGGAAAGATCCCGACTTTACAGTTGAGATCCACCCATATGCTGGTACTGGCAGCTGGCTCAGCCTCTCAGCTGCACCACTGGGAGACTGAGCCAGCCACTACTGTCTCTCCCCAGCCCAGCATGCCAGTGTGTGCTGGAGGGACAGAGCAGGGAGCCTGTGACCGACAGTCACCGATCACTGCTCAGAGTGGAGGGGACAACTGAGCAATCAGCAGAGTTTGATAGCTCAGTTCTCAGTGCACAGGGGCCTGGGTGGACAGATGCAGTATCTGATCGATGCTGCATCCACCAGAGTTAGTATGAGATTTAGTTTTTGATACTTCTCTCTTAAAGAAACAGACTTTTTTTTTTTTTTTTTACTGTGTACATACTGTAGATTTGCTGCTGTCATGGTGTTATTTTCCAAAGTTTTAATATGTTTTTTACATAGCCTAATTGGGTCATAATCAGTAAGCTGTTAGTCACAGTGTGCATTATGCATGTCCCATGGGATTCACCATGCTGTTATTATTGCTGCCCTCTTCATACAGAAAGTGATTTGTGTATCTGTCAGTGCTAATCTCTACACTATACAGTCTCATTTATCCAAGCAGCCCATATCTCTGTGCAGGTGCAGTTTTATTATTATTATTTATTTGACCACAGTAGGCTTCCAAATGTAAGATGCTTTGGCCAAAAAAACATTATTACAGACATATGCATGTGTCACATCAGTTCCACTCTAACCACTTAAGGACCGCCTCCTGCACATATACGTCGGCAGAATGGCACGGCTGGGCACATCAACGTACAGGTACGTTGTCCTTTAAGAGCCCAGCCGTGGGTTGTGTGCGTGCCACTGGCGGCACGCTCGCGACCCGGTCCTGAGCTCCGTGACCGTGGTCCGCGGGACCAGCGGACCCGATCGCCGCTGGTGTCCTGTGATCGGGTCACAGAGCTGAAGAACGGGGAGAGGTATGTGTAAACAAACCTCTCCCCGTGCTTCCTAGTGCGACTGACACTGATCGTCTGTTCCCTGTCATAGGGAAAGACGATCAGTGACGTCACATGCCAAGCCACGCCCCCCCCTACAGTAAAAAAACACACACATGACATACTTAACCCCCTCCCCGCCCCCTAGTGGTTAACTCCTTCACTGCCAGTGTCATTTACACAGGAATCAGTGCATTTAAATAGCACTGATTGCTGTATAAATGACAATGGTCCCAAAAATGTGTCAAAAATGTCCGATATGTCGCAGTCACAATAAAAATTGATGATCGCGGCCATTACTAAAAATGCTATAAAACTATCCCCTATTTTGTAAACGCTATAACTTTTGCGCAAACCAATCAATAATCGCTAATTGCAATTTTTTTACCAAAAATATGTAGAAGAATACGCATCGGCCTAAACTGTTGAAAAAAAATGTTTTTTTATATATTTTTTGGGGATATTTATTATAGCAAAAAGTAAAAAATATTGCATTTTTTTCAAAATTGTCGCTCTATTTTTGTTTATAGCGCAAAAAATAAAAACCGCAGAGGTGATCAAATACCACCAAAACAAAGCTCTATTTGTGGGAAAAAAAAGGACGCCAATTTTGTTTGGGAGCCACGTCGAATGACCGCGCAATTGTCAGTTAAAACGACGCTGGTCCTTTGGCTGCAAATTGGTCCGGGGCTTTTTTTAAGGTGAAAAAACACCTGTCAGTGACCAGCCCCCCCCCCCCCCCCCGTTTTACTTACCTGAACCCTTAAACTTGACCCGATGGGGACACGCCATCTCTCGGCCGGGGTTCTCGGCTCTTGATTGGATAGCTTGATAGCAGCGCAGCCATTGGCTCCCACTGCTATCAATCAAATCCAATGACACGAGCACCAGGGGGGCGGGGCCGAGTCCTGCATTCGGCCTCTATGGATGCCGAATGCTGGACTCGGGAGCACGCCCGAAAGGTAACCCCTTTGGGGAAGTACTTCTCCGAGGGGGTTATCAGATGTGGGAAGGAGCTGCGAGAGCCACCAGGGTACCCCAGAAGATTAGGTTCGGGGCCACTCTGTGCAAAATGAGCTGCACAGTGGAGGTAAGTATGATATGTTTGTTATTTAAAAAATAAAATAAATTTACCTTTACAATCACTTTAATTCAATGTGCAGAAAAAACATTTGCGGAGGATGCACATCACACATGGGGGGAGCATAACACCATTTCCATCCTATAGATCCCTGGTGCAATAACCTGGGGCCCAGGGGGTGCATGGGGTCCTTTGACACTTATTTTGTGGCCTTTGGGGACCCTGCTGATAGTAGTTGTGTTTTCCTTTCCTTAGTGTTTACTAAGGCCAGTGAAGGAAAATATACTTTAGACTGGTTCTGTATTTAAATGGTTTGGGTAATTTCTTTACGCTGCCTTACTTTTAATGTGCCGGCAATCCCTTTTTTTATTTTATGGTTTTCCTTGTGATCTTCATGATCAGTATTTCTCTCTCAGCTCAGATGTGTCAGCATTGATCTGTAAAGGAGCTGTAATAGTAGAGAGCTCTAACGGTCTCCAACAACTCCAACAACAAAGTATATTATGGGGTGTTTGCAATTTGGCATCTTCACCCTGGGCACAGGATATCCATATCACAGCACTGATCCCAGGTCTCTAAGGATCTTAAAATGAATCAATATATATAATATATCATCTGTTTTGTGTATTTATTAGAATTAGGTGAACACTTTAAATGTCCATTTCTCATTTTCATCCTGTTTTTTTTTTTTTTGTATTGCAGGCTCATGCTATGGTTTGGCATACTTATAATACCAACTTCCGCCCTAAGCACAGAGGGTACTTGTCTGTGACCCTAGGATCTCACTGGTTGGAACCAGAAAATAAAAACATTGATGCTTCATCTATTGATATGTGTCAAGAGTCCATGGAAGCTGTACTTGGAAGCTTTGCCAAACCTATTCACGGTGATGGTGATTACCCCGACAGTCTGAAGACAAAGTATAGCTCTATTTTGCCCAAGTTTTCTGACTTTGAGAAAGCTTACATTCAAGGCACAGCAGACTTCTTTGCTTTTTCTTTTGGACCAAATAACTTTAAGCGCTCAACTGATGACAACAAGTTACTTAGAGTTTCCCTTTATCTGAGAGGGGTATTGAACTGGATTAAACTTGAGTATAATAGCCCCAGGATCTTGATCATGGAAAATGGCTGGTTCTCAAACAGCAATATCAGAACTGAAGACACTACTACGCTATACATCATGAAGAAGTTTTTAGTTGATGTCTTACAAGGTAGTTAAATATATACTTGCATGCAGAAAAAATACAGTCACTTTATAAATTAGTTAAAGAGGAAGTAAACCCTCAAAAAAAAAAAAAAAAAAAAAAAAAAAAAACCCTGCAAGACAAAGGCATAATTAGCTAGTATGCATAGCATACTAGCTAATTATGTATCACTTACCTCAGATTGAAGCCCCCGCATCGGTCCTCTTGTCCCCCTCCGACCACCGACATGTTCTCCCGGAGTGACTTCCGGGTATCGCGGCTCCGGCACTGTGATTTGCCAGAGCGTATTGCATCTAGCGCCGTTGCTTCAGTTGTCTCAAGTGCGCATGTGCCGCATGACGTCGGCAAATACAGGTATATCTCCTAAACCGTGCAGGTTTAGGAGATATCCTTGTTAGCTACAGCTAAGCCTTAATATAGGCTTACCTGTAACATAAAGTTGTAAACGAGGGTTTACAACCACTTTAAACCCCTTGTATTTATAAATAGCTGGTATTTTTTCTGCATTTTTGTCTTTATCACTGGGGATAAAGGGTTCCAGCAGCCGGGTAATATTATGTGTTTTAGTTATACACCCGAGCACTAGATTACATATATTTTATGTAGATAAACATATATTATTTCTTGTTAAAAAAAAAACATATATTTAGGTGCCCTATGTGAAAATATATAATATCTGGCTCAGAGGTCTGAAAAACAATTAGACAAAAAACTCCCTTTCCGCTATATGAAAATACAATTGCACCAGATGTATACCAAAAAGATGCAGGACATTGATGCAGAACTTGTACTACCCTGGCACTCAATGGTCAAGCCAGGTAGCATTATATGCTGTGCATGGCTATCTTCAAGGACATAGTGTAAATCCACCTCCTGTGCTCTAATCAGTTTACTGTATGGAACTGAATAGATGCACTAGTTGGTTTTACTGAGTCTTATGGAGAGAACTGCAGTCAGTGTACATGAAAGCATTACAATTTCAGTACAACTGTAAAACAATCTGCCATAATCTGTTTTTGATCTAAAGCTGCTTGATATAGTTAGTCATTGTCTGAAAATATCCACTCTGATGTCCAGCATAAGTCTCCATGTACTGTACACTGACAGTTGTGCAACTTGTCTGCTACAGCCAAGCTTCATACAGCTGGTGAATAAGATAGCTGTGCCTGAATAGGAGGAAGGGCCAGTGCACACAAGCAAAGGTGCACCCCCCCCCCCCACAATGCAACCACCCCCACACTCCACTGATGCAGTGAAGGATGCAATGTTGCACCCAAAATCCCAACCAACTTCCCCCAAACAGCACGTGCAATGAGGATGCGGGTCCACCCATCCCCCACATCCCCCCATTGACCACAGATGCCCCCACACCGCACCCACAATGTGATGGCGCACAGAATGAAAGACTCCACACAGCACCAAAAAAACAAGCCATGCCGAACTACCACCAAACAGCAGTGTGCAATGAGGGGGCAGAGCCACGCACTCCCTGCATCCCCCACACCGGCTACTGACAGCTGACAGACGAGGCCAACCAAAACCTCAATGCTGCGCCCAGTGGGAGAGGGGGCACAGTGCCAGAAAACAGAAGACAGGTATTTTAAAAATCTGAATTTGGGAAGTCTGATATTTCCACTCCCCTATCCTGGTGTCCTAAGGTGGCTGCCTAGGCAGCCTTATACTGGCGCCGGCCCTGTAGGTGTAGTGTAAAGTCATGTGCACTTAAGCCATTGACACTCACATCATTCTAAAGCTACCTTATTCAAGATGTTTGCCTAAAGTTGCATACAGTATATTATTTTCTGAAAATATTATGGTGCATCTTTGACATACTTTCTCTTTTACTTTTTTTTATAAAAGCTATTAAACATGATGGCATACAGATCTTTGGTTATACCGCATGGTCTCTGATGGATAGTTTTGAATGGCAAGAAGGCTATAAAATTAGGCGTGGATTGTTTTATGTAGACTTCAACAACAAGGACAAAGCACTTACCCCCAAATCCTCTGCATTGTATTACAAGCAAGTCATCAGTCAGAATGGATTCCCTTCTGCTACTCTTGATTCACCAATTAAAGGACAGTTTCCATGTGACTACTCCTGGGGAATAACAGATTCTATACTGAAGGTATGTTTCACTACTCTGTACCCATGTGCATTTCATGATATGTCCAATATACATTATCCACTTCAATATCTACACTTCTAAGATAACTTTTCATTCATGGAAGCTATAGTACAGCATCAGTGAATAGAGAAGGTGACCTGAAAGGGCGGGCATAGTCAGGATTCCTGATGAGTGTCTGTCACAAGTCCAGAGCTGATAATAATCCCCACTGCACTGAAAGATTACGGCTGCAGGGTATGGGAGGGGGCAACTTTGCATTTCAAATATTACAGCTGGCACCGGCAGAAGGTACCCTTTGGATTAATTGTAAATCATGTCCCTTGTATTGATTTAAAAAAAAAACTTAGGCTTTAATTTGGATAGAATTAGGATGGTTTAGAATTGCTGTTTACTTTTGTTCTGTGCTATCACTTTAATTATAGTTTTGGAAAGAATTCGAATGGGGAGAAAGGCAGTTATAAAAACCTCACAGTTGTTCTCGGGTGAGCCTGTATGTTTAAACTATTATCTTTATCTATTTATTTAAAGCAATAGTCTGGCCTTAAATGTTATTCCCTTTGGGCAGAGTAGGGAAGGCTTAAGCTGGCCATACATGGATCATATTTATTTACTTATTTATTGATTTTTGTCAGTCTCTCTGTGCACTCTCTACCCCGACATTCTTTGACTGAAAAATCAAGAGTCGGATGGAAAATTGTGGGCCGAACAGCATCTGCATCTAATCAGATATGGCACCATGGGGATATTATAACAGCCGGTGGCACCGGCTGTCAGAATACAAAGCCACAATGGGAGTTTTGTCCATCTATGCTGTTTAGTAAATGCCCACAAGCTGAAAAAAAAAACATTTATATGTGTATAATTCTGTAATTCCCGAATAAGAATGAAGATGTCAATGAAATCCCGAGGCATCTTATGAACATTCTTCGCTCCATCTTTAAGCCAAAATGTATTTAATTGGAGATGGGCTTTATGAAAATTAATTGAGCAGTTGAATTATGCTTGCAAGCTCAACCACCCTCAAATGTCTATGGTTAGCTCATCTTAGGAGAACACCGATTGACCTTTCCTAGAAGCATCAGACCATCATAGCTTACACATCTCTGTAAATCCAGTAAATGATGAACACCTAAAAAAAATATACTAGACTGAAAGTCACAATTTACATGTTTTTCAATTTGTATTTCCATTATACCACTAAATACACATGCTTGTAGATTCCGTCTGTAGACCAATGTTGTGATCACCCTTGCTGAGATCAAATCAATTACAAGTTAGAATCAATCTAAATTGGCCACTTTTTTGATATGGGGAGCAGAAATTGTTAATTTGTCAGAGACAGCAGACACACAACAGGATATAGTCTAAGACTACAGGGGCACAATACAAGAGATTGTCAAAGAATGTGGGCATAAGATGTCAGAGATGTTTAGAAATTCCAAGCATGATACAAGAAATGGTCATGGACTGCAAGCATAATACAAGAGATGGTCAGAGATGGCAGACATGATACAAGAGATGGCCAGAGACTGCTGACATGCTACAGGAGACTGTTAGAGACTGTGAACATGCATTAAGAGCTGTTGGAGACTGGGGACATGCTTCAGAAGACAGTCATAGACTGGGCACATTTTACATGAGGCTGCTAGAAATCATTGCTATAACAGGGCAAAAGGGAAATCCAGATTAGTATTTACAGTGGCCCCAAGGGCCACACAAAATGTGCCAAAGGGCTGCAGGTTGGGCACCAGGGATCTAAAATCTCAGCCTAAAAGTAAATATGTATTACCCTTTCCTAAAAGCAAACTCTGCAAACTCCCTGTATAAATCACTAGGGGTTAGTATGTCCAAAATGTACCTGTAAAGAATAACGTTAGCTTAATACTTACCTTACCTTTGCTTACTGCCCAAGCCCAGGAATACAGAACAGCTGAAATATTTCAAGAAAGCACACTTCCAATGGACTGGAGCACGTTATCATGATATTTAACCTGTTCTGCATCCCCCAGGAATCTACAGGGAAAGATGGAGATGTCATGCTTTACAGATTTTGAATCTATTATCTGCTAATAATTAAAACGAGGGAGGGGCCTGGACAGTATAAGCGGACCTTGTTTTTCACTACAGGGCCATATTTAATGCTACAGATTTTGCCACTGTCATTCATTCTGCTACAGTGAAATCTGTTATTAAATTGTGGCCCCCTGCTCTTCCAAAAATGACAATACCAAAAAGATCCAGTACCGAGTATGTCATCACTGGACATCCTCTACACTGAACATCCCACTACAACTTCACTAGGTCTTGCTAGGCATGGGCACGTGCAGCCTCAGGAAGCACTATTGTTCTGTTCTGCAGTAATGTTCACTAAAAGAGAAAGAAAAACTAAGTTTAAAAAAAAATATGATTTTAGCTATGGATGTGGGAACCTCATTAGCATTGTTTAGTTGTGTGCTGTGGTTCCTTCCTCCAACCCCTATGTCACTACAAGACTCAACAGTAATGTAAGGGTCTAAGGAAGGAACCACAGCATGCAGCGGAGGACACAGGCAATTGACAATCCCAAAAGTGGTGATTGCCAAGGACTTTGATGGAGTTTTCAGTGCTGGAATGGAGGGGAGGTAGGATACACAGGTTGCCAGGGAGGTTCTCTTTGGGTCTGACAGATTAGCCACCCAGTGATAACACTGTTTCAATACATTTGGGCATACAAGATGAAAGACATTATAAAACATTCTAAAAGAACAGGAATAATAAAGCAGCACTGTAATAGTAAGAGAAATCACCATATGTACATGTGGTGGGCAAAACTCCTTATCTCCTTTACATATTTATAAATGATAAAATATATACATGTTTATTTAACAAGCCTAATTTTTTTTCAGAGTATATATACTACCTGAGATGCCTTCATAAATATGGTGCTACAATATAAACTAATATAAATTGTATATATCTTTTCTTTTCCCACTAGGCAGAGCAGACTCCCTCCTCACCACAATTTTTAGATCGTAGATTGTATGTGTGGAACATTACAGGTGATGGCTTCCTTCATGCAGTAAAAGGAGTGAAACTAAAGACTCGTCTACTTCAATGCACTGACTTTATCAGCATCAAAAAGCATCTTGCCCTGCTGACCAACATGAAAGTCACCCATTATAGATTTGCCCTCAACTGGTCTTTAATTCTGCCGAAAGGAGACCTGTCCATAGTTAACAGAGAAGTCCTTAGGTATTACCGCTGCATGATAGATGAGGCATCCAAGCTTGGAATCAAGACCATGCTGACACTTTATTACCCAACTCATGGCTCTTTAAGTCTTCCTGGGCCATTATTAGAAAATGGAGGGTGGTTAAACAGGACAATTGTTCAAGCATTTGTCAATTACACAAATCTATGTTTCCAGGAACTTGGTGACTTGGTGAAGCAGTGGATCACAATCAATGAACCAAACCGGCTAAGCCAATATTACCATGGCAGTAGCAATAGGACTTACCAAGCTGTGCACAATGCTCTTATAGCCCATGCCACAGCATGGCGATTGTATGACAAGAAATACAGGCCTCTCCAACATGGCCACATATCACTGTCTCTGCACACTGACTGGGCTGAGCCCGCCAACCCTTTTCTCCAATCTCACGCTGCAGCAGCTGAGCGTTTTCTGCAGTTTGACATTGCCTGGATTGCTGAACCAATCTTTGGTTCTGGTGACTATCCGCTGCTCATGAGACAATACATCCTTTCTAAGAACCAAAAGGGGACATCCAGGTCTTTCTTGCCCCATTTTACTGAAGATGACAAGAAATTGGTGAAAGGCTCTGCTGATTTTTTAGCCATAAACCATTTTACCACCAGGCTGGTGATCCATGAGCCAAAGAATGACAGCAGGTTTGATGCCGACCGGGATGTTTACTTTCTTTCTGATGTAACAAGTCTCACTTCATCCAGTGGGCTAGCAGTAGCACCACATGGGATTAGAAGACTATTAAACTGGTTAAAAAAGAATTATGGAAACCTGCCCATTTATATTACAGCAAATGGAATAGATGACAAAGCTTCAGACAATGATGAACTTAGAATGTATTATTTACAACAATACAACAAACAGTTGTTACAAGGTAAGTGTGTGAGAATATACATGAATGGTACAAAATGACATGTAAACCATTAATGGATCAGTCTTCCAAAAATGTAGATATTTCATTTTCTGTTGATGCTAAAGTAGGGTGACCAGACGTCCTCAGTTATTCACATGAAAACCCTTCCCTAACTCTAAAACCAGGTACCAGGCTCACAGCTGCAAAGATAGTATACAACTTGTCTGACATGCCATTTAAAAATGTATCTTGGTAGACATGTGGTTAAAAAAGCCACTATTTCATTTAGAAATAATGCCACCTTGCTTTGTAATAAAAACATAATTTTAGCACCTTTACAAAAGAGACAGATCACAGAATAAAATAATACTTTTGAGGGGTTTGTTTCTAGATGGTAATGTTAATGAAAACCCATCTTTGTTTTATCATGTTTATTTAGACCAAACTGACCATAGTGTAAAATCCAGGAACTAAATGTTGGCAACCACAGGGCCTGCAGACATTATTTTTCAATCTGTGTTAGCTACGCAACTTCACGAGAGATGGTAGCATGATCTGTGGGGTGGGTGTACTTTTGATTTGGATGCCATTAAACCTTGTCCCTTGACTTGGTGGATAAATTTAGTATCTTGAAAAACAGAAAATTATTATTTCAGCTTAGCAGTGTCTATTCAAAACTCAATACAACCTTTATGTGGACTGACCCTTTATTTAAAATTGATTCCATGTCAAAGCGGAACTAAACCATTCTATCATTTACAGCTGCCAACATATCCTCCGTTTGATCGAGATGTCATGACTTTGCACATCCATTCAGTTATGAAACTAGCTATAGTATCTCACAAAAGTGAGTACACCCCTCACATTTTTGTAAATATTTTATTATATCTTTTTATGTGACAACACTGAAGAAATTACACTTTTCTACAATGTAAAGTAGTGAGTGTACAGCTTGTATAACAGTGTAAGTTTGCTGTCCCCTCAAAATAACTCAACACACAGCCATTAATGTCTAAACCGCTGGCAACAAAAGTGAGTACACCCCTAAGTGAAAATTTCCAAATTGGGCTCAATTAGCCATTTTCCCTCCCCGGTGTCATGTGACTCGTTTAATGTTACAAGGTCTCAGGTGTGAATGGGGAGCAGGTGTGTTAAATTTGGTGTTATCGCCTTCACTTTCTCATACTGGTCACTGGAAGTTCAACATGGCACCTCATGGCAAAGATCTCTCTGAGGATCTGAAAAAAAGAATTGTTGCTCTACATAAAGATAGATTGCCAAGACCCTGAAACTGAGCTGCAGCATGGTGGCCAAGACCATACAGCGGTTTAACAGGACAGGTTCCACTCAGAACAGGCCTCGCCATGGTCCACCAAAGAAGTTGAGTGCATGTGCTCAGCGTCATATCCAGATGTGTGGTAAATAGACGTATGAGTGCTGCCAGCATTGCTGCAGAGGTTTAAGGGGTGGGGCCAACCTGTCAATTTTCTGACCATGTGCCGGACACTGCATCAAATTGGTCTGCATGGCTGTCATCCCAGAAGGAAGCCTCTTCTAAAGAAAACCTGCAAACAGTTTGCTAAAGACAAGCAGACTAAGGACATGGATTACTGGAACCATGTCCTGTGGTCTGATGAGACCAAGATAAACTTATGTGGTTTAGATGCTGTCAAGCATGTGTGGTGGCAACCAGGTGACGAGTACAAAGACAAGTGTGTCTTGCCTACAGTCAAGCATAGTGGTGGGAGTGTCATGGTCTGGGGCTGCATGGGCCAGCTACAGTTCATTGAGGGAACCATGAATGCCAACATGTACTGTGACATACTGAAGCAGAGCATGATCCCCTCCCTTTGGAGACTGGGCCGCAGGATAGAATTTCAACATGATAATGACACCAAACATACCTCCAAGATGACCACTGCCTTCCTAAAGAAGCTGAGGGTAATGATGATGGACTGGCCAAGCATGTCTCCAGACCTAAACCCTATTGAGCATCTGTGGGTCATCCTCAAATGGAAGGTGGAGGAGCGCAACGTCTCTAACATCTACCAGCTCCGTGATGTCGTCGTGGAAGAGTGGAAGAGGACTACAATGACAACCTGTGAATCTCTGGTGAACTCCATGTCCAAGAGGGTTAAGGCAGTGCTGGAAAATAATGGTGGACTCACAAAATATTGACAGTTTGGGCCCAATTTGGACATTTTCACTTAGGGGTGTACTCACTTTTGTTGCCAGTGGTTTAGACATTAATGGCTGTGTGTTGAGTTATTTTGAGGAGACAGCAAATTTACACTGTTATACAAGCTGTACACTCACTACTTTACATTGTAGCAAAGTGTAATTTCTTCAGTGTTGTCACATGAAAAGATATAATAAAATATTTACAAAAATAGGAGGGGTGTACTCACTTTTGTGAGATACTATATTTAATGGCTTGACAGTCAAGTTGTGAGTACAAGAAACTGTGACAGTTATCATTCACAGCATGTCTTGAATGTAATTGTTTTGGCAAACAGTTAAACTGATGGCCTTAAGCTGGCCATACACCATACAATTTTCCTATTCAATTTTCTTTAGATTTACCTTCAACTATGTAGTGCAAGGGCTTGCCTGATTGCATATAAATGGAAAGTGTTTAGGTTTTACCTTCTATTATATGGTTTTGGTAAATCTAAAATTGTACAAGAAAATTGTATAATGTATGGCCAGCCTTAGGCCCCATGCACACGAGATGCTGATGCAAACTCTGCTGAACGCATGTTTTAAAAAGCAGAAACCTGCGTTTAAAAACGTGTGTTTTGCCGCGTTTTCAAATCGTGTTTAGCTACGTTTTACCGCGTTTAAGCGTTTGTAAAGATAACATCATATAGACCCTCCCCAAGCTCAGAAAGCATGTATTATTAACTATTTCTGCCATTTTGATCATAGTGAGCAGCAGCAGCAGAGAGAGCATTTGTATACTTGCATTTGCCTCTCTTTCTGTTTTTTTTTTTTTTTTTGGAAATGGATCCCATATTGAATATATGTCAGGAAATGCTCCTGATGTTGCTCTTGATGAAGCAGCAACGTCGTTGCAAATTGCGTCAGAGGTCCAGAGTCAGAGCTCGTTGATATTGGACCCATCCGTTGATGGCACAGCGAATGTCCGTTGGATATTTCACAAACATGGTGGGGGGTTTGGGGCTGACTAGACATTGGTATGCAGGTTTTTCTTTGTGAAAAAAAGACATTGCTATGCTTTGGTCAGACTAGGTGGAGTCACTGATTAGAAATTGGATGAAGGGTTGGGGCAAAGAAGTGGAGGCATTCCTCATTGTCTAAGCCACCTAAAAAACTAGAGTTTTTATGGCATTGCATCAGTGAGTATATATGCTCTATGAACTATCTAAAGTAATTACGACATTTTAAACCAATTTTTTTTGTATTTTTTTATGGTTTACCATCATATTTCTGAGTTTTCTGGTCCAAAAAATTGGGTTCCTTTAAAAACGCTTATAAACGCAAACACGGCTAAACGCGGGTGCCACGTTTAGCCACATTTTGCGTCTGAAATGTGGAAAAGCAAAGTGTCTGAACCCATTTTTTTGCTTCTGGAAAAACGAGTTTAAACGCAACTGCATAAAAAAAACGGGAAAAAACGAGACTGTGTACATGGACACATAGGATAACATTGCATGCCTTAAGGGGCAGTTAAAAAAAGTGTCCAACTGCCTCTGAACGCGCGTTTAACATCGTCTCGTGTGCATGGGGCCTTAGTTCCGCTTTAAAGAGTTATTCATGACATTTAACAATATTGACATACCTAAATGTTAAACAGAAGGAGAGGAAGAGGAGTCTAGTAATTTAAGCATAACTTGGTGAAAAGGGTTTAGTAATTTAGGCATCATTTATTCAGTACAGATATGATGATATGACCCCCTGTTTCAGTAAATATTCAGACAAAATGGAAAATCTAGTTAAATGACAACAGTATCTTGTGCAATTCACAACTTTATATTAAACCATTAGAACCATTCTTGTAATTCATTTTGTGTATTGCCAAATATTTAAAGGATTGCATCTCCCACTCACTCTCCCAAGTGCCAAATGAGATGGGCAGCCACAATCGTAGAATATTTGAACTGCATTATTGCCAGAAAAAATTATTAACTTATAACTTGTACTTTGCCTCTTATCGATGGTTTCTCTTCCAGCCTACCTACAAGATAACATCAACCTCAAAGGATACTACGCTTTTAAACTAACCGATAAAACAAAACCACAGTACGGATATTACAGCTCTGCCATTTACAACATGAAAGCCAAGGCTTCTGTAAATAAATACACTGCAATCATTACTGCAAATGGCTTCCCAGCTGACCAAGTGGAGAACCCATGTAGAACAACGAACGAAGAGGACTCGTGTCACTTCTGTACATTTGTCCAGCAGAGAAAACCCCTTATATTCTTCAGCTTTTGTCTTTTCTTCACTTCAGTTCTTTTGTTAACTGTTACAGTAATAAGAAAATATAAGAAAAAGAGAAGAAAACTGCACACAATCAAGCACCAACACAACGCCTGCTTGCTCATTAAAAAGAAAGGTGGTTTCAGCCAGTGCTGAGAGAGATTGCACACTCTTCATTACAGTTCACTCCATTTGTTCTCCTAACACTGAAGACCGATGAACTCCCATGTGTATGTGAGCATGTTTACACTGGGGACACATCTAGTGACTATGTTGTGTCTATCACATGCCTTTCCTGCACAGGTGTGTGTAGTTTTCCAAAACGCAGGACTTATTTGGATTCTAATTTATAAAATTCATTGCTGTTGTAATATTGTTTCCTTATTTAAAAAATGCAAAAAGCTACCTACAGTAGTTAAAAAAAAAACGTTTTTCCTATGTCAAGCAATAAAATAACACTTTATTTCTGAGCCAGGAACTGCACAGTTCACCCCACCTGGATTCCAGCCAATCAGCTCCTTACCACTGAAACCAAACAGTTCAGAGCAATAGCTAGTCACAAGTGTTTTCTAGGGCAAACAGTTTAAAACAGCTGAATGTAATTGTAAAAATTGTATTCCTAAAAAAAAAAACTGTTTAAAGAGCAAGTGAGGCCCCATTTAAATTCATTTTGGGTGGACTTGCTTGCAAGTTTCAGAGATCTGGGTGGAGAAATAATCTCTCCTAAAAATCCAGTTCATGTACCTGATAGGAAAATCCCAGATACCCTTCCATGTTTCTATGTATGTCAAGGGCTTAAAGGTTCTTGTCTGGCAATGGTATGCCCCCATGGCATCCATCCCCATCATAACAGGATTCAGTAATGGCCAGTTGACAGTGGTGGTAGACCACATAAGATCTGTCATGGCTGTTGTGGGACAGGCCCCTTCAATTTTTAGTTGGTATTTTTGCTGGTTTCCGTATAAGACGTGCTGTCAAAAATGTTAACAGAGATTGTCATGTTAATGATGTCGTTTTATTCACAATTTTATATTGTGCTCAACTAAATTGAAAGACCACTCCAAAGCATTACATAAAATCAGATCACTGATTTTATTTTAAAGAGGTTTTTACTCATTCATTGTGCTTCATTTTCTTCACTGGTAAATAAAATTCTCTAGAATATGTTACCCAAGATAACTAAATCTGTCAGGACACATAAACACTATGCTTTTCAGGGCAGATATTGTGTAGCACATTTACTAAATCACTTTTGAAAACATGATCTGTAAGGCGTCTTGCACACTGCTGCTTCTAAACTGACATTTTAGAGCTTTTGGCGTTTTTTGCTTAAAGTGACACTAAAAGTTTTTTTTTTTTTATTTAAAAAATAAAAAACACATATCATACTTACCTCCACTGTGCAGCTCGTTTTGCACAGAGTGGCCCCAATCATCGTCTACCGGGGTCCCTCGGCGGCTCTCGTGGCTCCTCCCCACATCAGATAACCCCCTTGGAGAAAAGCTCTCCCAGGGGGTTACCTTGCGGGCGCATTCCCGAGTCCAGCATTCGGCGTCCATAGATGCCAAATGCAGGACTCGGACCCGCCCCCCAGCGGCCGCGTCATTGGATTTGATTGATGGCAGCGGGAGCCAATGGCTGCCCTGCTATCAATCTATCCCATCAAGAGCCGAGAACCCGGGGCAGAGAGAGCGCATCCCCGTGGGACAAGTTTGAGGGTACAGGTAAGTAAAACGGGGGGGGGGGGCTGGGGGGCCAGTCACTGAAAGGTATTTTTTTACCCTAATGCATAGGGTGAAAAAACACAAACCTTTACAACCCCTTTAAGCCTCTGAATGCACCTCAATAAAAGCCTGTGTCCGTGCACACATGGGCTTTTAGAGGAGTTTAGAAACAGCAAAGTTTAGTGGTAGTCAAAACTCCTTCTCCTGAATGAAGAAGAATCGCATTCAGGAGAGGAGCTTTTGGGCATAAAGATAGCAAACGTAGCTAAACGCGCCTATGTTTTAGCACTTCAGCGTTTATTCATTTCAATGGCCAGAATAAATAAAAATTCTGGCCAATGCAATAAATAAACTTCCAAACACCAAACACGGCTAAACTCACCTAAACTGGTTTGAGAAAAAAATGAACCTTAGGTGAGTTTTTAATACAAATTTTCTCCTTTTAGGAGAAAGAGCGTTTACAAAAAAACAGTGTGCATGACACTTAAACAGTCAGACAGGCTTCACAGCATCAAAAATGGTTTGGAAACATATTTAGTGCAGTTAGAGGTGTAGAATGTATTATTACATATAGCTCATGCATTTACCATTGAAACTGAAATATTCACGTTTTACAAATTGACAGATTTAGTTACTTTATGTGCTTTAACTACATTTTAAGTGACAGCTGGAAATGCACACTGGATGTCTATGTTGGCATGAAGATTTTATTTATCGCAGGTTCCATAAAGAAATGTTGAATAAGGCAATTCTATATGTGCAATATTACTTGGCTGACATACCAGTCTTTTGTCTTATTTAATTTTCAGCAATTATACTTATCATAGTACTCAAAATAGAGCCGTTACTATGATTGCCTATCCATTGATCATTAATATATGCCCCAATATTTGCAAGTGATGCAACAGACTAAAGCCTTACCTGTGAAAAGCAGGCCTACTAAGGTTTACAAAAGGCTAGCACTCCATTCTTTGGAAGTGATTTCCGACATGTCAGAAAATCTTTGTCTAACCTAACATAAATAATGTTTCTTTAGTTTTATAAAAAAGGAAGCAAATTTTTTTACTGTGTATTTGGCATTACTATTAGGTCTGATAGCATAGGTGTCATTCATGGGCAGGTAGGCTTCTCACAAGCTATTATATTTTTATATATATGTAGCTGAGGCTACATACAGTTTATACAGAGCACCCAGCAAGCGCACTTGTTAGTTAGCTTGGACCAAACTAACTATTTGGAGGGACATTAAACATGAAGATCAGCTTTAAAATGTAATGCATAAGAGCCATGTTTGGGTTGTCTGAATGCAAAACATCATTATATTGAATTAGCCAAATTGAGCTAAGTCTAAACTCTTTCTCTACCTTTTTTACATGGAGAAGCCCTTGAAATAACTTTCTGGTTTTAGGTAACCCCTTCCAAAAATTATTATATCTACATCAGCCTTTCTCATGCCTTTTAACCACAAGGAATGCTTGACATTATTTTCAGATCTAAGGAACCCCTAATCAAAACTAGTCCATGGGGGTAAGTGGGAAAAATACCAGATACATTGGTGGCTAGTCTGAAGAATGCCCCCTCCCTTTACACTGGTGGTGAAAATGCCACCCTTCCAGACAGCTAAAAATATCATTGGTGTCATACCGCTGGCTCTTTCAAGTGGCGTTACCTACCAACCTCTAGAGCAGGGGTGTCAAACTGGTGGCCCTTCAGCTGTTGTGGAATTACAAGTCCCATCATGCCTCTGCCTGTGGGAGTCATGCTTGTGATTATCAACCTTGCAATGCCTCATGGGACTTGTAGTTCCGCAACGGCTGGCAGACCACCAGTTTGACACCTGTGCTCTAGAGGAACCCTTGGGTTCCACCTAATCCTAGTTGAGAATGGCTGATCTACAGCTTACAGTACATTAGCGTGGTGGTAAGTGGGAAGAATGCTCCTTATGTTGATTGGGAAGAATGTTCCTTTTACAAATAGCTAAAATGATCACCGGTGTCTGTGGTTATGTATTTAAGAGCCAGAAATTACTCATTACTCAAGGTACTCCGAGCAACCTTTGAAGGAACTCTAGGGTTTATTGCTCAAGGACCCCCCCTAGCAGCCTTTTGGAGAAATTCTAGGATTCAGTGGAAAGGCTACTCCAAACTCATTCATAGAATTCTGAAGCCTTACTTCTAGATGGGAATGTTTAGCAATAACTTATATTTACCAAATAACTGGAAAAGCTGTGCAATTACAACGTGGGGACAGAATATCCCAGGATTCAGATCCCATATAGTGTATGTATATAGAATAAATATATTTATTCTTAAAAATGTGAGATGTGTTAAAAATGAAGGATTTCTTCAGTCCAGACATAAGTCTCAAGCCCCATACACACGGTCGGACCGTGGACCAAGTTGGTATTGCATACACACGGTCGGACTTTTGAGACAACCAACACGAACGTAATGACGTTTCAACGTACTGACGACACTTCAAAAGAGGACGTTCGAATACTCCAGCGCCACCTTTGGTCAACTTCACAGCCAACAAAAGTCCGATGCAACCTGGAAAAAGTTGGTCCGTACACACGGTCGGATGTTGGTCCAAACCACCTAATTTGCATGTTGGTTGTCAAAAAGTCCGACCGTGTGTACGGGCCTTCAGTTTGACTACATTTTTATTCAGTTCTTTTTATTGTCATTATTCAAATAAACAGTACAGATAGATGTAGTAGGTAATACAAATGTAGAATTATACAATCTTTTGATTATACAGTATCTCACAAAAGTGAGTACACCCATCCTATTTTTGTAAATATTTTATTATATCTTTTCATGTGACAACGCTGAAGAAATTACACTTTGCTACAATGTAAAGTAGTGAGTGTACAGCTTGTATAAAAGTGTAAATTTGGTGTCCCCTCAAAATAACCCAACACACAGCCATCAATGTCTAAACCACTGGCAACAAAAATAAGTACACTCCTTCAGTGTTGTCACATGAAAAAATATAATAAAATATTTACAAAAATGTGAGGGGTGTACTCACTTTTGTGAGATACTGTATATGGATACAGGGTTTTATACACAAACTACATTTTTTCAGTCCATTCTCAAATTTTATTGGATTTGATATTTTCATTGCCACATCAATCCTTGTGTTGTTGTTGGTACTGGCATGCAGGGTCTTTTATGGCATGGTTAATGCTTGTACAGACCTATTTTACAATATGAAAAACTTTATTATAATATTACCTTGCACAAGAAATGGAAATGGTAGCAAACATAGTTTATGCTTGAACTCTGAGAACGCCTCATTGTGATTTATTTGTTTATATTGAAATAAAACGGATATGCCTGTGTAAAATGTATTTGTTTTTCATTTATTGGACTATAAGCTAATGTAAAAGTCACATCTAAAAATGAGAACTGAAAAAAGTCAGCCTTTAAAGGGAAGTTATCATGGCCAATGTATTGTTTTTATTTTTAAGTTCGTAGGTTTTTAACTGGTGTTTTATATTTTTTATTATTTACTTCTTTAAAATAAGTAAACATTTTTAATACAAGTGGTATCTATAACACAGGTTTTGGATTTTCTAAAGAAATGGCCCAGTAGTATTTATTTTAACTCTCAGACTGTCACTTTCTAATGTACAAAGATTGAGTCCCTGATTCATTAAGCTATGTGTGTAAACCGAGATTCACCTATCCTGTAGAAAACAGTCCAGTTTATTTTGTTTTGGTAGGTAAGGGTTAAAGTTTTTTTTTTTTATAGATGTCTGTTTCCCTGTTGGGATGATTTCCCCTCACTACCTGCCAGAACAGGAAGTGAGGGGAAATCTCTCCAATGGGGTCAAAGAAAAGGACAAAAACACATTGTAAGTAGCACGAGGAAGGATCATTACTTCCTGTACCTTCCTATCCTGGTAATGTTCATAGGAGGTATGGGTGTCACAGGCAGAGAAGAGAGTGGAATTTAAGGAATGAAGTCACAGACAGGAATAAAAATGTAAAGATGTATTCTTACCTAATCTATCTGGAAATAGAAAATATGAAATGATGCAATACTTCATATGTATCTATTATTTATACCTATTATATATATATATATATACGGTATGTAAAATATATGATCTTTTATAAATTTATTTTTTAGTACTCAGTATAATGCACAAAGAAAATATGCCTAAATACTTATTATTAACCTAAAGCAGACCTTCATCCATTTGCACAGCATGCTCTCACCTGTTTCCTCCCCTCTCCCTCTTTACACAATTGGTTTTCATACTGCAAATACCCTTTTCTTTTCCTATTCACTTCCCTTTTCTTTGGCTAATGACGTAACCACCACCTCCTGGGATTTATGCGTCATACATCCCCTCTGCATGTGTGTGGGGATTCAATGCATAAGCAGACACGCAGCAGGTCCCTGCCAAGTATATGGTATATGGGTTGAGCTAAAAAAAAAACAGACAGCTCAGGTCGGAGCCACTATACTAACAATCAGATGTTAGTACAGTGATCTCTCCTGCTGTTCTATTGTGCTCTGACAGGAGGACGCCCCCCCCGTGGCAGAACACTCCTGATCTGGAGCCGGATGACAGACCGTTTTCGGTCATGAGCCCTCGACAGAAGCTGGCTGCCATACACACAGCCATGTGTACTAGGCTTCAGTGTTGATGGGGGAATTGAGCGATTTTTCAGTCATGCAGCTGTTCAACACACATACACTTTATATATTGCATACTAACCATAGTAGTAAATATAGTGTGATTCCATAATGTGCTCATAGAGGCCATATCATGCCTGCTGCGTATCCATTAACCTTTAAGCATCTATGTCTGCATGCAAGTCTCCAAACATAAACATTTGACAAGTGTTTGCTTTTAACCTATGTGCAGAAGATGGGGGAGGCATATGTAAATACCTTCCATTGTTTGCTCTTTATTGGAAAACTGGAAAACAATGGAGAACAGATGACATTTTCTAACCTTGTCAGCATTTTCTCTGATTGCTGATGGACAACCATATCTGCAAGAAGCTTAAGCTGGCCATAGATAATTCCATTTTTTAATTTAACCAGTGGGCTGAACGTTGAATGAATGAATGAATGAATGATTTGTATAGCGCTACAACTGCGAACTGAATCGCCTCAAGGCGCTTGTCTGCTCTTGTTGTGATGCCATGTTTAGAAGAGGTGGGTCTTGAGTTTTTTCCTGAAGGCCTGATGGTTTTCTTCCAAGCGGATGTTGTTCGGTAGAGCGTTCCATAGCCGGGGTCCCTGTACTGCGAATCTTCGTTCTCCCTTCGATTTGTAGCGGGCTTTGGGGATGAGAAGGCGATTTTGGTTTGTTGATCGAAGGCTGCGATTTGGTATGTATTTTTCTATTTTCTCACAAAGGTATTGAGGCGCATTTCCTTGTGTACATTTGTGGGTGAGGCAGAGGGTCTTGAATGTGATCCTGTCTTTTACCTTGAGCCAATGGAGGATCCTTAGGGATGGGGAGATGGATTCCCAGGGTTTCTTTCCGGTGACTAATCTTGCTGCTGTGTTTTGGACAATTTGAAGGCGCGCAATCTGGTAATCCGGTAATCCTACCGTTAAAAAAAAATTCACCTATCCACACACTCAATGTGAAACAGGTAAAAGGAAATTGGAAGTAAAAATGTACTAATTTAAGAAGTTGTACATGGGTTTTGTGAGATTTTCCACCCATGATATTTTATATTGTCTAATGTTTTGTTCTCCACTATTTAGAGTTCCAAAATAGTAAAACTGTGAAGCTCTTTGAGTTTTAAAGGTGACAAATGGTGATTTGAACCTTAGAAGAATCACTCCTGTCACACAGGAATTCATAGTTAGGATAAAGGGACCTTGTGTATGTGCTAACAGGCATCCTCACCAAAGTATTCTATGAATGCTAATTAAGGTTCCATCTCAGCATTCACAGAATGTCTATGTACACTAGCTTTTGCCCAGAAGTGGTATCTGCCAAAGCACTGCCATCTGTAGTTTTTATGGCACAGCCCTTGTTATCAATAATGTCATCCTAACCCCCCCCCCCATAACATAAATAAAGTAAACTTTTGCTTTGAGACCACATAAAATACCCCGACAAAACCTGGTATTTTTGTGGCCCACTGTACATTAGAGCTTCTATTAACAAGCCTGGAATGGTGGGACCAGGTCTCTGGTGCAGAGAATGTGAAATAAATCTGGGAGTTGTTGTGACATTTGCATTGCACTGATAACCTGCCTAGGTCATGTCATCTGATAATACCACCTACTGGTAGCAGGCACACTGCAAACAGCATGGAAGATAAGATAAGACCCCTGTGGCAATATGCATCACCACAAGGGAGGTTCTGCATCTCCTGCTCATCTGCCAGAAGGAATTCTACCCAGCTGGTGACTACATCACGTACCTTGTGGTTGTGTTCTATTGGAATCCAGTGAAATGAATTGATACACGCCAATCCTAGAGCTGTATAAACAGCATGCATGGCATTAGATGATACAGTAACACGAAAAAACAAAAAACAAAAAACAATTTCAATTACATAACACAATCCCCCTGGATATGGTCATAAATTTCTTTAGCTGACAGACAGCATTCCAGTTGAGTTTCATGACCCAATGACATTCCTTAGATAAGAATGACTCGAGATAACATTGTAGCTTTCTCTTCTCTAGGCATTTTAGAACAAAAGGTAGACTTAAGCCGGCCATACACGGTTAGATTTTCGTTTAAACATTCATAGAAAAATCGTTTGTCAGAACAATCCTTCTTGCCATCATTGAGTCTATTTAATTTGAAAGCCCTTCCCCCAGATCTGCTATTTGAATGGAATCTCAGATGTATTAAACAGGTTTCATTACAATATACACCGATCAGCCATAACATGACCACCCACCTAATATTGAGTATTTCCCCTTTTGTTAAAACAGCCCTGACCCATTGAGGCATAAACACCAGAGTAACATCCACATGAATGGCAGGACCCAAGGTTTCTCAGCAGAACATTGCCCAAAGCATCACACTGCCTCTGCCAACTTGCCTTCTTATAACGCATCCTGATGTCATCTCTTCCCCAGGTAAGTGACGCACACGCATCCGGCCATCCACATGATGTAAAAGAAAGAAACGTGATTCATCAGACCGTGCCACCTTCTTCCATTGCTCCGTAGTCCAGTTCTGATGTTCATGTGACCATTGTAGAAGCTTGTGGCTGTGGACATGGGTCACCATGGGCTTCACAGCCCCATACACAACAATTGTGATGCCCATTTCTGTCTGCTTTCACCACATCAACTTCATTGACAACATGTTCACTTGCTGCCTAATGTATCCCACCAATTTTCAGATGCCATTGTAACGAGATATTCCTTTATCTGTCAGTGGTCATAATATTATGGCTGATTGGTGTATATGACTGAAACAAAAAAATGCATTCGTAGTTAGAGTTTAATTTAGCCCAAAAAAAAAAATCCATCTCTCTCCTATAAAGAGTAACTCCACTTTTGTTGAGGAAAAAAACATTTGCCTCTGGGTGATGATCTACTGTATGTACATTGCAGGGATTTTAACAATCCTTGCTGCAGATTCCTAAGTTTTGTTATTTTGTTTGTCCATGTGCTAAGTGAATCTGTATGGGAGTGGTTTTATAATTATCAATCAGCTGCTGCACCTGCACAGCATTAATCAGGCAAGCTGCAGGGTCTGCTTCCCTTAAGGCTGGGTTCAGACAGGTACGACATACGCTCCGACTTTGGGAGAACATGTCGCATGACATGTGTAAATCAATGGTAACCTATGAGAGCCGTCTTAACTGGTCCGACTTTGAAAAAGGTTCCTGCACTACTATGGTCTGACTTTGGTCCTACTTCAGTCCATTGAATACCATTGAAGTTGGATCAAAGTTGGATCCTTATCCTAACCATCCGACTTGTGACATCTGACATGGCGATTACAGCAGCAGTAAAAGGAATTTATGTCATACTGGGATTATTTTGATTGGTCAAAGGACAAGTCAGACTATCTCAAAGTCGGAGCAAAATCTTATCCTGTTCATTCAAGTCAGATGAAAGTAGGACCAAAGTAGGACCGATGTTGCAGGGCAAAGTAGGATGACAGTTGTACAACAGTTGTGTCGTACCAGTGTGAATCCGGCCTTAGACGTGATTTTCGTAAAAAATGAAATGTTTGTTGCAAGAGATGCTAAAAATCGGACTTAGTGCAGACTTCTGGGTATCTGCAGGGTGTTCTGTACACATTCTGCATTGCATTTTACAGAAAATTACAGCGCTGCAAATTAAAAAGGGAAGGTCATTTTTAATAAAATTCAATTACAATATGACTTGTGTCGCATTTCTATAAGCCATTTTAATTGTTTTTATTTGCAAATTTTTTTCCCACAAAAGTGGAGTTAACCTTTTAATTTTGTTTTCACTGTGGTCTAAAACCAATGCCGATTTAACCCCACTCACAAATTAAACAAATGTTCAGTAAACTAACATTTTCAAACATTCGGCCTCATGCACACTGGACGTTTTTGGATGTTTTTACAGCTGCTGTTTTTGATGTTTTTTCTACAGTCAAAACCCAAAACTAGTGGGTTCTGAGAGGAGTTTTTCAGCTGTAAAAATGCTCTAACGTCAAAAAACGCTGATAAACGCAGCTCACCAATGTTCTTACCTGCTCCAGGCCCAAATGTGTGTGTATAGGCATTAGGTGGCGGTGGGGGGGACGGGGAGGGGTGCTGTGTGTATACAGATGGTTGGGAGCTGTGTATAGGTGGATGGGTTGTATATGTAGAAGAGGGGATGGTACTGTTGGGGGGACTCTCTAAGGCAGGATCTATGGAGCCTATTGATCTCTAGTTGTAGTCTTGCCAACCATGGCAGACCAAGTACCCTGTGTGAAATATGGAGGGATGTAATGCAATGTGGAGGAAGCATTTGAAAGCTAGACTATGTTTAATGTGGCATTTCCCCCAGGAGGTGTGACCATAAAATTATTCTTCCAGTGTCTGGTTCAGTCAGAACATACCCAAATCTCCCAACTTTTTGAGATGGGAATGAGGTACACCTATTAGTAAAAGTATGTAGGCATAGGACATACCCCCTGTCATGCCCCCTTAAAGGAGAATTGTACAAAAAAAAAAAAAAATGGTTAAACCCACAAGTACTTTTTTTTACCACTACTATTCTTTTATACTGTCTTTTGGAATTTATAGATGCAGCAATTTAGACTTTGGATGAAAGGTTTAGCATTGGGAAACAGTTTTTGATGGATAAAAAGTGCATTTTAGATACAACTATATAGATCAGACCAAAATGAGGGATAAATGAAGAGAAAAGAGGGACAAACGGATATTGCTTCAAATCAGGGACAGTCCCTCAAAATCAGGGACAGTTGGGAGCTATGCATACCTCCCCAGGCCAGCAGTATGTACACAGTGTGCATTCTGCATCACCTATACCAGCGCAGCCCCCGGAAGTCTTGGGACACTTTTGCACTTGAAGTGTTTGGAAGAGCATTCAAGTCCCGCTATTAGCATCTCATTTTACAGGAAAAAAAATGGCTTTAATATAATTTTGAAGTGCATTTAAATCTCCATGTCCATCAATGTTAGTGGCCCTTAAACACATTAATGTGCATAAGGTGCATTACCATATATTGCAGTGATGCACATGTTTTACTGTGTGGGTGTCAAGGAGCCCTTGGAACAGATGTTCTTTTCTTTCTAACACCAAGGAATAAGCTCAGGCATGTACAGATCCTAGTCCAAACCCACCTGAGCTATCCTGCCAGGAAGCTCTCACTGCACAAAACCAATCATATGTATCCAAGGCATTCCTCAACCCGCAGCTGCACTTTTACAAGGGTTATTTTTACATGCAGCTGCTGGTGGGGGATGATCCCTCGGCCGCTTATGATTGCCTTTGTGCAGTGACAACTTCCTGGCAGGATAACTGGGTTCAGATTAGGATCTGAACATGCCTGAGCTCATCCCAATTCATACTTACAGGCCCCAATTCGATTGAGCAATATTAATACAGTACCCAATTAGCCAGACTGTCAAAATCATCATCACCCTGCTTTGGTAGCAGTATGAATTCATAAGATTTCAATAGCTTGATTTTACGTTCTATTTGGGTAACTGTGAATAAATCAGATGAAAGAAATTCAGGATTTTGTCACTGTTTATTAAATAATGACAAATCACAAATACACAAGCATATCTCACATAGGGAGAATGTTGCTGTTGTACACTCAGAACATGAAATTGAGGTCCAGTTTCTGACAATGTTACTTGCATGACATCTGCTTTTTTTATTATCAAGAGATCCAGTCCCATACCCCTCAAATTGGGTCCCATACCCCCAAGTAGTATGTATATTACCAGTTACTAACCTTAGGGTATATATCTACTGTACCTTCAAGGACAGCCCTGGGGTTTGGTATGTTCTTTTGGATGTTGAGAAGTTATAAGTATATAAGTAATAGTAAAGGCTAATTTTTGTTCTAAAATAACAAACATGTCATACTTACCTGCTCTAAGCAATGGTTTTGCTTAGAGCAGCCCCGATCCTCCTCTTCTCAGGTCCCCCACTGGCACTCCTGGCTCCACCCCCCAAAGAGTGCCCCTGGGGGCACATGTGCGTGCTTGCTTCCAAACCCCCCCCCCCGTTCCCTCTTCACTGGCTCTAATTGGCAGGAGCCAATAGCTCTCGCTGCTGTATCTAAGCCAAACAGGAGAGAGAGACCCGAGAGAGCCTCAGCTCCCATGTACATCGCTGGATCTGGCTCAGGTATGGTACGGGCTTAGCAGGAGAAGCTGAAACAAAAGGTAAGGTAAAAAAAAAACTTCTGCATTTACAACCACTTTTACACTGGAAGATTTTGGCATTAAGTTTCAGTGTATTTAACAAGGTACAAAGCTAGTACTTTTGCACAAGCCCCTACTACTATCCTTAGGGGGTACGTAAACCCTAACAATGAACTTCAGCTTTTTGCTCCTATTTGGTCTGCTGAATATACCATTGAAAGCATTTTGTTATATCTGTCCCATAAATTCAAAAAAGGACTCATTGATCGTGACAGAAATCTAGTGAGCTGTTAGCTTCCTGTCCCCTTTAATATACCATCAATTCCCGGAGGCATGTACTGGTCTGTATCAGGTTTAAGCTCCATGTACCTGTACCAGGGTACTGAATGGGAAGCTCTGCGGGGGTAATTTCTGGAAGGAAAGATGATCTAACGTTTAAAGACGTAATATGTAATAGCTGTACTCTTGATTGTACAACCTAGTGTTCTAGGCTCAGATAGAGAGTATATATAATGTAAGAGTTTTTGTCCTGAGGTTTATGTGTGTCTGTAAGACTCATTTATGGCATAGTAATTACAGAATATTTTGTGGGTACAAGGACTAAGACAAAAGCGTGCAGTGTAAACTCCGTGGTCTCTGAATCTTACCACACCCCTTTAAGCTACAATCAATATTCACAGCAATATCCCATGTTTTGCTGTGCTTTTCAAATATTATTCTCATGCCATGCCCTTCTTTTATATTCTGCCAGTCACTGCCTCCCTGCTATTCTCTGACCCCAATGCCATGCCCTTCACTGTTCCTCCTATAAATGTTGCAAGGTATGGTAGTTATAACATACTACCTGTCCTAGGGTGAAAACAGTGCTCCTCCATAAATATAGTACAATAAGTTAACATTGTCACCCTAGGACAGGAAGTGTGCTAATGGCAGCATCACCATTTAAACATAAGGTATGGAAAAAACAAATGCATTTACCACATGCAAGGACTGTTAGGCTGCAATATATACAATTTTTGTTCTTGGGTTTGGATACAATTAAATGTTTACCTGTAATTTTGCATGACCACACTGATCAACGAGAATCCCTCTGAGGCTCCTCTCTTTTGGGACAGCATCCAGAACAAGCTGAGATTATCATTGGTCAGCATGGTCACGTGGCTACTGCTGACCAGTGCATGCCTCTCATTGCTCTCTTTGTTAAGCTCACATTGGGCTCATAACTGTCACCTTTACTGCAAAAGTGAATACAGCATCTAGACCAGATGGCTCACACCCATGTGTCCTCAAAGAGTTGAACTCTGTTATTTCTAAGCCATTGTTTGAAATTTTTTGAGACTCTTTAATGACACAGTACTACTGGATTGGTGCAAGGCCAATGTGCTGCCTATATTTAAAAAGGGATCAAAGTCTTTACCAAGTAACTAAAGACCGGTAAGTTTAACTTCTATAGTTGGGAACATACTGGAGTGTTTAACCACTTCAATACTGGGCACTTTCACCCCCTTCCTGCCCAGGCCATTTTCAGCGCTGTCACACTTTGAATGACAATTGCACAGTCATGCAACACTGTACCCATAAGAAACTTATTATGATTTTTTTTTGAGACAGATAGAGCTTTCTTTTGGCAGTTTTATCACCACTGGATTTTTTATTTTACGCTAAACAAATGAAAAAAGACAGAAAGTTTAAAAATAAAAAAGGTTGTTATAAAATTTTGCAAATAAGTAATTTTTCTCCTTCACTGATGAGGCTGTACTGATAATCATGGCACTGATGATCAGGTGATCAGGGATGCCCAGGGTTTCCAAGCAGAACATTGGCCAAAGCACCACACCATACTCAGCTGGCTTGCCTTGTTTCCATACTGCAACCTGGTGTCATCTCTTCCTCAGGTAAGAAATGCAAACGCACCCAGCCATCTACATGTAACCGAGAACATGATTCATCATACAAAGCCACCTTCTTCCATTGCTCCGTAGTCCAGTTCTGATGTTCATGTGACCATTATAGGCACTTTTGATTGTGGACACGGGTTGGCATGGGCACCTTGACCAATCTACAGCTACACAGCCCTATGCACAACAAACTGCAATGCACATTTTTACTGCTTTCAACACATCAATTTCAGGGACAACATGTTTGCTGCCTAATATTTTCCAACAAATTTCAGATGCCATTGTAACGAGGTAATCAATGTTATTCACTCAGCCTGGGTTCAGACCAGTGCGGTGCAAATTGAATGTCCGGAGTGACTGCGCACTGAAACGTCTGTTGTTCTGCGGTTTGTCAGCGTATTAGGTGCGAATCAGCTGCAAACTTAAATTCGCAACTCATTGTACTACTTCTGAGGGGGAAATCCATGCCAAATTAAAAAAAAAAAAAGGGCATGGATTCCCCCTCCAGGAGCATACCAGGCCCTTAGGTCTGGTATGGATTTTAAGGGTAACCCCCTACGCCGAAAAAACGCCTTATCCGAGCACGCAGCCTGGCAGCCTCCACTGATTCAAAGTTTTATAATGGTGGCAACTGCAGTCTCATGTAGTTTGCTGATATCCTCAACTCTCCTGCATCAACCAAACACTAAAAAATTTACTTTGGGTTGTATGACCCTTTAATTTCCTGTTCTCCCCCACAACACACACTTTCCTGGAAATTTTCCCCCAGATGTTCAGTGGCTGTCATTTTGTGGGCAACTGTCTTTAAAAAGATACAACAACCGGGCATTGTTTGCTCTGCTAAATCTATAATCAGAGCTCAGCGTAGTCACAGAGGACTAACAGCCTTGTAATGGTAAATTGCAAAATAAAACATCACTTTCTAATCTGGTTAATTGCTCCAGAAAAGATATGGCAATTTTACTTATTTAACATGGCTCGCTTTACCTAGGACTTTATTGCCAATTAAACATTTTACACAATTTCCTCCTTACCTGTCCTAAAACATGGTTGCTATGCTCCCTGGAGAATGCCAGCTGTATAGCCTAACCTGCTCCTCACCTTCCTGTATCGCTACTAATTCCAACACCATAGAAACAGGATATGTGACTGACGCACGTCATGGAAAAATACTGATTATGGGATAAGTGTAAAAAAAAAGTCTCCTTTAATCCATGTTTCTAATAAAACTAAGACTGTTGTGGTTATGTAATGTGTTTGAGCCATTTCCATGACAAACAGCACCGACCAAGAGAAACAAAGCACTCTAGTCTGAGAAGAGAGTAGAGCTTGATAGAACATTAAAATATACTGGAAGACAATTATTTAGGGCTTGTTCCACTAGCGGCAGGGATTGCTGCTCCTCTGAAAAGCGTTCCACGCTCAGACTGCTTTTAGAAGCATTTGACAGGCTGTGAGGAGGTAACTTGTCACCTTCTCATCGCTGTAGCTGTAGTAAATACTGTAGCTGCTGACTTTTGATATAAGGACACTTACCTGTCCAGGGATCCAGCAGTGTCTTCACCCGAGCTCTTAAGTGCTGCCGCCGCCATTTCATTAAAGGGAAACCGGCAGTGAAGCCCTGTAGCTTCACAGCTGGTTCCCTACTGCGTATGCAAATGGCCCGGTGGCAGGGAAAGGAGGAGGGGGAGGGGGGTCCAACTTCCAGGTGACTTCTGCCGGAAGTGGGAGTGGGTACCTGTCAAAACCAGGTACCCCCCCCCCCCCTCGAAAGGTGCCAAATGTGGCAGAAGAGGGGGAGGGCAAACAAGTGGAGCTTCCTCTTTAGGGGGAGCAGTTGTGGGGCAGTAAAACTGTGGTTCAGCGACGTGTTTTTATCGCCCATCAACTGCAAGTATAAACAACTCCTAACGCAGTTGTATTTCTAAATGTCAAACGATGCTACTGTGTGCCAGTTATTTACAATTCATATTCTACCTTTTGCAGCTCAACTTTCACTCTATATGTTGGTGCCATCCAAACTCCAGGCTCTGTCAACTCCTCTTGTGTGGCAAACAAAAATATGAGGCCACACACCGCCCTCTTTCTCTGCAGAAAAACTTTATTAACAAACATCATCAGAGACGCTACACCCAATCCTCCCACTATCACACTTTGCCCCCTTCTGTGGCTTAATCAGATTCTCAACCTGAAACAAGCATATGCAACATCTGGTATACGGTGCATCCGGAAAGTATTCACAGCGCTTCACTTTTTCCACATTTTGTTATGGTTCAGCCTTATTCCAAAATAGATTAAATTCATAATTTTCCTCAAAATTCTGCAAACAATACCCCATAATGACAACGTGAAAGGAGTTTGTTTGAAATCTTTAAAAAAAAAAAATTTTTAACAAGAAAAAATCTTTGAAAATTTATTAAAAATAAAAAATGAAAAAAAAATCCCATGTACATAAGTATTCATAGCCTTTGCCATGACACTCAAAATTGAGCTCAGGTGCCTCCTGTTTCCACTCATCATCCTTGAAATATTTTTACAACTTGGAGTCCACCTGTGGTAAATTCAGTTGATTGGACATGATTTGGAAAGGCACACACCTGTCTATATAAGATCCCACAGTTAACAGTGCACGCCAGAGCACAAACCAAACCATGAATTCCAAGGAATTGTCAGTAAACTTCCGAGACAGGATTGTATGGAGGCACAGATCCGGGGAATTGTACAGAAAAATTCCTGCAGCATTGAAGGTCCCAATGAGTACAGTGGCCTCCATCATCTGTAAATGGAAGAAGTTTGGGACCACCAGGCCTTTTCCTAGAGCAATCGGGGGAGAAAGGCCTTAGTCAGGGAGGTGACCAAGAACCCGATGGTCACTCTGACAGAGCTCCAGTGTTTCTCTGTGGAGAGAGGAGAACCTTCCAGTGGATCAACCATCTCTGCAACACTGCACCAATCAGGCCTGTATGGTAGAGTGGCCAGACAGAAGCCACTCCTCAGTAAAAGGCACATGACATCCCACCTGGAGTTTTCCAAAAGGCACCTGAAGGACTCAGACCATACGAAACAAAATTCTCTGGTCTGATGAAACAAAGATTGATCTCTTTGGCCTGAATGGCAAGCGTCATGTCTTGACTCTAGGGTGCACCGCAGAGGTGGGGGGCATTGAAGCGCCAGAGTGCTCCCATCCCTCCTCCTCTCCTTGTGTGTGCCGGGGGTCACATGTGGCAGCAAGCAGCGGCTGGGAGTTTTCACTCTGTCACCTGTGGCCTCTCCCACGCATGCTGCTGCAGCCCAGCGCGCACAGTACAGGAGAGCAGAGAGAGAACCGAGTTGAGGGAGGATCCATCCATCGCCCCGCCCACCTAGGCATTGATGATCGAGAGCTGAGCTCCCTCGGATGCTGTGCCCAGCCCCGAATCCAGGGTCCTGCAGCCACTTTAGGGTGGGAGATTGTGGCATTCCTGTGTTGAAGCCAGGACCCTACAGAAGGAGAGGACTCGGTAGGCAGAAGATCAGCTGACTGCCAGGAGGAGAGGTGAGTGAGCACAGAGGCTGAGCAATGTCCTTAGTGCGGTAACTGGGGTTGTGATTTGTAAAGAGGGGGTATTTGTGAAGGGTGAGGGTTATTTGTGAAGTGGGCGGGGGGTATTTGTGGAGTGTGAGGGGTATTTGTGAAGTGGGCGGGGGGGGAATTGTGAAGTGTGTGGCAGGGAGGTGTTTGTGGAGTGCAGGGGGTAATGTTGGGGGTTAATAGTGCATCCGCTGAGACCAGTGCTGGGGGTTAATAGTGCGTCCGCTGAGACCAGTGCTGGGGATTAATAGTGCGTCTGCTGAGACCAGTGCTGGGGGTTAATAGTGCATCCGCTGAGACCAGTGCTGGGGTTAATAGTGCGTCCGCTGAGACCAGTGTTGAGGGTTAATAGTGCGTCCACTATGACCAGTGTTGGGGGTTAATGGTGCGTCCGCTGAGACCAGTGCTGGGGGTTAATGGTGCGTCCGCTGAGACCAGTGCTGGGGGTTAATGGTGCGTCGGCTGAGACCAGTGTTGAGGGTTAATGGTGATCATTTGTCCAGGATATATCCACGGAGGAGGAAAAGAACATATCGGTGTTATACAGTACGTCCGTTGATGCACACCTAGACCCATTTGGGGTCTATCTTTAAGGTGAGAGGATAGCACACACAGGGTGTGGATTGGAGAAGAATATCTACAAGCTATCATATTTTATCTACAATTGGACTCTGTTTGCTTTACCTCTCCCTTTTGGTTCATCTTTTTGCACATATTTTTATTTTTACACTCAAAAGGGACTATTGTTTGATACTTTTTGATACTTTGGATACACTTTATTATTGGATCACTTATCCCTGTATTTATCTATTGGCCCAATCTTTTTCATGTCATTGTATTGCACTGTTTTGCACATTGGGAAGTGAAATATTTGCATATTATTAGCACGTTATATTTAAGTATTGCTTGAGAGTTTTTTTTAGCACTGCTTCACTATATTTTATATTTACTCTCTAGCTACTTTTACAAAGAACAGATAAAGACACATAATTTATACATATTGTTTAGACACAACTATTTCTTACTTTTGTTAAGGATATAATGGATGTGATCTGGTCTGGTTCACGATGCTTGAAGTCAGACCATCTTTTCCTTATTTGGTCCTTCAATCGCTCCACACCATATTTATTTTGAAGAACTCATCTTGTCCAGAATTATGTCTTTTCTGATGTTGGGCCTTTCATAATTCTGCAGCTTGCAGTCGTAGTCCATTTTTTTTTTGAGTATGGCCACCATCTCGCTGTTAGAAAAGTTTTAAATGTTTATTGTGTGACTATTAAAAAAACAATAACCCTGAGACTGATTTTTAAGATGACTTCTGAGCACGTTGTTGTATTAACTTGCTATATCGTTTGCTTTAACTAACTCCATAGTAAGTTGTAGGATGTTTAGGCTTAACCATATATGGTAGAACAAGACTGTACAGGAAACACTAATCAGCCAAATAAAGTACCATTTTGTACCAGGCACGCTATTTTTTGTTTCCTCAGCCAATAAAAGTGTTGTAGCTATATTATTGTAGATATTAGGAGGGGGATGTACATCTCTTTGTGTGATTCTTACTGCATCTTTTGGCTTGTAAGCATCATCCTTTTGTGTGACACAGAAGAATAATCCTAACACTCGCCCTTACTCATAGATGTGGCTTTACTCTCCTACTAGCGCCACCACTGCGGTGCTGCCAGGAACTCTCAGAATCCACCATATCCTCCACGAACGGTCTGCCAACTAGCGTGTGTCGCATGCAGGATAATATTTGAGCTGTTCACCCCCCTGTGTCATCACGCACCTGGTAGCGTAGTGCGATTCATGCGCTGTGTATAAAGCCCGAGTGATCGTTTGATGAAACGCCGTAGGAAAAATCTGTGAGTGGAGGATGATCGACCAGCTATGCACAAAACTTGGCAGAAAACAAAGGTACTACTTTATATTGGGGCATAGGTGTTTAGTGAACTATACTGCTTATATTGGGGCCTAAATAGATGTTTAGTGGCCTATACTGCTTATATTGGGGCCTAGATAGATGTTTAGTGGCCTATACTGCTTATATTGGGGAATAGATAGCGGTTTATTGGACTAAACTGCTTATATTGGGGCCTAGATAGATGTTTAGGGGCCTAGAGGTTTAGTGGACTATACTGGTTATATTGGGGCCTAGAGGTTTAGTGGACTATACTGGTTATATTGGGGCCTAGATAGATGTTTAGTGACCTATACTGTTTATATTGGGGCCTAGAGGTTTAGTGGACTATACTGTGGCCTATATTGGGGACAGCTTATTGGGAAGCCAGATGAACTTGCATTATGCCTTGTCTTGCAGTCAAATACACATCACCGGATTTTCTGCCACATTCTGCCACAGTATCGACCAATACAGGCAAATGCCACGTTTGTGGAGACTCAAAAGCAAGAATTACTCCTATAAACAAAAAAGGAAACGAGGCATTGGAAAAACTTGCTGAATTATGCAAATCTTTTTGCCCCAATGCAGACACCAGGTAAGTGTGCACCAAAATTGCAAATCTCCACAGCACAGTCAGAGAAGTCAGGAGCAGCAGCAGACAATGTGTATGTACCAAGGCTCTGGTACTTTAATAGCCTGCGCTTTCTGACTGAGCAGTGTGACCCCCAGACCATCTCTGTCAACCCTGCCTTCCACCTCTGCTGAGGGCCTATGCCCTGAATCCCAAGAGGAAGATGTGGAGGAGCCAACCTTGACGAAGGTATAGCATTGCAGAACATATTGTCTCCAAAAAATACAATGATGATAAGTAAACATTATTGAGCCAATATTTCAGCCTTAATGAAGTAGTTTCCATCTCAAAACACAGTAGTCAAATAATAGATTTTAAAGGGAAAATAAAAATGCTGTGGCCAGAATGATTATATATATATCAATTTTTTTTTTTTATACACATTCAATTTGCAACACCAAGGAAAAAAAAGTCTTGTTTTATTGATGAGCAAATCAAATAAAAACATTATTATAATGTCACATTTTCATACACAGGAAAGTGTCAATGTGAAGGAGTCGGCTGGAAGGACTGTGTCGAAGCAGCTGATCCCCACACTACCTCCTGCCGCCAAAAGAATCAGGAAAAACGTGGAGGATGCTGCTGCTTCTTTTTAAACCAATGCCAGTACAGCCCTCTAAAGAAATCCATATGAGGCAGATTCTTTTGTATTCCTGACGGCAATAAAATTTCACCTCATGTCAGAGGACCAAGGGCACATGTGTGAGTCCCTCCTACTACAGGTGCTAAACAAGGGGGGTCAAAGGCCAAATCACCAAGCACACCCACCTGTCAGAGTACCAGCCTCCACCTCCACTACCACCACAGCAGCATGCCTCAGTGGCAATATTAGCCATGTGATCCCCACCAACCAGCATGGTCTGCAGACTACCATTATTCCGACTTATAAATACTATATTATGATTTGTTCTTTTTACGTTTTATATTATTATGTTTTTGTTGCTAATTTTGAGCATGGAATGCACTTTTTCTTAAAGTAATATATGTTTTGATGTCTGACAGAGGATCTCTAAGTTGATGTTCTTTTTATTTAAAAAAAAAATGTAATTGTTACGCACAATACTTGTCTGTTTTTTTAGGCAGTTACATTAAAAAAAAAAAAAAGCTTTAAAAAAACAAGGGACACCAAAAGTTTTATTTTTTCTATTAATAAATGATGAATAATGGTGCTTCAAAGAACAATCATACAACATGCATAAGGGCAAATCATTCACATCACAACAGAACAAATGCCTTTTTAAAGTGGTTGTAAACCCTTAAAAACCACTTGGATGCCGTTCTAAACGGCGATATGCCGCGAGTGGCGGCTCCCGTGCGCATGCACGGGAGAGACGTCATTGCGGCGCCATAGAATGACAGCGCCGGAGCCGCGAGACCCACCAAGAAGATGGAGGCTCCGTACACAAGGGTACAGCGGTGACTTTGATGGCTCCTGTGTCAGGTAAGTGAGACATAATGGACTATTATGCAATGCATAGTAGTCCATTATGCTTTACCTTTGCAGGGAAACAAAGAGGAAGTAAACCCATTAGGGTTTACTTCCTCTTGAAGTACGTTTTTAAAAAGACATCAGCATCACCAGCAGCAGCTTCATTATTATCACATTAAATTTAAAAAAGGATTGAGAGACTCAAAAAAATAAGTGGACTTTGTGGGCACACATGAGAGGAGAATTTAGTAAAAAATATAATTTTATTATATCATGATTAAAAAACATGCAAAAACAAACATTCAACACCCCATTTGGACACAGGTTACTAGTTACCCAATAATGCAATTATGGATCCAAGTATAAAGATATCTCATATCGTATTAAAGAAGAAAAATGTGATTCAATAACCCCTTCACACTTGCTTATCGACGCGTTTCACTAGATATTAGCTTCCTCAGGACAAGTACTGGGTAGGTGCTGGTATATTTAAAAACATAGACAGAAAATTGTGTATAAGTATTACATATGGTATATATTTGTATAGGCACAACATTAATTATTTCATTACATATCCAAGAGAGACAGAAACCACACATACACAAACACACATATGCTTGCCTGGTAGGTTTGTGTCCAAGGATATGGGAGACTCCACAAAACTGAACATTCAAAGATCTATAGTTTTGAGTATAACAAAACGCAGTCAATGCATGAAAGGTATTTTATAATGAACCCGAAAGATAAAGTGCAAAAAGGCTATACGCCACTATAGAACCAGGTTCAGAAATGTATATCTGGAATAAAAAAAAAAACACAGAGATTGATATAAATGACATTTCCTAAATATTGGAAACAGTAAAAAACAAACATATAGGGTCCCTTAAGATCAGAACAATGTTAAAAATAGTTCTCATCTACTGAATAGTAGTGACTAGACCAACCACATATCGGAGAGCAGAGTTCAAGCCCGTGATAAAACAATATGTTTCGGTACACTGTGGCATAGGACATCAGCCAAGAAAAATATCTAGGAGATATAGACAGGGTAGCCATATAGGTGATCACATCAAGCGTGATCGAAAATATGTAAGTGGCACTTTCCAGGTACATATAGGCTTGATCCTGAAGTGCTGTGGCTAGATGTCAGAAGGAGCCTTTCTCCCAACTGAGAGGAAAAAGATAACATCTGAGAGGGAAACATAAGAAACTACTAAGTACCGGTATGAGCCAGTTGAAAGATCACATTGGTAGGTCAGTTTGCACATACCAACCTGAAATGTCTCACTGTAGCAGGTATCCCTATTAGGGAGGCCTATTGCCAAGGCCCTATATATAGGGGTTGAAGTGCAGAGGGGGCCGGAATGCCACCAATTTGGCACCAAAAGACGACCCAATCACATGACGCATAACCATGACCATGACGCGTCAACCACGTGGTCGCACAGCCACACCCCCCACATCAACACGGCCAATCGTACCAGGAAAGTGTCAGGACGAGGGGCGGAGAGACGATGGCCATCGGCATCAACATACAGCATGCACGTGGGCACACCGAGACGAACACCAGAGGGGGCCGTAATGCTGCCAGTTTGGCGCCAAAAGATGGCCCAATCACATGACGCATAGCGTCAACCACGTCGTGGTCACACAGCCACACCCCCATGCTGCACTCATGTAAACATTTGTATTCTTTTTTTATTTACGCAGAATACAAAAAAAAAAACATTCCCTGACAAGGGAGAAAGGAATACATCCACATTGTTTAATAAAAAGAAAACAAAAACAAAATATATAAGAAAAAATACATTGATAAATAAAATTAACATACAATTGTGGGCACACATATTGGGGACAGATGGAAAGGCACAGAATCCTAGGAAACCAGACGTCAAGAACAATAGGTATATGGCATTGACTGGGCAGCCATCTTAGAGCCCCATGCTGATCCATGAAAGAAAAAAAGAAAAAACACTGCCCAAAAGAAGGCCCCCAAACAAGCAAGAAGGGGAGGGGTTCCACCAAGAGAGAAAGATAAATGAACTGCACATTACCCAGTCAGAAGGTCTTGTAGCTCAGATGATTCTCTATACACATTCCAGGGGCGCCAAGTCTGGTGACAGTGGCCATGCGTACCCAATTCCTGTGACAGGAGTAATTCCATACGTTTAATGTGGTCCAGCTCCACAAATCCACAAGTTTTGGAACATATGTTGTTCGCCAATGGCCAGGAATAACCAAGCAGTGTCGTAAGATACCATGTTTTATACGCTTGTACAAACCAGGTAGAATGGAAAGTAAAACCACCTTGGATGTATAAGGGACAGTCTTATCCATGACAGCAGTGTAGACACGTAAGACAAGATCCCAGAATGTATGGATAGAGGGACATTCCCACCAAATATGCAGTAGGAAAGCGGTACCCTCAAGGCAGCAGCAAACAACGGTCAGAGGCAGTAGTAAATAAAATCTTATGAAGCAAGGTAGGGTTACAGTACCACCTGGTGAGCAATTTAACCACTTCACGCAAATCGCTGAACTGGTAAGTCGGCATGAGGAAGTGAAAAGTATCGATATATAGCCTGCAGCTGCAGGCTATAACCCGCTACCGTTTTCAGAGCTCGGCTGTTATCCCAGTCAGCGGAAAGGAAATTCCCCACCCACCTCCCGCCACCATCAGAAGACCCGATCCATGATCCGGCGCGTCTATCAAACCCAACAAAGCCAGATTTGGCTTCGATCTGAAGCAACGTCACACAGTTGGCAGTTTACTCGGCTGCCAATGGCGCTGATTTTAAAAAAAATTTGTGTTCAGAATCGCTGATTTTGGCAATCTGAATACTTTGAAGTGCAAAGAAGAAATTAGGGGTCTCTTAGACCCCAGGATCCCGTCATAAAGAGTACCTGTCACCACCCATTACTGTCACAAGGAATGTTAACATTCCTTGTGACCGCAAAAGAAGTGCTCAGATTTATAAAAATTTTTTTAAAGAGACAGTGTTAAAAAATTGTTTTAAATGTATTTTTAAAGCGCCTCGGTCCCTGCATGCTCACGCAGCAAAGAAAACGCATAAATAAGTTGTGCCCGCAAATGTAAGCAGTGTTCAAATCATATATGTGAGGTGTTGCCACAATTGAGTATGAGCAATAATTCCAGCTACCTCCTCTGTACCTCGAACCTGTTAACCGTTAAAAATGTTGAAAGCGTCACCTATGGAGATTTTTTAATCGGGGGCGAGCGCGGACTTTCGAGGGGTCAGGTAAGTAAAACGAGGGGGCTGGGGGGCCGCTAATCGTCAGATGTTTTTTCACCTTAATGCATAGAATGCATTAAGGTGAAAACACTTTTACCTTTACAACCCCTTTAACATGTTTGGTATCCATTTACTCAATGTAACATCTTCTTTCACAATATACAAAAAATTTGGGCTAACTTTACTGTTTTCTTTTTTTTTGTTTATTCAAAAAAGTGTATTTTTTCCCAAAAAATTGCATTTGAAAGACCACTGCGCAAATACTGTGTTAAAAAAAATATTGCAAAGTAATTTTCCAGCAACAAAAATTCAGATTTTAATGTAAACAACAAGTGTCAAAAATGGGCTCCGTCCTTAAATGGTTAAAGTTGGTCTCTTGGGCTTTGTTCACTAGAGATAATACATAGGTAAGAGCAAAAGACTTCTCCCAGTCTTCATCTGACAACTGGGTGTCAAGGTCTGCAGCCCATTTGGATTGTGTAAACATTTGTGATAACAGAATGTTAGGATGCTAGGCAGCAAACACTACCTGCGTCCTAGCAAAAAAAAAAAAAAAAAAGAATGGTAGGAGGCAGAAGCCGCCTGCATCCTAGCAACAGAAGGCCATTAACACATTAGCATTGTATGCATGTAAACATTGCTTAAATGTTATATATGTGTAGAAAGCACCGTTTTTTTTTTTTTAAAACAGAGACAGAAAACTTTTGTTTATATACAATCTTGCTGCCAGCAAGAACCTGCCTACTATTTGCCATATTTTCATATGGCCATTTGCATGTACCCTTATGGAGAGATGTGGCTGCAGTCAGATCATATGAATAAACTCCATTGGGGGAAAAAAAAGTAGCTAAGGTCATATGCACATTTTTGTGTGACTAAGTATCTTTAGCACAATTTCCTTGAAAATGTTTAAAGATAAATAAGCAGCTTTCAATACAACCATCAAAGAAAATGATGAATGTGAAGTAAAAGAGTGCCCCCATGTGGCTGTAAGTTAAAAATACATTTAGCAGCATACTTAAGCTGGCCATACACTAGTTGAAAAATTGGCCGAAAAATCGGTCAGTAGACCATTCGTTCGATTTTTCGGCCAGTTAATGGACACAAAATCGATAATCGTTTGGACGTTTTGACCCGAAAAAACGAAGGACTAGTTTGGAAATTTTCTGCCGAACGAACGATAAATTGAAAGGTTAATGTGTTTCCCGTCCGACCTGTCTGCACTAGGTATATGTAAAAAAACTAACATCATTTTTTTTTTTATTTATGTTCACTGAACGATTTATCGGCCATTATATGATGGCACCATCGTTTGCGCTCGCGGCCGAACGTTCGTTTTTTTCGAAATTGGGTTCGGCCGATTTTTCGACTAGTGTATGGCCAGCATAAGGCATACATCACAGCATTTTAGAAGAAAGAACATTAATTAAGTGCCTCGCAGATCACACACTAACTTTCTTCATCTTCTACCAGATAAAATGGCCATAGTTAGAGCATGGAAGAAGACTACAGACTCCCTGTCTCAGGCAAAAAAATAAGAAATCTTGGATTATTGCACAAAAAAAAAAAAAAACTTGCTAACATAGTAAATGATAAAAAGACAAAACTATTTTAGACTACATGGGACCCATGTGCAAGTGTGGGCCTCTCATCTGGACCGCCTTCCTCTTCTCTAGCTTTCGGTATATAAACAATATTGTTTTGTTGTATACTTGCTATGGGTTATGCAAAACTTTAGTTCTTTTTTGATGTGCTACTTTAAGACTGTTGACGACAGTTGATGTACATACATTGTTATTCTCTTCTGATAAAAATCTTCATGTGCAAAAGGGAATGATAACTTCTATATATTGTACTCTTTAACCACTTCAACCCCAGAAGGTTTTACCTCCTTAATGACCAGAGCACTTTTTACAATTTGGCACTGTGCTGCTTTAACTGGTAATTGTGTGGACATGCAATGCTTTACCCAAACAAAATTTGCATTCCTTTTTTCCCCACAAACAGAGCTTTCTTTTGGTGGTATTTGATCACCTCTGGGATTAAAAATTTTTGCAATATAAATGAAAAAAGACAGAAAATTTTGAAAAAACTTGATATTTTCTACTACTAAAAAATTCAATAAGCATATATTTATTAGTTTGCGCAAAAGTTATAGCATCTATACACAGCTTTTAGTTTAGGACTGCCCATCTCATTTCTTGTGGATAACCAGATAGGGCGACTTGCAAGACAAGGCCGCCAGCTCCAAAACTCTCCTAGCTGGAGTAATGGCCACTAGAAAGACCACTTTCTGGGAAAGAGTCAACAGAGGGATCTCCCTGATCTCTTCAAATGACGTTTTTTGAAGTGCCGATAACACCAGGTTCAAAAGCCAAAGCTGATATGTGTCCCTTAAATGGTGCTTAAAGCCAGTTTCTGGTCTACTCCTTGCTGTAGAAACAACATGATCCTGGATATAGAAAAGGCGCACGGACGCCAACCTTTCTCCTCACACATGGAGATGTAGGCCTTCCAGGTACGATGATATATCTTCCAAGAAGATTTCCGTGCTCTCAACATAGTTGGAATCACCGAGTCTGAAAGACCCCGGTTCCTCAACACCTGGCTCTCAATAGCCATGCCGTTAAAACCAGCGATGGTAAAGTCGGATGGAGGTTTGGACCTTGAGACAAAAAAGGACTGCCCATCTCATTTCTTGAGTTGCTAAAATGGCAGGGCAGTACAAAACCCTTCCAAATTATCCCTTTTTGGAAAGTAGACACCCCAAGGAATTTTCTGAGAGGCATGTTGAGCCCATTGAATGATTTACAGATTAAAATGGTGGGTCAGACAGCCGAGAGACCCACCGGGCTGCAACTACTGAAGGCGACCTCCCACCTGCGTTGCAGGCAGGGGCAAACCTTCATGCGGTAGCGCTTTTGCTCGCAGGCTTGTTAGGCTTGCGGTTCCAGGGACGCTTTTGTCCTTCGGAGGTCGTCCTGTCGGGCTGGGGATGCTTAGCCGAAGCCCCGGGCGGACGAAAAATCCGGTTGTGAGCGGAAAAATGAGGGCCCTTGCCTACGGCGTGGCTCCTTAGCCTTCCTGGCCTGTGGGAGTAGTGTACTCTTACCACCTGTTTAGTGCACAAAAACAAACTAAATATTTGCCCAACATGTTTGGTAAAAAAACAATTTTTTTGGTAAAATATAAAAGATGATCTTATGCTGAGTACATAGATACCAAACGCAACAAGCTTTGAAATTGCGCACGCCTGTGCAGTGGCGACAAATGATATACATTTTTAAAATCCTTTAAAAGCCTTTACAGGTTACCACTTTAGATTTACAGAGGAGGGCTATTGCTAGAATTACTGCCCTCAATCTGACATTTGTGGTGATACCTCACATGCATGGTGCAATTGCTGTTTACATACACCGATGCTTGTGTTCGCCTTTGCGCCCAAGCACGGGGGGGGGGGGGGGGGGGGGCACGGGTGCTTTAATTTTATTTATTCTTCTACTTCTTATTTTGCTTTTTTTATATTATATCTTTACACTTTTTTTTTTTTTTTATATATAATTTTTATTGTTATCACAGGGAATGTGAATACCCCCTATGATAGCAATAGGTAGTGACAGGCAGTCTTTTTTGAAAAATGTGGGGTCTGTTAGTGTCTAGATCTCTTCCTCTGCCCTTAAAGCATCTGACCACACCAAGATCGGTGTGATAAGATGCTTTCCCAATGGCGCTGATTATATCTGGCAAAACCGGAGTCATGAAATGCTCGTAGCTTTCCGGTTTCTTAAAGCGGTTGTATAGTTACATTTTTAACTTTGACCTATAATAAGGCTTACCTGTAGGTAAAAAGAATATCTCCTAAACCTGTACAGTTTAGGAGATATTCTCCTCGCAATAAGCCGCTGACTTCAGCGGCGCATACTAGCTCATTATGCCTTTTCCCTTACAGGTGTAAAAAAAAAAAAAAAAAAAAAAAAGTCAGCGGGTTTACTCCCGCTTTAAGCCATAGAGATGATTGAAGCCGTTCTGGTCTCCGATCAGCTCTATGGTCAGCTGGCGGAACCGCTACCTGCATTCTTGGGTTCCCTGGTGGGACAGGAGGGCCTGAGAAAACCATGGAAGGCAGCGGGAGGGGGACCGGCTGAAAAAAAAAAAAAAACGATACTAAGATGCCTAAACCTGCAGGCATCATTCCGGTATAATCACTTAATGTCCAGAAACATACCAGTACGTTGCTGGTCCTTGTTGGGCATATATTGTAATGTTCTTTTTTTTCATGCAGCCTGTGGCATGAAGGAAAAAAGAAGAGAACCCAACAGATCCCTCCATTCACATCGATTGATCGGTGGTATGCCCACCATTAGACAACCGCCCTGCATCTACCCACTTCTAATGATGGTAATACATGCACTGTTTTTTTTTTTTTCGTTCAGCCCATTGAACGATGTGGATGAAGAAATCTCTGCCAAGAAATGTGAATAAAAATATATGCCAAAGCACAGGGGCCCCCATGTCCACCCCTGTCCCTATGCTTCAGCATATATGCTCTTTTTTTTTTTTAACTGTGGTGGTGCAATCACCTCCTACAGTGCTGGAGTCTCAAATTTACATATCGTGAGAGCAAACCCTCTTGCTGTCAAAATAAATAAATCAGTGCTGCAGCTGAATGGCGTACCTGCAAAGCAAACAATGGTTAACAATAAATAACAGTAACAGTACAGTAAAACAGCAGAATGATATACCTGCAAAGCAAACACAATAAAACATTACAGTATAGCATAAAATACAGTAACAATAAAACAACTATTTTTGGCTTTTTTAGGTTTTATTTTTTTTTACACTTTTATTAGAACTACAAACGTTCCAGGTTAGGGTCTCTCAAAATGAAATGGCCATCTCATCTTTCGAGACCCTGTGTGAAAGTGTGCTCTAGGACTGTGCCGTGCTGTACCCTATACTAATACTCCACTAGTGTGTGGTAGCGACTGAAACCATCCCCAATACAGAAAGCAGGTTGGACAGGTCAGGAGGGACAATAATAGTGGGCGTCATGCCTATGTTCGTGTTTTTCACAGACACGACATCTTCTTTGGGGCGCACTTTGAAAATGCCTCTCATGCAGCCGGCTCACTGGATTTTGATTGGGAAATTGGGCCACAGCACCATCTGTATACAGAAGGGCTGTGATGATCTCTTCCTGGAATTTTAGGAAGGATCCAGTCCTTCCAGACGCTTTGTATAGTACATAAGCATTGAACAGAGCCAATTGGAATAGGTATACAGACACTTTTTTGAACCAGCGTCTGGCTTTACAGGCAATTAATTACGGCCCCATCATCTGGTCGTTGAAGTCCACCCCCTATATTTTAAGGTTGTATTTGTGGATACATAGGGGCTTCTCAACACCAGTCGCCATAGTAATTTGGACAGCTGTGTCTGCGTGAAAGGAAGACAGAATGAAAATGTTCTGTTTGGGCTTCCATCTCACTGCAAGCAATTCATTGGACCTCAAGCAGGCTCTCTCCCCCGTCTAAGTCAGGTATCTACAAGCCATTGGGGGGAAGCCCCCGAGATTAGATCGCACAGTGTCACATACGCCAATTCCTAATTGAAAAAGGTGTCTAAAAGTGACACGCTTGTATAAAAATTGTCCACATATGAAAATGAGGTTACTGTCTCTGATTTCCCCATCAACTCGGTGTTCCACCACCTTCATAAGACCCACAAGGGATTTTCTTCTTTGATGGGTCGTGGCTGGTATAGGTTCCCTCAATGAGAATTTGGGCCTTCTGGTGGACTGTCAATTACAGCCATTGGTTACGAAGTTGCCCAGCTATTTGAGGGATACCAAGCAATTATTAAATCTGTGTGATAAAATGAAGTGGGTGGAAGGGGATGTATGGATCACGTATGATTTATCCAGCCTGTACACAATTACCCCATGCCCTAGGGTTGAGGGCAGTTGAGTACTTTTTGGATAACTATAGTAGATATACATGAACACACAAGGAGTACAATTTGAAGTGTTTAGGTTACCGCTTGACGCATAATTTCTTCTTTTGAAGGCATTTTTTTTTTATCTCCAGAGATACAGAGCATCCATGGGTGCTCGGTTTTCACCCTCTCGCCAACCTATATGGGTTGGTGGGAGAGGGTATGCATCTTTGGGGATACTAATCCATTTTGTCTGGTCACAAGATTTTGTGTTGATACATAGAAGAGCTGCTGTTTATCTGCTCTGATGCCGTGGGGAGTTTGGAAAATGTTCTATTATATTTAAATACTAATGATTTGAACCTACGGTTTACTGGTCATTTGCACAGCAAGTCAATTCCTTTCCTTGATGTCACTTTGTTTAGTGAGATGGACCGCATTGGATCCAAGCTTTATAGGAAACCAATATCAGGGGGGAACACTCTTCGTGCAGATTCTGGGCACCCTGGCAATGTCACTCATGGGATACCAGTTGGCCAATTTTTGAGGTTGCGCAGGGTCTGCAGTGGAGGGTGACTTCCAGAGAGAAAAGGAGATGTGCAATAGGTTTCGTGACCAAGGTTTATAAACTGTCTACTTTAAGTAGGACCCAGAACATTGCAGAGGCTACACCTAGAAAAAAAAAAAAAACTTACTGTTACAGAAAAAATATAAATCCAGGTTCTGATAACCTCATTTTCTCTACTCCATTTAGCATGGAGTTCGCTAAAATTGGAAGGATTATGGAATGTCATACCTATTCTATTTCAAGATGAATGTTATGAGAAAATTTTATTTAATGGTTTCAAGATAATAGCACAAGCCCCCCTCCTTAGCGAACTCTGTCTCCCAGTGATTTCAGCTCTACTACTCGCAGTAGAACATGGTTGGATTTCACTGGGACATTTAAATGTGGAAGTACCAGTCATCCATGTTGTCCCCTGTGAATCATAGGTCTTTAAAAAAAATAAATCCTTCATAAATTGCAACACCGAAAACCATCTCTTTAATAACATGCAAAATTTGTGCAATCCAATATGTAGGATTCACGATCAGGAGGCTTTGGGACCAGCTGCATTATCATGTCTATGACATTGAGAGGAACATAATACCAACATGGCCAGACACTTTAATGGGGTCTATGGAGGTGACACTTCATTGCTGCAAATTCAGGGTGTTGGTCACCAACCCTAGGAGGGGTGGTGATATTTTTAGGACCCTATGCAAACGTGAGGTGTTCTGGATTTTTTTTTTTCTCTACAAACCAGAATTCCAATGGGCCTCAACTTTAAGTGGAATTTTACACATTTTTAGGATTTATTTTTTATGGAACGAGATTTTGATTCTCACAAATAGTTTTTTGCATGTTTGGTCTTTCGGTCCATTACTTATATCTTTGGATGGGACACAATTTTTTGCATCTATTAATTGTTTTTTTTCAACTCATATTTCTGCCATTTTTTTTCCTTTCTGTTTTCGTTGTGTTCTTTTTATTTTCAGGACGCTTGTATTTATGCATCTTTTCAGATACTTTATTTTGAGAACCCAGTGTTCTTTTGATCTATTTGGAATTATATGCAATTATTTATTTGTGTATGAGAACAAAAAGTTGGAAACAGCGAGTTCAATCACCTAATTGAATAATTAACTACATGTTACGCTATATACAGTATCTCACAAAAGTGAATACACCCTTCACATTTTTGTAAATATTTTATTGTGCCTTTTTATGTGACAACACTAAAGATATTACACTTTGCTACAATGTAAAGTAGCGAGTGTACAGCTTGTATAACAGTGTAAATTTGCTGTCCCCTCAAATAACACAGCCATTAATATCTAAACTGCTGGCAACAAAAGTGAGTACACCCCTAAGTGAAAATGACCAAATTGGGCCCAATTAGCTATTTATCCTCCCCTGGAGTCACGTGAATCATTAGGGTTACAAGGTCTCAGGTGTGACTGTGGAGCAGGCGTGTTCAATTTGGTGTTAGCGCTCTCACTCGCTCATACTGGTCACTGGAAGTTCAACATGGCACCTCATGGCAAAGAACTTTGAGGCTCCGAAAAAAAATAAAGAAAGAATGGTTGCTCTACATAAAGTTGGCCTAGGCTATAAGAATATTGCCAAGACCCTGAAACCGAGCTGCAGCACGGTGGCCAAGTGGTTTAACAGGGCAGGTTCCACTCAGAACAGGCCTCGCCATGGTCAACCAAAGAAGTTGAGTGCACGTGCTCTGTCATATGCAGAGGTTGTCTTTTGGAAATAGACATACAAGTACTGCCAAGTTGAAGGGGTGGGTCAGCCGGTCAATGCTCAGACCATACACTGCATCAAATTGTTCTGCATGGCTGCCATCCCTGAAGGAAGCCTCTTCTAAAGATGATGCACAAGAAAGCCCGCAAACAGTTTGCTGAAGACAAGCAGACTAAGGACGTGGATTACTGGATCCATGTCCTGTGGCCTGATAAGACCAAGATAAACTTATTTAGTTCGGGTGATATCAAGCCTGTGTGGTGGCAACCAGGTGTGGAGTACAAAGGCAAGTGTGTCTTGCCTACAGTCAAGCATGGTGGTGGGAGTGTCATGGTCTGGGGCTGCATGAGTGCTGCCAGCACTGGGGAGCTACAGTTCATTGAGGGGACCATGAATGTCAACATGTACTGTGACATACTGAAGCAGAGCATAATCCCCCTCCCTTTGGAGACTGGGTCACAGGGCAGTATTCCAACATAGACCCAAACACACCTCCAATATGACCACTGCCTTGCTAAAGAAGCTGAGGGTAAAGGTGATGGACTGGCCAAGCATATCTCCAGACCTAAACCCTATTGAGCATCTGTGGGGCAGCCTGAAATGGAAGGTGAATGAGCGCAAGGTCTCTAGCACCCACCAGCTCCGTGATGCCATCAGGAATGAGTGGAAGGAAACTCCAGTGGCAACCTATGAAGCTCTGGTGAACTCCATGGCCAAGAGGGTTAAGGCAGTGCTGGAATATAATGGTCAAAACCATCAGACAATAATTCTGATATAAAGTGCAGAAAAAAAAAAAAATTGCCTATATATAGTCCAAAGGAATCTTGAAAGGTGAAAGTCTCAACTCAGGCCACCATGATACACCCCCAAAGTTCATATAAGTGACAATAGAAGGGTGTCTAATCACTCCATGAATTCCACCACAATGTATCGATCCACCACCAAGAATAGTGCAGGTACGCTTACCGCAAAATATGAACTCAGAAACCCTTTGGCAATGAGTCAACAAAACTGGTGTGATTTCCAATCACATATGGCAATATTCATCTGTGCATTAATTATGGAAACTTGAAAGTCTTTTAAAGGAACCAGATACAAGTAAAACCCGCTTTCACAGATCAGTCTGCTCGCTGCCCCTGGGACTCCGTCTGTCTTGTGTCCTCCTGCTTGGTAGTCTCCCCTGCTCCTGTCCACTCGGTCACCCTACTCTGCTCGTGACACCGGATGGCAGAGACACTCCTCCGTAGTGCTAAGGGTGCTCTTTTTTAGACATTAATATCATATGATAGTTTGATATTTTTTTTAAACTGTTTAGAAAGAGGCCCCTTTATAAAGCAGTATTGCTGCCAGCACATTTAAAAAGCCACTGCATTTTGATCTACAAATACGCCTTTTTTTTACTTCTGAGCCTACTATCAAAATCTTGTGACTATGCTCTACTTCTATAAGGGAACACCATAATTTTCTCTTTATGAAGGACTTTAAAATGCAGGCATAATGTAAAGCAAAAATTGTGGTGTCCTGGGGACAGCGGTAGCCCTCTCCATTATAAATTGGGGCATAATGGTAACAAAGGCACCCAATGCCAAGGAATACTTGAGCTGAGATCCACACCATTAGTTAACATTACATTTCATAAAAAGGCATGTTAATAAAGCTACAAAATATGGATTCAACTCTGAAAACGAAGACGATAAGTACAGTACTCTAAAAACGTGTTGTAACCTTAATGCCAATTTAGTTTGTGGTTCGCCATCGTTAGCTTGCCTGGGGTCTGCAGCAATTCTGTTTGATGTTTATTTGAAAACTCAGACTTTATAGCGATGCATCTGTTAACATTGTCTGATTTAACCGCTTCCCGACTGGTGCACAACAATGTACGTCAGCAGAATGGCACAGGCAAAAGAGCTTACAGGTACGTCCCTGAATTTTGACAATGGTCCAAAAATGTTTAATGTGTCCACTGTAATGTTGCAGTCACAATAAAAATTACTGATCGTCACCATTACTAGTAAAAAAAAAAAAAAAAAAAAAAAAAAAAAAGGTATAAAAAATGCCAAAAACTATCCCCTATTTTGTGAAAGCTATAACTTTTGCGCAAACCAATCACTTTAGGCGATTTTTTTTAAACAAAGATATGTAGAAGAATACACATTGGCCTTAACTGAGGAAAAAAAAAATGTTTATATATTTTTTGGGGATATTTATTATAGCAAAAAAAATTTTTTCTCAAGATTGTCACTAAACTGCAGGGGTGATCAAATACCACCAAAAGAAAGCTCCATTGGATATTCTTGTACATGACCATTCATAGTTAGTCAGGTTGAAAAAAAAAAAAAAGACAAGTCCATTAAGTTGAACCAAAAAATACAATCACAAACCTACACCCAGTTGATCCAGAGGAAGGCAAAAAAAATAAATAAAAAACAAGGCATGCTTTAATTTGCTACTGCAGGGGAAAAAATGCCTTCCTGATCCCGAGAGTATAAAGGCTATAAAGCCGGGCCAGTAACAGATCAATTACAATGCGTCTCAGACCAGAGCAGCAAAAGCCATTAAAGAGCCAAGAGAAGTCCTAGGTTTTTTCCTTGCCTGCGTCATGGGAGGACTTCCCTTACTATGCCAAGCACTGCTACCTGTGAAGAATGGTGAGTTTTAATGAGGGGGGAACCTTGTGCTGTGGGCGATTTTTAGTTTACAGGGGGTACACGTTTGCAAGGGAACAGGGCATGTTTTGCTTGTGAAGCAAGATGTGTATTCGTTACTTCTGAAATCTAAGTTACATACTGACTTCCAAAATCTGTTACTTCTGACCACCATGTTACTACTGACATCCAATTTGCTTACTCAAAGCCCTGATCTCTGAAGATAAAGCCATGAAGCTTCCAGGAACAATGAAGATTTCACACTAAATCACTGTTTAGATGTGAGGGGTTAGGTCTCATTAATTTACACCTAAAGACCAGGTGAACCTGCAAATGACAGTTTTGTTTATCTAAATACTTACAAATAGAACTGATTGGTGTGCATGAAAAAACAGACCTATATAACCTTAACCAGTGAATACCTAAAGATTAGCCAAGTGTGCATGAATATTTAGGCAAAATCTAATTTACAGATTTGCTAATTTATTATGGTAATTTAGCACTCTGATTACAGAAAGTTCCATTAGGTTAAATCCTAGATTTTTGCACACCATTTAGAACACATGACCTGCTCTCAAAATGTAGACACAGCACACATGTTTTGATAAATGGGCTTTATTAGACATAGCATAGGATCCAGACTTCATGAATTTAATCTGTAAAAGAAAACATGATATATGTTAGTATTGCATACAGGGTGGATAAAAACAAAAAAAAAAAAACACTTTACACACTAGACTTCACTAAGTTATGGCACACTCCAGCAGATAATGAATTGCCATGCTGCAATTTATGCATGTCAATGCAATGCCCAACTACAACCGCAAACATCTGACTTGCTGAACTGGGAGGTACAGACATTTTTCCTGATGGAAAGTGGCGATACAACTCATCCAACTTTTAACCCTTTTGCACACGTTTAAAATATAATTTCAAGCATGAAGCCAAGTTAAAACCCAAAACATTTTTTTAAAAGCAGAAAGCACGAATACCATATATACTCAAGTATAAGCTGAGGCACCTAATTGTAGCACAAAAAAAAAAAAATGGAAAAACTTAGACTTGAATATAAGCCCAGGTGTGCTCATCTGCAGCTGTACCTTTGATAACCTAAACAGCGGGCGTCTCTCCCGCTGTGTCATGCAGTCTGTTCGGCAGCTGTCCACTAACAAAGCCCCGCCTCTTCCTCGTCCATGATAGACGGAACGCCGATTCAGTTTCCCAGCATTGTATTGGTGTTCCATCTATCATGGAAGAGGAGGTGGGGCTTTGTCACAGTGGACAGCCAAACAGACTGCATGACACAGCAGAAGACACCCGCTGTTTTTGTCATCAAAAGGTACAGCTGCAGATGAGCACAATGAGGCGGATCCCTTATTTGTGTATAAGCCAGGGGGGGGAGTTCTCAGCATAAAAAAAAAAAAAAGTGCTGAAAAAGTCAGCTTATACACGAGTATATACAGTTCAAATTTTTGAAATCACTATTAGCACAATAGTTTAGGCATTCAGTCAAATACAATACATTGAGCATTTGAGCTTAGTATCACATCTAGAAGCCCAATCACCCCTGCTCTGCTACAATGATTTAGTCCAAAACTAAGCGGTTTAAAGATTGCCCACTCCTTATGATTGACAGACTGGAGAAGCAGAGAGTTGGTAGGCATGTTAGTCCAGGAAGCAAGTGATATCAAATCTCTGCCTCCCCAAGCCTAACCAGTTAGGAGACTTGGGTAATATCACGCAATAATCATAAATACATTACATGGCACTAGCGAGTTCTCTTTGAGAAAGATTAAGGCTTACAACCCCTAAATATTTTATGTCAGACAAATACATTGCTTAATTATTTGGTTAAATATAAAGTGAGGTTGCAAAAAACAAACATGACAAGCTTTAAAACTGCATGCACCCATGAATTGACATACTTCAGTGCCCAAAAATTTGCATAGGCAACACTTTAAAAAAGTTTACAGGTCCCTTTCCCACTATTTTTTAATCACATAATCAGAGGGGACCAAATGTCCCTCATGCGATTACAATTTGCTATAACAGGTTCTTTTAACAAGACATCAGGGGTTTATTAGGCCCCTGATGTTTCACTAGCCATCCACTGAAGCGTATTCGAGCACAGATTGCGTCTGTTCAAACTAGATAGGAGATATCAAAACAAGTTTGCTGGTTTCCATTACTGGGCAGCACCCACAATGGGGGTCCTGGGCTTGCACCAGGGATCAGTGGTAGCAATCAGGCGGCACACAGCCACTAGGTCACTTCCACCTTAAAGCCAACAGTCTCAGATTTACATGCACTTTAGAGGTAAAATAACACACCTTTTACTCTTCAAGCTGCTGGACTGTTCCTTTTTCTGAGACATAGATACCGTCCAAGAATTTTCGGATATCCTTGTTCTTTACTGTGGTGGCTTGTTGGATCAATGCAGCTAAGAAAAAAGGCAGTAAAAAAATGTAATATAACTTCCGATCACCCTTTGTATCACATGACAAACTAATACAATAAATTGTAAAGAGTTATATGTTGTGCAGAGCAGAATATGCCGATATCGCAGTAGTAAATATTTTACAGACCGTAAAAGGCTGAAAAATCAAGCCCTAAAAAAAGGAAGAAAGAGTGCATTATCGGTCATAGTGGAAGGATTAGTGTTCCATATCAGTGGGAAGAACAGTGTCCCAAGGGCCAGATTAAAGGTAAGCAAGGAGCCTGATTTGGCCAGCAGGCTGCAGTGGAGACCACTGTTCTAAACAATGGTTCCAGCATTAAAAAAGGTCCAAATTAAAAGGATCATAGCAAATCACAGCTGGGTAGGACCCCAATAATTAACAACCAGAACTTGAAATCACAAAATTTGAAAAAAAAAAAAAGAAAAAAAAGGGGCCAATGTTTGCTTCTTTGAAAATGCTAGTTGCCTGGCTGACTCAAGTACCTGCCTCACAGAGCAACATAAATCCTCAGTGACAGTACTGAAGCCATAGCATCAGCACAACAGCCACAGAGCAAACATCCTCCAAAAGGATAAAATCAGCAATGGCAGCCTCCATTAAATGCTCATAAGTCACTTGAGGGGTTCATGTATTTTACGTGTTGAGTCCCATAATTTAGCTACAAACCAAAACTAGAAAAATTTGCCTTCATTTGAGCTGTATTTTATACTGTACGCATGTAAACATTTGTGTCCGATGACTTATGAAACTGATTAGCCTGGCTGGTATTTGCTGCCCTTGTCAGACAAGCAGAGGTCCAGGAGATGTACCTTAAGGAAGCAAGATTGAAGTTCTAAGAACGAGGCGTAGGACCTGAGGATTTCATTATTCACCAAATGTGCGTTTTGACCACTATTAGTGGGCATACACATCTGGTTACCTCCCGACTGCTACACATGGGTGGCATTGATCTTTTCCCTGAGTTTCAGGCTGGTCTTGAGTCCATTTTGTGGACACCCTGCACTGAACTTTAGGACTCATTTGTCGTGATTTTTTATTATTTGGAAATTGCATCCAATTCAGTTTAACCTGAGGACTTTATGCCTATAAAATACCCATGGCCATTTAAATTCAGCTAATCCATGAACTGTGGAGTTTATGCACGATTTTGTGTCCATATGAATTTTGGGTTTGCTGCACACGATTTGTTTTTGCACCAAGTATATATGCACGTCAGAATATGTTTAATGATTAGTTTTCATCCAATTGCCTTGTAGTGCTGCACATTAGTTTTTCACATTCTACTTTATACTTAAGTATTGTGCTAGTAGCCTCTTTTTAGAATCACCTTGGCGATAGTGAGAATTTTCTTTACGATTTTTGAATTGAAAACACAGTATAGGCAAAACCTTTTTATTTTGGACTATTTGGAGTAATGGAGGGTTATAACCCCTGCAATGTTTAGGTTTACCCCTTTGCCCCATTGGGGAGATCTACCTTCACTTCCTGTCTCAGCCAAACCAGAAGCAAGGAGGAAATCCCTGCAAATTAAGGGAATCTCTTGGACTCCTGAAGTCAGCAGAATTAGTGTCCCACTTGGATGATTTCCCCACTTTTCTGGGGACAACCCAAAATTCTGGATGGTCTTACTTTTAAATAATGGTGAACAGGGCAAATATGGATTCTCTATTGCTGTCTATTCACAAGATAGCAAAAAAAACTGAAAGGTGTTCTAATCCCTGTCCACTCTAATCCGGCAAACCATCGTAGCTGTATGCCAGCTTTTTAAGCGGGGATAGCAGGCGCCTGCCCACTGCACTGCGGGGGGGGGAGGTTTTGCACGTAGCCAGAAGTCGCGATGACCATCGGCCACGCGTGATCGCAGGCACGAGACAGAACTGGAGAGACAGATAGTGTGTTCCTACTAGCTAGGAACAACGATCTGTCATCTCTAGTCAGTCCACATCCCCCTAGTTAAGACACACAAGGGAATAGTTAACCCCTTGATCACCCCCTGGTGTTAACCCCTTCCCTGCCAATGACATTTACACAGTGTACACAGTAATCAGTGCATTTGATAGGACTGACCACTACATAATTGGCAAGGGGCCCAAAATTGTGTCAAAAGTGTCTGATCTGTCCGCCATGTCACAGTCACGATAAAAAATTTGCCGATTACAGCCATTACTAGTAAAAAAAAAAAAAAATGCCATAAATCATTAATTTTGTAGACGCTATAACTTTTGCGCAAACCAATCAATATATGCTTATTGCAATTTTTATTAAAAATATGTAGAATACATATCAGCCTAAATGGAGGAAAAAATTGCTTTAAAAAAATTGGGGATATTCTAGCAAAAAAAGTACAAAATATTGTGTTTTCAAAATTGTCAGCCTTTTGTTTCCAGCGCAAAAAATAAAAAAAACAGATGATCAAACTCCACAAAAAAAGAAAAAAAAAAAAGCTCTTTGTGGGTAAAAAAAAAAAAAAGGATGTCAATTGTGTTTGGGTACAGCATCGCACGACTGTGCAACGGTCAAAGCGATGCAGTGCTGTATCGCAAAAAATGGCCTGGTCATTGAGCAGCCAAATCTTCCGGGGCTGAAGTGGTTAAAGTGGTTGTAAAGTCAAAATTTTGACTTTTACCTACAGGCAAGCCTATAATGAGGCTTACCTGTAGGTAAAAAAAATCTCCTAAACCTGTACGGTTTAGGAGATATTCCCCATGCAATGCGCCGCTGACTGCAGCGGCGCATGCGCACGGGGGATTCTCGGCTGAAAGGCCGGCAGAATCCGAACCCTGCCGGGATGAAGTCTCCCGTGCGCATGCGTGGGAGTGACATCGCGGCTCCAGCCACTCACAGCACTGGAGTCGCGATACCCGGAAGACACGCCGAGGCAACATGTCAGCGACCTCGGCGTGGACCAGGTAAGTTACCGATGCCTCGTTCTAAGGCAAGTATTTCATAATGAGCTAGTATGCGGTGCATACTAGCTCATTATGCCTTTTCCCTTACAGGTGTATATAAAATTAAAAAAATGTCAGCGGGTTTACTTCCGCTTTAAGCAAACATTTGCTTCAAAGCTTTGGATTTTCAGGGGTTTGCTCATTAACATTCCACTAAGGTAACATACCAGAGTTTGAAACAAGCTCAATGTCATTGCCTTCAAGGATCAGCTCATCTTTCTGGGCTTGAGACACGGCACAAACGACACCTGCAACAGATGAAGACATTCTGCCTCTGTCAGCAAGGAGCACAATACATTCAAATATCAAAGGAATTTGTCATCAATTGCTTTCCATCAAAAGAACATTCTACAGTGTTTATGTTAAAGTTTCACGTAGTTATCCAATCCTAAGACTTTTTTTTAATATAGTTTCTCAATAAGCTGGTCTTCTTTCAAACAATCAAACCACACAGACAGCCTATGGTAGCTTTATAAGAATAAAGAGAACCCGTCACTATAGAAACCTAGTACCTTTAATGTTCAAAAGGTCTTGGGGACAGAAGATAATGCCATGTTCCCCTCACAAATTAAATGACCTGGAACAAGAAAGCTGCTAGCAAAGTTTCTCAATTTGAATACTTGTTCCTAGTCATTTAATAAGCTGAAAAGTGAATCAGCTTGCAATCAGAATCGCAGCTCCAATGATTGGTTTTAGCTGATCTAGAAAGGATTTAGGATTCATAGATAAAATTATGAAGATACAAATGCATATATCCTGGATCAAAACTTGCCAGGTTTTCAAACCAATTGCTTGTCAGCAGTATTCCTAGACTGCCATAATCTGCATCGCAAAGCCAATTTTATTGCAAAGACTAATTAAGCAGTAAAAGATAAAAATAGAACTATAGGCAAAACTTTTTGGGATATAGAGTGAGGGTATAACCCCTGTACTGTTTATTTTTACCATATGTCCCATTGGGGAGATTCACCAGCGCCTTCTTGTCCCATAACCAAAACAGGAAGCGAGAAGAAATCCCTGCAAATTAAGGGAATCTCTTAAGGACCCCCCGGATGACCAGAACTAGTGACCACGTAGGAAGATTTCCCCTCTTTTCTGGGGACAAGCCAAAATTTGTGTTTTTTTTTACTTTCGCTTTCAATGATAATGGTACACAGGACAGTGAATCTTCCCAATGGGAACACAGAGCAAAAACTGGAAGCTGTTACAAGCCCTCTCCACAATCTACCTACAATTTACCTGTATGTAAAATACAAGTTTTGCCTTTAGTTATACTTTTACAGGGGGGGGGGTATGCGCTGATTGTTTATCAGCGCAGGCCCCCCTCAGGTGCCCACACTAGACCACCAGGGAAGCCCCCAGCATGTGGATGGCCAGGTACATCCCCCATGGCCATCCACATGTTAAAAAAAATTCAAAAAATATGCCAATCAGTGCCCACAGATGGGCACATCATATTTAATTTAAAAAAAAAAGGTAAAAAAAGGGATGCCCATCAGGGCCACCCATCAGTGTCCATCCGGGCCACCCATCAGTGTCCATCCGGGCCACCCATCAGTGCCCATCCGCACCCATCAGTGCCCATCCGGGCCACCCATCAGTGCCCATCCATGCCACCTATCAGTGCCCATCCATGCCACCTATCAGTGCCCATCCATGCCACCTATCAGTGCCACCTATATATGTGTGCATCAGTGCCACCCATAAGTACCCGTCAGTGCCGCCTATGAGTGCCCATCAGTTTTTTTTTCCATTTTTTTGATTTTTGCACACATTAAAGTCAGCATTTATGGCTAGAAAAATAACTTAAAGTGATGTTCCACTGTCTATAAAGTTTTTTTTTCCATAATGAAAATCATTAGTATAAAAGAATATAGAACTCACGTGTTCCTTTTAGAATTAATGCTGCATGCCTTTTTCGCCAACTAAATAAAGTTATAAAACCGTCTGACGGTTGTCATCTTGCCTGTGGGCATTTGAAGCCCACAGGCATCCTCTTCCGGGATACGGTGCTGCTGATCGACCAGCATGCACTGCCTGTTCACACGATCTTGCGCATGCGCAGTAATGCACCGTAGTGGCGCTGTAAAGTATACAGGTTGCCATAACAACAGGCGTCATAGTCGGAAGTGCCCGCCCCGTTATGGCAACACCTAGCCTTCGACGCTGCTCGAAGACTCCTGGGAAATGGTGACATCTCCCAGGAGCCTTAGCGAGCTGGGCCGCCGATGGAAGTGATGTTTTTAGGCTGGGCTATGGAAGAGGCAGATTTCGTGGGACCACCTAGCAACAGGGAGAAATAGGCAAGTGAATTTTTTTTTACCCAATTTTTTTTTAATCAGAATGTATGCAGATCCAAATAAAGTTGTAATTATGGGGGGACACACCACTTTAACCAGAGTATTTAAATGTTCTGAACCCAGAAGTCCTGCAAGCAATAAAAGTGATCAGGCAGCCCTATAGCTGAGCTCATTTTACCCACTTCAATGCCAGGATGTACTACACATCCATAGGAGCTCAACTAGTTAAAGTAGTGCACCAAGATTCCAACCAGTGCTGTCAGCCCTGCTTGGAATCTCCTCTACAGACTAAACCTGTCACCATAGTTAGAGATGAGGGGGATTTCACTGTTAAGCTGGTAAAACTCAAGCAGCATTTCTTGGGATTTCAAGGCCGCAGAAGTATTCATTTCAATGGGTGCTCAATATTTTACTCTGCAGCATCCCACACATTCTTTAGCTTCGTCTGGTATGTAGTCTACACCTACTATAAAACCAGATGCATTTTTCAGCACAATGCAATGACCAACTCACTTTCATGAACTCACCAACACATACAGAGTAAAATCTTGCATATACTTCTCGTTTAGATATGAAAACAGATACACTTTATGCTAAAAGTGCACAGCTGGACAGATCTACTTAACGTGTTACCCAACGTTCCAAGATAACCCAACATTAATAAGGACCTATTAAAGCTTCAATGTCAAATGCTTGACAAAGTCATATCACATTCATTAATACAGCTGTTTTGACATTGACAATTTTATGCCATTTACACCCTTTCAGAAATGGGTTAAAAAAAAATGTATGAAACAGGTCTATAAACTAGTTTTTCCATCAGGAGAAGCAACCTCACGTACCTTGTCTCATACGTACTCTGCGGATGTATTTTTCACCCAAGAAGTTCCTGATCTCCACAAGTGACCCAGTCTCCTGAATAACTACGTTAATGGGAAAGTGAGCGTACACCGATCTCATCTTGTAACGAAAACCCTGAGCAAAAATAAAAATAAAGTTAAGCTGTATTTACAGTAAGTGCTAGGAGGAGCAGATTACATTTTACAAACACAACATATAAGCTTTTGCATTATGCTTGTAGAATTTAATTTGAGGTTCACTTGAATATTTCTAAAAAGCCGCTTTCTCTTCCTGTACTTTTCTATAGTAGAGCTACCATAAACTTTAAAGTTAGAGGAAGTCCAGCCTGGGTGAAAAAGATTAAAGCGGGACTGTACCTGAAATTTTTTTTTTTTTTTTTTTTAAAAGCCAGCAGCTACAAATACTGCAGCTGCTGATTTTTAAAAAATGGACACTTACCTGTCACAGGTTCCAGCGATGTCAGCAGCAGAGGCCGATCGATCAGCTCTCTGCTGCTGCCGGCATCATTCTCGGTGAGGGAATCAGGAAGTGTCGCCTGTGCGGCTTCACTTCCCGGTTCCCTACTGCGCAGCGCAATGAGAATCGTCAGCGCTGTCTGCCGGCAGACATCGTGCCAGGACAGGAAGTTGCGTAAACTCCCGTGGGAGTTTATGCCCGGAAGTGGGTGTAGATACCCGTCTTAGACAGGTATCTGCACCCCCCCCTGAAAGGTGCCAAATGTGACACCGGGAGGGGGGGGTTCCGAAAAGCAGAAGTTCCACTTTAGGGTGGAATCCCGCATATACTGTATACACTGACTTATTAGGGCACTTACCTGTCCAGGGAGCTTGTGATGTCAGCACCCCAGCCAAGCTTCGGATAGACTCCCAGGTGCTGCCGCCATTCCTGATAAGGGAACCAGGCAGTGAAGCCTTTCAGCTTCACTGCTGGTACCATACTGCGCATGCGCAAAGCACGCTGCGCTTTCCAATTGGCCTTGTGGCGGGCTGAACTGCTGGCATTTCTTTGCCACTCTCCCACATCTACTGAATGTTCCGCTGGGTTCAGATTGTTCCACTCAAAATTTACCTACATATGTTCAGGTACAGAAGGTGGAATGCAGAATACTATAAATAGATACATAATTCTAAAAATAACTTACCAGTGTGACTCCCTTGATCATGTTTTGCACATGGCTGCAGATTGTGCGCACTGTGGCCAGCTCCTTTCTGTTACCCCACCATTTGTCAACAAGGAGCTGCAAGAAACACATAAGCATTGAACAGAGTAGCAAAACATTTAATGCATCCCTGTGATTAAGTACACTACTACACAACCTTCCAACTTCAAGCAATACAAATAAAAAACCTAGAAATCTAATAGCCTACTCCCCACCCCCTCTAAAACATACCACATGTGATCTTGACCAGAAATCAAAGTAAAATAATTTTTTTAATCTGCAGTGTAAACAAGTTAACTCAAAGGGGTTTATGTCACTTGCCACTATTTTCTAATATATTTACACCCATTCAGGCCAGATCATACAGCTTTAACTATACTTTTAGCCTGCTACAGCTTTCATACAAGGAGGCTAGAATGTATACATCTCTCCTTGTTCATTTCCCAGGTCGTATTCTTAAACTATTCACAAAATACAGGGCATTTTGAGTATGGACAAGGCAGTATTGTGGGGGGGTGAGAAAGCTTTTTTTTTACAAATTCCACTTTTCCAAATTGATGCAGAATGGTAAAATAACCATTAAAGGATGAGTTGACCTTTAGGAGAATGTTACACCCTATTTGGGGTGTAATGTAAAACATCTATTCTCTAGTGCACCCCACTGACAGCAGGGGGGTCTTCTCATCCATGCACCCATGGTCACTTAAATTGGCACAACTGTGTGGGGGCTCTGCCCACACAGCCACATCATTCAGTTTCCCGTTTATAAATGAACTACAAGTACAGTTATCCGGAGTGGCAGACTGCTTGTAGTTTTCAATAAACTACGAGGGTCCTGGTGAGCGCTCTTGGGGTTCATAGATTCTTCCTGCGCTTCAGTAACTGTCTGCCCACACGGGAGATATGGGCAGACAGCTGACTTAGCATCTGGCTCCTGGCACTACACCTGCGATCTTCTTATTGCAGGTGTAATGCTTTACAGGCTGTAATGTAAACAAACAAGCTAATTTTTTTTTTTTACCTGCAAAAAGCTGTATTTTTGGAAAGGTGAACACACCTTAAAGCTTAAATTAGAAAAATCACTGCCACTCACCTTAATCCATGAACAAATGGATCTAGTGCACACATCATACAAGGATGCGTAGGAGTGTGATTCAAGACTTATGGCACCGCAACAGGCTAGTGTGAGCTGGCCTTTAAAGTGGTTGCATACCCCGCTTGGTGATTTTTACCTACAAGTAAGCCTAGAGGCTTAGCTGTAGGTAAAAAAAAAAAAAAAAAAATTGAATTACTCCTAAACCTGCATGGTTTAGGAGATATTCACCCTACATGCAGCCGACATCGGTGGCACATGCGCTCTCAAGGTCAGGCTTATCCTGATGGAACTTCAGGAGCTCTTGCCGGAAGGGAGGGCTCCTGCGCCCATCGGCACTGCTCTGGCCACTCAGCGCCAGAGCCTGCAAACTCAGAATAAACGCAGAGGGAACATGTCAGCCCCCTCAGCAGTGATCTGCAGGGGGCTTCATACTAAGGCATTTCATAATGTGCTAGCAAGCGATGCATACTAGCACATTATGCAGCTTTAAAAGTGTTTGCCAATCCTAAGAATAAACCCCTTATTTGCTTGTTTTGTTAAACCTACCACTGACAAGCTTCCTCTGATATATGCAGGTGACAGATCCTATTCTGGAGACAGGTCCATAAGACCTGTCCCCCCTGGCCTCCACTGTACCCAATTAAGCACAGTTCATGCTTGATTAGCTGCTGGCCCAGAGACAGCAACTAAGAAATGACAGTTCTGAACAAATGACTAAATGCTTATTTGCTTCTGGGTTCATTTGGGAACAGTTGCTCTCCAAACTCCTCCCGCTCAACATCCTAAAAACCATATACAGCAGTCCAAAACCAAGGTGGGTGGCAGACTTTTACAATACAGTTAGGCCTCATTTAGATGTGCGAATTTGGGGAGGGGGGCAGTAAAAAATGGGCCACTGAGCTGCGTGATCCACCAACCGCTTCCCCTTAAGCTGAAATAGGCAACGGACGAGGGTGTTTATATGCCATGGTCGCAATGTTTTGCGCCTGTGGCCAATCTACATGTATCGATCAGCGGGTGAAAAAATTCCAAATGCAACACATTCAGATGAACGGAAAAGGGCAACAAACTCCGTTATCTGCAAAATGAGGTTCACAAATACAGCGAGTAGTCACATCACTTCCTCACCGCCTCTCAATCACCTGTGAAGCACAATCTGAATGCAGATTATGCTTTAGAGGAAATGTCTAAATCTATATATAAATAAAAAAAAAAGTACAAAGCTCACATCTGTAACCATAAGCATGAGTTTAACCACTTGAAATTCAGGCTGTATATAAAATGACCCATGGATGGCAAAAGTGGATGTAAACCCTCTCCTATAACCAGTGAAGTGAACACCCTCAGATGATACACAGATGAAACAAATCTCCCTACATAAGTGTTACATGTATATTCTGCAGTCTTTCCCTTTCTACACTCTTGATAAAGTGCAGATCGTATTAGAAATCTTGTTACCTCTTCCAGAAGTGGGTGTGGAGTATGGGCATACACAGAGAGCTGATTAGAGAAAAATACCCCCCCCCCCCCACATAGGCAGAGTAATGAAGGAACATGCAGAGCTGTACTGTGAATAGGCCAGCTCTCTGCTCATCTAGCTCTAAGCTCCCTCCAACACAAGTTTTCAGCTGCTAACTCCTGTGTCAGAGCTTCTCAAAAGTGACTCCGCTGATAAGAGGAACAGAGCAGCAGAAATACACAGCACTTAGAGCTTTAGAGAGATAAGTAAAAACTACAGATATATGTGCCTAGGTTAGATTTCATGAATCACAACCGCCAAGTCACCTACAAACAAAATGCAGCACTTACCCTCTTTTTCTTTTTGCCCAATAGACACAGCTCTACATTTATGTGGTTGAAGTTCTTCCTCAGAGTTCCTCTGGGCCCCTTCACGGTTACTGTTCGGCCCTTCAAGGAAATGGCAACTGTTAAGAAAACAAATTGTCAGAGACAAATCAAACCCAAACAGAATCAGCTCTGTTACATAAGTGTTCTAAATCCAGGGCAGCCAAGCAAGATCAGCATTAGACACCTACCCTTGTCAGGGATGTCGACAGTCTGGTTGCTGAGAATAGTCTTCATTCTGTAGGGAGAAAAAAAAAAAACTTGGCAAAAGGATAACTCTACAGACCTGCATATTGCTAAAACGCAGACTTTTAGCCATTTCCTGCAGAATAGTAAAGCCAAGTTTCACAACGCAACAGCCTGATGAAATGTAAAGCTCCATCATGGGACCACAACTACTCTACACTCAGTGAGCCCCGAATTCAGAGTGCATTGCGCATGCGGATGTCATTGGCTGCAGCTGATGTGACTATTGAACAGTGCAAGTTCAGAAGATCACAGTACCTACAGGTAAGACCCAAGCTAACCTGCAGGGACAAAATTAAAGAGACTCTAAAGCTCTGGTCTTTCTCCTACTCCCTGACTGCCAATTTTGTAAACATTTTTCCAGGGAGTGGGTACCCATTTCTGGCAAGTACCCGCTCCCACCAAAGTGAGACAAGTGAAAGTCTGCATAACCCGCCACCACAATAACCCTCCTGGGATGGGCCCCAGGACCATTCAGAAATGACAGTGAGTCCTGAGCCTGCGCAGTACAGTAACAAATGAACCAGCAGGAAGTCACAGCCAGCTTCCCACACAAGACAGTGACGTTGGGGGCTCGAAGACGGGGAAAAAAAAAAAAAACACCCTACGTGATGACAGTACTGCATCCCTGGACTGCCTAAAGTGGAACTATACCCATCTAAGCTCCAGCGATACCGCGTCCCAGAACTCCTTGCACAGACACTGACATATTTAGCCTGCAAGCTTCCAGATCTCGATCGCTGGCTGCTTTCATTTGCTGGGCAAGGAGAACATCACTTCCTCGCCTGCCCCAGAGTTCAGTGAGAGTCGGCATTACCTAAATTATGTAGTAAGTGATACAGGGGCCAACAGGCAAGTAACTTTAATGCAGAAGACGTTTAGGAGATATTTACAGTACCTATAGGAAAGCCTATAACAAGGCTTACCTACAAGTAAAAAAACAACTATGGGAGTTTACTCCTTTAAATGTAAGCAGCTACAGTATTTGTAGATGACATTTTCTTTTTACAAACGGCTAGAGTTCTTTACTACTACTTTAAAGCAGCACTGAAGCCTCCTTTGTGTTAATGTAGTCACCAACACTTACAGCATCAACTATTTAAGGGAATAACTCCCTGATCTTACTTTTTGTTGCCACTTGCTCCTTATACATCAGTGCTCTTAGCTGGACCTTCCGGATGGCGAAGGTAAGCTGCAGCGGTCACACGGCTGAACACCGGTGTTCTGCCAAGAAAGTTCCCCTCGGCGGATAAGGTCCCCCCTGTACTGCGCAGGTGCAGCACAACGAAGCCGCCGGAAATAGCCGAAGCAGAAGTCGGTAAATCCGCTGTACACGGAGCCTGTAACAGGCCCCATCGCGGGCTCGCCACGCTTCAGGCACGGCCTCGCTGCGCTCGCCACGCTTCAGGCATATTTTTATTCTAACTCTATGTCCATTCGGATGGTGGGGCTCGAACCTGGACATAGGTTGGAATGTAGTGCGCAGGCGCCGTGTACAGCTGACTGTTCAGCTTTGGCCATTTTTGGAAACTCCGTTGCTTCAATGTGTTTCGTACTGCGCAAGCGCAGCGCCTGCGCAGTACAGGGGGGTCCTGTACATCAGCTGTCTACACGATCCCTTCCAGCACTTGCATGCCCAGCCCCAGGTTGAAGATTGCACACCCTAGTCCCATGACTAAACCATACCCATAACAGCAAGGCACATGCATGCCCTGTCACCAACTGAAATGTGGCTCCATGGGGGATAGTGGAGTCCCCCCCAAGATGGAAAACCCAAGGCAAGAAATCTCCAAGAATTCATGTGACAGCTGCAGTCAGAGAGCAAAGAGAAACCATGGCACTAGAGAGTTATATAGAGAGTTCTCTGTAGCTCATTTCACTGTGAGGGTATAATAACACTAAGCTTTCTGGGATATTTCCCCTTCTGTATTTTGGGGCAATATAATAAAATCTGTGGTACATCCATGGCACAATCCTATAAAGGTAGAATAATAAGCCATCTAATACAATCAGTAATAGCAGTACAAGAGCCCCATGGCATGTGGTTTGTAGAGCTGGCACAGGGCAGAATGATATATTGTCCTGATCATAGAGATTAGTGTGGAGGAAGGAAGGAAGACCTCTGAAAGCTGACAATACCCACCACCACTCACTGCTACATCACCTCCAGGGACAGCCTGGGGACACCCAGCAGCCCCCAATAGCAGCCAATGGTCTATATAGACAGACAGCACACCGAGCACTCCGCCATCTGTAGGCCCGGGAGGGAAGAGGACTGGGTGACTTTTATCCATAACACACAAGGCCAGCATCAGCCCCATACCCGCTCCGTCCTCCTCCACACACCGTGCGCTCTATGCTGTACACCCTCCCGGGCTCTGCTGATGCCCCATACACCAGGATTGAGGTGGATTTTCCTCTCTAGCACTACAGCCGCCGCCATCTCCTTACCTCGCTGCTGACGGGGGAAAGGGAAGGCACGTGTCGTCATCACGTTTTTATACAGCCGGCGACGTACAGCCTCCAAAGCCGCTTCCAGGCAGGACCCTAGAACGCAGCCGTAATCAGTCGATTATCGATCAGATGTTTATAATCTGAATTGCCAACAGTGTGAATGTTTTAACCACGGGGCTGCAAGCTATAGAGGTTCAGATATGTGTCTAGCTATAATAGAAACACAAAAAGCATCGCTTCTACCTGTATAAGGGTTATAAAAGCGGCCACAGGATAATCACCAACTACGTCTCTGCTACGGATGCCTGGAGTGCTCAGCCTGTCCTTACTCAGTCTACGGAGCTCAGACTCGATTAGCAGACTGCCGAGCTCCCGTGATCTGTCAGGTTGTTTTCCAGGACATGATGAGGCTGATCGGGCTGAGGAGAGGGGCAGAGCTGCTGAGGCTCACCGGGGTGAGACATCACTGTATCTGTACCGGGAGACTTTAGGTTGTTGGGGCTGATTAAAGAGTCTCCGAACCCCAAACCAGAAGTTGAATATATGTCAGTTTACCAATCGTTAGATGTGGTGGCTGCATTCGTTTTCTTTGTTTTAGCTTTTTTTTTTTTTGTTTAAAGTGGAGTCTCCCCCCCCCAGCAAATAATTAAGTCAGCAGCTACACATACTGTAGCTGCTGACTTTTAATACTAACTAGGACACTTGCCTGTCCTGGCGATGCCGGCTCTCGGGTGCTGCTATTGCATGTAAGCGGAATGGGCAGTTAAGCTTTGCGGTTTCACAGCCGGTTTCCTACTGCGCATGCGCGCTGCACTTTCTGAATGGCCCAGCGGCGGGGGAAGGAGGACGAGGCCGAACTTCTGAGTAATCTCACCAAGGCGAGATCTCCCGGAAGTGGGGACAGGTTAGGGTTGCCACCTCATCTCTTTAAACCAGAACACATATTGATCACACAGGTTCTGTGGCTGATTAAGGTGGTAATTAAGCGCACTTGGTGCCTTATCTGCATTAAATTAGTCTCAGAAACTGTGTAATTCATATGTGTTCGGGTTTAAAGGGACGAGGTGGCAACCCTAGGATGGGTACCTGTCAAAACCAGGTATCCGCTCTCCCCTGAAAGGTGCCGAATGTGGCATCAGGGGAGGGGAGGAGGAAGACAAGCAGAGCTTCCACTTTTGGGTGGAACACCGCTTTAACCAGCCAGTAACACACCTCCTGTCTTAGGCAGCCCACACATGATTAATTTTCTTTTGTTTAACCAACAGATTGATTGCAATGAAAAAAAGGATCAATTCCTCCATCCACACACTCGGTATGGATCTGGTTAGTTATTGTATTCTGACAGCAGGGAAACTTCCTTGTTGCCAGAATATACAGATCAGCACTACAGGCTATACTGGCAATGCCACCAATCAATCAGGAACATTTTCCAACTGGCTAGTTGTACAGAAGTCAATGGAAAGATCAACTTCTGACTCCACTATATATGGATGATAGATCCATGATTGATTATGCTCCAAGCGGTGGAGCGAAACGCGTAGGTGGCGTTGCCTAGCTGGAGTCCAGGCTGGGACTTCCATTCATCTCACTTCATGCATATGGGTCGGCTTCATGATGTGAAGCTTATGGACCCCTGGTCAGCAGCAATGTCTGGAGGCGGCAGTATTAGACTAACAGATTGAGATGGATTTGATCAACAAGTTAAAGCTGAACTCCGACTACCACTTTATAATCAGTTACAGCAGTTCTTTTCCTTTTGGGATAAAGGTTTTACATGAATAAATAAAAGCTGATTATTGTAAGCACCCCTGTCAGTAGTAAATGGTTTGTCTCAACCTTCACCTTGGATGGATTTCCTCTCACTTCCTGTTTTGGTTATAGGACAGGAAGTAGAGGGAAATCTCCCCAATGTTACACAGATGGCAGAAAAACCTGACTGGGCTTATAACCTGCTCTACTCTATCCAAAATACAAAAAAAAATCAAAATCAAATGCTGCTATGAGAATCTATGGGGCCAACATCATGCGATTCTGCCTCAATGTACTTTTTCGAGCTTCTTGCAAATAAGGCAATTGACAAAATAGGGAACACAACCTTTCCACATAACAGCTCCGCCCGGTGTTCAGACCCCAAGGCTGCCGACACCTCCAATGTACCAGAATAAGGGAATGGATGGTCGACGTCAAAAAAATAGTACAGGAGATGGTCAGAGACTGGGGACGTGTTACAGGAGATGGTCAGAGACTGGGGACGTGGTAAAGGAGATGGTCAGAGACTGTATACATTTTACAGGAGATGGTCAGAGACAGGGGACGTGGTACAGGAGATGGTCAGAGACTGGGGACGTGGTACATGAGATGGTCAGAGACTGGGGACGTGGTACAGGAGATGGTCAGAGACTGGGGACGCGGTACAGGAGATGGTCAGAGACTGGGGACATGGTACAGGAGATGGTCAGAGACTGGGGACGTGGTACAGGAGATGGTCAGAGACTGGGACATGGTACAGGAGATGGTCAGAGACTGGGGACATGGTACAGGAGATGGTCAGAGACTGGGGACATGGTACAGGAGATGGTCAGAGACTGGGGACAGGAGATGGTCAGAGACTGGGGACATGGTACAGAGATGGTCAGAGACTGGGATACATGGTACAGGAGATGGTCAGAGACTGGGGACGTGGTACAGGAGATGGTCAGAGACTGGGGACTGGTACAGGAGATGGTCAGAGACTGGGGACGTGGTACAGGAGATGGTCAGAGACTGGGGACGTGGTACAGGAGATGGTCAGAGACTGGGGACGTGGTACAGGAGATGGTCAGAGACTGGGGACGTGGTACAGGAGATGGTCAGAGACTGGGGACATGGTACAGGAGATGGTCAGAGACTGGGATACATGGTACAGGAGATGGCCAGAGACTGGGGACGTGGTACAGGAGATGGTCAGAGACTGCGGACGTGGTACAGGAGATGGTCAGAGACTGGGGACGTGGTACAGGAGATGGTTAGAGACTGGGGACGTGGTACAGGAGTTGGTCAGAGACTGCGGACATGGTACAGGAGATGGTCAGAGCCTGCGGACGTGGTACAGGAGATGATCAGAGGCTGCGGTGTGGTACAGGAGTTGGTCAGAGACTTTGGACGTGGTATAGGAGATGGTCAGAGACTTCGGACGTGGTACAGGAGTTTGTCAGAGAATGGGGACATGGTACAAGAGATTCATGCAGCCTCACCAGTGCCCCTCAGATGCAGCCCGCCTGTGCCCATAAGATGCAGCCTGCCTGTGCCCGTCATGCAGCTTGCCAGTTCCTGAAGCGGAGCTGCATTTGAATTGCTTGGCTCGCAGTAACGATGTCCCGCCTCCTGTAATCACGTCACACTGTTTCAATGTCCAACCATTGGATCAGTGTGCCGTCTGTCACAGGAGGCGGGACATCGTTACTGCAGTCTGTGTAGTTAAGCTCCGTGACACACGGAGATCGCGGCGAGGAGGGAGGGGAGGAGGAGAAGAGAGGAGAGGACTGCAGCGCGCGGCGCCAGAAGGACACCCCCGTAATGGAGGCACCAGGGACGGGACCGCGCCATTTTGGCACCGTTATCGGCATGATTTCTCTTTCGGCAAAGTGCTAAAAACGCCACATCGGCCGCCGAAATTTCAGTGCATCCCTAGTTATGACTGATGTCTGAAACGCGTAGGCTGTGTTTACAGCGCTGTACATGTCTTTTTAATAAAGGAGTACTATTTTTTAGATGTCATCCTGAGTGCCGACCATACCTTTATTATTAGACAATTGACAAAATACTCAGTTCTCAGAAGCCATTTATAGGTACAGTGCCTTGAAAAAGTATTCATACCCCTTGAAAGTTTCTACATTTTGTCATGTTACAACCAAAAAGTAAATGTATTTTTGGGGATTTTATGTGATAGGCCAACATAAAGTGTCACATAATTGTGAAGTGGAAGGAAAATGATAAATGGTTTTGATTTTTTTTTTTTTTACAAATAAATATGTGAAAAGTGTGGTGTGCATTTGTATTCAGCCCCCTTTCCCCTGATACCCCTAATTAAAATCTAGCAGAACCAATTGCCTTCAGAAGTCAGTGTCATCTAATTAGTAAATAGAGTCCATCTGTGTGTAATTTAATCTCAGTATAAATACAGCTGTTCTGCGAAGCACTCAGGTTTGTTAGAGAACCTTAGTGAACAAACAGCATCATGAAGGTCAAGGAACACACCAGACAGATCAGGGATAAAGTTATGGAGAAGTTTAAAGCAGGGTTAGGTTATAAAAGAAAAAAATATCCCAAGTTTTGAACATCTCACAGAGCACTGCTCAATCCATCATCTGAAAATGCAAAGAGTATGGCACAACTGCAAACCTACCAAGACATGGCTGTCCACCTAAACTGACAGGCCGAGCATTAAATCAGAGAAGCAGCCAAGAGGCCCATAGTATCTCTGGAGGAGATGCAGAGATCCACAGCTCAGGTGGGAGAATTTGTCTACAGGACAACTATTAGTTGTGCACTCCACAAATCTGGCCTTTATAGAAGAGTGGAAAGAAGAAAGCAATTGTTGAAAGAAAGCCATAAGAAGTCCCATATGCAGTTTGTGAGAAGCCATGTGGGGGACACAGCAAACATGTGGAAAAAGGTGCTCTGGTCAGATGAGACCAAAATTGAACTTTTCGGCCTAAAAGCAAAACGCTTTGTGTGGCGGAAAACTAACATTGTATATCACCCTGAACACACCATCTCCACAGTGATACATGGTGGTGGCAGCATCATGTTGAGGGGATGTTTTTCTTCAGCAGGGACAGGGAAGATGGTCAGAGTTGATGGGAAGATGGATGGAGCCAAATACAAAAATCCGATCGTGTGTGGGCTCTAGCAGGCTTTTTCCATCAGATTTTTGAGATGAGGATCTAAAATTTTCCGACAACAACATCTGATCGGACTTTATTCGATCGTGTGTAGAGAATTCCGACGCACAAAGTGCCACGCATGCTCAGAAGAAATTCGGAGACGAAAGCTAAACACAAGTTTCGGCCAAAATCCGTTGGAAAAAATCCGATGGATTTTGTGGTCGGAATGTCCGACCGTGTTTGGGGCATTAGAGTCTGCAAATGACTTGAGACTGGGGCGGAGGTTCACCTTCCAGCAGTACAATGACCCTAAACACACAGCCAGAGATACAATGGAATGGATTCGATCAAAGCATATTCATGTGTTAGAATGGCCCAGTCAAAGTCCAGACAGAAATCCAATTGAGAATCTGTGGCAAGACTTGAAAATGGCTGTTCAGACGCTCTCCATCCAATCTGACAGAGCTTGTGCCATTTTGCAAAGAAGAATGGGCAAAAATATCACTCTCTAGATGTGCAAAGCTGGTAGAGACATCCCCAAAGTATTGACTCAGGGGGGCTGAATACAAATGCACGCCACACTTTTCAGATATTTATTTGTAAAAAATGTTGAAAACCGTTTATCATTTTCCTTCCACTTGACAATTATGTGCCACTTTGTGTTGGTCTATCACATAAAATCCCAATAAAAACATTTTACCTATTTGGTTGTAACATGACGACAAAATGTGGAAAATTTAAAGGGGTATGAATACTTTTTCAGGGCACTGTACCTAAAGGATACTAGCAATACATTTAGATGTGTCAAAGACACAAGAGAACCCACACCAGTAGTAAACTTTATTACCGCTTTACTTAAACAAAAAAAAAAAAAACTTCTCCCTGCAAGGTAATGTCATAATGTGCTAGTATGCATCGCATACTAGCACATTATGAAAGACTTGCCTTGAAACAAAGCCCTCCAGTGGCATGCTGTCACCACTGACAGGGCTTCCATGTTCACCCAGTCTTTCAGGTTCGCGGGTTCTGGCCGCTTGAATGGCTAATCTGCGATGACGTCACTTATGCACATGGGAATCCCGGCCTCGCAGCACAAAGCTCTGAAGGAACGTAAAGAATATGCTGTTCCTTCAAAGCGCATGTGCCGGTGACTTCACTGGCTGCAAAGACACTAAATATCTGCTAAATGGTGCATGTTTAGGAGGTATTCCTTGTACCTACAGGTAACCTTTATTATAAGCTTACTGTGGGTACAAGTGTCCAATAGGAGTTTACTACCGCTTGAAGGAAAACATGTATTTTCAGGCACCTTCATGAATGTCTAAGAAACAAAAAAACACGTTTTTTCTCCTGTGCTATTAAAAAAACCTCTAAATCGCATGGTTACGCTCACCTTCAAATGTAAATGAACCCGTACACAAAGCTACACATTATGAAAATGGCACCATGATTGGCACAAAAAGAGATACAGCTGAGACCTTCATGCGTGTCTGCGGATTTACCACGTACGTGCATTAAGCTCAAAATGTGAGACTTGGGGCGGTATTTGCGATCTTCTTCCATGCAGAAAAATGTACTAAATCACGCTTTTTTTTCGCCAGAGATTTCTGTTCACAGTGAGCTTTGATCTTCCAGCAGACTGCAGCAGTCCCATGTCTTCAATGAGGCAGTTCAATCCTTGTCTTTATCAGAAATCAATGTTTAAATGAATCAATGGGCCTTGGACAAGGATGATTGGAAATCTTATCTACCTTGTCCCAATCAAGACACCTCATATTCTTAAAGAATGCAGACATTTTCTGAAAGAAGAAGTGCGAGCAAGCAAACTTATGCCTCTACAATAGATAGGAGTATTGCAGCTGCTAGAGAACAAAGCTATTGACTCGTTGCGGGACAATACTGGTAAGGATATGCTGTTCCTTCAGAGAGCATGTGCCGGTGACTTCACTGGCTGCAAAAGACACTATAATAGATCTGGTAAGGATATGCTGTTCCTTCAGAGAGCATGTGCCGGTGACTTCACTGGCTGCAAAGACACTAAATATCTGCTAAATAGTGCATGTTTAGGAGGTATTCCTTGCACCTACAGGTAACCTTTATTATAAGCTTACTGTAGGTACAAGTGTCCAATAGGAGTTTACTACTGCTTGAAGGAAAAAATGTATTTTCAGGCACCTTCATGAATGTCTAAGAAACAAAAAAACGCGGTTCTTCTCCTGTGCTATTAAAAAAAAAAAACTCTAGCATGGTTACACTCACCCTAACCACTTCAGCCCCGGACCAATTGGCAGCCAAAGGGCCAGGCCCCTTTTTGCAATTCGGCACTGCGTCGCTTTAACTAACAATTGCGCGGTCATGCGACGTGGCTCCAAAACAAAATTGGCGTCCTTTTTTTTCCCACAAATAGAGCTTTCTTTTGGTGGTATTTGATCGCCCCTGCGGTTTTTATTTTTTGCGCTATAAACAAAAATAGAGCGACAATTTTGAAAAAAATGCAATATTTTTTACTTTTTGCTATAATAAATATCCCCAAAAAATATATAAAAAAACATTTTTTTTCCTCAGTTTAGGCCGATACGTATTCTTCTACATATTTTTGGTAAAAAAAATCGCAATTAGCGATTATTGATTAGTTTGCGCAAAAGTTATAGCGTTTACAAAATAGGGGATAGTTTTATAGCATTTTTATTAATATTTTTTTTTTTTTATTAGTAATGGCGGCGATCAGCGATTTTTATTGTGACTGCGACATTTTGGCGGACACATCGGACATTTTTGACACATTTTTGGGACATTTGTCATTTATACAGCAATCACTGCTATTTAAATAGCACTGATTCCTATGTAAATGACAGTTGTAGTTAGGGGGTTAACCACTAGGGAGCGGGGAGGAGTCAGTGTGACGTGTTGTGTTTTTTTTTTACAGTAGGGGGGCGTGGCTGTACGTCTGACGTCATTGATCGGCGTTCCCGATGACAGGGAACCGCCGATCACTGACAGTCAGTGTAGGAAGCGCGGGGAGAGGTTTGTTTACATAGACCTCTCCCCGTTCTTCAGCTCCGTAACCCGATCGCGGGATACTAGCGGCGATCGGGTCCGCTGGTCCCGCGGCCGGGTCACGGAGCTCCCGACCGGGTCGCGAGCGCGCCGCTAGCGGCGCGCGCGCGACCCACGGGCAGGCACATGCACGATCATGTACAGGTACGTGATTCTGCCTGCCCGTGCCATTCTGCTGACGTATATATGCAGTGGCCGGTCGGGAAGCGGTTAAAGTACATTTTTGTGATGATTTTCACACCAATAAAGTATAGCTAAACACACAACTTTTTATTTTAGTTATGGATAGAGTGGAGAGGGATTCAAATACCGGTTTAATTTCTGTCTGTGTCCCCATTAGAGAGATTCACCCTCTATTTATCCTGTTTACCAGTATTTTTAAGCAGGTTATAATAAAGGTTTTTTTATTTATTTTTTATCTATACTGATCATTTTTTGGTTTCACATTTCACTTTGCTCTTCTTTGCTAAACAGAGTGAAGGGGAAGCAAATAAAAGTGAGTATATTCTGCTGGGGCAGCTAAGTGACCCTTCTACTTTGTCCTTCATGGCCAAATAAGTGGTCACTCCACATTGCTGAATTCACTTAAAGCAGTGGTTCTTAACCTCAGCCCTCATTACCCCCCACCAGGCCATGTTTTGGGAATTTCCCTTAGATAAAATAGCTGTCCAAAATACCAAGCCATTGACTTAGATTTAAAGCACCTGTGCAAGATAAAAGGAAAGCCTGCAAACATGGCCTGGTGGGGGGTAATGAGGACTGAGGTTAAGAACCACTGACTTAAAGTGTTACTAAACCCAGGAGCCTGCATTCACTATATTTGGTCTCCCACAGTACACAGAACATGGAAATGCAATTATATTAGTAAATATACACTGCTAAATACCTTTTCTCATCAGCAGTATATAGCAGTCTTATGATTTCTATGAGTGTCTGGTTAAAGCTTGTGGGAGGTTTTCATTCTCCTTTGACTGCCCTATGAGGCTGCAGGACCCCTGACTCTCTATCTGGACAGTGCTGATTGGCCCTGTGCTGATCACATGCACTCCCCAAAAAAAAAAAAAAAAAAAAAAAAGCTCTATAGCAATACACACCAAAATGAGCATGTGCAGAGTGCCTCCAAGGCTTTGTACTATCAGCAGATGGGGATTGGGGACAGCAAAAGAACAGGAGGGTCAGAGAAGACAGCAGCAAACAGCCTTTTTTACACAATGGTCAGGATAAACCACTTAGGTTCCATAGTGAGGATAACAAGTATGCTTTACTGAATATACAGACTGATTTTACTGTTGTGGGTTTAGTAACACTATAAGTAACAATCAGTTGCTCAGTTTTGCTCAAAGACTTCTTTCCAATAGATAAAGGGATAATATTTACTGTGTTGTTAGTGGTTCTCATTGTTTTATATTACAGCAATGGCCATATTAGATTCATGTTTTATTTTTTTTTTGCAGTTGGCAGAATATAACACATCATACAGAGTACTGTCTAGTTTGTCAAATGATCAGAAGGACCTCATCCAAAATGGGCCAGACCTGCGTGAGTTTATATCTGGAGACTTAACAGACAAAACCACATGGGCTGAATACAAGGGAAATCTGAAGCGCCAGAAAGGAGAGCGGTAAGAGTGACACTTATTTGATTTTTAAAAGTTAGATTGAGCCAACATTTGTTATCTTTAGGGCTCATTCACACAGGCAAAAAAAAAAAAAAACTGTGCGTTTAGATGTGTACAGCAGATGGTTTTGTAGGCATCTAAATGCAGCACTATAGTAATCAATGAACCCATACACAAAGCTGCATCTACTTATAAAAATGTGCACTGCATTTGGTTGGGCACAAAAAAGCAGGACACAGCTGCAGACCTTATATGCGTAGATCTGCAGATTTTACTCTCGTACGCGAATAACCACACATAAATGTGAGACCTTTATGCGCGTATTTTACGCAGGATCTTTCTTTCATGCAGAAAATATGCATCTAAACATGAGATTTAGATGAGATTTGTCTGTTTCACAGTGTAAGCTTTGATCTTCCAGCAGTACTGCAGCTGCGTCCCATCTCTTCCAATGAGGATAGTGTTCACGCCTTGTCTTTATTCAGAAAATGTATTGTTTTAAATGAATGCAAGGCGTCCTTTGGACAAGGGTAGATTGTGACACTTCTTATCTACCTTGTCCAATCAGAGAACACCTCATATTCATTAAAAAGAATGCAAGACATTTTCTGAACGGAGGAAGTGCCGAGCAAGCAACTCTTTATGCCCTCTACAAGAGATAGGAAGTCATTGCAGCACTGCCTGAAGAACAAAGCTCTCACTGTATGCGGACAATTACCAGGTTGATGACCGCACATTGTTGTTGATAAGATCCATACACTTATTTTAAAAAAATCAAGAGTCCAAATGGCATAATGCACAGTAAGAGCAGGTGTTGATGCCTTTCACATCAATGGGCGCCTAATCATAAATTCACTGTGTGGAACGGATAACAACTGACAATTTCTGCATCCCCAGCAGCCCTCTGGATGTTACATACCAAGATTTACAGGTAACTAAGCCGGCCCAGATGATTGGCTGCTGCTATCTATATGTAGTACAGGTCATATAAATGATTGTAACAATTCAGAAATATTCCTGGAATGATTTGCAGACAGATGATTTGACCCTGAAAACTTTACCTGAAAATGTAAATGGTGCAAATAAACGAAATATCACAGACAGTACTCCGTTGTGTTTTTTGCAGAGCACTTATTGCAATCACCTCAAGCATCTTCACTATAATAATGCCCTATAGCACATATGTGAAACACCAGGCCCGGGGGCCGAATCAGGACTGCCAGGCTTTGTCATGTGGTCCTGACACCCAGTTTTGCTGCCAGGACATGGCAGGAACTCCATTCTGCCACCTCTGGCTCTCACTCTCTGCACCTGCTGTCACTTGTAAACATGGAAGCCTACTGTGTTTACAGATTTACTCTCAGCAACTAACGCATCTAACATATCCCTGTTAGCACTCACAGCGGGGACAGATCTCCAGAATCTGAGAGGGAGAACGATCTCTTTGCAAGGCGAGGCAGAGCTGCCTGCACAGGGAGGTACTTGAGCCGAATACATGGGTAGTAGAGCTGCCTATACAGGGAGGTACTAGAGCCAGCCCAGATAGGAGAGAGTAGAGATGAGAGGAAGCTTTGGGGAGGGAGGGTTGGGGTTGCACATTGTGCATAGCGAACCCCTAAACCCTGCACACAGTGCACCCCTGAACTCTACACCCATGCACTCTGTACACCACGTACTCCTGAACTCTGCACTCTGTACACAATGCACTCCTGAACCCTGCACTCTGTATGTAGTGCACTCCTCAATCCTGCACTCTTTACACAGGGCACCCCTGAACTCTGCATTCTGTATGTAGCGCACCCCTAAACCCTGCACTGTGCACACCACGTACTCATGAACCCTGCACACCACGTACTCATAAACTCTTCACTATGTATATAACGCACTCCTGAACTCTGCACTCTGTACATAGCACAGCCCTAAACCCTGCATTCTGTCTATAGCGCACTCTGTACACAGGGCACCCCTGAACTTTGTATATTAGCACACTCCTGAACTCTGCACTCTGTACACCACATACTCCTATGTATCTGAGTAGACACATAGTTTTACAGATACAACTGGCCCTTTGAGGGCAACCATACTGCTGATGCGGCCCGCAGTGACGTTGAGTTTGACATCCATGTCATATAGCTTTATAACAGGATCAGTTTAGAAGTAGACATTTTGAAACTGGAAGGACCATGTTGATAATCTTACATTAAGTGATGCCTGGGACTCTCTACCCGAGCTCTTAAAAAGTAGCTTTGCAAAGTGCCCTCTGTTTTGCATAAATTCGTTTTGGAGGCATTTGGCAAAGTGCCCGGACCATCTCTGTGTAAATGGAGAATTTATCCAATGGAATATTATATTATAGTCTGTATTACTTATTAGGCCTTATTTTAATATTTCTCAGCCTCCATTTAAACAATCAAATAGTAATAATTGACACAGTAATATTTTGATGTCATTACAAAATAATTGTAGGAGAAGTAGAATTTGTATTTTTTCTATTATATTTAATTCTCTTAGCTCAGCCTTAAAATATGGGCTATTTATATGTCATAAATGCCTCAATAATGATTTTTTTTGGATACTGGAGTAAGAAGTATTACCTTTTTCACAGGTTAAGACTCCCACCTTGGGCAAAGACTTCAATTCCAATGGGTAAAAACTACAATAAACTGAAAAACACCTTACGGAACCTGAATCTCCACACTGTAAGTATAAAACACTATGAGAGTATACATTTCTGATATATGCAGTCTTGCCTAGATGCATTGCCAGCTGTTTTATTGTATGTTGCAATAACAGTTGGATTTCCATAATGGTTACTTACAGTCTTTAAAGTATAACTAAAGGCAACTTTTTTCACCTTTAATGCATCCTATGCAGTGAACAAGGAAAGGATTCCCCCACGTTGGGGCTTTTAGGCAGCATGCAAAAAAGGAGTCAAGGGTGATGTATAAGAAACAAAAAATTATTTTATTGAAAAAAAAAAAATAGAAAAAAACATGAGCTCCAGTGGGAAAACAGTTATAAAAACATGAGCTCAGTGTATATCCATGTTTTTATAACTGTTTTCCCACTGAAGCTCATGTTTTAACCTAGTTGTCCTATATTTTTTTTCAATAAAATATTTTTTTGTTTCTTATACATCACCCTTGACTCCTTTTTTGCATGCTGCCTAAAAACCCCAACGTGGGGGAATCCTTTCCTTGTCCTGCCCTGCTAGATAGTTCTGTGTGGAGTGCCAGAGCTGTATAAATTTCAGATCTGGATGGACAGAAATACTAATCTTTTGGCAGGCTCCCTTAAATGTATTATCCATTTAGCTGTTTGCCTGGAGATTAGCTTGAAGTAAAAAAAATATTAATATACACTCTGGGGTTGATTTACTAAAGGCAAATCTACTTTGCACTACAAGTGCACTCGGAAGTGCAGTCGCTTTAGATCTGAGGGGAACATGCAAGGAAAATAAAAAAAAGCACTTTAACTTGCATATGATTGGATGATAAAATCAGCAGAGCTTCCCCTCATTTCAGATCATCCGCTCAGATCTACAGCGACTGCACTTCCAAGTGCCCTTTCAGTGCAAAGTGGATTTGCCTTTAGTAAATAAACCCCTCTGTTCCATACAGAGAGTGAGTGTTTTGAAGTCTTTTGTAATACCAGAAATCATAGAAGGACCATTGAGTAATTCCAGTTGGTAGTGAAGTGTTTCTTTTTTTTAACATAGAATAGCAAAAATTAATAGTGCGCTAAAATTCAATTATAAACTTCATATTAAACTCCAGTGAATATGTCAGCACGTATTCTTTGCAGAGACTAACACAGAGCATGTATTAAGTTTATTCCAATTTCTTCAGCAATCAAGAGTTTTTTTTTATTTTATTGTGCATGTAGATTTTTTACATATTTTTTAAGATCACGATTTGTCACATATTCACTGGAGTTTAATATGAAGTTTATAATTTGAATTTTAGCGCACTATTCATTTTTGCTATTCTATTTTATATGTGTAACCAGAACACATTTTAAATTGTTGCAGCTGTTTTTCATTAATTAGTCACCTTATTTTAGTTTTAGGTTGTTTGTTACTCATATCAGCGCTTTAGTAATATATTTCATAATTTATTTTTTAACATTCTGATTAGTTAACATTTGGAATACGATTTGCATTGAGGTTGTGACGGTACATGTACAAATAAAGATTAGATACGTGGGTTAGACACACCATGTAATGTCATGCTGTTAGTACTATTGGGTGTATTTCTGAACATGCTGCTAATAAATTGTGTATTATTCAGGTATGTGAAGAGGCTCGGTGCCCCAACATCGGAGAGTGCTGGGGTGGTGGAGAGTATGGCACAGCTACAGCAACCATCATGGTGAGGGAAAGCGTCATTCCAAACTGCTGCTTTGATAAAATGTTTTATTATTTGTGATTGATGCTGAACGATCCAAAAGTAGTGTAAAATAACAGAAAACTCCTGTCAGAACTAGAGAATATTATTTTTATAGTGAATTGGAAAGGGAAATCTTCCTGGTGCGGCCCACTTGATGCCCCAGTCTGATTACATGAAGTACAAGTGCACTAAAAGTATAAAAACAACGTACCTTCATATCTTCTGATTGTATTATGTACAAATTTGTTGATTGTGATTTAAGTGCCTATCTATACAGTATATCAGGCTGGGCAGTCAACGCCCCTGTAAAATGATTGTAGAAATTACAGAATTAGACACATGTAAAAAACTATAATGTACAGTTATTGAGAAAGAGGAGCAAAGAGGTACACTGCTACTAAGTCGGAAGCAAAACCTGCATAGTAAGTGAGGCTGCAGTAGTACACATTTATAACTGCATACTATACATAGAAACGGGGTTATTTTACTTCCTTCCTTACCAGAGCCATTTTTGCGATTCGGCACTGCGTCGCTTTAACTGACAATTGCACGGACGTTCGACGTTGCACCCAAACAAAATTGATGTCCTTTTTTTCCCACAAATAGAGCTTTCTTTTGGTGGTATTTGATCACCTCTGCAGTTTATATTTTTTGGACTTTAAACAAAAGAAGAGCGACACTTTTGAAAAAAACATAATATTTTTTACTTTTTGCTATAATAAATATCCCATTTAAAAAAAATAAATAAATATTTTTTTTACTCAGTTTAGGCCGATATGTATTCTTCTACATATTTTGGTAAAAAAAATGGCAATAAGCGTATATTGATTGGTTTGCGTAAAAGTTATAGCGTCTACAAAATAGGGCATAGATTTATTGGATTTTTTTTTTTTTTTACTAGTAATGGCGGCGATCTGCGATTTTTTTTTTTTTTGTTTTCCGTGACTGCAACATTGCGGCAGACACTTCAGACACTTTTGACACATTTTTGGGACCATTCATATATACACAGCGATCGTTGCTATAAAATTGCACTGTTTACTGTGTAAATGTGACTGGCAGGGAAGGGGTTAACACTAGGGGGCGCTACAGGGGTTAATGTATGTTCCCTGCGAGTGATTCTAACTGTGGGGGGAGGGGACTCACAAGGGGAGGAGACTGATCGGTGTTCCTCTCCACTGACAGGACGTGGATCTGTGTGTTAACACACACAGATCCACGGTCCTGTTGTGTTCCCGGGCAATCGCGGGTGCCCGGCGGACATCGCGGCCACGCGCCCCCTAGACGGCTGGGAATGGGAGGACGTCATATGACGTCCACCCAGGATGGGAGATCCACCCTGTGGACGTCATATGACGGTGCACGGTATTGAAGTGGTTAAATACTGACTGACATGTATTTGGGCGGCACAGTGGTGTAGTGGATAGCACTCTCACCTAGCAGTAAAAAGGGTTTCTGGTTCAAATGCCAACCACGACTCTACCTGCCTGGAGTTTGCACGTTCTCCCTGTGCCTGCGTGGGTTTCCTCTGGGTACTCCGGTTTCTTCCCACACTCCAAAGACATGCTGGTAGGTTAATTGGCTTCTGTCCAAAATTGGCCCTAGTATATGAATGGGGACCTTGGATTGTGGGCTCCTTGAGGGTAGGGACCGATGTGAGTGTGCAATGTACAGGGATAGGGACAATTGTAGACACTCAGGTTGAACTGGATGGACTGGTGTCTTTATTCAACCTTACTAACTATTTAACTATATGTAACTATGTATACAGTGTTTCTATTCACATGTCTCCAAAATGATTATAGATTCACTTTAAAGGGAAGTTGTATTGCTATGGGGTCTATTTATAAAAAAGAAGAAAAAAAGAAAATTTGGACGTATGTGACAAGCAATGGACCAGCCTCGACAGATTCTGACCATATTTTGCATAAGACAGTGATTTCCTATGATTATCAGCTCCATCTAGTGGCCATAGTGCGGTATTTTCACTAAAATACCTGTCAGAAAAAAATATTTCATTAAGGTCGCTAGATGGCGCTGACGATTATAGGAAATCACTGTATTAAGCAAAATAAAGGCCACATTTTTCAAGGGCGAGTGAACGCTTGCATTCTTCTTAATCTTGCATACTTTTTTTAAATTTTAGGTATTTAAATTGATACTTTATTTCCTTTTTATTACTATTTAGATAAAATATTTGCTTTGCAAATAACACATTAATAGTCAAAATGCCAATGATTTAGAGATTGCGTGTGTCTTTCTTTTTTATCCCCTGTAAAAATTAGGAAGGAAGGAGAAAAAATGACCCTTTTGACTCATTTAGCTGGGTGTGTAGTCTGAGCTTCAACTATGGAGCCTTATAGAGTATGGTGTTTTTTTCAGCAAAGCAGTCCATATAGGCTTACCAATGAAGCCTAGAGTTCATCCTGCTGTTTGGAAATCATATACTTTACTGCTGGTTGATTTTCTTTAGCCCTGAACTTAAATCTAAAAAAAATGTTTATTTTTGCTCTTAGAGATGTTTTATGTTTTTGGACGTTCAAGGTAATATTTTAATGTTTGTTTCTTTCTGCTTTATTGCCAGTTAATGGGAGATACGTGTACCCGAGGCTGCCGATTCTGTTCAGTAAAAACTTCCCGACAACCTCCTCCACTGGACCCAGAGGAGCCATACAACACCGCTAAAGCCATAGCAGAATGGGGACTGGACTATGTGGTTCTCACCTCTGTGGATAGAGATGGTTGGTATGCTTATTGGCCACTTTCAGTAGGCGTATGTATACGGAAAAAAACTCAACTAGAAAAAGGGCCTTATTTCTCTATACTTGCATAAATATGAAGGCTTGTCCTATATGTGAGCTGTATGTTCTTCTAAGTCTCATCTAAAGGAGAGGATATTTGTTGTTTTATCAGCCGGATGAAGAATTCTGATCTGCATTATAGCTTTTTCTACTGGCAGAAGTCCCACAGTGAGATTCTCTTTTGTCATTAGTTGACCCTTATGTACCCTCAGTGGGTCATGTTTTTAGCATCTTCTTATAGGGAAGCTAAAGTATATTTTCACCAAGTACATAAGCAATGTCTACTGTTTTCAGGCAGTCAGAGCAGACTGGGGGGCGGGGGGGGGGGGAAATCTGCTGCCTTTAGAGGTGTCTGGTGTGTGTGTGTGTGTGTGTGTTTGTGTGTGTGTGTGTGTGTGTGTGTGTTTTTTTTATTATTTTTTTTATTTATTTATTTTTCCTACCTCTGAAAGCAGCTCTGTTCATTCTTGTGCAGCATTCAGGGGCATACAAAAAAGCCCCAAACCTTCATTCTGAGAGGAGTTTTTTTTTATCGTAATTCACTCCCATACACTTCTAAACGCACACAAACATGTGCAAATGCACATACTTTTTTTCCAGTGGCTAGAATAAATAAATATTCTAGCCAATACAATGAGTTTATGCTCATACGCTTCTAAACGCCATATGCATAAAAAACATACATTGAAGGCATTTTCTGGCAGCATAAATTCATACACCTGTGTTCATGTAGCCTAAAAAAATATGCAGTTCCTTAGCATGAAATACATTGTGCTATACCTTATATGTAATATTGTGAATAATATTTCCCACAGGTATGTATACAACTATAAACTGTACACATAACAGAAACTAGAGACACAACTGGAGGAAATCTTTCCAAAGTGAGGGTATATGCCCTCTTAGATATTTGCCACTGGTACAGGTGTCCCCATTTGAAGATTTTTAATTTATGTTCCAATGATGACTATGAAATGGAATTCTCATCACTTTCAGTCCCAGTGACAGCAGTCACTAGATTAAATAGGCAAACAGGTGTATCTACTCAGCAGGGACAGCAGTGCAGCTTGACTAACCCTCCTTTACTGTATGCAAAACAAAAAAAAAGATTTGTCTTTCTCTTTTACCTTGTACAGGTAATATCAGTCATATTTACAACAACTGTTCTTTCTAAAGGAAATTCTTTGTATTCCTATTAGGAATATTTGAGAACAGTACCTTAGTCATGTGTTCCAGTCCAGTTGAAATTGTAGGTCTTAAAGAGGAAGTAAAGCCTCCTCGGAAAAAAAAAAAAAAAACGGTACCTGCAAGGCAAAGGCATAATGAGCTAGAATGCTCAGTGCGCCTGCGCGACGCTGTCTACTGCGCATGCGCCGTAGATAGCGGTGCATTTTCTTTTCTAAATATCTCCTAAACCATGTAGGTTTAGGAGATATTTATTGGACCTACAGGTAAGCCTTAATCTAGGCTTACCTGTAGGTCAAAGTGGTTTGTAAGGGTTTACAACCACTTTAAACACCTTACCTCAAGTCTGAAGATCTGATTTTAGAAAAATCTGTCTAGAAACTGATATTTAGGATATCTGTGAATCAGTATTTATATTTCAGAAAGTGCCTTTGGTGCCAGAATTTTTTGGTGCAAATAGTGGGTTGTTTTGGCAGTGACCTGACACAGAAACAGCCAGTGGTTTTGATGCTATTAAGGTAAGCGTGGATTAGAAGGCGTAAAAGTGAAACTGTGGTGCAAATAAAAAAAATAGTTGCCAGGAATGTTTGAAAATAAAAAAGCAGCTCTTGCTTCCAGTGCTGTCCCATGTAAAAAAATTGACCACAGGTCTTCTTCCAAGTTAAATGGTAACCAACATCATTCAACCCATTTCCTGTGAGCCCAGGTTGTCATGTATACACCCCTAGAAGACTGCTCAATGTAAGGTACGTTGTGTAAAAGGGGTATTTTTAACTAAAAAAGTGTGCATTAAGGTGGGACTGAAAAACCATTACACAGAGCAGGTAAGTATAACATGTTTTTTTTTTTTTTTTGATTTGTTTTGTTTTGTATTCTTTCCTTTACAATCACTTTAAAAGTGTCATTTTTGATGCCCAGTGTGCATGTGGCCTAAAGCTGTTAGTTTATTTTAGATACATGCTTATTTGTCCATATTTTCCCTTTTTTTTTTTTTTCATATGTATTTCTTCTTAGATCTCACAGATGGAGGTGCTGAACACTTTGCAAAAACTGTGTCTCACTTGAAAGAAAGGTACATGCATAAACATGTTGGAAGTCAATAATCGTTTAATTCAATCAAACTAATTGCTCTCTGATCATTACAAAAGATTATTAAATCTGTTGTACTAAATGCTCTTACTGGGCTCTACAGTGCCTTGCGAAAGTATTCGGCCCCCCTTGAACTTTTCAACCTTTTGCCACATTTCAGGCTTCAAACATAAAGATATAAAATTTAAATTTTTTTTTGTGAAGAATCACCAACAAGTGGGACACAATTGTGAAGTGGAACGAAATCTATTGGATATTTTAAACTTTTTTAGCAAATAAAAAACTGAAAAGGGGTGCGTGCAAAATTATTCGGCCCCTTTACTTTCAGTGCAGCAAACTCACTCCAGAAGTTCAGCGAGGATCTCTGAATGATCCAATGTTGTCCTAAATGACTGATGGTGATAAATAGAATCCACCTGTGTGTAATCAAGTCTCTGTATAAATGCACCTGCTCTGTGATAGTCTCAGGGTTCTGTTGAAAGCGCAGAGAGCATCATGAAGACCAAGGAACACACCAGGCAGGTCCGTAATACTGTTGTGGAGAAGTTTAAAGCCGGATTTGGATACAAAAAGATTTCCCAAGCTTTAAACATCCCAAGGAGCACTATGCAAGCGATCATTTTGAAATGGAAGGAGTATCAGACCACTGCAAATCTACCAAGACCTGGCTGTCCCTCTAAACTTTCAGCTCAGACAAGGAGAAGACTGATGAGAGATGCAGCCAAGAGGCCCATGATCACTCTGGATGAACTGCAGAGAACTACAGCTGAGGTGGGAGAGTCTGTCCATAGGACAACAATCAGTCATACACTGCACAAATCTGGCCTTTATGGAAGAGTGGCAAGTAGAAAGCCATTTCTCAAAGATATCCATAAAAAGTCTCGTCTAAAGTTTGCCACAAGCCACCTGGGAGACACACCAAACATGTGGAAGAAGGTGCTCTGGTCCGATGAAACCAAAATCGAACTTTTTGGCCACAATGCAAAACGATATGTTTGGCGTAAAAGCAACACAGCTCATCACCCTCAACACACCATCCCCACTGTCAAACATGGTGGTGGCAGCATCATGGTTTGGGCCTGCTTTTCTTCAGCAGGGACAGGGAAGATGGTTAAGATTGAGGGGAAGATGGATGCAGCCAAATACAGGACCATTCTGGATGAAAACCTGTTGGAGTCTGCAAAAGACCTGAGACTGGGACGGAGATTTATCTTCCAACAAGACAATGATCCCAAACATACAGCAAACTCTACAAAGGAATGGTTCACAAATAAACGTATCCAGGTGTTAGAATGGCCAAGTCAAAGTCCAGACCTGAATCCAATCGAGAATCTGTGGAAAGAGCTGAAAACTGCTGTTCACAAACGCTCTCCATCCAACCTCACTGAGCTCGAGCTGTTTTGCAAGGAAGAATGGGCAAGAATTTCAGTCTCTCGATGTGCAAAACTGATAGAGACATACCCCAAGCGACTTGCAGCTGTAATCGCAGCAAAAGGTGGCTCTACAAAGTATTAACGCAAGGGGGCCGAATAATTTTGCACACCCCACTTTTCATTTTTTTATTAGTTAAAAAAGTTTCAAAAATCCAATAGATTTCGTTCCACTTCACAATTGTGTCCCACTTGTTGGTGATTCTTCACAAAAAATTAAAAGTTTATATCTTTATGTTTGAAGCCTGATATGTGGCAAAAGGTTGAAAATTTCAAGGGGGCCGAATACTTTCGCAAGGCACTGTATATGACCATCCTAAGATGGAGTTAGAAAGGTGCATTAAATAAAGTATTAGGCCTCACACACACGGACGTTTAAAAAAAACGGGCTGTAAAGCTAGTAACAACACCTGGAAAAAAAGCAGCGTTAAAAATGCGATTTTATTAGCGTTTTGATTTGACGTCAATGCGCATTTAACATCGTTTTTAAGCGTTAACGCTAAGGCGCATTTAAATAAAAAAAAACATCCCTTTGCTATTTTCCACTCTCGAATTACCCACATAAACATTTTTACAGCTTAAAAACGCTGACACTAAAAAACGTTGGTACAGCATTAATGCGCGTTATTGAGCTTTTTTCCACGTCAGCGTCAAAACAGCTCTAGCGCTGAAGCCTCTGAAGGCGCTGATCCTTGTTTTTATTTGGAGCTGAAAAGGGACCATGCCTGTTACACACCATGGCGTTTTTGAGCTGTATGAGCCCATTGAAAAACATGGAGTTGCCTTCTTAAGCAGCAAAAAAAAAGCTCAAAAAAGCTGCTGTTAAAACGTCCGTGTGTATGAGGCCTTATGGTATGAAATAGGAATGATATATTTTTTTTTCTAATTTTTACTTGTATGCATAGATTTTCTGTAAACATTTAAACTTTTTTTATTTATTTATTTTTTTTAAATGCAGGAATCCTAAAATACTTGTTGAGTGTTTAACACCAGACTTCCGAGGAGATAAGAAAGCTGTAGAAACCATTGTTCGTTCCGGTCTAGATGTCTTTGCTCACAATGTGGAGACTGTGCCAGCTTTACAAAGGTACTAATGCACACTTATCACTGGTATGTCCTTCTAATTAGCACAAGTATGGGTTTTCTGGAACTTCCCAACCTAGAACAGAAATAGTTGTTATTCCTTTAACTGGTTACCTCACATACTTTGTCAAACCTTTTGCCCATTCACACACTAGAATCAGCTTTTTGTTTCTGTTGGAAAATCTCTCCAACTGACAAAGAACAGTTAACCCTTTCCTTTTCTGATTGTAGCAAGTAATGCTCAGATGAGTCTTTATCAGGTTGGGTATGAGCGGCCTTAGGTTAGGGCTACACAGGCAGTTTTTGTTGTACAATAGTGCAAAATCTCCAGTGAATGATCGTTTTTCTTTTGAGAAATCTATAGTCGCTTGATCGTACAGCTGAGCTCCTGTGATCACACAGTGCTTCAATTTAGTCACATTGCGCATACTGTGCACAATTAACCATTTCCATAGAAATGACTGAGGTGTGAAATTAACCTATAAGCGTTTTTCTTAGAAGAAATATGTGTTTCACCTCTGTGATACTAGGAACAGGAAAATGTGTCCTTAAATAATATCTGCACACAGAAAAGAAAATTGTGTGCAATTAATCACTGCAATTAATTAGTCCAGCTTGGACCAATGTTAAGTATACAAGTGCCAATCCCTATGGAAGCTGGAAATTAATGTAGTAGGTAACGCTACTACAGTGATATCTGCTGTCTTCTGGGTCCCTTGCTGAGCGGCTGCCCAACTGCCTAATCAATAGAGGAGGTTCCTTGCTCACCACGTATGCCATTCAGAAAACTCTAAACATTTCCCCAATGAATGCAAAGTTCTCTGATTGGGTGAGGTGGGGCAGTGACATCGTACTCTCCACCTTGTCCAATCAGAGAACGCTTTGCATTCATTGAGAAAGTGCAAAGTGTTCTCTTCATTGTGCCCATGCTGATCGACCAACCTCCTGTGTTCACTAAAAAGCAGGGCAGCTGCTCAGCAAGGGATCCAGAAGATGGCAGAGATCACTGTAGTAGCAGTGTCTACTATGTTGATTTCCAGCTTCTGCAAAGATTGGGCAGGTTTGGCACATGCATACTTACATTGGTTCAAGGTGGACCAATGTAACTATGCAAAGCAGTCCCTACCTAAACTTCAGCTTTCATTTTACTGCGCATATTATCCTGCTAATTGGTATGTTTTCAAATGGAGCTGACAACCTAAAGTCCTTACTGAAGTTTAAATAGCATACGGTATACACATTAGGGCAGGGATCCTCAAACTAAACAAAAGGCCAGTTTACTGTTTGTCTCACTGTTTAGGAGCCAGGTTGTGGTCTCTAGGAGTTAAAATGCCCCAACAACGGAGGTCAGTATGAGTAAAATTGCCCCTGCCTTGATGGTTAGTAGAAATACAAAATGCTCCTACGTCAGGGTAATTAAAAAAATGTTCCTACATCACTGGTCACTAAGGGTAGTAAATGCCCCTGAATTATGGATCAGGGGGAGTAATAAATGCCCCTGCGTCAAGGGTCAGTAGGCATACAAAATGCCCCTGCATCAGTGGTTAGTGGGAGTAAAGAATGCCCCATGTCCCTGGGAATTAATAATGCCCCAACATCAGTGATTAGTGGGAGTAAAATTTGTCCCTACCTCCATGTTCATTGGGAGAAATTCAGTGAAAGTAAAATAATTTGCTGTTTTTGGTGGTCAGTGGGAGTTCTATATACTTCAGCATCAATGGCCAAAGGGTTCAACCATGCCTTAGTGTCAGTGGTTGTAAACCATGCCCCTGCATTAATTGAAGAAATTGTCAGTAGAGGTACAAGATGCCCCCTGTTTTAGTTGTCACTGGAAGTATTAAAAGCCCTGGTGCTAGTGGTCAGTGAGAGTAATAAATGCTGTGTCAGTGATCAGAATGGCGCCTCTATCAATGGAAGGAATGGTGCCACTGTGTCAGTGGTTAGTGGAAAATGGTGCTCCTTCATTGCTATTCTGTGGCCACTTGCCTTGTATGCTCCATGTTTTGGCACTGCTCCTTATAGGGATGTTACAGTTGGGACTATACAGGCACCAAAACCTGTATATTCAGATGAAAATTACTCTATTATAAGTCCTTTTTGCAAATACAGTATTTGATTACATATTCAATATTTTACATTTACCTGATTAAAAATGAAACAACTATTTTGACCAAATGTATTTTACTTCTGTACATAATAAAAAACATTATGCATTTCCTTTAATTGCACAGAACTGTCTATCTTTAATCTTCCAGGCATGTTCGTGACCCTCGGGCTAATTTTGAACAGTCTGTAAGTGTCTTGAGGCATGCAAAACATATCCATCCAGACATTGTAACAAAAACCTCCATCATGCTGGGTTTAGGAGAGACAGATGAGCAAGTGTATGAGACAATGACAGGTATGAGATAAATATTGTTATATGTACAGGTAGCAATAGACATGCCCTTGGCCCAGTAGCAATTCAAGTGTTTCTAGCCTACTGCAAGAGGATTTTAAAGTGGATGTAAACCCACCACTCACCCAGTATAAACTAATGGCACAGTATTAATGTCTATATATACATGCAAGCCTCCTGCGTGTATCCCTACCTTGCAAATGTCACACCCTTTAGCAGTATGAGCCCTGCAAAACTCTGGAATCGGTGGGTCTCTTTGCTGGAGCTCGGTGGGCAGAGTCGTGATGTTACACGATTTTTCGTCTGCTTTTCGGATCATGTGTACAGGCCATAACTCTTCGTGGCAAGACTGGGCACAGATGACTTGACATTCTCTACTGTACCAGGTAGAAGTCTTCATTAAAAAAAAAAAAATTCATGTTTACATCCACTTTAAGTGAAATCCTAGCTTTGTTTAGATGCTACAATGAAGAGAGCAGCCAGTAGGTGTCTCCTCTCCTAAATTGTCATCATCAGTTTTTTGTGCTGCATAGTTTAGTTCCGTTTAGTTTTATTTCTTTGTTCAGCCAGCCAGTTCAGCCAGCGGGCCCCACGAAAAAAAAATGAGCCCAATCCTCCATCCACACAAACAGGTGGATGAAGGAATCCCCCCTTCCTCCCTATTAATGACTGCTGAGCTGCAATATATCAAAATGTTGTGCTTGGCTTTAATTATATTAAATTATATACAGTAGAAGTGATTCTTCCACTTGAAATGGAAAGAAAGCAGTTGTCACTTTTCTCATATGTACATTTACATCAGTATACAAATTCCCTTATCTTTTTTAGCTCTCCGAGAAGCAGATGTGGACTGTCTGACCCTTGGTCAGTATATGCAGCCAACTAAACGTCATCTAAAGGTAATAAACCACTTGTGAGATAAATAAACACGGTGTTTCGCTACCTTAGGCCCCTTTCACATTGGTTTGCGCCAAAACTGCCAATAAAACACTGAGCGGTTTTGCAGCACTTTTGAGGCATTTGCAGTGAGGTTTTTAAAGGACACGTGACTCTAAAACTGCACGAAAACCGATGTGGGGTGTTTTTGCTGTGCTTGCCATTAATTTCAATGGAGAGGAGCATTTTTGGTGTGTTTTTTTTTTCTTTAGCTCCCCAAACATGCTCCGAAGATGCTGCAAGCAGGCCTTTTTTTCACCGCACTGCAAGCGCACCGCCCCAGTGTAAAATTCATTGATTTTAAGGGGAAGAATTTTTCTTGAGCTTTTCAGATGCTTTTTATTTATTTTTACTTGCTCAAAAGCGCTTGAAAAAATCCTCCGTGTGAAAGGGGCCTAAATGAATATTCCTGCATTAAAAGTTACTTAGAACCTCTACATGTAAGTTTAAAATGTATTTACACTTTTGCAGCCAATTGGGATACAACCTACTTTATATTTGTTACATTATCCCATTCACATAGTATAACTTAAAAAAAATTCAAATGCTGTCTACCTTTTTTAGACTCCATGCACACCAGGCTTAAAAAAAATTCAGTTCCCTTGGCAGAAAAAAAACGCTTATATAGAGCGTTATTTGTACAAAGCTTAGGAGAGTTTTGCGTTTTTTCTGCCAGAAAGCTCCAACCAGAAATGAAAACCAGAAGTTTTTTTTTTTCCGGCCTCTAAACGTTGAGTTCAAAATATGCCTGTAATCGTCCTAATGTGTATGGACACATAGGATAACATGGAGCTGCTTCTACAGGCAGAACACAAAACGCCTGTAGAAGCTGCGATTTTTAAGCCAGTGTGCATGGAGCCTAAAAATGCTCTTTTGAGAACTCCAGGACTGGATAATCTTATCTGCTGGCAGATCTCATTATCAGTTGTATGTGTGAATGGAAACACATAACAAATATATATTGGCGCTGAATGATTGTAAGGTATTGAGGATAAAATAAATGTTGTAAATGTACTGATTTTCACATACTGCATAGCCTTGGCAGATGGAAACTTGATTGCTATTTCTATGTCATCTGCAGGTTGAAGAATATGTCACTCCTGAAAAGTTTAAATATTGGGAGGAAGTAGGCAACAAATTAGGATTCCTTTATACAGCTAGTGGACCTCTGGTTCGGTCATCCTTTAAAGCAGGTATGTCCAGCAGTGCTGTTGGAGTTATCACACACGCCTTATATTTAGTCTGATCCCTGCTGAATCAGGCAATGTTGATCTGTGGGTGGCCTTTCAATTAAAAAATTGACTGAGCCGGGTAGAAAATTATTGGACAATCTAATAGGATGGAGTCTCTGTTGGGGTATTCAGGCAGCTGCTGGTGCTCTATCCTCCCCTTGTGGAGGAAGAAACTATTGATTTTGAATGTGAGAAATCTAAGATCAACAACTCAACTCTCAACCCACCCCCACATGCCAAGGTTCTAGGTGTAATCCTGGACTCTGAACCATCCTTTTGACCCCACATCCAATCACTGTCCAAATCTTGCTGCCTCAACATCTGCAAAATCTCCAAAATACACCCCCTTCTTAACCAAGGACACCCTAAAGCTCCTAATTCACTCTCTGATCATCTCCCGCCTCAACTACTGCAACTCCCTTCTCATTGGATTACCTTTTACATAGGCTATCCCCCCTTCAGTCCACCATAAATGCTGCTGCCATATTCATCCACCTTGCCAACCACTCCGTGTCTGCCAATTCCTCCACTGTCTTCTGCTCACCCAACAAATTAAAGTGTAACTAAAGGCAAAACCTTTTTTTGAGTTTTGGACAGAATGGAGATGAATTAGAACATCTGTCAGCTTTTAGTCTTACCTGTGTCCCTGTTAAGGACATTCACTCTCTCTATTTGTCCTGTTAATCATTATCATTGAAAGTAAAAGAAAATCATACATTTTGGGTTGTCCCCAGAAAAGTAATAGCAGGGAAATCTTCCAATTGGGTCACTAGTTCTGGTGACCTGGAGTCCCCCTTAATTTTTAGGCGTTTCCTCTCACTTCCTCACTTAATGGAGGAGTTATAACCTTCCATTACTCTATCCAAAATGAAAAAAAAAAAGTTTTCCCTATAATTCTACTTTTAAATTCAAGATACCGTATATACTCGAGTATAGGCCGTCCCGAGTATAAGCCGAGGCCCCTAAATCACCACAAAAAAATGGGGAAACGTATTAACCCGTTTATAGGCCGAGGGGCAAAAATGCAGCAGCTACTGTAAGTGGAAAAAGGGTCAGCAATGTCCATCTGCATGTGCCCTGTACAGACCCCCGTGTCCCCATTGCAGCCCGTGTCCCCATTTCAGCCTACATGTGCCGATCTGTGGGTCCGGGGTCCGTGCAGCCGATGTGGTCCCACTGTGTCCCGCTGTGGTCCCGCTGTGGTCCCGCTGTGTCCCCCTCCACAGCGTGTACGGCGTACGGCGCCATTACAATTTAAAAGCAGCGCCTCTTCCTCCTCCTCGTCCGTGATAGGAGGAACACTTTTTTCCCAGCAGTCAGTGCGCAGTGTTCCGCCTATCACGGACCGTCTCTCATCCTCGTCCATGAGATGAGAATGACAGGCCATCCGTGATAGGCGGAACACTGTACTGCTGGGAAAATTAGTGTCCGCCTATCACGGACGGGCGGGAGGAGGCGGCGCGGCTTTTAAACACCGCCGTCTGTCTGCATGACAAGCTGTTCATTTAGGCAGACGGCGGTGACTCGAATATAACCTGAGGGGTAGACTTTCAGACCTAAAAAAGGGTCTGAAAATCTTGGCTTATATTCGAGTATATACGGTACTAACAACTTACTAAGCCATCCACAACTCTGCCCCTAGCTATATCCCTAACCTAGTCTCAAAACAACAACCTAATTGTTTTCTTCATTCCTCATAAGACCTTCCGCTCTCTAGCTTCCTTGCCACCTCCTCCCATGCACGCCTCCAGGACTTCTCCAGAGCCTCTCCTATCTTCTGGAACTCCCTACTGCAATCTGTGCAACTATCTCCTACTCTGTCCACTTTTAGACAATGCCTGAAAATCACCTCTTCAGAGAAGCCTATCCTGCCCACACCTAACAACTGTATATTTATTTTCTCCATCAGCACGTCCCCCACATTTTATTACCTTTTGTATCTCTTGACCCTCCCTCTTAGATTGTAAGCTCTAACGAACAGTGTTCTCTGATTCCTACTGTATTAAATTGTATTGTAACTGTACTGTCTGCCCTCATGTTGTAAAGCATTGCACAAACTGTTGCTACTATATAAATCCTGTATAATAATAATAAGACCTTATGCACACAGGGTGTCTGTTTAGCCCTCTGAATGCCAGAACTCCTGGGAAAAAAAAATGCTTTAAAAAATGTGCTCAAAGCTGCATATTGCACACACGTTTAGGCCCATCAAGTGCTTGAGCGTTAATGGATTCCATTGACAATATTAATTTATTCTGCCCATTAGAATGCATGCCATTAGAACGCTCAATTGCACCTGACACATCTATTATCTGTAAATTCCATGGCCCTCCAGCTGTTCAGAAACTACAATTCCTATCATGCCTCTGGTAGTCATGTCTGTGACTGTCAGAGTTTTACAATGCCTCATGGGACATGCAGTTCTGCAACAGCTGGAGGGCCGTACTTTGGAGATCCCTGTCCTACAGTAAAGTATATGACACAGGTCCCTCTCCTCTTTGATGCCCTTACTGCTTGCTAAAAAACTGAAGATTCATAGGGTGGGAAGTTTTTTTTTTTTTTTTTTTTTGGAAACACTGGATAGGAAAGGGGAGGGGCAGTCCCAGCCAAGCTTTTGCTAGTGTCCAATCACTTGAAGGTAGTAGCATATAAAATATAGTCTAATGCCCTGTACACACGGTCGGACATTTCAACGACAAAATTCGTCTGATATTTTGGCCCAAACTTGTCTTGCATACACACGGTCGCACAAAGTTGTCCGAAAATCCGATCGTTCAGAACGAAGTGGCGTACAACACGTACGACGGGACTATAAAGAGGTCAGTAGCCAATAGCTTTCGTCTCGGAATTTATTCTGAACATGCGTGGCACTTTGTCCGTCGGAATTGTCTCCACACGATCGGAATTTAAACGATCGGATTTTGTTGTCTGAAAATTTGAGATTCAGCTCTCAAACTTTGTGTGTCGTAAATTCCGACGCAAAAAGTCAGATGAAGCCCACACACAATCGGATTTTCCGACAACGCGATCCGATCGCACATTTTCCGTCGGAAAGTCTGACCGTGTGTACAGGGCATAAGAGTCAATTCCTGTGATCTGTACTGTACTGTACTCCAAGATACAGAATTTACAGGCATGTCAAAATTCCTATTATTTTACAGTTTACTAATCCTTAGTTATGCTGGCTGCATTAGTGCCATTTCTTGTACTTCTTTCGGGTGTCCCGCGATTCTGTTTGCACAATTTTAATACAGATCGCCAGGTGACAATCCTGGCAAAATTCTAAGTAACGGGGATCGCCAAGGTCGTCCTGCGCGGTTCCGAATTAAAAGAATCAATGCGATTCTGCCCGCAAAACAAAACACCATGGTGTGAATGGAGCCTCAGAGCAGCAGCAATAGTAGCATCTAGGGGTTGGGACAAACCATTTATCACTCACAGGGGTGTTTACAATAATCAGCTTTTATTTATTTATGTAAAAACTCTATCCCAACAACGAAAAAAAACAGTTTGTTACTGCTGTAACTGCCTAAAACGTGTTAACTGGAATTTGGCTTTAATTTGCTAGTCAAGTTAATCTGAATTTGCTAATGCATCTAATGCTGCCCTCTCCATGGATTAACAATTCTTCTTTCCAAATGTGTGGAGACACCCTAAAATAGGAAGTGTGTTAATGGGCGAATTACCAGGTGAAAATCATGCAGCCATGACATTAAAGGATTGGGGAGCTAAAATATATTACATTTTTGTTTTTGGGTTTAAAGTGTTACTAAACCCACAACAGTAAAATCGGACTGTATATGCAGTAAAGCATGCTTGTTATACTCACTGTGGAACCTAAGGGGTTAATCCTCTGCATTGTGTAAAAAGGCTGTTTGATCCTGTATGCACAGATCCTCCCTTTTTTGCATTGCCCCCAAAACATGTCCAGATAAGACAGAGTTAGTATAGTCAGTCTGCACATGCTCTGTTTAGGATTTATTGCTAGACAGTTTTTATTTTTATTTTCTTGGGAGAGTGCATGTGACCAGCACAGGGCCAATCAGCACTGTCCAGTGCAGTATAAAAACTCCTCCTACAAGCTTTAACCAGGCACTGATTGAAAGTCGCAAGGCTGCTATATACTGCTGATGAGAAAAGGTATTTAGCAGTTTATATTTACTAAAATAATTGCATTTCCATGTTCTGTGTACTGTGCTAGACCAGATATAGTGAATGCAGGGTCCAGGGTTTAGTAACACTTTAATACCGCTTTAAGCTGGAGGACCTCGTATTTTTATGACAGTGGAAATAGAAATGCTGTATCACAAACTAACCTTTATTTTATTTATTAGGTGAATTCTTTTTGAAGAATTTAGTGGAGAAAAGGAAGACAAATGTTGCTTAAAGGATAAAGTTTTTATTTTTTTTGTATGAACTGGTGAACTCAACAACAATCGATGACATGTGTGAAAAAAAATTAGAAGGCCGAGGTGAATGAATATGATGGATGTACGTCTTATCCGGAAAGGGATTTGTGATGGTTTTCATTGCTCTTGCAGCTCTTCCGCCCAAATGCCTTCAAACCTGTCTGCAACATTTCTTCAAACATTTGCAATAAATTGAGCGCAATGCTTGTAAAATGCCCTGCTTTAAACAACCGTCCATCTGATCAGAGGAAGTTAGTGCAGTACTACTGGTGACCACTGGGGGGATACACAAGACAAGATGTATATAAAATGCATGTCCCAGAGTAAAATGCACACGTCATTACCTGAATGTCTTTGTAAATCCTGCCTTCTTCTGTAATCTGGTGTTATGCATACATGGACTGTGAACTCTCATGCAGAATCAAGTGCTACGTTTTTAATGGAAACGCTGGAAGTGTGTTATAATTATTGGAATCATTCAGTAGCCTCAAGCAATAATCTTGCAACTGGGAGCAATTTTGAAAGTCATTATAGAGATCTCCAGCCTGGATCCACCCAGAACTTTAGAAAATATAAAACAGATGATATTTTACAATTAATGGACTTAAGGTCCATGTGGCCAGTCTCTGTACAGGAATTACATGCCCAAGTAGCAGCTGATGCATATTTGTAATTTCTCAAAAGCAGGAGAGCTGCAAGTAAATAATTTCCTTTAGGTATGTGGTGTGAACATATTCTCTGTGGCAAAGTATTTTTGCAACTGACAAGGTGTTAAATAATATAGAACATTGAATCAACAATAATATATATATTATGCATCTAAATGTTCTGTATTTTTATTTTATAACAGTTAAATGATAAGTTCACCTTTAAATAAATAAACGTAATTTTTTTTTTGCAGGTAAAAAAAGAATTAGCAATGCATTTACAATTTATTTTTATTTTTTTAGGAGCCTGGAAAGCATTGCACCAGCAATCAGCAGATCGCTGGTGCCATTCAGGTCGCCTGCAGACTGTCAGTGCCAACTTGCAAACTGTCTACCCGTACATCATATGGGGTGGGCAGTTTCGTGCTGACAGGAAGCATCAATGAACTGCCAGAGTGCTCAACAACGCAGTGGTAGTTCATTGAACTACAAGCTGGCAGCCACAAAGGATATCGGTACTTGTAGTTCATTAATTTACAGAACTCTGTGTGTGAATGATGCGGCCGTATGGGCAGAACCTCGCATGGCCACACTCTTTTCAAAAAGGAACAGTTAGTACGGGGGAACTTCCCCCCCCCCCCATACTGCTGTCACAGGGAGAGGGGGCATCGGGGTGCGGCTGCAGCAGTGGGAACATGTTACATGTTCCACCCTAAAAATAGAAAGGTGAACTTATCATTTAATAGTAAAAGACACATACAAATTCCTGCCACGACACAAGCCAGAAGGTTTATCATGTAAAAGAAATCCATACGAAGAGAATAGCATATACTGCCATTACTGACCTTCAGAAAAGACTACAGTCCTGGTTGTCTTTGGCTTCAGTCGGTTGATTTTGTGGCCCGAAACCAGAGGACAGGCAGCTGACAATTTTGGAAGAAGGGTAGAGCAATGGAAATCGACGTTTCTTTCTCATACGAGACACAGTTATAGTCATAGACGACTGGGTTATATGCAGCTACATTCAGGTGACTGGATACTGGCAAATCGGAGCTGTAGAGACCTTCATATCACCCCTAGCACTCCTGAGTTTTTTTCTAGTGTTCTTAGGTGATGGATATTTCTCTTGCCTGAACGAGATTACTGGTTTCTTCTGTAAGTCTCCTGAGTAGTTTCCTTCTTCCAGTACCAGATGTGCACTAGTGTCTTGGGCTAATGGCACAGCTTCAGGATATCTTAGGCACACCATTGGGACCGTACCCAGGCCCTGCTGGATGGAAGACATGGGGATGGCCTGTCTGACTTCTTTTCAGCACATGCGTGGAGTTAGCCACAGGGTGCTATACAGGTCCAGGGCTTTGGCAATCCCCATAGGTGTGACCCGTCCCTGTAGACCCTCTCAGGGGTATGACCACCCAAAGAAGGTAAAGCCAGCATGGGAGTTGTCCCTAACATCCTGCTATTGGATAAAGTCTGATCTGCGGCAGTGAGTCTGGGCTTCTAGTCCTTTCCTGGGCCCATAGCACTGTGCTTTAACTCCTTGGAGTGTATTGAAGCATGCACTGTGGGGGTGACAGTTGGGTGGGGGGTGTTTACACACACTCCACAAGTTGGCTTTCTGTGCCCCCCCCCCATCTAATCCCTCCTGCATGGAGTGGAGGGAGACCTTTTACTTTTTTTTATTTATTTCTTTTCCCAAATGTAAATTCTTACAAAACTAGACAAAGAATCCATTCCCACCCCTTCTCCTTTTACAGGAACAGGACATTAACTTCTGCTGATATGTTCATGGAAAGTATAGTACATCAGAGCAGCGGAAAAAGATATCAAAAGACTATTTCAAAGAAGTTACAGATCACGCCGTGAGTTACACCCATTGTGAGAACAGTTGGAATGTAGTAGGTGGTACTCGAATGAAAGAAGAAATCCAGGGTAACAGCTGAATACAAATACAGTATGTGAATAGTTTTACCTGCCACAAGGGTTTGTAATTCTGCTCAGTTACTCTAGTAATACAGGCAACCTTGCTGGACTGCATTGCCAAGACTGACCGCTATTGCATGCTAGTGACACAGCTTAGTTAAAGCTTGGTACACACTGCTTGTATTCTTTCATTCAACCCAGCGATATACCCTGCTCTTCTATTGTGTTCAGACAAGGGGGACGACCCCGCCAGAACACTCCGGTCAGCGCTTTCAGCCATTGGCTGAGAGTACTGATCGGGAGACTTTTTTTGGTCATGCCCCATCAACAGAAGCCGGCCTAATGACTGGTTATTGTCAGGCTGGCTGCGGTACACACGGGCCAAATGTTGGCCAATTTCTATTGAACTGGCTGATGCTGCCCGACATTCACCCGTATGCACAGGGCTTAAGAACCCAACCCTTCTTACTGATTAAACAATAAAGGAGAAGCAGCACACTGATAAAGTTATCACTTATGTTTTGCACTCCTGTTAGCAGGTTTACTGTTGGATAGCACTGTCATTATACAAAGCAATAGAGATGGGTTCTGAGTGCTGCTGCCAACTCTCCCTCTTCCAGTGTGAGTACTGCTGCACAAGGGATTGCAGGGAGTTAAGATTTTAGTACTAATACAAACTACGGAAAAAAAAAAATTCTTACTTGTACAGTACAGGACAGTCTTTCTTAGACCATGGATTATATGCTGGCTACCTTCATGTGATTGGACAAAAAATCTTGTTAGGGCTGCCCCTGGAGCATACCAACATAGCCTTGCTCACTCTGGGAGTCTCCATTTTTTCCTTAGGCGTTAGACCCATTATCCAAACCATTGGTTCTTTTTTTTTTTTTTCATCCGAACCTTCTAACACCTGACTTACATTGAGCTACCTAGCAGTTTCCCAGATTGGTTACCTTTGTTGGGTATCTTGGGAAGATTTTTTGCTTCGGGCTCTGGAGTTTGTGTTTGGTGCTTACCATGGCACATAGTGTAACATGTCAAGTTAGCTGCAGGGTACTATACCATTTCAGCACAGTGGTCCACATGGTTCGCAGACCCTGAAGACCCCTCTTGGAGGGTTATGCCCACCATGTCAGTCTAAGCATGGACCTAGAATTCGTTTTTTATGGCTTTATTAACTTTTTACAGGCATCATAAACACAATTTACAGTGCATCGCACCCTATGCATTTTGTTGGGCAATTAATCACTTTATTGCAGTAACCACTGCCATTTTGTCTCTAACGATTCTCCATGCAATCATGTTTGAATTTGATGCCTCCTAGATGACGCGTTCCTGTCTGCCTGTTCAGCATCTTGGTTATAGCCCCTCCATTCCCCGCCCTCTAAAAAACATGGGTACCCCACTAGGGAACAGGCGCAGGAATTTGGGCAGCACCTGGGTTATACCGTCTCATTCCCCAGACGGGCAAAAAAAAAAAAAAAAAAAAAAAAAAAAACATTCTGCCCCACTGGGGATCCCCTCACTAGAAATGGCACAAGGGGGTTTGGACTAAAGGCCAGAACAACATGGGTTCTGCTGCTGACCTACTGGAAACCCAGAATACCGCTCAGGGTCATAGCTATTCTCTTGTCCTGGAGCAACGTCTTTAAATTGACACAGTTCCTCTCATCTGACTGCAGCTTCCTCCCATGCACGCACCATGCAGACAGTCTGACAAAAGCAGATTTCTCTGCCACTAAGGGGTTGATTTACTAAAACTGGAGAGTGCAAAATCTGGTGCAGCTCTGCATAGAAACCAATCAGCTTCCAGGTTTTTTTTTTTTTTTTTTTGGTCATAGCTTTATTGAACAAGCTGAAGTTAGACGCTGATTGGCTACCATGCACGGCTGCACCAGATTTTGCACTCTCCTGTTTTAGTAAATCAATCTATATCTGAATTCCTTGTAAAACTTTTGTCACTTCTAGAGCCTTTGGTTTTCAAAGGTCAGAAATAATACACATCCTCTATTCCCATGGCACAGGTCCCAAGAGGCTGTGGGACCATTCACACAGAAAAGCGCAGCTTGAACATGCGTGCCGTGAAGCTGTCACAGTCAGCTTCTCGCACTAAACATGTTGCTGCTAGGGCCTTAAAGACCAGTGAAGAACCAGTGCAGGCGAGGACAGCACTGGATCCTTGGACAGGTAAGTGTCCTTTTATTAAAAGTCAGCAGCTACAGTATTTGAAGATGCTTTTTTATTTAGAACAGGCTGATCCTCTTTAAAAGGCCTTATTTGCTTTGGAAGGTGCAGCCCTGCAGATGGCAATTGCTGCCATGACTATTGCTAACTGGTTAAGACAAATGAACCTGACCAGGAGCCTGTCTAATGACCCTGCTCTCATGGAACTATTGCAGCTGATACTTTCAGACTTAAGCTGGCCATACACCTATAGATTATCTGCAGATTTTCTATGGTTAGATGGAAAAAGTGCAACAGATTTCTCCATGTTCGCTAAACTGTGTGGATGGCGGAATCTTCCACTTTTTCCATCTAACCATATAAAATCTGCAGATAATCTATAGGTGTATTGCCAGCTTTAAGTATTATCAAACCAAAACACAAACATGTATTATATTGCAGCTTAGAAAATCTCCAGCCAGTAAAGCCTCGTACACACGGTTTGATTGTTGGAAGGGGATTGTCTGTTGTCCTAAATTCTTACCGTTAGTAGTGTTTGTGGTATGACAATTGTGTAACATTAGTATGCAAGACAAGATCCTGGCACACGCCTTTTTGACAAAAATCATATGCTCGGTTGGCCAACAATTGTACCGTGTACGAGGCTTAAGTCTGTTTTTCAACAAAACAAGCTCTCTTGCAAATGTAGCAGTTAGTTTTGGGACAAACCATTTACCACTGACAGGGGTGTTTACAATTATCAGCTTTTAGTTAATCATGTAAAATTTTCACACAAAAGGAAGCAATGCAAAGAACAGGAACAGCAGGCACATATCAGAAATATGAAATGTTGGGTTTACATAGTCTTTAAATCGATAAACAGATTTTTTGTGTACAGAATTTTATGACTGGGTCACGGATCTGTCATTGATTCTCTCAAGGGGAATATTTAATATCCGTAAACATCCAAGATGCCTAGCTACACATTCCCATCAAACCAATGTTTTCTGTGTTCTTCTCTTGGAGCCCAGAACCTCCAAATTTGTGGCACTGCCATTCAGGCTCTTCTCTGCACCTCGAGTGTTCACAAAAGCATTTTCCCTGCTTCTGATTCTGCTAAAAATCTGGAGCATTCATAGCACAGGTTACCCAAAAGACCCCCTGCTGAAGGGCTGCTCAGCCAGGACATTGCCAAAGGACCATTCAGTTCCTATAAAACTTTTCTTGGATAATCAACTTTTCAAAGTCGGCTGTCCAGTCCTCACACTGTCTGGAGTACCTGGATCTAATCTTGGGCCCAAGCACAAGTCTGCTCCCACTTAAAACTATACCGCCAGGAAGCTGTCAAAGCTGAAGGCCAATCATTGGCTGCAGATGTATTGCCTGCCCCACAGTTACACACCCCTTGCATACGTGTGCTGCTGGGCAGGGAATGCCTCTGTCTCCTATTAGCTGTCAGCTTTGATAGCTTCCTGACAGGCTAGTTCAGGTGGGTTTGGATTTGCTTTCCGAAGGTTCAACTTTCAGCTTATTATGGCACCCCTCAATTTGCTTCTATACGAGGGATCTGGACCTCATGGTGGCCTTCAAGGTAGTTCCATTTGCCCAGTTTCACTCCAGACCTCTTCAATCTAACATAAGACATGGAATAAACAAATCCAATCCTTGGATCACCCAATGCTTTGATTCAGCCAAAGATCTCCCAGGCTTGGTGGATTATCAATTCTGCTCTGGAAATGGGAAAGCCATTATTTCACAGGACTTATAAAAAGTTAACTAGAGGTGCAAATCTTACAGACAGGGGGTGGAATTTACAACTCCGACCATCCAGGGAACATGGTCCCTGCAGTAGTCAAAACATCCCATTAATATTCTGGGACTGGAAGCAGTCTTCTATACAACATTGGGACCTCCCTTCAAGGTCACCCAGCCAAGAGTACTGCCTTAGCAGGGGGCTACATAAATCAAGGGGGGCACCAGAAACCTGCCTAGAAAAAAAATATAAATAAAAAAGGAACAAGTCTAATACGCTCATGGGCAGAGACTTGCATACCAGCAATCTCTGCAGTTCACAATTCTGGAGTGAACTAGCAGATGGACTTCCCAAGCAGACAATGCATAGACCTGGGAAAGTGGACTCTACACCCCAAGATCTTTCAAAACCTCCATCTAATCTAAAGTAGGGAAACCCAGATGTGGACATTCTGGCCTCCAGTTTCAAACAAGTTCATGAGTGTTGCACAAGAAAGATGTGGACAGGGTCCAGATGATTCATGTTGCAACAAACTGGTCCAGAGGTACATGATACTCAGACACACTGGCAGGCAAGCCTTGGCCTATTCCAAGCTGAGCAAGCTTAATGGCCCAAGGCCCCCCCCTATTTGTCCTGTTTCTCAGTCACTGGAAATCCAAGATTTAGAAGCAAACATTGAGGGTCTTCATTGTTTGGTGCGAGGACAGATGGCTGAACCCTAGGGAATACTCCATCTACCCACATTTTGGCCTCACCAGCGACTGGCCCAGAGTACCCTCAAGGATAGGCGTTTCTTCCCTATAGATCCTTCTCCAGAAACCTCTTGCCTCAAAACTTTTCTAAAGGGAGATACTCAAAAATCTCCCAATTTCACCAGCTTAGTCACCTTGGAATCTCACTCTGGTGCTCACAGATCTTCACAGAATACCTTTGAACTGATTAAACACATTCCCATTGAAGGAAACAGTGTAAGGCAGAGTCTAACGAAGTAAGCAGTATACCATTCAAGGTAACAGAGCCACTCTACTCCACTGCATATAAAAAAGGTTGCCAGTGTTCTGCTGAGAAAGGTCCCCCGTCGATAGTGTCCGTCCTGTAATGCTCAGGCTCATCACTTGCGCAATACGGAGGACAAAGGAGACGCCAAAAGTCTCCGAACATGTACAGCTGTTGATCAGCTGTACACAGCGCCTGCGCAATTAAGACTACATTGCGCCACACGCTCCCAATGCTCGTGCAACTCTGCAAGGGGCGGTTGCATACAAAAGAGGCCGCATGACGGGCAGAGCTCATACGATGGGGGTGGATGTATTATTGAGAAGCGTGTAAGGGGCGGATGCCTACAGAAGAGGCCGTATTTTACAATGATGGGCAGAGCTGTATGCATCCGCCCCTTGCAGAGTTGTACGAGCATCGGGAGTGTACAGCACAATGTAGTCTTAATTGCGCATGCGCCGTGTACATCTGATGAACACATGTTTGAAGACTTTCGGCATCTCCTTTGTCCTCCGTACTGTTCAAGCGCTATCCTGGTGCTTAAATCATAGCTAATATAAGCTAGAACATACACCCACATAAAAAAAATATGCAAATTACTCAAATACAATTCACCTTAAAATCAAGATAACCCATGTTCAGCTGATCAAATACAAAATGTAGGCAATTGATAATCCTGTTGAAAGAGCAGGACTACCAATTTAAATATAAAAAAGTGTGGCGCTCATAGAGCACGAAAAATAACAATCAATGTATAAAAGTGATGATACTAAATTATGATACAGTATCCAAAAATAAAAATTAATATATGAATGTGTGTCACTAAAAATAGTGAACAGACAAATATGATAAATCAAATGGATTGTGAATCAAAAGATCATATATATGGAAAGGGTTGGTAGACCTACTAATCACATAATCGCATAGATCACATATACAATAAATATGACAGTAGAAAAATCTTGAATATATATCACCATATAAACAAAACCATATAGCAATGTGTGTTACAAATAGTGATCTAAGCAAAAAACACCACCTAATAGTGACATAAATTCTACATTGGTGCGTTAAGAAATATATAACAGGTGACTTGGTGCAAGTTGTCTGTTGCAGTCCACCACCTCTTGGGAATGCGCTTACCAGATAGCGTGAACTCAGACAGGCTTACGCCGTATGAGTCACAAAAGGCAGTTGGTGTCACTACACCCGTGGGAGCATCTACTTGGGGATGGTGCCAAACGACAAGATTCTTCACTGGATATATCCAAAGAACTCTCAGGAGGGAGGGATGATGGATGTTATACCACTGGTAGTGCTCAAATTAGTGGGACCGATAAAGAGAAAAATGGAGCCACATAGTGTAATACCATAGGGGATTTATTTTGACAAAGCATATAAAAATGGGTACTCACATTTAAAACGACATGTAAAAGCATATAATGGTCTACTGGTAACGCAGTGGTAACAGCTAACCGAGTCCCGACGCGTTTCGCCTCATACAGGCATCATCTGGGGGTGCTGGTCCACTGCGGCCACTGCGTATATATAGGATGAGGGTACCTGAATTAGGACCAGACTGCCATCACCTGTGTGGTCGTGCTGAAATGACACTTCCTGTATCTGCAAAGATGGCGTCTATGGCTTGTGTGTCTGTTAGGTACCTGGTAGTGCTGAGCCTGACTTGGTGGTTGGAGACCTCTCTTACAACTCTGGTTCAGGGCCTGCTGGATTGGGAACAGCGTAGCCGTGAACACAGCGGGTAGGAGTGTCCGTATGGATGCAGGTCTTGGTCGGATGGTAGGTCTGCAGATGAAGGTTCGGCAGAAGACCAGGAGGCAGGAGGAAGCCCGGCAGCAGGAGCAGCAGCAGACGGCAGAAGTAGCTGACAGCAACGGCAGTAGATCAGCAGAGGACGGCAGCAGGAGGACCTGTGCAGGGACACTGGGAGCAGGGATGGTCAGACGAGCCGGGTCACAACAGGTAAGGCAGACAGGTAGAGACGGCAGGCAGAGGGATGGTCAGGAGGCAAGCCAGGGGTTCAGCAACAATAACACAGTCCAAAGCAGGGTCAAACAAGCCGGGTCAAGGAACGGAGAAGGCAGCGGAGTCAGGCGGGCCGGGTCACAGGTAGGATGCTCAGACAGGTTCAGGTTGGGGACACAGGTGGGAGCTGAGACGGACAGCGCCGCATGCAGGCAGCTGTCCCCTTTAAATAGGGCCACTGGCGCCAAAGTGGCGCCGATCGCGCACGTGCACGCACACGGGGGCGCGCGCGCCCGCTATTTGCGCACGGGAGCGCGCGCACAAGTCCGGCGGGCGCGTGCCGGCGCTCAGAGGGGTCAGGGCTGCCCAGGTGCCCGCGCACCCTCCGGGTAGGGTGCCCAGGGCAGCTAGAGCCCTGACATTGCCCCCTCACAAGGGGCAACCTCCGGGTGCCCATTAGGCGTTGTCTTTCTGGATGGGAAGAAAGGAAAGTGCGAATTAGTCTCTTGGCATGAAGATTGCATTCTGGTTCCCATGAATTACTCTCGGCCCCATACCCCTTCCACTTAATCAGGAACTGCCTCTCCCCCCCTACGTCTCCTGCAATCAAGGATGGCCTCCACCTCGTACTCTTCATTACCTTGGACCAGGACAGGTCCGGGTGGGTTTGTACCCCTATCTGGGAAGGGATCGGGCACAGCGGGTTTCAGGAGGGAGACATGGAACACTGGGTGGACTCTCATAGAGTCGGGCAGGGACAGCTCATAGGAAACCTCATTGATCCTCCTCTTCACAGGGAAAGGTCCTAAGAACTTGGGAGCAAGCTTCTTAGAGGGACAAGCAAGTCTAAGGTTAGTTGTAGCTAGCCATACCTGGTCGCCCACCTGCAAGTTCAACTCTCCCCTTCTCTTCCGATCAAAGAACTTCTTACTGTCCTCCTGTGCCTTGGTGATCGCCTCCTGAAGTATCCTGTTGTTGCGGCTGAGGAACGAAGCTGTATCCTGGACTGCCGGGACTGAAGATTCTGGGAGAAAGTCAGGGAGAAAAGACAGATGAAAACCGTAGTTGGCAAAAAATGGGGATTGTCCTGTGGCAGAATGGCTGGCATTATTATAGGAGAATTCTGCTAGGGGTAATAGGGACACCCAATCGTCCTGCACAAAGGACGTGAAGCACCTTATGTATTGCTCCAAAGTCTGGTTGGTGCGTTCCGTCTGCCCATTAGTTTGGGGGTGATATGCAGAAGAAAGGGCCAGCTCAATCTTAAGGATCTCACAAAGGGCCCTCCAAAAACGGGACGTGAACTGGACCCCCCTATCTGAGACTATATTGGCCGGAACCCCGTGTAGCCTGACTATCTCTTTAATAAAAAGGTGGGCAGTCTCTGTGGCAGATGGTGTTCCCCTTAAAGGCAGAAAGTGGGCCATTTTGGACAGCCGGTCCACTACTACAAAGATGGCAGAGCACCCCTCTGAGCAAGGAAGCTCGACTATAAAGTCCATGGACAACATTCGCCAAGGTCGATCAGGTGCAGGGAGAGGCTTCAAAAGTCCCCAAGTTCGGTTCCTTGACGTCTTGCTGCGGTTACAAACAGGGCAGGAGTCAACATAAGACTTGCAGAATTCCTTCAGCTTGGGCCACCAAAAGGTGCGTTGCACCAGCTCCACAGTTTTACGGCTCCCGAAGTGTCCTGCCAGTGGGTGGTCGTGAAGTAGGGTCAGGACCTTCACCCTTACAGATTCGGGGACGAAGACTTGGAGGATGCCTCCCGGATTTGAGATAGCAGATCTGGCTGTATTTGAGATAGCAGATCTGGCTGTAAAAGTAGAAAGTTTCCGGTAGATAGGATGGTGTCTGGGGTGGTGGAGTCCTTGGGACTGTCGAACATCCGAGAGAGGGCGTCAGGTTTAACATTCTTGGAACCGGGACGATACGTGATATGAAAGCAGAACCTTGAGAAAAACAGAGCCCAGCGGGCTTGTCGGGGCTTGAGTCGCTTGGCAGTTCGTAAGTACTCAAGGTTCTTGTGGTCTGTGTAGATAAGTACTGGGTGAGGGCAGGGTCGGGGTGACTGAGGATGGGGGCGGAGGTAAACAGTCTTTTAAGCTGATCGAAGGCCCCTTGAGCCTCCGGGCCCCAGTGGAAGCGTGTGCCCTGCTTGGTCAGCTGGGTGATGGGGGTGATGATAGCAGAGAACCCCTTAATAAACTTCCTGTAGAAGTTTGCAAATCCAACGAACCGTTGGATTCCTTTCCTGTCTACAGGTGCTGGCCAGTCAAGGACGGCAGACACCTTTTGAAGGTCCATTCCAATGCCTGCCGGGGAGATTTCAAGTCCCAAAAACTGGATCTCCTGCTGCTCAAATTCGCACTTCTCGGCCTTTGCATACAGGCCGTGCCGTCGGAGTCGAAGGAGTACCTTGCCCACGTGCCCTCGATGTTGTTCTAGGGTTTGGGAGAAAATCAAGATGTCGTCCAAATAGACGATCACAAAAATGTCCAAAAAGTCTCTGAGTACATCATTGATGAAATGCTGGAAGGTGGCCGGGGCATTACAGAGCCCAAAGGGCATGACCAGATACTCGTAGTGGCCGAAGCGAGTCCGGAAAGCCGTCTTCCACTCATCCTCGGCCCGAATGCGGACCAGGTAGTCCACACAGGGCCTCAAGGACTGATCTTTTTTGGTGACGAAGAAGATGCCTGCGCCAGCAGGAGAGGTGGAATGGCGGATGAACCCCTTCTTTAAGTTTTCGGAAATGTAGGTCTTCAGGGCCTCCTGTTCCTTCTCGGAGAGAGGGAAAATGCGACCGAAGGGAATTTCGGCCCCAGGGAGGAGCTCGATGGGGCAGTCATAGGGACGGTGGGGCGGAAGGGAGTCTGCCCCCCGCTTGCTGAAAACGTCCAGGAAATCGTGATAAGGTTGGGGTACAGACTGGCACAGGTCTTGATCCGCGTCAAGGCAAAGCAAAGTAGAGGGTGTCCCGGGGGTTGCAGGTAGGCAGTGTTCCTGGCAGTAATGAGATTGAAATTCTACCTCCCCGGTGGACCAATGGATCAGCGGGTTGTGGGCCTGGAGCCATGGCATACCCAGGATGACTGGGAACAGGGGAGAGGAGATCACATCCATGGTTAGAAGCTCCTGATGTTGAGGGAAAATTGTAGCGGGTAAAGGCAAAGTCTCTTGAGTCACCTGGCCAGACTTAATACGGGACCCATCCGCTAGGAACACAGAAAGTCTTTGGGTTTTCTTCTGGAGAGGCAGAGCGTGGGTGTTGGCGAAGGTGGCCCCCTTGCAGAGTTGTACGAGCATCGGGAGTGTACAGCACAATGTAGTCTTAATTGCGCATGCGCCGTGTACATCTGATGAACAGCTGTTCATGTTTGAAGACTTTCGGCATCTCCTTTGTCCTCCGTACTGTTCAAGCGCTATTTTGGTGCTTAAATCATAGCCAATATAAGCTAGAACATACACCCACATAAAAAAAAATATGCAAATTACTCAAATACAATTCACCTTAAAATCAAGATAACCCATGTTCAGCTGATCAAATACAAAATGTAGGCAATTGATAATCCTGTTGAAAGAGCAGGACTACCAATTTACCCTTTGTTGTAAAAGCCTGAAACAGATTTAAAATCAAAAAACATGTATCCATTATAGATATTATCGTGAAATGTGTACTAGAGAAAAAAAAATCCCACAACATCAGGTATGTATACTGTGCATGTATATCTTTGAAAAAAAAAAAAGGGAATTGAAGCAAACAAATATACAAACCAATACTCCGGTATGCCTGCCACCAAAAGAGAACAGCCCATACAAAACGGTATAGTATAAATCTCACACCTTAAACTGCTTAATCTATAGTTGAATATATCACATAGCTAGAAAATTGAGTGTGATATGCCCCTCATTCGTAAAAAATGGGAGACGTCCCACTCAAAGTCAAGACCCGCAGGCTTTATAGTATTTAGGCTAAAAGTCCCAAGCTGTACTTTTTTTTTACCCCATTTGCTGTATGGATTGTCGTTTAGATGGATTAAATAAAAAGGTGATTTCATCGGAGTGCAGCCACCTAGGCTCTTTTCTATAAGAGAGCCTACTTGACCGCTACAGCCTCTTTTTACAAGACTGAGTCCTTTTGTTCTACCTGGAGGCCCTCATGACAGACACAATGTCACCGCTCCACCATTGTCAGGTGAATCGGACAACTCATTTCCAAGGCCTACACCCTTCGGCACAAGGTTCTGCCCTTTCCCATCAGAGCCCATTCTACTAGGGCTCTTGGCATCTTAGGCTTTCAGCAACAAGTATCTGTATACCAGATGGCAAGGCCACCACGTGATCCTCTGTTCACGTTTTCCCCAAGTTCTACCAGGTGGATGTTAAAGCATCTGCTGCAAAGTGCTTCAAGCTGTTTCCTGGTTATTGTGTTTGGGTTTTTAAACCCTTGCATTTCTTGTGGCCTGTTGTCAGTTTTATGTTGATATGTTGTTGCCCACCCCTTGGTTCTTCTTGCTTGGGTAGGTCTCATGGGTCTAAAAATGCTAATCCTTTGTCCTACAAGATTAGAAGAATTTTGACCTGTAAATTCCTGATCTTGGAGTACAATACCCAGGTCTATCGCTTCTGTGTCTTGGTCAGTCCATTGCTTGCTAAAAGGGGGGGGCTCAGAGTGAGCAGGGTAATATGGGTACACGCTAGGAGCAGCCACAGAACCATTCCTTGTGCCCAGCATATAAAACCATGATCTAATATATGCACACACACACACACACACTTTAAAATGGTTTGTCTTTATGTGCTGGAATTCAGAATATATCATACAGGAGTCAAGGTTCTAATTTTTTTTTATTATTAATATTCATTACAAAAACACCTTTTTAGGTTAGCTTACATCCTTATTCGAGGTGTCCGTGACAGAAGCATGATACAGGCTTATAAAAATATAAAAACATTCCAAAAATAGAACAGTTTTTAAAGTATTCCTATACATATCAAAATACAAAAGACTGAAAAAAAGTTGTCTGTGTCACAAAAGATGTTAGGATGTATTTACAGTGCCATTCGCTTTACACATAGGACTGATTATAGAGGGCAACCAACAGATGACATTCTGTACCTAAATGAAAATTAGTAAAGCATGGCTGTTTGGTCTTCAAATTTACTGCAAGGGTTTGGCAGACATAATGCCAAGCATGGCTGTAAAGTGAATTATTTACAAATAAATTATCTCATACTTAAGATAGGAATTATTAATGCAATGTACCTATATAACTGGACACAGACAAAAAGGGAATACGGCAGATAGCATGCCCACAGACATGACATGTATATACGATTATACACAAGCTTTATGCTGCCTCTGGGATACATTATACTCTGGGCTTCTTATGAGGGATATCGGCAAGACTGATCTTAGGCATATCCGCTGACGGTGTGAAAGGGATTCTCTTGGAAGCCACCTTTTTTCCAATGGTTTCTACCTGTAAGAATATACAGTAAACATATTACCTTTTAGGACACTTTTTTTATTATGAATTTACACCATAGGTCAAGCAAAAGAGAACAGATTGTACACGAGTCTTGTGAATTGCCCTGTACAAAAGATCACTTACACCCCAGCAAATGCAAGGTACGTGTATTTACACACACCATAAAAAGCCGCTGCCTGTAGTCTAGCGTATAGACATGTTTTCTATGGGTTTAAGCCTGTCACTACCCTTACACCCCATAAGCCAGGGAATTTCAGGAGACCGTCCTTGCGGTGAGGACACTTGTAACAAAAAAGACTTAAAGCAGAGTTCCACCCAAAAATGGAACTTCCGCTAAGGAAGGTGACCCCCTGACATTCCAAATTTGGCATGTCATTTTTTTTGGGGGGGGGGGGGAACCGGAAGGGAGATCACCTCTCCCCCCTCCCAGCAATCATCTGGGAAACGTCACAGGTCCCAGATGATTGACCAGCCAGTCACAGCGCGGCTGGGGCATGTGCAGTGGGTGCCCGGCTGTGAAGCCACAGCCAGGCGCCCAGTTACAATGCTGGTGCCGCGGAGGGGGGGGGGGGGGGGCGGGCTTCGTTCCCCCACATCGCTGGAAACTGGGACAGGTAAGTGTCCACAAGTCATCAGCTGCAGTATTTGTAGCTGTTGACTTTTAAGCAGAACTCCACTTTAACTTGTGAGGCCCAACTTTAATATGAAAATAATTTAGATAAAATTCCAGCACTACCTGTCACAGCATCAAAATGTTTAACAAGATTTGATTTTGAAAAGCCTTTCTGAAGGTCTTAAAAGCACCAGTCAACTTTAACACAGGTGTGCCGAATATAGATCTCAAATCCATTCCAAGCAAGTACTAGCTATGTAGTGAACCCCGTGATCAGAATGGGAGAGCTGGAACCAGCTAAAGAGTCAGCACCAATAGTTTCTATCCTCACTGGATCAATTTGAGGGCTCATGCACACTGCAGCTCAAAGTGGCTCCTACAGGCTTTTGATCCCTTATTCTTTTCTGTCTAGAATCTGCCCTCCATGTTAGCCAATGTGTCCATGCACACTAGGGCTTTTTCAGGCATATGCTCCTACAGGCAGAACAGCAAAAAAACTTTGTTCCAGCTTTTTGTTTATACAGTGGTTAAGAAAATACTAAGAGTTTGTGAAAAAAAAGTCAACTATGCCCTTGTAAAAAAAGGGTGGTGTTGCAAAACTTTGGATGTAATGGCTCAGCATACATCAGTTCAAATAGGTGAGTCATGCTAGAGAAAGTTTATACTCTTCCTCTTACTCATCTGTCTAAATTACAGAACGTCTGCATGGTTCCACCCATAGAACAGTCTGCCCGAAGAACAGAACTCCTTCCTTAAGGCAGCCATTCGCCATTTTATTCCTGGAAACACAGCCAAGGCTGGAGATCAGACCAATTAAAAAAAATAAATACAGAAATAGATCTCAGATAACTAACCAGATGCACCAGGGTGGTTCCTGTATATGACTGGACTACTGATGCAAACAGGGTGGAATACGATGACCTAATCTAGAACTTCATGATCAAGTTGCAACATCAGAATAACATTTTCAATTTGTTTTATTCAGCTTTAGATCATAGTCTGCAAATCCACCAACGGAATGGGTAAGAATCTGATCAAAACATAACACAGATCCCATATGATACAGGCAAAAATGGCTGGAGCTGCTTGGCTCTGAACTTGCACTTCATTTTACAATTTGCAAGTAAAAGCCCTGCCTTCTATTCCCATTTCTTATTAAGTTCTTTAGGACTAAAAAAAAAGTTCTTTAGAAACCTTCTGAAAATCAGGAAGAAGCTCCGCTACAAACTACCAACCAGTCGAACTGGGAGGTATTGCATTTGGCAGGGTGTAGTCATAAATGCAGGTTTCAATAACAAAAGGGAAATTAAGATTGTAGCACAAATTTTTTTTAGCTAATACATTTAAAGGTCTTGTCATTTTAAAAGACTACAGGTTCATGTCAAAGAAATTACAGTTAGCATGTTTTAACACCAAGGTCAATTATACAATAGTCGCTCTGTACCTGGAAACCGATATTCTGTAGTTCTCCATGGAGATCATCTAGAACTCTTCTTCCATCAAATATGAATGCTGGCTTTAACATCTTAGAATGGATCCGATTGAAATCCAATTCCTAATAGAACAGAACACGTTAATTGAATCTTCTATACAACAAATAAAATATAGCTGCCTTGTAGTGTCCCTCGGAACCCTGCTGTAGCTACCCTTACGAGCATACTCCCGTCCAGGACTATTGCCTAGCGTACCGATGCTCAATACACAGGCTGCTCCGAATCCCTGGAATGCACACCACTCCCCAGCTCTTCCTTTAGGGAAACAGACTGGCAGGAGCTTTTGAGACCACACATCATAAACATGGTAATAGTGTGCTTTGCTTTTGAACAATAAAATATTTTTCAAATCAATAGTCACATGTACTGTAAGTTCCAATTGGTAAAAAAACAGGAAGGGCTTATTTCGAAAAAAAACCTCACAAATCAAATAATCAGAGTCAAGATTACGCGACGAATGGTGGCAGCAGCAAATTCTTAAGTCGGTCATGGAGTGTTGGAATCTCGGCTGGTTCAGCAAATATTTGAACCATGTACCCAAGTTGACTCAACCAGCCTGCCGGACTTTACATGCGGTTATTTGCTGGTGGCTGTTATAGCCACTAGAAATAATCACTTCTCTCAGTGGGGCAAGCTATCCTTGCCAGGAGAACACAATGGCTCTGTGGGATGGATTCCCCTGTCATCACGGACTGTGTTGATGGGAGAATCAAGAAATTTCTTTCCTGCAAACTATGGCTGCAGGTAAGAAGTTTGCGTAGTCTATCGCGAGCCTTAGGGGGACTTTACCCCACTTAGTTGGCCCTCTTCCACATCTCTGGAAGTAGGAAACCTTCCTTCAAAATTAAGAGTGACATTCGAATTTATTATAACCATTAATTTTATCTAAATGATCAAAGCCGATTGGATGGGCCATTTCTCACTTACCTTAAACATGTCCCATTCAGTGCAGATCACCATGGCATGAGCTCCCTCACAGGCATCATATGGGTCTGTAGAAATATGGACCAGCTTTGCAACTACAAACACAGAAAAAAAAAAAATAAATAAAAGTACATAGCATAAAGTTCCAGTCACACACTTTGAATAAGATGCTAGTTAGGTTCATAAGATAAAAAAGGCTTCTGTAATGAATGCCCTTTAGTGCTCACACAGACCACTCCATTGTGCTTACCTCTGTCATCCTTCACTACACCTGGCTGGGACAAATCCATAATAATCTGTTCTTTAAGTACTTTGGGGTCATAGATGTGCAGATTCGCTCCTTCATCCATGAGATATTTACATATATAAATACTGGAGGACTCTCTGGAGGTAGAGAAGAAAAATAATGAATTTAACCCAATATACAAGAAGTACTGAGGATACCCAATAATGACGGTGTTCACATGCTTATTAGGCTGCATTCACACCTGAGCGTAGCTTTTCAGGCAGAAAATCACACGAATTGCAGCGATTTTGTGCAGAGCAAAAGGTCCCCAATGTAAAAAGAAGAAAAAAAACGCCCAAATCTGCCCGATTTGAGTGACAAAAAAGGGTCCGGAACTTGTTTGAGCTTCAGGCGTTTTGGAGTGGAGATGTGAACCATCTCCATAGAGAATAATGTATTTTTTCCCCCTCTAGCGTTTTGTAGCTTCAGGCGACAAAATGCTCAGGTGTGAATGCAGCCTTAGTCTTCACATCAGGGACCTCAGTGCACAGCAGCTCTGGCTTCCATGGTTATTAGATGAAACAAAATGGGAGTCATACAAAACCAGCTAGCATGAGTAGTTGATTTGATTACTATTGTTGAGTTCACATGGTCAAGATTGCCATTATTGTATAAAATGAGTTTCATAGTGGCATACTAAGCCTGACAATAGAGCTTCCATTTCCCAGAAGGCATTAGTGCAAGGATGGCTCTAACGGCCAGGTTGCTTACCTTGTGTCCCCAGTGTCTTTCTTAAATGCAAATCCCAGGACAGCAATTTTTTTGTCTGTTACAGTGTTGAAGAGACAATCAATGATCCTGGAGGTAAACCTTCTTCTCTGATAGTCATTCATGTCAATAACCTAGAAAATTGGAAAGCATAGGTGTAATAAGTGGGATATAAGGACTTCCATGGGAACTTCTACATTAACACCACTTTTTGCTACCCAACTCTCTAATACACTTGTCTACATTTTATCCATCAGCTTTTCTAAGCATAGAATTTTAGTTTAATAAACCAATAATCATGGAAAAAAATAAAAATAAAAAACACCACCGCACATAAATATTTGTACACCAGTATGCTGGATAAGTTTGATATATACCTCTCCACCTCTGAATGTCATTTCAGAAGGTAAGCAACAAAATTGTAAGTGACTTGCTCTTTTTAGTGGGGTTTCTAAAGAATCATATGGCCTGTGCCGAATTAGATAACAGGCCCATTAAATGCACGGTTTTGACCTACTGGGCTTATTAGCCCACAACTGATAGTGATGGTCACAAAAGGTTTATAGAAAACCCAATATTTACCCACAACAGTGTGTATGCTGATTTCCCCTGATCTTAGTCCTATTTTAGGCCAGCAGCTAGTTTAGGAGAGGATTTTAGGACCATGCCTTTTCCAGAAGGGGCAAAACCTATTTTAGAACACTGGGATTTCAGAAGCAGAGGCAGTACGTACCTGTTGCCAGTATCTTGCTACTTCGTGCAAGTTCAGAACCTCACAAAGGTAAACCAAGTTCAACACGTCTTTCTGGAAGCAGCTACCACCAAAGCCTGTACAAAAAGGAAAGCATTTTTACAGGTTTGAAATACAACAACTAAATACACACATAAAAAGGGTTTGCTTTAGTCAATTTGTTATACAGCAGTACTGATATGGTCAAAAAATAAAAACCTGTCTACATGCAGTAAACTTCCTCCCTTAAACTTTTATAGGGAAAACATGGTTTCTCTCTATGTGTCTGAACTGACATCTCTGCAAAATAAATTTAACAGAAGTCAGGTCAACCAGACAAAATCTTGTAAAAAAGCAAGACCCTTAAATGCATAAGAGATTTTAAAACTAAGAGAAGCATTTTAGTTTGGATAAAGTGGGAATGGTGAAAGTAGTGGGGGACTACTTTAGTTTTTTTTCCCCCTCTCCCTGTTAAACGCACCACCAACACACCTTTAATTCACCAAGTACTTGGTACCCAGAGATCTAAATTGCACTGGGTGTATTAGTATTTGCCAAATGGTAGAGAAAGCATGTTGGTCTCCAACACTTCACCTTAAGCTTGCCTGATTAAAACTGAAATTGGCCCAGGTACAGCAAAGCAAAACATTTTGCCAATTTATACTTAAAAAAAATTGTTGAATTAGGCTTTAACCAAAATGAACACTGAAAGAATAATCCCAGCAAGCAGCGTTTACTGTCCCACCAAGGCCCCTGTCATACTTATACGACTTGTCCCACGATTTGGGACTGCAAAGTAGCATGACAAGTCGTTCCCCATGATTTCCAAAGACAGCCATTCATATTAGTACAACTTCAAAGTAGTCCCTGCACTATGGTCCGATTTGATGCCACTTACACAGGCATTCCTTTAAATCGCAGCAAAAAACAAAAAAAAAACGCATGACTTTGATGTCACACAAGTGTAAAAGGAGCCTAAGCCTAACCCAACTTAATCCTATTAAAATGTTTTCATTGTGTACAGAAACTAGCAAAATAACTGAAATCTAACAGGACTGGGAAACTTAAAGGGGCTGTATACCCTCAATTGCAACTTGCAACTACAGGTAAGCCTAAATTAAGGCTTACCTGTAGGTACAAGAAATAGATCTCCTAAACCTGCACGGTTTAGGAGATATTTGCAAAGAACATTTTACAACATTGTCTGTGCATTTACAGGGTTAATCCCCATTAACAACTACGGCTCGCCGCAGTTGAAGTGTCCCGCGCACATGCGCGGAGCGACGTCTTCGCTGCTCTGGCCAATCACAGCGCCGCAGCGGCGCTGTGATTGGCTGGAGTGGCAATACCCGGAAGGGTATCTGTGAAGAGATGGCTGCGGCTGGAGGGGGAGAGGACGGCGTCGGGGGCCCCGATCTAAGGTAAGTGATGCATAATGAGCTAGTATGCTAGTCATACTAGCTCATTATGACTTTGTCTTGCAGGTAGTTTTAAAAAAAAATAAAAGAAAAAGACCAAAAAAGTAACTTCATACTAAATTATAAGAAGGTCTGTTTTCTAATAAGGCAATATACCTGAGCAAAAACAGCAAGAACTGTAATACTTACCGACACTGGCTTTCAAAAATTTGTTTCCAATTCTCTGGTCCATGCCGATGGCCCTGGCCACTTCTTCAACATCTGCTCCAGTGGCTTCACACAGGGCACTGATGGAGTTAATGCTGCTGATTCGCTGAGCAAGAAATGCATTGGCAGCCTAGATGGACAAAAGAGAGGGAAGATTAAAATTTCACTGCTTGGCAGACTAAGACCTTTCACACGCAGCGTCCGGTTGTTAGCGATAAAGCAACTCTCATTTTTTGGGGCGCTTTTTACCTTAAAAACCAAAAAAGGTAAAAAGTACAGTTTTGTAGCGCTTGCAAATCGCTGCCCATTCATTGCAATGGGCAGGGTGTTTTGAACCACTATTTACAGCGCTCCCAACAATGCTGCTTGCAGGACTTTTTGTAACGTCCCAGTGTGAAAAGACACAGTGCAAATGAATGTGAGGCAGTTTTCAGAGGCCATTTCTAGCATTAAAGCACATGAAAACCGCCTCACTGTGAAAAGGGGTCCAAGTCCAAACTATTTAGATAAGTCTCACAGAAATATAACAAACAAAGCTCAAAAGAGCAAATTGTGTTCACTTTAGCAAGTTAAAGGTTTACCAAGCCAAGTAAAAGAGTAAAAGCTGCATTAGATTTAAATGCCCCAACCACCATAAAAAATAAAAGTGGTATTCAACCTAAAACCAAAAATATAACAGCTTTTTCTTTTTAGGATAAAGGTTTTACATAAAATGACCATTGTAAGGCTGCTTTCACACTGGGGCGGTTTGCAGGCGTTATTGCGCTAAGAATAGCGCCTGCAAACCGACCCGAAACAGCTGTTGCTGTTCCTTCAGTGTGAAAGCCCGAGGGCTTTCACACTGAAGCGGTGCGCTTGCAGGACGCTCAAAAATGTCCTGCAAGCCGCATCTTTGGCTCGCTATAGGAGCGGTATATTTACCGCTCCTATAGCGCCCGGTCCCATTGGAAACAATGTGGGAGCGCGCCGAACCCGCCCGCAAAACGCCGCTGCAGCGGCGGTTTGCGGGCGGTATTGACCCTTTTTCGGCCGCTCGCGGGGGGTAAAACCACCCAGCTAGCGGCTGAAATGCGCCGCTAAAACGCCGCCAGCGCCCCCACCGCTCCAGTGTGAAAGCAGCCTTATATATGGACAGCTTGTTGAACGGACTTCTTTACAGGAACACCAGGGGAAAAAAAAATAAAAATGGATTGGTAAAATGTATTTTTTTTTTTTTTATAATATATTAGAGTCAAGCACTTTTCTGCTGCAGAAAACTACATTTTTCAAAACGAATTTGGAGCCTGGTATCGCAAAGCCACTTAGAGCTAGGAACTCCAAATTTGGTGTGCAAACCCAGTGGAACAAGCACAAAAACATATCCAAGCTGGGGTTCCTAGGGCCAAGTGACCCCGAGATACAGGGCCCCAAAGTCGGTTCGGAAAATGTCAAGCACTTTTCTGCAGCAGAGAATGACATTTTCCCGAACCGACTTTGGGGCCCGTATTTGGATATGTTGTAGTACTAGTTCCACTGGGTTTGCACACCAAATGGGGTTCCTAGCACTAAGTGCCCCCCGAGATACAGGGCTCCAAAGTCGGTCAACTGTGTCCATCTGCAGGAATGTCATTTCGGGACCCTTTGGGTCCAGAAACTCCAAATTTTGGCTGCAGATAGGGGGCATCTGGGAACCCTTAACTTCGGAGTTTGAAGTTCGGGGAAACTATGGCTGCAAATGGGCACAGTGAGGCATGCAAATGGGCATTGTTGATCCTCTTTTCCACTTAGCCCCTTTCACACTGGGCATTTTTCAGGTGCTACAGCGCTAAAAATAGCACCTGAATAAAAAAAAAAAAAAAAAAAAAAAAAAAGAAGAGGCTCCTTTCACTCCAGTGTGAAAGACGGAGGGGTTTCACACTGGAGCGGTGTGCGCTAGCAGGACGAAAAAAAAAAAAAAAAAAAAAAAAAAAAATCCTGCTAGCAGCATCTTTGGAGTGGTGTATTCAAATTAATGGGGCAGCACGGCTATACCGACGCCCCCACCGCCCCAGTGTAAAAAGGGCCTTACCGTAGCTGCGCATTTCTCACCCTAGGCTTATACGCAAGTCAATAAGTTTTCCCAGTTTTTTGTGGTGCCTCGGCTTATATTCAAATTATATATATATATATATATATATATATATATATATATATATATATATATATATATATATATATATATATTATTTTTATATATATATTTATAAAATATATATATATATATATGTTTTAAATTTAAAACACCTTGACCAAGACCAGATATGGCAACATGGCTGCTAATAAACTTTATTACAAGTAAATACATTTTTTGTTCCCCTTCAAGCTGAGGGCAACATTTCTGCGTTCAAGGCCATGACATACCAATCGCCATCCCACTGTCAACCAACAGTAATGAGGCCAGATTTCCCAGACTTCATTGCAAAGACATGCCAACTGCCTTTAAATTGTCAGGTAGGAATGCCCCTTACCCTATGGTCAACTTAAGCCCCATACACACCCTTAGATTTTGGTCTTCAGATTTACCAAAACCATGTAGTACAAGGGCCTGCCTGATTGCATACAAATTGAAACTCTTATGCCACGTACACACGATCGGACAGTCCGACAACAAAATCCTGGATTTATTTCCGACGGATGTTGGCTCAAACTTGTCTTGCATACACACGGTCACACAAATGTTGTCCGAGCATGCGTGGAATTTTGTGCATCGGAATTGTCTACACACGCTCTGAATTTCCGACAACGGATTTTGTTGGTCGGAAAATTTGATAACCAGCTCTCAATTTTTTGTTGTCAGAAATTCTGACAAAAAATGTCCGAGGGAGCCTACACGGTTGGAAATTCTGACAAGCTCCCAGCGAAAATTTGTTGTCGGAAATTCCGATCGTGTGTACGCAGCATTAAGGTTTGACCTCATATTATATGGTTTTAGTAAATCTGAAGACAAAAAGCTGCAGAAAATCCAATAGTGTGTATGGGGCTTAAGCCTGCCTAGCTGGAAAAATGGGAGTGAAATAGAATGGCAAAGCTTAGCAATAAAGCGAGGAAACTAAAGGGCTCAGTAACAAGGTTCAACTAAATCAGGGAGGGGGCAGAGGAGGATTTTCTGGATGACAAATAGTGGTGTGTGATCCAAGGCAGGACTTTTGAAAAAAGTTTAAATGCTGGTTCACTCGTGAGAAAGCCAATTAACCAACTAGCATGCTTTCAGATGACAAACATGGATATGGTTCAACTCCGTTGAGATCATTGAATTCTGTGGCAAATACACAATCTCAGAGTTACAAGGCAAAAGCTTCAATGCTCAAGGCTCTTTAAAACCCAGGTGCTGCAAGATGTACTGGTTGGTCAGTCTGTTAATGGTTGGACATCTCCAAACAAAACATTAAACTGGCTGGTATGGGTCGATCTGTCATGAGTTTTGGCAAAAGATCAGATAAGCTACTTCAGTTCCAACTGGCTTGTGGAAGACACAAATTCTAATTTCAGCTTTAACAAATGTTCGCCCTTTGCTGGAGTTCCATGTATTTTACACCCACACACCTGAGGTCAACCTTCTACAGAAATTGTGTGCCAACAGCAGAAATGGACAATACACCTACCAGTTTGGAAAGCTCAGATGACCAAGTGTTGGTGGTAATGATTTTTTCAGCAGGTACCCAATGCTCATAAACAGCACACAGAGCACGCACTGCTCTTTGCCCTTCAGGAGTCTCGTCTCCTCCAATCAACACCCTGTCAGGATTCTTAAGATCTTTAACTGCTGTTCCCTCAGCAAGGAATTCTGGGTTAGAGAGCACCTGTGGACAAAAAGAAGATTCTTTCCGAATTGGTTCCTGAACAAATATCTATTCATTCTACATCTTGTTACAGGGGGGTCCCCTGAACGAGTGGAAAAAAAAATCCAAATGCAGAGGCATTAAATCTGTCCCTACATAGCGTCACTGAAGTCATACAAGAATCCAGCACCGAAAGGCTACAATAATCTTTAAGTGCATTGAAAAGTTGACATTACAATAGCTCAAAATAACCAAAGTACTATGTAAAATAGTAAGGTACATGGTTATTATAAAGGCCAGTACTTCAGGCAGTAAAAAATTCCATTTACATTTGAGGATCACTTTTGTTTTGACATTTGAGTAAATCTTGCATCAGTGCACCAAATGGAAAAGGAAAATTGAGTTACGAAAAAAGGGGTTAGCAGACTAAATGGGCTTCAATAAACCAATAGCCAAGCTTTCTGCTTCTTTACAGGTTTCATCTGTGTAGAACAGTGGTCTTCAAACTGCTGCCCTTTGCTTGCTTTTATTGGGCCCTTGGGAGATTCCCACTGCTGTTAGCAAAAGTGGAACTAAGTTCCTCCCACTGACACCACTGATGATGCACTATTCCTCAAACTAACAATGGGACACTATTCCTCCATCTACTACCAAAGATGGGGCATGGTTTACTCCCACTGACACCAAGAAATTCTTTAAGTATAAAAACAGTCAAAAAGGGAGGACAAACCATATTGGCCCCATAAAGAATGATATGGACATCTGGTTACAAAGGATGGGGAGGTGGCAAAGGTATTAAATGTATTCTTCTCCTCATTCTTTGAGGGTATTGGGGGGGGGGGGGGGGGGGCTTCAGTAACCAAAACTGCAGTGTTTGTCCTCCTAGCTTACAGAGGACAGAATTAGAAATAGACTTTGGAAACTTAACATTAATAAATCACCGGGACCAGATGGCTTGCACCCAAGTAATTGCCAGACCATGGTTACTAATTTATACTGACTGGAATGGTACCAGCTGATTGGAGGAAAGCCAATGTAGCACCAATATTTGTTTTTTTAAAAAGGACAAAATACATTCCTGGGAATTACAGACCAGTTAGCCTAACATCAATAGTATGCAAGCTCTTGGAGGGGAGGATAAGGGACTATATACAAGATTTTAGTAATGAAAACTGTCATTAGCAGTAATCAGCATGGATTCATGAAGAATCATTCTTGCCAAACCAATCTATTAACCTTCTATGAAGAGGTGAGCTGCCATCTAGATAAAGGAAGGCCCGTAGATGTGGTGTATTTGGATTTTGCAAAAGCATTTGACACAGTTCCCCATAAACATTTACTGTACAAAGTAAGGTCCATTGGCATGGACCATAGGGTGAGTACATGGATTGAAAACTGGCTACAAAGGCGAGTTCAGAGGGTGGTGATAAATGGGGAATACTCTGAATGGTCAGTGGGGTCCCCCAGGGTTCTGGGCTAGGACCAATCCTGTTTAATTTCTTCATAAACGACCTGGAGGATGGGGTAAACAGTTCAATCTCTGTATTTGCAGACGATACTAAGCAGAGCAATAACTTCTCCGCAGGATGTGAAAACCTTGCAAGAAGATCTGAACAAAATTAATGGGGTGGGCAACTACATGGCAAATGAGGTTTATTGTAGAAAAATTTTAAATAATGCATTTGGGTGGCAAAAATATGAACTTCTGGGGAATCTAGGATGGAAAAGGACCTGGGGGGCCTAGTAGATGATGGGCTCAGCAATAGCATGCAATGCCAAGCTGCTGCTAACAAAGCAAACAGAATACTGGCATGCATTAAAAAAGGGTTCTAACTCCAGGGATAAAATGATAGTTCTCCCACTCTACAAGACTCTGGTCCGGCCTCACCTAGAGTATGCTGTCCAGTTCTGGGCACCAGTCCTCAGGAAGGATGTACTGAAAATGGAGCGAGTACAGAGAAGGGCAACAAAGCTAATAAAAAAGGGTCTGGAGGCAATTAGTTATGAAGAAAGGATGCGAGCACTGAACTTATTCTCTCTGGAGAAGAGATGCTTGAGAGGGGATAGGATTTAAATTTACAAATACCATACTGGTGACCCCACAATAGGGATAAAACTTTTTTTGCAGAAGGGAGTTTAACAAGACACATGGGCACTCACTAAATTTAGAAGAAAAGCGGTTTAACCTTAAACTGCATAGAGGGTTCTTTATTGCGAGAGCAGCAATGACTAAACTATTAGATAAGCACCTGAACGGCCGCAACATCCAGGCATATACAATGTAATACTGACATATAATCACACACACATAGGTTGGACTTTTTTTCAACCTCGCCTACTATGCAACTATATGTAAGAAAGGCCATTCGTGTGTGCCTCGAAAAAGCACAAACAGAAATTACCCTGCAAAAGGATGGTATATGTGACAAATACACATCCACATGCCCACGTTGGAAAGAGTGCACACTTTAATTCTTACCTGCAGATTAAGATTAGGTTTTGTATTAGCATCAAATATCCTCCTAATGCTCTCTGCTGCCCTTACAGGCACTGTGCTCTTTTCCGTGACAATTTTGTAGCCATTTGAGTTCTGAACAATACGACGGGCACAAGCCTCAATGTATTTAAGATCCGCAGCCCGACCTTTGCCCATTCCATAGGTCTTTGTTGGCGTGTTTACCTACATATAAAAAAAAAAAAAAAAAAAAAAAAAAAAGGGTAGGAAATGTAACAATGTCACTTAAAAGTAAAAACTGACAGAGCCCACCTTAAAGGCCAAGTTTACCTTTTGAATAGAATTGGAGTTGCAGTAAAGGGACCCAAGCTGCTTAAAATACACTGGGCAGTTTCGTCAAATATTGCATAAAACTTTGTTACACTGGCCCCTAGGTGGGTCATGCCGTAATGTGCCAGCATGCACCACATTATGGCGAACTTGCCTGTCATAATGTGCCCTCCAGCTCTGTGCTGTCACCAATTTGCGGATCCTGGTTGCTACCATCTTCACCCGATCTTTCTTCCAGATTCGGTCTCTTTAGCCGCTTGAATGGCTAGGCCCCAATGACATGATCCCCACATCACAGATCAGGTGACATACATGTACACTGACCTGCGTGGTGTGCATTTATGACAGAAGAGACCGATGGGTGGGTTTTTAAGACAGACACGGTCAGCATTTTAAAATAGATGTTAAAACTACTTTAATGCAATTGCCATACCTGTAGTCTATTCACAACAGCCCCAAAGGCTGGCTGAAAAACTCCCATATTGTTAGAATTATGCTAATGTGGTTAGCTGCTAGGATGCAGCATGTGTTGAGCGCTTTCCCTTCCTCTCAGCATCACAGGAACAAGAGTTTCACCCCCATTTAAAAGCTGCACATATGCAGTGCACCCCCCCCCCCCACTACCCATTGCAGCAATGCTATGCTCAGCTGCTACTGCACCAGAGAGCACACTGCATGGATTTTAAACAAGAGGGCTTACTCCTGTGATGCTGGGGGAGAAGCACACAACATATGCTGCATCCTAGCAGCTAGCCAGGAAGGGGAAAGCCAATCGAGGAGTTTAATGCGGTACTCCTGATGCCTCGCATAAAAGCGGTGTTCCGAAAAAAATTTAATTAAAAGCCAGCAGCTACAAATACTGCAGCTGCTGGCTTTTAACAATAGGACACTTACCTGTCCTGGAGTCCAGCGATGTCAGCACCGCAGCTGTTTCCATCAGCTGTCGGGTACTGCCGCCGCCATTGCGGGTAAGGGTACCTTACGGCTTCACGCCGGGAACCCTACTGCGCATGCGCGAGGCTCTGCTCCTCTCTCCTACTGGCCCGGCGACAGGGAGAGCAGGAGGGAGGAGGGAGGAGGGCGGAAGCCCCGCGGTGATGTTCTGAGAGTCCAGGCTGCGGCCCGTGAGTGGGAACAGATACCTGACAAAGACAGGTATCCTGTCTCCCCCTCCCCCAAAAAGGTGCCAGTTGTGGCACCGGAGGGGGAGAGGAGACAAATGAGAAGAAGTTCCACTTTTGGGTGGAACTCTGCTTTAAGCAAGATTTTACAAAACTGCACAGTATATTTGAACCTAATGGGGATCCCTTCACTGCATAGTCCATTTTATTTAAAAGGTGAACCATTCCTCATTGCCTCATTTTTTGCACATAAAATAAAAAAAAGGTACTTACAGAAATAAAGACAAGATCAGCCTCTTGTATGGCTTTATCTATATCAGTAGAGTAGAACAAGTTTTTTCCTCTGCAAGATTCAACAACTTCTTTTAATCCCGGCTGCAAAAAAACAAAAAGGGAAATCAAACCAAAATGTTTATAGGTGGGAAAACCCAAAAGATCACTGTCTAGATAAATTACCAGCTGGCAGCCATCAATTTTATGGTTTATAAGTCAAATGACACAAAAATAATCATAGCCAAAGTGTCACGGACAAAGGTCAGTTTCCAACTTTATAGAACTAAAATGTTTTAGTTCCAATTGCAGCTTCACACTGCCCTGATGTGGTCCACTGGGTAAAGTGCATGGGTTTTGTGCGCGTTAGCTGCATCCCCCCCCCCCCCCCCCCATACCCTTTATGATGTCCCACGGTTTTGGTGCAGTTTCAGAAAGTGCACCAAAACATGCAGCATACAGGAGGTGGTGTGCTTTTCCGAAACTGCACCAAAACTGGGAAAGCACAGCTAATTTGCATGAAAAACTTTTGCAAAAGCACAGCGAGGCAGTGTAAAGCCACCTTAATAACATGGATCTGAACTCAAAAAGTGAAGATTGGCCACATTATAAAATGAGAAAATGTTAAAGGATAAGTTCACAAAAAAAAAAGAAGTGCATTTATTATTTTTTTTAAATTGGGAGCCTAGAAAGCATTGCACCCACAAATGCTCTTGCAGGCTATGTGTGTAAGCTGTTAGGCTGTACATTGTAGCAGGAATAAATGAAAGAATACCGGATCTTGTAGGTTTGAATTGACAGAACTCTGAGTGTTGTGGCTGAGTCACGTGACCAAACCAGACCAGCCTGAAAATAGGTCAGCATATACATCTTTCTTACACAGGTAGGGTAAGCATAGGTGTTAGAAGGGGGGGGGGGGGTGAGCATTTTTAAAGATTAGTTAGGTTTAGCCTGGCATTTTACTTTATGCTGTAGAAAATCCAATTTAGCCTTAAAGACAACGCTACCAAAAAGGGACAATTTTTATTTTTTTATTTTTTTTACTAGACCACTCTGTGTCAAAGACACGATCACTGAATTAACAAAAGCTACATGAAATGTGAAAGTGGCTCTTTTGCTTGTCTGGGATCCCATTTATTAGATCTCACAAATATCAGCGTCTTCAATAGAAGAAATGCACCAGCAAATAGCCAGGATAAAGAAATCTATTGTTTTAAACAGAAGGCCGTAATGCAGTTCTAGATTTGAATACTGCATTTATTTTTTTTATATAAAAAGGATTTAAGAAACTTTTAAAATCAGGACTCCATTTGCTGCTACTACATACAATAGAGTCTTGTAGAGTGAGTATAATCCGCAGTATCTGACTGGTCACTTCCTGCAGGTTTTATGCCTGATCTTTCAACGCTGTAATCACGATATGACTGCCAACTCAGCAGAGGAAGTACAGCAAAGGGTAAAAAGCCATTAGTGATTAGACTTAAAGGGAAAGTATGGTGGCTTTTTACTGTGTGCTGAATTGCTGATTGTAGTTTTCATTTATAGGCCGCCTCCGATTTTAATTTTTTTATTAATGTAAAGATTGGGCACACACTACAATGGACCTTTCATTTTTTGTATTAAATATGGAGAAATAATAAACCTAAAATATCTGAAATCGCTTGAATGTATGTTGGTTCATGTATGTGGGCAGTCACCTTCACTCGGGTACAATACAGTGGAATAGGTTAGCCATGGAAGCCACGTCAACACCATGTGGAGAAAAGTAAATGTAGGAGTATAGATTTAAAGTGTTCTGTAGTCCTTACTCACTTCTTGTCCTAGGGTGACAAGGCTGCTCATCCAGAGTTACAGCTCAGGGAAAAAGTATTGTCACTGTAGATAGTTGGTGTGTTATTGGCAGAATCACCAGATAAAAAACACCCCATGAATGCAGCCACCTTACCTCAGGATTGGTTTACACTGCATTCTGTGGGTAGGGCAGCCCATTTCTTTCAAGGGCCGTCCTACCTGCAGAAACGTGGGGAAAAGAAATACGATTTTTTTTTCCCCCCCCCTCTTTTTTAGAATTTGCACCACACAAAACCATATAGTACTGCGGCACTACGTGGTTTGGTGTGTGGGGAAAACAAGCCATGGGTGACATTAAGAATTAATGGCACTTTTGCATCTGCTAAAGTGCTGCACACTTCTCTGCAAGTCAGAAGTCACACGTCCCCCGGACGCACAGATGTGAACTTAGCCTAAAGCCTGGTTACAATATATTAAGTGGTTTGTTCTTGATAATAGTTATAAGTATATATTTTTATACTTTGGTTGTCTTTAGAATCTGAATGAAAGATCTAATTAATAGTCTTAGCAAAAAATAAAAAATAAAGAGCTGAAAACAGTCAGGAATAATTAGGTAAGGCTGGAGTATTGCTACCATTCTCTATTCCTGCAAGCAGTAAAAATGCTGGAATCACCTTTCTACATTCACTTAAAGCAGTTCTAGGCAGGATGTTTATTTTACTGCATTCCCTGCATTAAGGTAAGAAACCCTGCAATGTGCAAAATAACAGCAGCTCTCTCCTCATTGGTTCAGACAGCAGCGAGAGCCACTGCTGTCAATTACAGCCAGTGAAGAGGGAGCGGGGGGGGACGAGCCTCTCTGTGTGTTTTATGGACACAGAGCCAGTGTCCTGTCAAATTGTGTCCCCCATCATATACTGTCCGCTGTGTACTGCGCATGACAGCAGATTCCGAAAATAGCCGAAGAGTCCAGGTTCAAGCCTCACCATCCGAGTGGACATATAGTTAGAATAAAAAAATAAATAAAAAAAAAAAAGGAGCCGAGCGATGCCGTGCCCGAAGTGTGGCGAGCCCGCGAGGGGCCCTCTAACTTTGTGTAGACCTATGTCCACTTGGATGGTGGGGCTTGCACCTCAACTCACGGCGCAGGAGCCGTTTATCTTCTGAATCGCTTTGTTCTCCCTACTGCACAAGCGCTGCGCCTGCGCAGTACGGACATTTCGTGACAGAACACCGGCATGCACTCAGCGGGTAGGAGGAGCCAGGAGCACTGTCAGGGGACCCTAGAAAAGATGGCTTGAGGCTGTTCTGTGCAAAACCATCACACACACACACACACACACACACAAACACACACACACACACACACCACTACGCCGTCCGAATGCTAAAGTTGAGCCTGTGAAAAGCTTTATGGCAACATCTATACAATGGAATGCCATAAATCTAAGTGTGCAGGCTGTAGGTCAATACACTTGTACATTGGGGCTAATTTACTAAAGGCAAATCCACTGTGCACTTGGAAGTGCAGTTGCTGTAGATCTAAGGGGAAGATTGAAATGAGTGAAAGCTCTGCCAATTTCTATCATCCAATCATGTGCAAGCTAAAATGCTGTTTTTTTTTATTTTCCTTGCATGTCCCCCTCAGATCTACAGCAACTGCACTTCCAAGTGCACAGTGGATTTGCACTTAGTAAATAAACCCCATAGTGTGCTTGGGGCTCATTCTTTGATCATTTTATATCACACACACACACACACACACACACACACACACACACACACTGCAGGTGAGGTAGTGACGTGGATGTTACCTCATAGATGGGGAGGGTGTCAGAATTCCATGCATCGATTCGTGTCTCGTTAACATCCACCACCGTTACTCTGATGTCAGGGCACATCTGAGCAATAACGCTGCAAGTAGGACCGCCAACATAGCCGGCGCCAATACAGCAGATCTTCTTAATCTTGAACATTTCTATACTGTAAATTGAAGAAAAAAAAAATTATATTAACATTCCTATTTTACAGAATTTACATATGTACTTCTAAGAGGGCTAAATTATTGGGCAGATTAAAAAAGCAGCCATATTTTTTTATTATATAGACATGTACATAATAGTATCTAGCACCACATTTAAATACCATTACCCCCTATATATAAAAAAATAAAAACCAAACTCACCCCTTCCACCAGCCCACCCCCCTACTGAAATGTTTTTTTTTTCGTAAAAACAAACATTTAAAAGTTAATTTAAGGGGGCACAAAAAGGCAATAAATAACCAGATTTTTTGGTAAAATATAAAAGCTGAGGTTGCACCGAGTAAATAGATACCCAACATGTCTTCTACATACACACTTTAAAAGTCCCCTATAAGTCATCAGTTTAGCGTTATGAAGGAGTTCTGGTAGAATTATTGCTCTCATTCTGGCATGCAGGTTGATATGCAACATGTGTAACCCAATCAACGTTTTCAGGCATAGGCGCTCTGCTGCGGGTGTTCACATTTTTATGTGGGTACATGTTGGGGGGGCCTCAATTTTTTTTGGAGGGGGGGGGGGGGGGGTTTGTGTGCGACTTTTACAATTAAAACTTTTTTTTTTTAAATGATCTATCCCCCCCCCCCCCAATCATTACATAGGGTACAAAAAATAAATAAAATGCCCGGATGTGATGATCTTTCTTTGGTGACAGGTTCTCTTTAACGAGACCCCACATGTGCTCCACTGAATGGAAAGCAATGCACATTGTACTGCATTACATTCTTTCCCGGCCTTAATGGCTGGGGAAACGGTCATCAGGGTCCTGGAAAGGACGTCACACGTCACTTCCGAGTCAACAACTAGAAGGGGAGGAGAGCGGACATGTGTCTGCTCTCCTATCCTCCCCCCATCCCCTCTACCCAGCAATGCCATTCACAGGCCAGCAGATGGGCCATTGGAGCCGAAGATACATGGGGGGGGCCATGCACAGGGAGCATTTGGGCGGAAGCCAAGGCGCCAGGTTGAAACTTCTGCAAAGGGCAATCTGGCGCCTGGGGTTTGTCAAGCCCTGCATTAAGGGTCGGTAGACTGCAATATATTACATTTTAGTTTTCGTTTTAAAAATCACTTTAAGGACAAAAGTACCATAACATGTCATAGTGAATTCTGACACGTCCCTAAGCATATTATTATATACTGTTTGGGGCACCTCCATCAAAATAACTATAGTCAACACAGGAGTCCACCGTGGAAACACCACTTGAAATTTAAAATGTCAGGACAAAAGAAAAGCGGAATGTAAGACTAGGGTTGGTTTAACATACATTTCCAGAATTACTTAGACACAAGAACCAAAAAAAAAAAAGACGAAGGGCAGAACAAAGAAATGTTAACATTAAAAGAACAAAAAAAGCCATAATTTACATTTTACGAATGGCACAAGACCCTTATCACTTTTGAGAGATTACAAAGACACACAAACATTATGAAAAGCATAGATATGCAATAGTAGGTGGTTTGCCACACTATTTACTCCTAGGAGTACTTTGTCGATCGATGAATAGAGGAAAGATCCAAAGCACAGGATAAAAATACAGCCCGGCCCTCTATGCTCTAGACTTATGAAACTTGGAATTCCTCCGGATACACGTTAAGTACATCCATATGGTTCACAGAGACGTACGTCAGTGGAGGGAGGGGGGCCTGCCATCATACAGTCTCCAGTGGAGTTGTGCAATCGTGGCTACTCAGAAATCTCTACAGGGAATTCTATGACTAAAGTCTGATCTATTACACAAGTTGTGGGGGTAACGGTGAATAATTGGGCTTTAAAGAGCAATGATGATGTAGAAGTAAAGCCTGATATACATCAGTGGAGATAATCTTTAAACATAAGATTAATTTCTATGCGGCTAGTGAATGTCCACCCCCACAGTTATTACCTTTTTATACCACTTTCCCCCTTTTAGATTGTAAGCTCCATGAGCAAGGCCCTTCTACTCCTCCTGTGCCGAGCTGCATTGTAACTGTACTATCTCCCTTTAATTTTGTAGAGAACTGTGCAAACTGTTTGAGCTAAATACTGTATAATAATAATAATAAACTAACTCATCGACACCTTAAAAGCAGTTGTAAACCCTGCTTGGTCATTTTTACCTACAGGTAAACCCAGAGTAAGGCTTACCTGTAGGTACAAATTAATATCTCTTAAACCTGCACCATTTAGGAGATATTCATCCTGCATGCAGCCGCTGACGTCAGCTGCGCATGCGCTCTGAAGGTCCAGCATACCTTGCCAGTGCTTCGGCCGGAACCAAGGGCATCATCGTGGCTCCGGAGCTCGTGGACCCGGAAGACAGGGGGGAGCAAATCAACCCTCTCAGCGGTGACTTTACAGCACTGAAGGGCTTAGTTCCAAGGTGAGCATTTCATAATGTGCCAGTATGTGACGTATACTAGCACATTATGCAATTGCCTTGCATGTTTTTTATTTTATAAACATCTGCGGTTTACAACCGCTTTAAAAATGTGGGAGTAAATGCCCATGCATGATTTTTACCTATAGGTACTGTAAATATCTCCTAAATGGGCACCGTTTAAAAAAAGAGCCAGCGATTTATTAACGCTTTAACATATGAACAAAAGCACATATAAAATGCATTTACAACAAAATGTGAATCACAGCATACACTTTAAGACAAGTACATTAATGGGGCAATCCTCAAGCATATACTAAGGCCCCTTTCACACTGGGGCGGTTTGCAGGCGCTATTGCGCTAAAAATAGCGCCTGCAAACCGACCCAAAACAGCTGTTGCTGTGTCTTCAGTGTGAAAGCCCGAGGGCTTTCACACTGAAGCGGTGCGATTGCCGGACGCTGGAAAATGTCCTGCAAGCCGCATCTTTGGCTCGCTGTAGCGCCCGTTCCCATTGGAAACAATGGGGCAGCGCTCCGAACCCGCCCGCAAAACCCCGCTAGCAGCCGAAATGCGCCGCTAAAACGCTGGCAAAGCGGAGCTAAATATAGCGCCGCTTTACCGCCAGCGCCCCCATCCCTCCAGTGTGAAAGTAGCCTTAATGGATGGGAGTTAATCATGCACATCTTATAAATATGGGACTTTGTTGTATGGCTAAATTTACATACAGAAAACATTATGCACTGAACACAACACACAAACCCAAATTTAGGGCTTATTCTGTAATGCAGAGTGCAACAACTATGTGCAAAGTGCATTGGTCTATATAGAAACTAATAAGGCCCCTTTCACACGGGCAGACTGCGGCTACGATGCGTTTGCTGTTCATGTTCATGCATCTACTCTCCTACAATCAGATTTTCCATTCGGACTGGTCAGAATAAATTCCAATGAAATCGAATGGTTGTTCTCAAAAGCAATTTAATGACACAGTGTAGCGCTGATTTACTAAATGGAAATAGTCTGATCGCCTTGCGCAAGGGAATTTTCCTCAGGCCTCAGTGAATGTGGTAAAACATCTAATTATGTACAAGACAAAAAGTAACACACACACACACACAATTGGATGATCAAGTTACTTCACCTCATCCACTAAACACTGGGGAAAATGCTCTTGCAAAGTGCAACTTCACTTGCAAAGCAGTCAGTCTATCATCCTTCAATAAATCAATTCCTATGGGTCTTTTTGACAAGACGTAGATTTGCTCTTATTGTTTGATTCAGCAAATAATCATATTGTTAAGTATATGTCCACCAGAACACCTCAGAAGTACGTGCCATCAGGGCAGAAGAGTATGGAATACTGCTGGGATCCCAGTGGATTTCCTGACAGCACCGCGCCTGCAGGTAATAAATGGGGCCTTTCATTCCCTCAGTGAACACTTCACAGAAGGAGCATTCAAGAACAGGGATTTCTTTCATGGTCACTCACATTACTAGATATAGAAAGAGTTCCAGTATTATAAAAAAGGCATTTGCACAACATAAAACCCTACTCTGACATTAGAAAGCCAAGTAGGCAACATCCAATAGAAATGATTTCTGAGCAAGCAAGAACATCTGAACTTGTAGTTCCATCTCATCTAGTAGACCTGGACAACCCTGAGCCATCTTCCAATGAACTCCCATGACTTTTTTTTTTTTATTGTGTGTAGAAAACATATAGATCTGAATTTCCAAAATCTTGCATTGCTGATAATCTGGTAGCAAGTTACAAAAACTTAAATTCGCTCCTCAAAAAAAATAAATATGATTTTTTCCAATGTACGCAAGACCTCCCATAATCAGTGATAGCCAGGTAACACAATGGAAGGGCATGGGACAATTGTCTTTGTGTACTACAGATCATCCTGCCTGGGTCACTCTGCACTGGACAACCATTCACGGTCAAGGGGACATGATGCCAACACCACACTGGCATTCAATGTACATGTAGCAGAACAGGAGGGAAAAGGTTGAACTATAACCTACAGCAGCCTGTCTCAAGCTTTTTAACCCAGTAGAACCCTTGAAATAATTGGGGGTCATTAGGAATGTGTCCCTTACATTGGGGGTCAGTGGGAAGAACCCCCCCCCCCCCCTTACAGTGGTGGTCAGAATGATTATTGGCATCATGGCACTGGTTTGGTCAAGCCATATTGGACCTAGAACTATGCAAGCACCAGAGGTGAGGTCAATCAGCCACAGCTCAAGGAACCCCTAGCAACCTCTGAGGGAACCTTAGCATTCCATAGAATGTTGGTTGAGATTGACTGGCCTACAATTTGGATACATACATACATACATACACACATACATACACAAAGTATTTCTGTACATATGGAAATGTGTTGTAGTTAAAGACTATGAAAGAGGCAGCAATTAGAAAAGTTGAATTTCCTGTATCCTTGCTTGGGCCCCCTTCTCTTTAGCAAGGACAATTGTAAGAATATAATTTGCCCCATCGTGAAAACACTAATACACCGATTACTGCACAAATATTTTGTTTCTAGGACTGCAATGGTAGCAGATACAGGATCTATTGCAGTTGTATTTTTTTGGGGGCTAACTTGCTACACTATAAGGACTCTCTCACCTCCCTTTTTTTCCTGGTAAACACCCGGGAATGTCCCGAGACCACTGGTCAACCCACGTAGAACCAAACTTCTTGGACCTTCAGGAGACCACCACACCCCAGATTTCATATACAGGATCTATTCACACCTGAATTAACCAGGATGATGTGCCAATTGTGGTTTTAACAGTAAAGCTGGCCATACACCTATAGATTTTCTGTAGATTTTCTATGGTTAGATGGAAAAAGTGAAACAGATTTCTCCATGTTCGCTAAACTGTGTGGATGGAGGAAACTCCCACTTTTTCCATCTAACCATAGAAAATCTGCAGATAATCTATAGGTGTATGGCCAGCTTAACCAATCACATTTCAGTCTGCTCTGTTTAAGCAACGAGAGATAAAATGACTTATAAACCCAATAATAAATCACAACATTCCAGGAAAAGAGTTAAAGTATCTAAAGCCAAAAACTTTAGGCCCCTTGCAGACGGGGCAGGCTCAGTGAAGGATCTGTCCGCTGATCATCGCTGGAGCAGGCAGATGACAGGTCCGATGACAGTTATCTGATCCAATCAGCCGGATGGATGGGGAAATGGATCCCCATCCATCTGTTCTTAGTGGACCAGATTGGATGCAGGCGGGTGTCAGCTAATGTCCTTAACAATGGAGGGGAGATGTCATCCAATTTCCTTTTCCTATGTATGTATGTATGTATGTATGTATGTATGTATGTATGTATGTATGTATGTATGTATGTATGTATTTATTATTATTATTATTACTGGGGTCTATTTCCTATTACTCTATACAAAAGTAAAAAAAAAAAAAAAAAAAAAAAAAAAAGTAAAGTTTTAGATACATAGTAATGAAGTTGCACAGTATGAAGCGTGTATATTTTTGTAACAGTCATGTCCCCCCCCTCAGCTCTGTAATTTTCAGCAATAGGGAACATCTGGCCTCTGAATGATCCCCCCCATGTATGATCAGATTTCAGTTCTTCCTCTTCTTGTGTGTATAGTAAAGCCTTCAGATCTGCCCAGTTCCTGAGGAATGGATCCAATTAGGGAAATGGGGGGGGGGGGGGGGTACATAATAAAAGGGGGAAATAAATCTATTAACAAAAATCAGATGTCCATCAGTCATATTATTAATAAATTATATATATATATGATATTGGGGGAAGATTTCACTTTTTGATTTCTTGTAGACCCCACAAGAACTTAGATGACATCTCCCCACCATTGTTAGGTACATCGGCTGACACCCGCCTGCATCCAATCCGGTCCACTAAGAACCCTGGCACTGTACACAGAACCCTGGCACTGTACACAGAACCTTGGCACTGTACACAGAACCTTGGCACTGTACACAGAGCCCTGGCACTGTATGAGATGATCGGGGACAGAAGCAATGGAGCGATCCCCCATCCCACACTCACCTGGATCTCTCCTCTTGTCAGTGATGTGCACAGCGGACTCCTCGTCACCCAATACCGACCGCTCTACTGTCCTGGAACTCCATATACTCCCGTTAGCCCCGCCCTGTGGGAGGGGCCGGGCTGTCAGGGAAGTAGCGGGGTGAGGCTGCTCTCGGTAGGGGTGCAGGGAAGGGGATCGCAGTGATGAATGGGGAGGGGGATGGGCGGCGTGCTCCGGATGTAGATGGAGGTGTGATCCCTCCCATACATTGTACGGAGCATGCCTGCTGTCCAGGGGGAAGGGGGGGGGGGGGGAAGAGAGAGAGGACCGTACGATGTTCGGGGACCCCCCCTTTCCTGTATACAGCATTTGCTTCCATTTATATACATCCTGGGAGTATTATATCTATATACAGTGTCACTCTGATATACCGGCTCCTGTATAAAGTACATGAAAACCCAATCATAAAATATTACAGCTGAACTCCGCCCCCATAACCTTTATTGAAATATACAGTACAGGAGCCACACCATGATATAAATACACTTTTTTTTTTTTATATTTTTTAAATTCTATATTTATAAAATTGTTGAAAAATAAAATATAGAATAAAAAAATAATAAAATACACTTTGTATACACCAAATGTATTTGCAAACCCAGATATTACCTTGTGGAAGCATCACTGTGCGGATATGTGGGAGGGGCCAGACGGCTCCTCCCACTATAGGTTGCCTGCAGAAATCTATAGGAGGGGGCGGAGACCAGACCAGTCATCCTGTGCAAGGAGAGAGCGTAGCACTGGCCGGTCTTTATTACAGGAAGCTCCTGCACAGAGGCAAACCTTCACACTGGATTACTGCAGAGATCTGGAAGAAATACACAAAGCTCATTGACATTCATTTACAAAAGGGTTTTTGTCGTTAAAACATAAGCAACAGAGCCGGCAAGTTGACATACAAAATGTATGTATGGGAATTCCACAGATAACATAGTTGTATTTTCATACAATAAGAAGAGTAAGGGCTCTTTCACATGGGCTTTCCGCCTGGCAGACTTTGCTTTGCCTAGCGGGGGGGGGATCGATCTGGTGATCCCCGCTAAGCAGGTGGATGACAGGACCTTCTTTGCTCACTGTGCTGAGATGGACCTGTCAGAGCCCCGCTCTTCTCAATGGGGAGATCGGATGAAAACGGACCGCATGTCTGTTTTCATCCGATCCACCAGGCGGATGGAAAATAGGGTCACCATCCGTCTGGATTTCACAGACAGAATCGGATCGAATTGCAGTGAGTGTCAGCAGACGTGTCACTGCTGACATCCGCCGCTCCATAGGAGTGAATGGAGGCTCCAATCATGTCCACCTGAAAAACTGACAGGCGGACCTGATCGGAAAACCCGTGTGAAAGAGGCTTATTTGAATCCAGAACTTCAGGATATCACAAGAAAAGCTACAATCCTTTAAAAGAGAAGTATGTTTTTTTTTTTTTTAATTAACCCATCATACTTACCTAGGTGGATGCAGCATCAGTATTTCAAATTTTTTAGGTCACATGATATTACCACATAGGAAGTGCAACATTTTTATAAAAAATACACTAAAGTTAATTTTAGGATACACAAACACAATAAATTACCCAATTGTTTGGTAAAATATAAAAAATTATGTTTCACCGAGTAGATACTCAACACGTGAAACCTTAGGTTTGCGCGTGCCAGTGAAAACTTTGTCTTGCGTGTGCCAGCGTCAAACTTCAGTACCCTATATTTTCCATAGGTGACACTTTCAAAGCCCCCTATAGGTCATCAGTTTAGTGTTACGGAGGAGGTCTGGAAATATTGCTCTCACTTCAGCGTGTGTGACGATATGTAACTAGGTGCCCCTGGCGCATGCATTTATGTTTGTACATGCGTAAAGACGTATAGACAAAAAGTCAGTTACCGGGGGTGTGTGCAATCAATCAGGCGTAGGTGCAGCTACCAGAATGCTTTCACCAGACAGGCAGAAATCTGCTTGTCAGATATACAGGCAATCAATGTGTGTAAAACCCCCTGTTGTCATGAGCAATTGGCTCCTGCTGCGGTCAACCAAATCCTGTGATCAGGGGGCGGGGCTAAGGCACGCTGTGCGTGTTCATAGATACACACGGCCTGGGTTGGGAGCAAGTGCGCCCCCTTAGCATGTGCCTTTCTATGGTGGCACATGCAGAAGAGGAAGAGCCTCGAGCATCAGCAAAAGACCACAGAAGAGGAGGATTGCTTAGTTTGGAATGCCATTAAAGCGGAGTTCCACCCTAAAGTGGAACTTCCGCTTATCGGATTCCTCCCCCCCTCCGGTGCCACAATTGGCACCTTTCAGGGGGAGGGGGGTGCAGATACCTGTATAATACAGGTATCTGCACCCACTTCCGTGACTTATTATCCGAGCTGCCCCGCCCCTATCCGGAGATGCCCCATTGTGTCTTGGGAAACACAGTTCCCAGGACACAGCGGGGACCAATAGAGATGCGCATCGCGACTCGTACATGCGCAGTAGGGAACCGGGCAGTGAAGACGTTGCGTCTTCACTTCCTTATTCCCTGACAGAGGATGGCGGCGGGGGCAGCCGAGAGACGATCGATCGCTCGTCATCTTCTGCCGACACCGCTGAAACCTGGAACAGGTAAGTGTCCATTTATTAAAAGTCAGCAGCTGCAGTATTTGTAGCTGCTGACTTTTAATATTTTTGGTGCGGGTGCAGCTCCGCTTTAACATTGTATGGCACCACATGCACGGCCGGGTCTTTTTGTGCATTTTTTTTAAACTGCCACAAAATCGTACAATTTTGCGGACCTTTACTAAACACTAAAGTGTGAATGCAGCCTAGGATTTTAATATGTTTGTAATATTCTGATACCCTTGTGCTACATTCCACCACATATATATTCGTAGCGATACTCCCGTAATAGCCACAGAAATGCTGTCCAGGTCTTCCCCACAAGCTTTGCCCCACAGCCAGGCACACAACGGCTAATTCTCTCTTTCTCCAAAGACCAGTCAAGGGGGAGTTGTTTTTATTTTTGAGAACTTGGATAGGGTTGAGGGAATTAGGTGGCATACTCCAAAAAACAGGAAACTGTGTAGAAGTTGAGGACTATTATTCTAAGTATTCATTTTGGAATAGCTGTAATAAAGTCTATGCTTGCAACAGTGGAAGTAGCAGCAGTAGTTTCAAGCTCCTTCTTTTAGAGCTACGAGAGCAGATTTTCCATTTACAGAGAACTAGGTGGACTAAGCTCCTCAGAACACCAGCCGCGTCCCCTTTAAACAGACCCACAGCTGACTCTCTAGCACTGGAGGGGTGGCAGCAGCCCAAAAGTCCCCAAGATCTTACAGAACCGTCTGTACTCACACAAGGCCCAAGGACAGCTGGTTGCCTTCTTTCAACTTCCTAGCGACACCTTACTCAGCTCTCTTTCTCTGTGGTTTAAGCATCTCAGCATCCAGGCCCTCAGGTCGCCCACCTAAGGCCTTACAATAGCAGACATGTGGCAGCAATGCCCTGGATGACAGCAAGCCCCTCCAAGCTGGACTAATACTCTCCAAGAAAAGACCCAGAGCCCAGTGTGCTCAAATAATATATACAATCTTCCAGCGTGCCTTCAGAGCCTGCCTCTCTGGGATTTCCCAGGGCTGTATCAATATTCATGCCACCATCTGCATAACTCCACACCTATGATCCAGAAGCTTATCAAGCTCTTTGGAGACAGAGGGAGCTATCAGACTGGCAGCAAATGATCAAACTGAACAGACCTAACTATTAGAATGCAGCAACACTGATTACAGTAAGCAAACTAAATTTACCTAACAATCACAGCCAGACTGAGTACAGTAAGGCAACTTAATGTACCTATCAAACACAGCTTGACAAAATACAGTGAGCCAACACTAAACCTATCTAGGAAGGTGCTAAATACATTATATTACCAAAGGTATTGGGACGCCTGCCTTTACACGCACATGAACTTTAATGGCATCCCAGTCACAGTCCGTAGGGTTCAATATTAAGTTAGCCCACTCTGTGCAGGCCAGTCAAGTTCCTCCACTCCAAATTCGCTCATCCATGTCTTTATGGACCTTGCTTTGTGCACTGGTCCAAATCATTTGGTGGTGGGGGGATTATGGTGTTGGGTTGTTTTTCAGGGGTTGGGCTTGGCCCCTTAGTTCCATTGAAGGGAACTCTTAAGGCGTCAGTATACCAAGACATTTTGGACAACTTCATCCTTCCAACTTTGTGGGAACAGTTTGGGGATAGCCCCTACCTGTTCCAACATCACTGCGCACCAGTGCATAAAAAAGGTCCATAAAGACATGGATGAGGGAGTTTGGGGTGAAGGAACTTGACTGGCCTGCACAGAGTCCTGACCTCAACCCGATTGAACACCTTTGGGATAAATTAGAGCAGAGACTGCGAGCCAGGCCTTCTTGTCCACACCAGTGCCTGACCTCACAAATGCGCTTCTGGAAGAATGGTCAAACATTTCCATAGACACACTCCTAAACCATGTGGACAGCCTTCCCAGAAGAGTTGAAGCTGTTATAGCTGCAAAGGGTGGGCCAACTCAATATTGAACCCTACGGACTAAGTAGTAAAATTTTATCCGACAAATGATTTGCTGATTTTCGGATCGTTAGTATGGTGCTTTTGACAGCACAACACAGCTCAACACATTACGTCACTTCTGAAGTTGTATTCTGTTGTACGAGAATTTTCGTATGGTGAGTTACCTCTTCACTTTTGACATGAGACTAGCATGCAACAAAAAAATCTGATCGTGTGTACGAGGCTTAAGACTGGGATGCCTTTAACTAGTTGCTGCCCGCCCACCGTCAAATGATGGTGGGGCGGTTCGGCTCTCGTTCTCAGACGCCGTCATCTGACGGTGTGCGAGAACGGCCGCTCCCATGGTGGTGCACAGCGTTTACGGCCGCACCATGTTGCTAGGACACGGCGCGACCCCAATCTCTGTAAAGAGTTGCATCCGCGGCTCTTTAACCATGTGATTGACTGTGTCATAGCCGGTCACATGTTCACATGGAGATTCCGGTAATCGTCTCTCCTCGCCACACGCTGACAGAGTGTGTGGCGAGGGGAGCCGATCAGCGGCATTTCCATGCAGGGGGACATTTAGGAATGTAATTCAAAGCACTGATCATCAGTGCCCTGATTACAATATAGTGTCACCAATCAGTACCCACCAATGCCAGCAATCAGTGCCCACCAGTGGCAGCAATCAGTGCCCACCACTGCCCACAAGTGCCACCAATCAGTGCCCATTAGCGATGCCAGTCAGTGCTGGCGATCAGTGCTGCCCATCAATGCTGTCGATCAATGCCCAGTGCCACCCATCAATGCACATCAGTGCGGCTTATCAGTGCCACCTCATCAATGCCCACCAGTTCAGCCTATCAGTGCCGCCTCATCAGCGTACATATAGTGAAGGTGAAAAATTACTTTGTTACAAAACTTACTGACAGAAAAAGTAAAACATTTTTTTTTGGAAAAAAATAAAAAAACAGCAGTGATTAAATACCACCAAAAGAAAGCTCTATTTGTGTGAAGAAAATTATAAAAAATGTGTTTGGGTACAGTGTAGCATGACCGCGCAATTGTCATTCAAAGTGCCACAGCGCTGAAGGCTGAAAAATGGCTTGGGCAGGAAGGGGGGTGTAAGTGCCCTGTAGGCAAGTGGTTAAAGTTCATGTGTTTGTAAAGGCAGGCGTCCAAATACTTTTGGCAATATAGTGTATGTTTAAAGTACTCACAGCAAACATCCACGTTCTTATAATTAAACTTTGCAGGCTTTCTGACCCAGATTTTAGGAACACTTTCAAACCTGTCCATTCTGGTGCATTGTGTTAAAGCGCATTATGTTGCACATTAATATGCGTTGAATTAAGCCAGCCCCTTCAATTGAAATAGCTGCCATTGCACCAGAACAGAAAAAAAAACAGACATGCAGCATTTTTCCCAATGCAAAGTACCATAACGCATGGTAGTCTGTTGCAATATGTTATGGTGTGCTGCAAAGCATGTGTGTCAGAGATGCATTGCTTTTGAATCTGTATGGTATTTGAAAACTCAGTAGTTGCTCCTCCACTGGTTAATATAAAAATGTATGAAAGACTAACCTTTTAAGAATTGAACGTTGATTAAAGATTTTTTTTGTACTAATTTATTTATTGCAATATATGTAAAAAATACATTGTATATAAGGACTAATTTACACGGCCGTTTCAAATGTCACAGTGGGACACAGCGGCTGTGTCCATGCTGCCCGGTCTCCTAATAGACATTTATGGGACTGCTGGCACAGGAATGAACACAACACCTGGGCATCCCCATGCCAACAAAACAGAGCCCCACACAGGGCATGCAAGTAATCGGCCATGTGAATGAGGCCTAAAAGGTTAGTCAGGATTTTTGCAGAGGTAGGGTGGGTCATAGAGGAGCAATTCTGCTGCTAGAGACAAATTGCCAGTGGTAGGATTGCTGAAGAGTCTGTCTCTTTGGAATTGTTGCCCCTGTAGTCAGATGTAGCAAGATGTTGCTTCGTCACTGCCCTGAACCCTGCTGAGCTCACTGCCCCAGCTACAGAGGGAGTGATTCCATAGGGACAAACAGGCAGCCTTTTAGTGATCCTGCTACTCAGGATTTCAACAAATTCGCCAGCGGCAGGACTACTAGTGGCAGAATTGCCCGTCTGACAGTAATGGCAGGAGAACAAATAATTATGAAGGAAACAGTTGAAAAGTAAAATCTAATTTTGGGTTTTTCTTACAACTTAATCGCTTACACGTACTAGCTGCAAATTCCACTTATTTATTAATTTGTTCGATTTATAATGTATTTATTTGTAGCACAAAAAAAGATGCAAGACCAAAGTGGAATCATTGTTTATTGTATTCATAGAAAGTGCATAGTACAGTTTGGCTTGTACTCAATTTTTCATACTCTACATGGCACAATCAGCAATGTTTGTTTGGCAGAGGAACATACTGTATACATTTCAATAGACATTTTATTCATACATCATTGAATGATTAGCTGTTCACCTCTTTAACAAATCTTCTAATCAATTACTGAAATTTAAAAGAAAAAGACCCCCAAAGCCTGGATTATCATATTAAATTTAATACAATCTTGTCAAAAGAAAAAAAAAAATGTAGGCTGTTATTGTTGCCCGACATCTAAAATGCTAGTTGGCTGGCAGGCATGCTGATCCTCAGGCTTTAGTATGCAGATAAGATTTACCTTTATGTGCCGTCTGCTTCCTGTAATGGTGAACTCCATATTCTTAAATAGAGTTTACGTTATAACTTACATTTTGTCCACCTACAATAGTTGAAAATGGACAAGGCAAATATATTAATGTATTATGCAGCACCAGAGCAGCGGAAATAAGCCTGTACTTGTGTTGCGATACATTTTTGATGCTAGGCCAGGTGGTGGGTTTCCTAGACATAAAATGAGAGCCAAACACACCCCTTGCCATACTGTCCTCTCTGATCTCTGTGTTTTTTTTTTTTTTTTTTTTAACCAGGGAAAGAAGATGGTCAAGCCTATGTACAAAGATCTGTACACAATTTCTCATGTAGCATAAAAATATTTATCTCCATACACATACTGTAATTGTTTCTAGGATAAAGGTGAAAATCTATTTGTAGTCATAATAATTGCATATGAACAGTAGAAGGTGAGCAGGCTGGTGTGCAGGCATGGTCAATATTTCCACCACTATCACCCAATGCTAACATAAATGGGAGCACTTGAATGTTAGTTTTTATTTCTGTAAAAAAAGGACAAGCCAGATAGGGTGAATGAAACTTCCTATGTCTTGTAATCCAATCTCTGGTTCTTGTCTGTGTTTAAACCAGGGTTCTCCCAACTCCAAGGAAGGGCCAGTTTACTATCCTTCAGACTTTAGTGGGGTTGGACTGTGCCCATTGTTGGTGTCAGTGGCAGGAATTATGCCCCGTTGTTGGTGGCAGTTGCAGAAATAATGCCTCAAGGGCAAGATAAAGGAAAGCAAAGGGCTGCATCCAGCCCCAGAGCCGTAGTTTGGAGACCACTTTGTAGACAAAGGGAAATGTAAAAAGTGTTGTGACTCAAGTAACCATCTTTTATGTTTTATTGTTGGTGTCATAGCTACGACACATGCAAACTCCTTGTCAACTAGGGAAAAAGGATCAATTAAAACCAATGTGAGAGACTCTATGTTCTGTGCTAATTACATGGGTGACTTCTGGTTCCTTTTACCTTTTAGCCCACCAACCTGTCTGGTATCATTGTGTAGGTCCATAAACCCTATTCCATAGAAGCCATGGTTTCCATAACCTGCAACAATGGTGACCAACTAGCCAGAAATAACTGTATGCTGTTCAAAATAAATGGTCCTGTCTTATTAGGCTGTATCTCTACTATAAAACTAGTTGTTCTGAATGTAAAGTTGATCAAACCTTTATGAAGGAATGATTTGCATGGCTCTGCCCATTATCCTAAAGTGAGGTATAGACTCCTCATTTTGGGATTGTGTTTCAAAAGGCTATACTGTGTTTTGAACCAATTAAGTGGGGCGGGGGGGGGGGGGCTTTTTGGTTTCTTTAAGACCACCTACCTCACTCACTCGTGAACAGATGTGAAAATCTTTTCTTATCACTGCTATTCCCAGCAGATAAGCCACCACTGGTAGGACAAAGATGGCAAAAATAAGCCTGAAAGGGGTTAAATCCCTCCCTTACTCTATCCAAAATGAAAAAAAAAGTTTTGCCTATAGTTCTACTTTAAGGTTGATTCCATGACAGTGAGGAATGTGAATGTGCTAATCACCTGCTCAAGGAATGATGTACAGCATTGGAAACATTATGAGGAGCCGCCGTGTGATTCTGAGCATGCTGTACAGTGAAGCTCCCTGGGGAACTACAGATCGGCTAAGTACTAATATACAATAGTGCAAAAATGCTGGGGAGGGAGAACTGAAATGCACTTCTCCTCAAAGGCCTTAATGCTGGCAGACATTCAAGAAGTAAGGCAAAATGGATAGTGCAGTGACCTATATTATTATATCATAACTTATATTTTACTCATCTAGCTCCAGGAAACTAAAAAGTGACAGATTCCTACATGAGTTACTGTACTTATGCTGTCATTTACTGAATAAGCCCAAGAAATGCACATCCATTCAAGGAGGTGGCCCATGTATGTTCATCTCAGTTTAGCTAGGCATCCAGGATAGGCATGCCTACCATAACATTATCTTTTACTACACTTGTGCTGCTGGCAAGGAGAAATCTGACTGTCCATGTACGAGTGCTAGCACCTGCCATGACCCTCAGCAATATGCTCACAACACTTGAGATCTTTCACTATTCTCTATAGGGCAGTGGTCATCAACCCTGTCCTCAGGACCCACTAACAGGCCAGGTTTGCAAGATAAAGCATATAATATGAGGTCAAACCTTGAGAGTTCCAAATTGTATGCAATCAGGCAGGCCCTTGCACTACATGGTTTTGGTAAATCTGCAGTAAATCTAAAGCCCCATACACACGCGCGGATTATCCGAGGACCAGGTCCGTCGGATCATGTCCGTCGTACTTTGTCCGATGTTGGTTTTGCGTACACACGGTCGGACAAAGTTGTCGGAAAATCCGATCATTCTGAACATGGTGACGTTTGTTGCCTACGACGGGACTACGTAGAGGCTAGTAGCCAATAGCTTTGGTCTTGTAATGTGATCTGAGCATGCGTAGCACTTTGTCCGTCTGAATTCGCTACACACGATCGGATTTGGTGTGATCGGACTTTGTTGTCAAAAAATCTATCCAGCAGGAGATAGGACTTTGTCCGTCGGACAATCCGATGGAAACTGTCCGATGGTCGGAATTTCCGACAACATTGTCTGATAGGACAGAATCCATTGGAAAATCTGACCGTGTGTATGGGGCTTAATAGTGTGTATGGGGTCTTAGAAACACAAGCAAGGCTTGGAATCAAGAGCAGCACTTGTTTTTATAGAGCCATCTATGGTAAACCACTTCATTTATTGAATATACTGCAAATACCATTTGTTTGATCAAACAAGTAAAAGGCAGTGGCTCCTCCAACTGATAATACACACTACAGCTAATCTGGCTCTTGTATTCAAAGTCAATTGCACTGTGTGCTTAACTAATCAAATGAATTTACATAACACAATCTTTTTTAAGTTGACAATGACCAATTATTCTGCTTTAATTTGCATAAAACTGTAGCTCCTTTCTATCAATTGAATCGACATGTAATCAGACTCTCTGCGTCATCTGTTTGCAGACACAGTTAAGCCTGGTACAGATGGAGTTTTTTTTTTTTTTTTGGTTCAACCCAGCGGGCCGAAAAAAAAAAAAAAAAAAAAAAACTAACCAGCTCAGGAGGAGATCATGTACTAACTACCCGATGTTAGTACGGCATTCTCCCCCGCTGCACTATTATGTTCTGACAGGGACGCCCCCGCCAGAACAAACAAGTCAATGCTTTCAGCCATCGGCTGAGAGCACTTATTAGATGCAGATCGGCAGACCTAGTTTCTATTGGACCGGTTGATTCGGCCCATGTGTACGGGGCTGTAAGCGTCTAATGTTATTTCCCCTCAAATGTGCAGAAATTTCCTCTATAAGCATGTCTATTCTCTAAGCAGTCTATTTTTGTCTTTTGGCATGCCAAGATTTTATTTAATAATCAGCAGAAGGATGATGATTCACTCAATTTCCCAATCAGTAGCAATATTATATGTAGTAGGTTTCTGAATTTTTTTTTATCTGTTGTAAAGCTGGCCATACACTGAGCAGATTTTGTCCAGTTCCTGCTGAACCGAGCCAATAGTTGCTTTGTGGGTGGCCCTGTTGGCACCCTCCTGCCCAACTTTCTTTGATTGAAAAAAAATCAAATCAAATCAAAAGAAGCCAGGTTGGAGATTATGAGTCTTACCGTGGCTAAATCCAATCAGATGCAGCTGCTGTTGGGGTATGCTGACAGCCACTGCTGCCACCTGTCAGAGTAAAATAGCTGGCACTGCAGGTTAATCCAGCCACACTGTATAGAGGGGATGGCACAATCTCTATTTTTGTTTTCTCCTTCAGCCTTGCAGGATGAACAATAAAGAAAATCTTTTAGTGTATGGCCAGTTTTAAGCTATCCGGTGCTTGAGAAGAATGCTTTGTGGAAAAAGCAAGCAAACAAGAAGCTTAGAAGAGAGGAGCTCCAGTCTCCTAGGAGAAAATGAAGAGTCAGCAGCTACAAAAACTGTAGCTGCTGACTTTTACTCACCTGTCCCAGAATCCAGCGGTGTGCTCACCCCAGCTATTTTCTCCCTGTGCCCTCTCTCACTGGCATCTTTACTATGGGCACCGGGTTCCAATCACCTAGGCACCTGCCAAAAAAAATGTACCCGCCCCCCCCTCCTCCTCCTCCTCCTCCTCAAAAGCTCAATTTCAAAACAGGAGAGGGGGGAGGAGGCCTTAAAGCAGAACTCTTCTTTTGAGTGGAGTGGCTTTAAATACCAATACTGCAAATTTAACTTTGGGTGCAGACAGTGAAAAAATAAATTCCCATTTACATAGCAGTCCTCATATGTCAAACTATGGGGGAAGAGGTGGGCGCCGAACGGTTTCATACAATTTGTTTTGTCTCTAGATTCCAAATGCTCCCTGTGTTTCTACCGGTCTATAAAAAAGGTAAACCTCACTTTATTATAGGTGACCACAAGCTGCTGTGTTTAAATATAAGCCAATAAAAGTTACTGATAAAGATGGAGATAATTAGAAGCTTATCAGGGCTAATCAAAGATTTACAAGTAAAATTATATATAAAAGTCTACTTTAACCAAGTACATGGCTAAGAGCAGGAATATCATTTAAATAAAAATAAAAAAACACATTATCTGAATTCAGAATGCCCTTCAGTATGTTTAATAAGATAGCAATATTTGATTAACCTTATGGTTAAAGCAGCTGGCAGTGGCTAGACTGGAACGCACCCAGAGACCTGTGACATGTCTATTGCATAAAAGGTAAAAAAATCATAAAAATGTTTGACTTGGCTACCGTGTGTTCATTCCCTTGTGTATAGTCTGTATAGATTTGTTTCGCTTTGTCATAGTACCTGTATTAATAACAGAACACAATGGGCGAGCCTGGATAATAAAGCTGACGAGTTTTAGTACAAACTTACTCATGCTTAGTGATATTCATGCTAGGATATTGAAGTATTTGTTGCCCTGGGAACTCTAAAAGAGGCAGTAAGGATTCTTCAGAATGCTGTTGCACGGCCCTACATTCCCTTTTCTCCACACAACACATCTATCTTTCAACATACTGTATATGTACCTCCTGCATTTGTTAAGGTAAAGAAGGGAAACCAGAACAAGCCCTCATTGTTGGCAGAGGAAGGATAGACGATCTTCTTGTGCATTCTTCTTCTAGATACTGCAATTTGTGTATGGCGACCCTAAAGGGCATTTTAAAACAAGCAATTCCATCACTGATGACAACTCAGTAACAGGCAAAGTTGCTTTCTCCTATAGAGTCCCTCGCTTTTTGGTGAGTAAGATCTGAAGAATTTCTGCCCAGCACAGGAGTGACAGCCATTAATGGAAGTCGATTCATGCTGGCGATTGTGTCACCAGGGGTGGCGTCATCTGTGACACCAGAGTACTGCATACTTCAAAAAGTTCAGGCTAGCCATAGGAAAGGGGTTGGAAGGTTCAACCACCAAAATAGCTACAGAACCACAAATGATACTACCCACGCATGCACTAAAATGATTCTTGGGTAACTAATAGCAATCACGTAGGAAAATCAATTTTGAATAATTGATCTAGAAGCCGATTGATTTCTATGCACAGCTGCATCAGATTTTGCACTCTCCAGTTTTAGTATATCAACCTGGTTTGGGTGGAGCAAGTCAGTGTCTCAGTAGGTAGTGCAGCAAACATCAGCGGCCAGCTCAAACCATGCGCATACAAAAGGAGGCAGCAACTCCCTTATTTCTATCTGGATATATTCTACTTAAAAATACAGGCAGCACTTCCATCAAAGTCTTTAGAGTGGACCAAAATTTAGTTATTCTTTTATTTAACAGGAATTAAATAACAATGTGGCCAAAAAGAGGTATACCAGTACGAACCTGGACATGTTTAGTCTCTTAGGTGCAAAATCTTTAGAAACTGTTCCTGACAGTGTTTAGGCTTCATGTACACTGGCAGTTCCCGACTACGGCCACGAAAAACCTCAAACCACGTTTTTACCACAGCCCACCGTAAAAACATTCCTATACTGCACATGATTCTTCTGCATTCAGGAGAAGAAGGCTTAACCTAACCACAGCAACACCCAAACTCTTCGAAACGTGTCTATGCACACATAGGCTTTTACGGAGTTGAGTTTAGGAGCCTTGGCAAAAAAAAAAAACAACCTAAACTCAAGTTTGGGAGCTGCTAGTGTACATGAAGTCTTAGTCTACTAGGTGCTTGAAATGTCTTTCATCAATGTTACAACATTCCTCGATCCTGACAGGGTAACGCAAATTCTGCTCATCTTCAATGTCCATACATTCTTGTGAGATGAACTCCTTCAATTTACCCAGTGTGTGGGGCTTCCTCTCAAAAACCCTATCCTTCACTGTGCCCCTATGCTTTTAAAAAAAAAAAAAAAAAAAAAAAAAAAAGGCCATAGGTGTCAGGACAGGATATTGGGGTTGCCTAAAAAAAAAAAAAAAAAAGGCCATAGGTGTCAGGACAGGATATAGGGGTTGCATGCCTACTGCTTCACTGAGGAGCCAATGCGCGTGCCCGGCAGCCGCAATGTCCACCAGGCACCCGCGATCGCTTGTGACAGAGCAGGAACATGGATCTGTATGTGTAAATACACAGATCCATGTCCCGTCAGGTGAGAGGAGACAGATCATGTGTTCCTAGTATATAGGAACACCAATCGGTCTCCTCCCCCAGTCAGTCCCACCCACCCCCCCCTCCCCACAGTTAAAAATCACTCACTAGGTAACACATTTAACCCCTTGATCGTCCCCCTGGTGTTTACTGTATAAATGTCACGAGCAGGGAAGAATTGATCAGTGCATATTTATAGCACTGATCGCTGTATTAAAGGTCAATGGTCCCAAAATAGTGTCAAAAGCGTCCGATCTGTCCGCCACAATGTCACAGTCACGATAAAAAAAAAAAAAAGCCATCAAGCAATAACCTATTTTGTTGGCGCTTTAACTTTTGCACAAACCAATCAATATACGCTTATTGCGAGATTTTTTTTAAATATGTAGAATACATATTGGCCTAAACTGAGGGGAAAAAAAGTGTTTTTTTTTTTTTAAATTGGGGATAATTATTATAGCAAAACGTTTTATTTTCAAAATTGTTTCCCTATTTGCTTATAGCGCAAAAAATAAAACCACAGGAGGTGATCAAATACCATCAAAAGAAAGCTCTATTTGTGGGGGGGGGGGGGGGGTATATAGAAATTTAATTTGGGTGTTGCATGACCGTACAATTAATATTAAAAATGTTACAGCACTGAAAGCTAAAAATTGGCCTGGGCAGGAAGGGGGTGAAAATGCCCAGTATTGAAGTGGTTAAGTTGAACATAAAAGGAACAGCGAGATGATATGTAAAAAAAAAAAAAAAAACATATACTTTACTTATTACAATCTCCACTGCCTCTTATAGAATCATCAAAAAAAAAAAAAGGAAGGAAGGATAGAGCTGTTGAGTTACACATTGTATAAAATGTTTGAAAAATACTATTGTGCATGTTTTACTTTACTTGTGCAAATATCCTCTACGGCTTTGTAGAACGCTATTCAGCAGCATACAGTGGTTTACAAATCTCCAAACTAGAATCCAATGTCACACAGATGTTAAATGTCACTGAATTTAACAAGTGTAATAATGGTGGGCTCCTACATTGTGTTAAAAGAATCTTATTGGGATTTCAATTAACCATATTATACCTTTAGTTAAAGAAGCAATCATGTTAAGCAACAGTTCTAAAGATTTTCAGTATATAATAGTGCAATTAGGATTTTCAGTATATAGTATTAAGTTATTCATTTCTGCAAGCATAAGATTTCAAGATGAATGAGAATTCCTCATTCCATTACCTATAAGTACACAGAAAAGGAATGAGATAGAGATGCCAAGTGAAGACAGAGTTTAGAACTTAAAGAAGAAAAAGTTAGACTTCAATGCATTAAAACACAATGATATAATTTACAGAAGAAGAAGTAGAAATGGTTTATGAAGGGTCCACACCACTATGCTACAGTAATGCACATGCTCTGTGCACTGGTGGAATTCATTGTGAGTGGTACCCCAACGCACATCTAAATTTCCCTTCTACATTATTGGCTATTCAATTTTAACACAGCTTTGTTTCTTTACTTGGCTCAGTTAACATTCATTTTGCTCAGTGAGCAGTCTTTGTGTACCAAATCAACCAAAAAGGTTAAAAAAGCCCAAAATTTAGGCTGCATTTTTTTTCCCTTATGCATTGTATATTGAACTCAAAAGAAAAATGCATTAAGAGTTGTATCTACATATATGTTGCCATTTTTTTACATGTGTTGCAATGCAATTTGGATTGAATATAAATGCACATTAAAAGGTCAGCCAATTATCTATATCCATCAGCTATGTATAGGTCATCAGCTACTTGATACACAGTAAAAACAGATCACGGATTACAATAGATCTGGACTTTGATGGTGATCAGGCAGCTAGGCTGAGAATTTCAGACATCTCATAACTTGGTTACATTTATAATTAACATTCATAATACATTTATAAAAAGGGAATGGATAATTACTAGACACAGCGTGATGGCAAAAACAATGGGGGGGGGGGGGGGGTCAATGGACAGCAAATTTAATCATTTTATTAGTCTTTTAATTTGATATTAAGAAGATTACATATAAAAGGACCTGCAGTTTTTTTAAACCTACTTCCAATTTAAACATCAAGAACAAATGAAAAGATATACATCTGTACATTCTTATGGGTCTGGTTAACATCTGAACATTGAAAACCACCAGTAAAACAAACCCTTGTGCTTTCAATGTGCATGACACCTACAACTAGATGTAAAGCTGGCCACACAAACCTTACAATCCAAACTAGACAATCTCCTCTAGGTCAACTACCAGGTAAGTAGTTTGAAAATCTAACAATTTTTTTGATAGGTTATATCGAATCAGGAAGGCCTTTGTACTATACAGTTGTAGGTAACTGTAAACAAGAATAGACTGTTGTTGACTTGGCTTAAAGACCATCCAAAAAATATGGGTTGAGTTCAAGTTCAGGTATACCGTTATGTGGCGCACAGCTTTCATTATAAAAAAGAAGCTTATCTGTCACATATTCCTTTCTGAGTTAGTGTCCACCACTCCTGAAAACAAAATTACAGCATAGGGAAAAAAAATAAAAATAAATAAAAAACACAAAAAAGTGGAGCATATTTTAAAGAAAAATTTACACAATAAAAAAAAAATAAAGGTCACTGATCCCCCTTTCTAAATCTGGAAAATAAAGTGAAGGGAATGTAAAAACAAAACTTTTATACAAGTATACATTTTCTGTAAAGACATGTTCTACCACCTACATCTCCTATACATTTACATGCAACCTGAATCAGATGAGGTTGCATTGATCCTATGAAATAATTGTTTATTGTGATCTCTTTGAATGCTAATAACCAACACCATATGGAATTATTTAAGGTGACGGGTTTACATTATATAGTAAATAAATGTGCATATACCATTGTACAAAGTATGACAAAATATAGAGTCTGAAGACATATATTAAGGCTGAAAAGTCCAGTAAAATACATAAGCAATACAAGAGTTATACAGCATTGTAATCTGCTTTGCTTTCCAAGGAAAGAAATACCAGAGTAAGGAAAAAAAACAAAACAAAAAAAAACCCTGTTCAGTATTGGAAAAAAGAAATAAGAAGACTCCAGATCGGTTTGGCATCTCAAGACTGTTTGATACCATTGCCGGCATCAGTAAAAGGAAAGAATAGTCAACCGTTAGAGAGTAGTCTGGCCATTCTGGTTTCATTTGGTCGTGCAAATCTGTAGCAGTTTGAAAGCCCCTGGAGGTGCTAGTCTACTGGAGGGGCTGGAGGTTCATGACTGCGATCCTGCAGATAAAAGACGATAGCGTTCATGGGTTATGCTTCCTATGACTCTTATTACAATTATACTGTACTGAAATACATTTATGCCAAAAACAAAGAGCCTTAAAAGTGTAACAAAAATGTCTGAAAAGGAAGATGCCAAGGTCAACATGAATTATTCATTCAGACACGCCTATGCAAGGCCCAACTTTATTAATGTTTACATGTCTAGTACAGTTAAAATGATTTGTGCAAATGTGCTAGGCGTCTCTACAAAATGTAATAAAAAAAAAAAAAAAAAAAAGGAAATCAGTTATGGGAAGGGGGTCATACACCCATGGGTCAGCCCAGTATTATCCTTACATTATTTAATGACCATTTATGTTTTTCAGCACTTCATACTAGTTTAAAAAGGGGTGGGAGCAAACTGTTAGGCCCCTTTCACACTGGGGCGGTTTGCAAGCGCTATTGCGCTAAGAATAGCGCCTGCAAACCGACCCGAAACAGCTGTTGCTGTTCCTTCAGTGTGAAAGCCCGAGGGCTTTCACACTGAAGCGGTGCGCTTGCAGGACGCTCAAAAATGTCCTGCAAGCCGCATCTTTGGCTCGCTATAGGAGCGGTATATTTACCGCTCCTATAGCGCCCGGTCCCATTGAAAACAATGGGGGAGCGCGCCGAACCCGCCCGCAAAACGCCGCTACAGCGGCGGTTTGCGGGCGGTATTGACCCTTTTTCGGCCGCTCGCGGGGGGTAAAAACACCCCGCGAGCGGCCGCAATGCGCCGCTAAAACGCCGGTAAAGCGGCGCTAAATATAGCCGCTTTACCGCCAGCGCCCCCACCGCTCCAGTGTGAAAGTAGCCTTAATGGGATTAAAAGGGTCTGTGGTAGAACAAACAATCCCCATGAGTTGGTCTGCTCAGACTGGCGCAAGCGATTTGTTTAAGTGAATAATGAAGAGTACCTCCAAAATTACTACAACAGCACAGCAATGGGGTTGCATACACTCATGCTTTAAAAGCCAAGTAGGAATAAACAGCGATTACACTTACTGGACGTTTTTCTCAGCAACTGGTGTAGGGTTGTAGGCATTGATGTGTCTAGAATGCACAGGTCATTCTATGGTCATACCCAATAACTCCCTCCCAGGTCAACAGGGTGTATTGGGCACAGTAGGATGCAGTAATGAACCCACAAAGCAGAATATGCACTTCTAGTACCCCTTCCACAAAGCGTCACGTTCTCTTATTAGATCTGACAGAGGGTGTTTGCAGAACAAGTTTACATAGGGGTCACTATGGAACAACCCTCAGGCACAAGGAATGCACAACATTGTAAATATAAACTCAGAAACCCAAAGTCCCATATCATTTCAGTATGGTTAAAGGGAAGCTATAGTATTCCATTATAAAAATAGCAACAGTAATAATCTCATTCAATGTTGTAGGTTGGCAGTCCTGTGTGTGTGTTTTTGACATTAGTTTTACACTTTACACTTTATACATATTAAAACCAGATGAACCCTACAACAGTTTAATGCAGATAACTGCTGAAATCTGAGAAAACTGCTTCTTCATAATATTTTTGATGCTTTTGTAATATTAAAAATTACTTACTCTGCTAACGTTTACTGAAACAAACAGGACAGTGTGGTACAGTAGATACAAAAGATAGATAGAAAGTACAGCACTCACGTTGTGTGGGCTAGTTGGTTTTCCAGTTGCCCTGGCTCCTCGGAGACTCCTGGGTCTGAGTAGGTATAGAGTAAAACCAATGACAAGCCAGGCCATGACAATCATAGCAACATTAAAGCCACCATCGGAAGAAGAAGATGAATTGGGTCCAGGCACTGATAAGGAAAGGAAACCAATTGTAAATTTGTTTCTGAACTCTATGCCGTAGTATCTTGTACATCTACTGTGTTCAGTGGATAAAACAAATATAAAACCATTTAAGCTTTTTCCACATTAATGTAGTAAAGGAAACATGCTACCTGGACCTATACAGATATACAACATCTTTTTATTGGGCTCCTTTCACACTGCCAAGACTTGAAAGTCACGCAATTTTGACGTGATTTTGCCTCCATTTCAGGGAATGCCTGTCTTCGAAGAATAGCATAAAAAAAAAAAAAAAGAAGAAGGTTTTGTTTTGCAGCACTGGGCATCTTTAAAAAATTACGCCCCCAACTGCCCATTGCTTACAGTGGTGTGAAAAAGTGTTTGCCCCCTTCCTCATTTCCTGTTCCTTTGCATGTTTGTCACACTGTGTTTCGGAACATCAAACCAATTTAAACAATAGTCAAGGACAACACAAGTAAACAAACACAAAATGCAATTTGTAAATGAAGGTGTTTATTATTAAAAGGTGAAAAAAAAAATCCAAACCATCATGGCCCTGTGTGAAAAAGTGATTGCTCCCCTTGTTAAAACATACTAAACTGTGGTTGTCCACACCTGAGTTCAATTTCTCGAGCCACACCCAGGCCTGATTATTGCCACACCTGTTCAAGGCATCACTTAAATAGGAGCTGCTTGACACAGTAAGGTCCACCAGAAGATCCTTAAAAGCTACACATCATGCCGAGACCCAAAGAAATTCAGGAACAATTGAGAAAGAAAGTAATTGAGATCTATCAGTCTGGAAAGGGTTATAAAATTTCCAAAGCTTTGGGAATCCAGCGAACCACAGTGAGAGCCATTATCCACAAATGGCGAAGACATGGAACAGTGGTGAACCTTCCCAGGAGTGGCCGGCCGCCCAAAATTACCCCAAGAGCGCAGCGACGACTCATCCAAGAGGTCACAAAAGACCCCACAACAACGTCCAAGGAACTGCAGGCCTCACTTGCCTCAGTTAAGGTCAGCGTTCATGCCTCCACCATCAGGAAAAGACTGGGCAAAAATGGCCTGCATGGCAGAGTTCCAAGGAGAAAACCACTGCTGAGCAAAAAGAACAAAGCTCGTCTCAATTTCTCCACAACACATCTTGATGATCCCCAAGACTTTTGGGACAACATTCTGTGGACCGATGAGACAAAAGTGGAACTCTTTGGAAGGTGTGTGTCCAAGTATATCTGGCGTAGAAGGAACACTGCATTTCAGAAAAAGAACATTATACCAACAGTAAAATATGGTGGTGGTAGTGTGATGGTCTGGGGCTGTTTTGCTGCTTCAGGACCTGGAAGACTTGCCGTGATAAAAGGAACTATGAATTCTGCTGTCTACCAAGAGATCCTGAAGGAGAATGTCTGACCATCTGTTCGTGTACTCAAGCTGAAACGAACTTGGGTTCTGCAGCAGGACAATGATCCTAAACACACCAGCAAGTCCACCACCGAATGGCTGAAGAAAAACAAAAAGAAGACTTTGGAGTGGCCTAGCCAAAGTCCTGACCTGAATCCTATTGAGATGTTGTGGTATGACCTTAAAAAGGCCGTTCATGCTCGAAAACCCTCTAATGTAACTGAATTAGGACTGTGACGGACCTCGTACCCAAGATGTCCGCCGTAACTGCTTCCTCTGTCCGGTACCACACAATCCAAGACCCCCTTAGCTTACCCAGTCACCAGACAACACCAGTGTAGGGTACATCAGGAATGCAACTTTATTTGACATGTCACACTTATATACAGTTGACAGATGACTCAAGCCTAACCTAATTAGCATGAGCTAATTATCTTAATCAACACTGGACTCCATCATTCAATTGCAGGGTTAATTAGCACACACAACAATAGGTGACACACTTCTACAAGCCAGACTATACTCAATTACATAACACAGGTGGCTGGAGTTTATGAGTCATGACATTAGCGTCTCTTGCTAATATGCCAAATACACATACAGATTCTATGTGTATTGGGGGGCCAGCATGGACCTGAATCCAAGTATCCCCAGCTCAGGGGTCCCAGGCTTGCAGCTCAAAGAGCACTGTTCCCCCAAATGCCAGGGCCCATAATCACAAGGCAACAGGCTCGCACTCAGTCCCCTCCAACAGCCCGTGTCCCGGCTAGGTCCATCACAAGGACAATTCTGCAAAGATGAGTGGGCCAAAATTCCTCCAGGACGCTGTAAAAGCCTCATTGCACGTTATCGCAAACGCTTGGTTGCAGTTGTTGCTGCTAAGGGTGGCCCAACCAGTTATTAGGTTTAGGGGGCAATCACTTTTTCACACAGGGCCATGATGGTTTGGATTTTTTTTCACCTTTAATAATAAACACCTTCATTTACAAATTGCATTTTGTGTTTACTTGTGTTGTCCTTGACTATTGTTTAAATTGGTTTGATGTTCCGAAACACTTAAGTGTGACAAACATGCAAAGGAACAGGAAATGAGGAAGGGGGCAAACACTTTTTCACACCACTGTATAAATCTGCTCACAACATGTAGAAATCCGCCCTCACTGACATAAGGTCGCCATGGGAGCACAGGGCACAATCTGACAGAGATGTATTCTGTTGGCTATTGTGCGCAGTCGCCTTCTCAACAGCTGATCGTAAAATCAGCTGTTGTGCTGTTCAGTACGATGCATGTGCAGTACAACCCAGGCACTTCGATAGCGGGCACTTCGACAGAACACCGGCAGTATTCATGCAGCCCCAGACCAGGACACTCCCAACACCATGCTTGACTGTAGGCAAGACACACTTGTCTTTGTACTTCTCACCTGGTCGCCATCCCATACGCTTGACACCATCTGAACCAAATAAGTTTCTTGGCCTCATCAGACCACAGGACGAGGGTTCCAGTAATCCAGGTTTTTAGTCTGCTTGTCTTCAGCAAACTGTTTGCGGATGATGCTTGTGCATCATCTTTAGAAGAGGCTTCCTTCTGGGACGACAGCCATGCAATTTGATGCAGTGTGCGGCCTATGGTCTGAGCACCGACAGGCTGACCCCCCACCCCTTCAACCTCTGAAGCAATGTTGGCAGCACTCATATGTCCATTTCCCAAAGACAACCTCTGGATATGATGTTGAGCACGTGCACTCAACTTCTTTGGTCGACCATGGCAAGGCCTGCTGAGTGGAACCTGTCCTGTTAAACTGATGTATGGTCTTGGCTACCGTGCTGCAGTTCAGCTTCAGGGTCTTAGCAATCTTATAGCCTAGGCCAACTTTATGTAGAGCAACAATTCTGTTTTTCAGATCCTCAGAGTTCTTTGCCATGAGGTGCCATGTTGAACTTCCAGTGACCAGTATGAGAGAGTGAGAGCGATAACACCAAATTTAACACACCTGCTCCCCCTTCAGACCCAAGACCTCGTAACCCTAACAAGTCACATGACACCGGGAGGGAAAATAAATAATTGGGCCCAATTTGGACATTTTCACTTAGAGGTGTACTGACTTTTGTTTCCAGCGGTTTAGACATTAATGGCTGTGTGTTGATATATTTTGTTTTAATTATTTTTATTAATAAATTTTTTTTTACATATACAGAGAACATTTCACATTATTACAAGTTCTTGTGCACATATTTTTTATATATATATATATATAATATATATATATATATATAAATATATATATTTATATAATATATATATATATATATATATATATATATATATATATATATATATATATATATAAATATATATATATATAAATACACACATATATACAATACTTGTACATAAAAACAAAAAAAAAAAAAAAAAAAAAAAAAAAAACACACACAATCAACAAAACACATGGATCAATCTCGATACATTTTTCAAAGAAACCAATAGTGTTGATATATTTTGGAGGGGACAGAAAATTTACACTGTTATACAAGCTGTACACTCACTACTTTACATTGTAGCAAAGTGTCATTTCTTCAGTGTAGTCACATGAAAATATATAATAAAATATCTACAAAATTGTGATGGTGTACTCACTTTTGTGAGATAGACATGCATGCATACATACTTGCATACTATCAATTTTTCGGTTTCGGCACGAAAATCTCCATTGGGTGCGCCTCTAATTTTATTAAATTCAGAAGGTTTTTTTTTAAATCTTAAAGCGGAGTTCAACTCAAAATTGAAACTTATCCCCCCCCCCCCCCCCCCACGGTGGCACATTTAACACCTTTCAAATGGGTACCTGTTTTTGACAGGCAACGTTTCCCACTTCTGGGTGATGGGGCCGGGGGCCTCGTCTCCCAGAAGTTTGGCCCCCCCTCCTACTTCCTCTGCCGCTGGACCAATAAGATAGTACAGCTCACTTCACGCATGCATAGTAGGGAACGTGGAGGGGGGGGGCTGGATCTCCTCTTTAATGCATTCTATGCAGCAGCCCCCTAACACTTAGCTGAGCCCCATCTCGATCCAACAATGTTGCACAAGAGAGATTCAGCTGTCCGGGACTCTCCCTCCCGGTTGGCTGGGACACACAGCGGGCACCATTGGCTTCTGCTACTGTCAAAGTCAGTGAGCCAATGAGGGGAGGGAGAAAGGGAGAGAGAGGGGGAGGGGAGAGAGAGAGAGAGAGAGAGCTCTGAAGAGAGAGAGAGAGAGAGAGAGAGAGAGAGAGAGAGAGAGAGAGAGAGAATGGACAGAGCAGCAGCTCGGGTGCCCCAATGGCAAACTGTTTGCTGTGGGGGGTACTCTGCAGGAGGGAGGGGCCAGGAATGCTGGCGAGGGCAAGTATAATTTTTTTTCTTTTTAATAATAAACACCACGGAGACTTTAGTATCATGTGATGTAGGTAAAGTAGGTATTAAGGGTGGCATAGTGACAAAATTAAAAAGGAAATTCTTGCTCACCATGTGTAAGCAGAAAGTTGTTTGCAGTGTGTCATGTAAGGGTAAAAAAAAAAAAAAAAACACATACCTGGCAAAACTATTGACAAAGTTTTGTGTTGTAAGTGCAGAGACCTGGACTTTGTAACTGGATAAACTTTTCCATACTGGCAAATGATACTGCACATGAGCTATGGTTTAATGAATAGCCCAGTAAAAGTGAAGAAAAAACAAGGGAAAAAGTGGAAAAGTAAAGAAAAAAAAAAAAAAAAAAAGAAGAAAAAAAAAAAAATGTAAAAAGGTTGAAGTACCAGAGCTGTCTGGAATGGCATTTTTTGAGGCTTGACATGGGGGAGGAGCTTGTTAACTTTTACGGTGTCACTTGTGTGTCAGAATGCTAGTATTCTATACAACTGACAAACTACAATCATAGCAGTGCATGCTGCCCCTTTGGGGCACCAGGGGCAGAGGGTGCCTGGTCCAAGTCTAAAAAGGGATCGTAAAATGAAATGACTCGCATTGAAAGTGCAAATTTTTCTACACCTCGATTCATTCAGCTCATTCTGGCCACTCTGCTGAGGGGAAGCTCCACAGGTTACCTCCATCACAACCAAGAAATCAAACTCACTAGTTTACGAAAAAGCAAAATTGGTTTTGGGAAGGGTGACCTTATTCTAATTATGTGGAACAGCCAGAAATCAAGACTGCTATAAAAGAGAACAAGGGGGCTCAAATGTGAAAAGTATTATGAAATAGGTTTAGATTTACATCACCATACATACAGAGAAACCGTGAAAAAAAAAAAAAAGTGGGGCGGCTGCTGCATCAGGGTTACAGTGCCAAGCTGACCAGAACTCATTAAAACAGGGCTGTCAGTTCTGCAAGAGTGATTTCACCCCCCTCCTTTTCTCACAGACATGACACAGGAGAGACAGCCTACTCTGCCCTTTCCCCTAATTATTCAATGGCAGAATGAATTCAGCCAATCAAGAGAAGACTGTAGGAGGAGAAAGGAACTGTGGGATATGAAGTCCAAGCACAAACATCCTGACTGACTTAAGGTGAAAGGACTGCAAATCCCAGGCTGCACTGCAGAGAATCAAGAGAATTCTGGGAGAGACTATAAAAAGTATAGGGCGGACTAGGCCCAAGGTGCTTTGTTTCCTGGATCCCCTCATGTGGACACCATCCTGTCGCTGTGAGAGGGGGATGCAGCGGTGTATCACGTTCCAACCCAGATGAGAGGAGCCTGGCTCGGTTTGCTGACCATCTGACATCCATCCAGCACCGCTCCGGTCACCTGCCAACCTGTATACGGAGCTTCACATCAAGAGATCGATACGGCGGATCCGCTGCACCAGTGTCGCTACATGAGCTACTGTCCGGAAGGCATCGGATCGGCCTGGTCGTTGGTGAGAGGGCAGTCTTACAAATCCTGTCTCACGGTTTCATTGGGACACTTTGCACAGATATTGATACCTTAGGGGGCATCCAGATTCGGATAAGCCCCCTGCAGACCCTGACAACCACCGAGCAAGGGTTGTCGGAAAGAGGCCCTTGTCCCCATCAACATGGGGGCACGATGCTTTGGGGTGGGGGGCGCAGAGCACCCCCCATGTTGGTCTGGTTCAGGAGGGGGGGGGGCGCTTGCTCGTCCCCTCCCTTTCCTGACCTGCATGCTCAGGTAAGGGTCTGGTATGGATTAGGGGGGGGGGGGGGTTCCCCTCCGAATCCATACAAAACCCAAGGGCCTGATATGGACCGGGGGGGGGGGGGGGCACGCCGTTTTTTTTTTCTTTTTACTGGTAAGTCTTTTTTTTACATTTCAGCTGATGACTCATCGGTTTTTAAGGACGTGGCGACAAACTTCCCGACCCCCTCCTTAGCAACTAGCTATATATATATATATATATATATATAATATATATATATATATATATATATATATATATTATATATGTAAAAAAAAAAAGAAAATCCGCGGCAAAAACACGGTACTTGCATTTTGGATGCGGGTCCATGTTTATTACATGCAAAACGCTGCATTTTGCGGGAAGAAAAGTCCCTGACCCTTTCCAAAAAAACGCAGAGGCACAAAAAATGCATTGATGTGAACGTGTTCCATAGGAACCCATTTAAAAAAAAATGTCCCTGCATTTCTGCAAAATGCATCAAAAAATGCATTAGTGTGAATGGAGCCTAAGGGCTTGTTCACACTATCTGCATGCAAATGTACACAGTTTTAGTGTGCATGCAGCTGTCAAAAAAAATAAAAAATTACATGAGCTGTGGTGAGGAGGGGGCAGTGTGATGCACGTTTCAGGACATGACATGGTTTAGTTTTTTTTTTTTTTTTTTTTTTTTTTTTTTAACTTTATTCATGTCTACATGCTCTGCCATGCGGTACTTCTGTGCACTGCAGTAAAACGCCACAAGTCTTCATTTTACCACAGTCCACTGCCCCACCTGCATTATAAAATATATGGGGCATAAACCATTGTATAAAATATCCCGTAGCGGTAACTGGTGTTTTAAAAACAAAAAAACAAAAAACAAGATTGCTGCACACAAAATTTGGTGCAGCTGTGTGCATAGTAACCAATAAGCTTCTAGGTTTTAGGGTCCATTCACACTTGTTATGTCCAATGTTGCATGACAAGTCGCACAAGTCATAGCTCAATGTTTGCAATTGCACCCATTTAGTGCAGCGATTTTGAAAAGGTGCCTGCACCATTTTGGTGCGACTTTGGTCCAGAGAATGTAAAGTCGGATCACACACTGCAAATCATGTGACTTTGGAGACATGCTAATGTGAATAGAGCCTCAATGCTTAAAGTGTTACTAAACCCAGGAACCTGCATTCACTATATATCACCTCCCACAGTACACAGAAATGCAATAGTCTTAGTAAATATAAGCTGCTAAATACCTTTTCTCATTATCAGTATATAGCAATCTTGTGACTGCTATCAGTTCCTGGTAAAGCTTGTAGGAGGAGTTTTCATACTGTACTGGCTGTCCTATCAGAATCCAGGACCCCTGATCCTCTGTCTGGACAGTGCCGATTGGCCCTGTACTGATCACATGCACGCACCCAAGAAAAAAAATAAAATAAAAAAACCTCTAGAAATAAACAAACTGAGCATGTGCAGCCTGACTCCAGTAGCTCCGTCTTATCTGGACATGTTCTGGAGTCAGTGGAAGAAAAGGAGGAGGATCTGTGCATACAGGATCAAGCAAGCAGTCTTTTTACACAGAGTATTTACCGCTTAGGTTCCACAGTGAGCATAACAAGAATGCTTTACTGCATATACAGCCTGATCTTACTGTTATGGGTTTAGTAACACTTTAATTGGACAAGCTGATTGTGTGCATCAGTTTTAGTAAATCTCCATATATGTATGAACGAACTCAAAAGATATTGTTCTCAGCTACACAAATCATTCCCGTAGCGTTGCAGTAAGATACTAGAATCAAGATAAACATTTTACAGCACTACCGAGTAAAAAGTAATAAAACCAGTGATCACTGATTGTACAATAATCAAAAACGAAGTCAAGGTATTCTGTGGCCAAATGTTTCCAGATTTGATCCAAGCGGTGGATCTCAATGATAAAACGTAAGGGAACACTTCTCTTAATTACGGTTTTGTGATTATTTCAACCACCTACTTCTGAAGACAAGTCATAAAAACATGGAGTTTTGTCAATATCTTCAGAGAAATTAATTCTTGCAGTGGTTTGAATACACAAGAAAAAAAAAAAAAAATAAAGTCTATAGCTGGGTGGAGAAACCTGCAGAATGCCTGAAGTGCAGTGATTGTGCCTTCTTGCCTAAGGCATCTCACAGGAGTTTAATAAAGATTGACACAGATAAAGCGATGTTCTTCCAAATGCGTACACACCTACATTGCAAAAAACACCTGCCAAACACAAAATGTGTAAGCAGAACATGGTGTACGTCAGCACTGACATGAACAATGTACATTGTATTCTCCCGGACACATCACAGAAAACTCAAATACCTCACACACACTTCATATCATTGATCAGTACATCAGAATGTCCATACCCATGCCAACACCCCCATTTCTATTATTAGCTATAATGGAAATACTGCATCTCTTAGCTGTGCAGACAATCAACTGTGCCATTCGTTCAATAGAATATACAACACAACCCTATATGGTATCTCCTTCCAGTGAGATAACTCCGAGACATGGATTGCAATCTGCTAGTCAGGACCTTGTTATCTACTGTATATTTGGTATGCAAGATTATTCAAAACATTGTCCTGGACCATAGTAAAATCAAAAATGATAAATAATGAACAAGGATAGTATTCCACTTTAGCGCTTCCGATGACTGGCCGCTCAAAGTTGAGGATGTTAATAAACTGGAAGATTTGGTCCTCAACCCTCATAATAGGCGAGAACAATATACGAAAACGTGGTCCTACTGGAACATGTTCATCTACTCTGACAAGGGCAAGTGCCTTCTAGACACCCGTTTTGGAGCTTGAATTCTCTCAGCCTTCACTTTTTCCGTGCGTATCCAGCATATTTCTCCTGTACTGGTACAGTGTCCTGGTACTGTTGGACCTCAGTGCAGCGTTTGATACTGTGGACCACAATACTCTACTCATCCGCCTCACAGAAGTAGCAGGAGTCGCAGACTCAGATCTACAATGGTTCGCATCCTTCTTAGGAAAATCGGTCTCAGACAGTGAAACTAGGAGCTTTCACCTCTGAAACACGGGCAATCTCTTGTGGAGTCCCTCAAGGATTACCCTTGTCGCCAGTACTCTTCAACATCTACATCCGCCCACTCCTCAACATCATCAGAAGATCAGACCTCTGCTTCCACTCATACGCTGACGACACGCAATTATATTTTTGTATCACCGGACAAAAAGACCATCATCAGCAATTAGAAAAATGCCTCACTATGATAGACGACTGGATGACCACTAGCTCCCTCAAACTTAACGAATCGAAAACAGAACTTCTTATTCTACATGCAAATCAAAACCCCCGAACCAAGATCCCTTGGACACCACCCACCATTTTTGGACAGACCATCGCCCCTAGGACCAAGGCCAAGAGTCTGAGTCATTTTTGACTCAGAAATGTCAATGGATGCCCAAATAGGAGCAGTAGTCCGTGGTTCTCACCATCTGCTCCGCCTGCTACGCAGACTCATCCCTTTCATTCCAAAGGAGGACAAAGCAGTGGTAGTTGGAACAATCATAAATTCTCGACTGGACTACGCTAACTCCCTCTACATAGGATTACCCCAATATCAACTTGCGCGCTTACAACTTATCCAAAACACGGCGGCAAGGCTGATAACAGGAAAAAAACCCTGGGACTCCATCTCCCCTTCCCTGAGGAACCTACATTGGCTAACTGTAAGGAACCGGGTCACATTCAAGACCCTCTGCCTCACCCACAAATGTACACATGGAAACGCTCCGCAATACCTTCGAGAAAATAAAACACTACACACCGAATCGCAGTATTCGATCGGCTAATCAAAATCTCCTCCTCATTCCTAAATCCCGCTACAAATCAAAGGGGGAACGGAGATTCCCTGTCCAAGGACCACGGCTATGGAACGCTCTACCAACCGACATTCGCATGGAAGAAAACCATCAGGCCTTCAGGAAGAAACTCAAGACCTACCTCTTCTAGAAGCTCGACAACAAAACGCCAATACAGCGCCTTGAGGCGATTCAGTTCGCATTGTAGCGCTATATAAGTTATTCATTCATTCATATTTCTCACCTCCACTCCATGTCAATTTTTTTTCTCTTTTTCTCTCCACCCCCCTACTCTGTCTCATTTGGTCTTTTCTCACTTTTTATGCTCTTGAGCCTCCCTTCTCCCTCCTAGAAAAGTGGGTGTCCAATTGAGCTTATTATATGACCGGTAACAGACAGTACTGGAGTTTGAAGACGTCCTGCTTGCCTACAACCAAAGTGGCTCATAGCTGTTTCTCAGGTAACTCTTCTCACTGTTGGACCGTACGACAATACAAACGTCAGAAGTGACGCAACGTGTTGAATAGTTTGTATTTCTTTCATTTAGGAGCATGCATACTCATAAGAAAAAAATAAATAAATAAATAAATAAAACACACGACGTAGAGTTCAGATCCGACAACATTTTTTATAGTCTGCACATCCATCTTTTGTCTGACGAAAAAGCAAAAATTGTCTGTCGAAAGCACCGTACCAATGATCCGAAAGTCTGCAGACAGCTTGTCGTACAAATTTTTCCATCCGATTTTTGTATCGTGTGTAGGGGCCTTAAGCCTGCCTTTTAGTTGCACAAAGCCACAGCTTTTGATTATATAGCATTACAACCTGGGCATCATGTAGGCCAGCCACCAAAATCCTTGTTTGCCCCTCTCCGCACTGGGGTCAGGTTAGCTGAATGACAAAGAAACTGAGGGCGAAGACAAACGCTGGCATACTAGTCAGTACCAAAGGTGTATTTTGCCTTATAAGAATACATAACCTCTAATGTTGGGTGTACTACATGTGTGGATGCTGCTGCGATATGTTTGTTTCTTAAATTCTAGAATAGGGTGCCTTGAGATTGTGCAGGGTTTTAAAGGGTGTCTTGAATGAAAAAAGGTTGCGAAACACTGGTTTAGAAAACTTGCCCCAGTTGCTTATCTCAGCCCTTCATAAGCTAATGCTGGAAGCCTCTTCCCTGTACGATTCATTTGTAATCGTTACTTTGGCTGAGCTAGGTTGGAGTGCTTTGCAGCACCGAAAACTTCATTTATAAAAAAGGCACGGTTCACACTTGAGCGTTTTATAGCTTCAAGCAGAAAATTGCTCATCAAGCCACATCCTATTAGTTTCAATGGCCCATGTTCACATCTAAGCACTATCGTCCGACGCAAAATGCCTGTCGCTCAAAAAAGTACACAAGCTTCTTTGAGGCAGACTACAAGCGTTTTTTTGCTCCATAGATTTCAATAGAAAGGGCTGAAAACGTGTGAATTAAGCGCTTTACAAGGGTTTTTTTTACAAATTTTCTGCTTAAACAGCAAGTCTTATCCCCTCAATTAGACATGTGCAAAATGGAACAATTTGTTTTGTGTACATTAAGATTTAGTTGGAGGAGGATGTAAAATAAACAGAAAAAACGGTGGTGTTGTCGACTTGTGCCCTCCATCGAAAAGTGCCCGCACATGCGCAAAAAAGAAGGGGACTCCAGCTGATTTCCCGATCAGCTGGAGTGACGTCACCATAGCGCATGCGCAACATCGTAGGAGGCGCTTTTCAACGGGAGATACCACTTCACGGGCACAATTGAAAACTATGCAAAGAGCAGGACACCGTAGTTGTCAGATTGACCCTCGCTGTTGCAGGGCGGGTTGTGGGTGTGTTGAAGCACAGGTTTTGTCTGTGTTGCAACTCGCCCTTAGACACACCAAACCCGCCCTGCAACTCAGACAAAACCCGACCTTGAGCACACTGTAAAGTCACTCCGCAACAGTGAGGTACAATATGACAAATAAGGTGTCCCTCTGCTGTTTGTATAGCATTCAATTGTGCCCGCCAAATGGTATCTCCCGTCTAAAAAAGCCTCCTACAGTGTGCGCATGCGCTATGGTGAAGTCACGCCAGCTGATTGGGAAATCAGCTAGAGTGCCCTTCCGTTCCACGCATGCGCGGGCACAAAGTCGATAGAACACTGGCCCCCTCCCCCCCCAATCCATACCCCCCTGTTCCCCACAGCCCTGGGCTGTGGTTGTGGGGGTCTTTGGGTGGCGTATCAGAATCTGAAAGCCCCCCAGATCCCACCACCCCCTACATGAATGAGTATGGAATACCTACCTACACACTCTATAAAGACTCAGGAGTTTGACAAGTCCTTCTTTAAAAAAAATAAAATAGAATTTTTCAATTTCACACCTCTTGCCGCACAGCGAATGACCCCGCCACATGCGACGTCACCGACCCAGCATGAACTGGTCAGTGATGTCACAAGGGGCGGGGTCACCCACTGATGTCATTGGGTGACTCCACCTCTTAGCTATTCAAGAAAATGTCACACGGAGGAGCAGTCAGTGCTCGCTCATTCCTGGCCTGCATGCTCAGATAAGGGTCTGGCATGGATTGTGGGGGAAGACCCCATCCTGTTTTTATTTTGGCGCGGGGTGCTCCTTAACCACTTCCTGCCCAGCGGCTGTCATATGACATCCTTGATTTTGTGCGGGTATATCTGAATGATGCCTGCAGCTACAGGTATCATTCAGATATCAGCTTTTTCAGCCGACGATTCCCTACACCACAAGACTGATCATATCAGCTGTTCCACAGCTTGAGAGTTCTTACCGGTGGCGAGAGGAGACGTCCCCCCCTCCCGCCGACCCCCCCGATGCTTCTACAGACTCACTGCTTGCATTGGCGAGTAGTCAACAGGATCCGCTGGCCCCAGACGTTTACCATAGAGATTTCCGGTGGACCAAATGGTTGCCGCAGTCAAGACGTCACACCCGGCCTCTGCATTCAAACAAATGACTCCGCCTCAGCTGGGAAGCCGAGATAGTTTCCCTAACCCCCCCCCCCCCCATTTTAGGCTTCCCAGCCTAGAGGTGAGATGTGGGGGTCTTAAAAAAGTAAAGTCCAGCCCACACATGAAAAACTGTGTTCAAACCACACATGTGAGGTATCGCCACGAACGTTAGAGCGAGAGCAATAATTCTAGCCCTAGACCTCCTCTGCAACTCAAAACATGTAATCAGTAAAAAAAAACAAAAAAAAAAAACACACATTTAAAATGTCGCCTATGGGGATTTTATAAGTACCGAAGTTTGGCGCCATTCCACGAGCATGTGCAATTTTGAAGCGGGACAGGTTAGGTATCCATTTAATCTGCGTAACTTCATCTTTCACATTATGTAAAAAAAAAAAAAAATACAAAAACTGCGCTAACTTTACGGTTTTGATTTTTTAAAGCACAATCTTTTTTTCCAAACGGTTGAAAAATTGCAACGACCACCATTGTATTCTCTAGGGTCTTTGCTAAATGTCTATGTAATTTTCTAGCAAAAAAAATAAAATAAAATGGATTTTTACATGTAGGAGATAAATGTCAGAATTGGCCTGGGTGGCAAGTGGTTAAAGTCCATACCAGACCTGAAGGGCCCGGTATGGATTAATGAGACACCGCCCCTTGTTTTTTCCACTTATTTTTACATTCACCCGTCAGTGGGGAAGCCCGCTGATTAATAACGGCTATTCTCCACCCAGAATTCTTTTTTTTTTAAATTCTTTATTTATTTTTGTCAAAGGTACTAGACATTACATATTCACACCATATTTCCACATCAACAATCACGTATTTACTAATGTTTACTTATCACCTATATTGGTTTGGCGAACTTCCATCTTTTTACCGACCTATTTCGTCTTTAAGTCCTTAATGTTTACCTCACCGGTAATAAGTACCATTTTGCACATTAGTTATCTTATTCTCTATTCTTCCCTTTTTCTTTATTCCCCTGAAAAACCCTAACCCCAAAAACCCCTCCCTATAAGATAAAAAAAAAAAAAAAAAAAAAAGAAGGATGGTGGCCTCCCATTTCCGTCCCCCTGTCCCTCAGCGAGATGTGATTATTCTAACTTTTTTTTCCCCCTTTTCTTTTTTTTTTTTTTCCTATTTACCTTCTTTCTGCTTTCTCCCTTCTCATCTTCTCTCATTCTTCCCTCCCCCAATTCTTTACTCCTCCCTTCTCTCTTCCATCTTTTTTTTCCCTTCCTCTGACTGTACAAATCGGTCCCATATTGCCCATGTTTGCTCATATTGTTCTTTCCTATTTTGTGCCGAATAAACCAAATCTTCCATAGCTCCAATCTCTAACCTTATTTAACCATCTTGCTATGGATGGCGGTCTGGTATCCCTCCAATGCAGAGTAATACAGGCCTTAGCCGCGTTAACCAAATGACGAAGCACTGACCTTTTATATACCTTTGTTTGAATCTTTGAGAGATGGAGCAAAAAGAAGGCAGGATCCTCCGGCACCAAAATATCGGTAAGTTTTTGGGAGAGTTCGTGAACTTCCTCCCAGTATGCCCTCACTTTCGGGCAGGCCCAAAAAATATGTAGCATGGTTCCTTCCTCTCTACTGCACCGCCAGCACCTATCTGAGATTTCCCTCGAGAATTTATTCATCTTCGTTGGGGTATAATACCATCGGGTCAATATTTTATAATTTAATTCCTGTGTCCTCGTATTAATTGACGAGTTCAGTGCCCAATATATGATATTTTGGCGCTGAGTTGTAGTAAAGGTTTTATTCAAATCTCTTTCCCATTTACTAATGGATGGTATCACAAACCCCTCCCTCGGGGTATTCAAAAGCGAATACATCTTCGAAATCACCCGGTGGAGTGGTTCTTTTTCATCACAGTATAATTCGAATTTGGTCAATTGGCGTTGATAGTTTTTTGGTTGCCCCAGCGTTCTCAAAAAATGGTTTACTTGTAATGCCTGCCACAAACTCAACTCATATTGTCCTCCTTTCTTCATCAATTCTATTATTGTTGGCCAACCCCTTTGTTGGCCAACCCCCAAATTATCCTCTTTATGCAACCATTATCCCCTGAAGAGAACTATTACAATAGATTTGAAATGTGTTGGGTTCTCTCTCGTTACAATTGTTTCATTTGAGTATTGGTTTCCATGCATTGCAATCCGTTTACCATTGTATATGCCCCCCTCTTCTTGCATCCTGTATGTTTCATGTCCTGCACTCAACTGATTTTTTACTCAATACATTTTGATATACTACACTCTTTGACCTTACTGAAGCAGCGTCCAATTAGAGGAAACAATTTTCAGTGATTTATCATTCAATTTAGGGATGTGTGTTAGCTGACTTCTTCAGTCTAAACTCAAAAACGCCATTTATCGATATTCTCCACGTTGTACCAAGGTTGATCAACTTGGATACATTCAGCCTGCCCATACATGGTTCGAATCACAGCCGGTCTCTGCTGAACTGGCCGATTTGAACCGTCTACGGTCAGCTTTAAAGCTCTTCCCACTATCAGCGCAGTGTTGCCACACCCACCATATGCCACAGTGAGCCACACATCCCTGTATTCCCGAGGGGCAACCCAGATCTTTTACAATCCTAGCAATGCATCAAATATGAGACAAAAAAGGTACAAACGGTCAGGTTTTGTTTGTTTTGGGATCCTGATAGCTACAGGTGAAAAGCCCAGCAATGAAACCGGAGGTGGCGAGGAATTAAACACATGAGCAAGATTTATTTACCAATCTGCTTACTCAGAGCTATGCAAGTATTATTAAGAAAAAAGGTGCTCCTTTCTACTTAAAACCATGAACTCTCATTTTTTAAAACAGGAATAGCTAGTTTTGGCATCGTCACCAAGACGTTTCCACATTCCTGAGCACACCTTGAAAAGATTTATATTCTAGTGGCTAAGAAAGTTCACAAAATCTGACACTACAATTATATTCAATTCAAAAGAGGTCTGAGAAAATGGAGCAGAGATGGAGGTAGCACCTGCAAGCATAGAAGTATATCTGACTCCACCTAAACTTGCTAAAACACACCATTACCAAAAGTATTGGGACGTGTGTGTGTGTGTGTGTGTGTGTGTGTGTGTGTGTGTGTGTGTGTGTGTGTGTGTGTGTGTGTGTGTGTGTGTGTGTGTGTGTGTGTGTGTGTCTTCGGCCCAGGGGGGCTGCCTGGCCAAGGGGAGTGTAGAGGTGGGTGGGGAGTAGTGTGACATCATGACTCTGCCCACCGAGCACCAGCAAATAGACCCGCTCACCAATTCCGGAGTTTTGTGGGGTTCCTACAGATTAAGGGGGCAACATTGCTAAGGTAGGGATACATGCAGGAAGCTCATATATATTTATACTGTGCCATTAGTTGATGCAGGGTGGGTTTTGGGAGGGCGGATAAGCTCAGTTTCTAATGTGTCCAATTAGCCACATAAAATATTTATGTGCATTTTCAATATATCTATCTAACACATTATGCTGTAAATGGACTGGATATCTGTACCCCGATCTCAGTTCAACTTTGCGATAACGCCGTCTTATTGCCTTTGGTATTTTCTTACCTCTTAAGTTGATCTGGACTATGCTAGCTTTACTAGTGCCCCCTCCTTTTCGCAATCTTTTAAAATCAGCCAGGAACATACTGTATTAGTCGCAGGTGTCAATGTCAACTCTGTCCAAGCACAAGTAAATTACATAAATATATATCCCATAGTTTGTAGATGCTATAGGTTTTGCGCAAGAGTTTGGTCGATAGTAGTCTGCAAAGCCAGCCTACATGGATCGAACAAAATTTGGCTACTTCAGCAGGGACCAGCTAAATTTTCAATCCATGTATGGGCACACTGAGGTTATACAGGGGGAAAAAAATAAATAAAACATCGATCCACCAATCTTCTGTACAACCATCCTGTCAGGTTTTTCCTGCAAGCTATAGCCTGCAACGCCGATCACTGTATTCTCATAGCGGGGAAAGACTCCCCATTGTCAGAATGCAATAGATCAGCAGGAGGATTCTCCCATCCACATCAAATATATGAATGGCGGATTCGGGGGCAGTTTTTTCGTTCAGCTCGCTGGTTGAACAAATAACACTAACTAATGTATGGGCTGCTTAATACTACTAATGGTGTGCTTCAGTATTGTGAGACAGAGCACACAGGCCAGTACCAGGAGACCGAGAAAACAATTGGGCAAGTACTGGGAGAGTGAGAGCATGCGAGTCAGTACTGTGAAAAGTCAGAGGGCATATGGATCAGTACTGTCTGTAGGGGCAATGGCAACCAGGATTTGTTAGTTTTATTTATATAGACACACACACACACACACACACACACACACTTGTATTTGTGAATTTGTGTAAATGTCAGTAAAACATTGGGAATTAGTGATCACCATGGTGGCCAGCTGTAGTTTGCTGGCTCCAAAATTGTTCAGTATGTTACCAGATCTCAGAATTGTCCAGGTCTGCCCTATTTACTGCGCAGACTGTGGTGTGCTGTCCTGATAAATCAGCAGGCGACCCTTCCTATTAAAAGTTCTCCCGTCTAAGGCTTCATGTACACGGGACGTTGTTCAACCTCTCCTGAACGATTTAACTTGACAGCTAGACACCGGCATCTAAAAACGTCCGTTTAGCCGTGTTTACGTCTAGAAGCGCTAGAAAAAAAAAAAAATTTCCCCCAAAATAGCCAAAAATGAAAGACGCCTGTAAACGAAAAACGCAGCTAAAGGCGAGTTACCGCATTTGACATGCCTCTAAAACACAGCTTCCGATTACGTCATTGGTTGTTCGGATGCCAGTGTCTAGTTGTAATGGTGCATAATAAAAACCTGTGGCTTTGTGTAAAAAAAGGGCAGGCTTGATCCACCTGCTGGCTTGTATACAATTTGATCCATTTTTTTTTTTTTTTGAATTTATTAAGGTAGGCATTTTGCCAAGGCCAAGGCACCCCTGAAGAAACCTCTAGGCACCCTGGTTGAAAAGGCTGCAGTGGTTCTCAACCCTGTCCTCAAGTACCCCCAACAGGCCATGTTTTGGGGAATTTCTCTTAGATAAAATAGCTGTCCAAAATACCAAGCCATTAACTCACCTGTGCAAGATATAGGAAAACCTGCAAACATGGCCTGTTGGGGGTACTTGAGCACAGGGCTGAGAACCACTGATCTAGTCTACTTTTGAATGCATAATGTCACACAAAAAAATGAAACCCATATGATCCATTTAGTGGGGGGGTGATGGTGCGCAGTCCTGGAGAATGTTCCTTCAAAACCGGTCAGCAATTATAGCTTATACATTTATATGTATAAAGAAACAAACTCCCTTTAGATTAGCTCAAGATAAAAAGACAAAAACAGACTGGGATATTCTATATGACCAAGTTAGTTTTCTTGTTTGGAACATGCTAGACTTTGGAGTTCATGAAAGACCTACTAATACCATATATTAGCCGACAAAAAGAGGAAATGCCTCTAGACTCCCAACTGGATGCCAGGAGAAGACGATTCAGGGGAGCAGTGAAGCCATTATTATCGAGTGCCAGAAAACATCACAGTCAAGAGAATTCTTAACTCACCCTCGGGAAGTGCTGAATAATAAAATTCTTGCACCAATTACAGACAAATTTCAGATCAGACCATGTAAAGCCACACTACATGATCAAATTTTGCTCTATGTAAAAGCAGTGTGTGCAAATGATGCCTATAAAAAAACATTCGTACAGATACAAAAAGGTCCTGTATAAAGTGTTCAGTTGTTAATCAAACGTCTCTTTAACTTACAACAGGAACATAAGAAACTCAGACTATTCTTCAGACACTTTGCACATGAAGCCTAATATACACCACTAATGTGCTACAAAAAGGTACAAAACAGGGTGTTAGTATGCGTCCTTCCCAGAAGCACATACCAGAGAACTCCACTGCCACTCTGTGGAGCCACCAGGAAAATACGAATAATTTCAGATACGGAAGGAGCTTGTGACTTCCTTCATGTGAGATAGTGCTAGGCCAATGACTAAAAACCAGTGCTGTTATATGGGGACAAAATGTCAATAGAAGGGACTTCTCAATTACACGTCAAGGTCTTCTTCTATGGGCAGCTGAACAGAGCAGTAGAGGGGGGGGGGGGGGGGGGAGCAAAAAATATTTACTTTGTGCTACTGTGGGGAATTAAAGAGAACCTGTTACTTAGTCTTGCCTGGGCAAAGCAAAAAAAGTTAACGTTAGGTGACTCAAACATGCTTTGAAAGATTAAATATTTAAAAAAAGTGCCTAAGAAAAAAAATAAAAATAAAAAACGAGCTATAAAAAAAAAAAAAAAAAAAAAAAAAACTGTAATAATGATAAAATACACAACAGAAAACATGTATACTTACATTCTTGCAAGCATTCTGTGTCTGTACAATAAGACTGAGACTGCCTAAGCTGTAAGAAAAAATAAAAAAATAAAAAAAAGTTAGAAGCTTTGTTATTTTATCTGTAGATAAATTTAACATCACTTGGCTAGGACACTCATTCCATTAATAAGTTATGATTTGTTAGGATAGGTTTCAATATGGGGCAAAATATATCATTCCTAGAAGCCTAGTGTAGGACTGGAGCCAGCAGCTGTACCCCAAAAACCAAGATCACATCCAAAGGAGAGCTGTGTGTTACAGTATATTTGCTGACAAGCTTAAATAATGTTAGCTTTTACCCATTTTTAGGAGCTGCTGCAATAAACTGACACTGAAGACTACAATTCACCCTTCTACCAACTTCTGATGGTCATTTTCTATGGGTTTGTTCACACCATGTGCAGAAACGTGAGTTTTTCTGCACCCGTCTCTGAAAGGGTACAAAGAAAGCAATTGATTTCTATGTGCCCTGTTCAAACCACAACACTGGTATCATATGCATATCTTTACTGCATAGAGAAACAAAAAAAAAAAAAACAAAAAAAAACACTTGTGATTGTGACAACATTGCGGTGTGAACAGGACACACAGGGAACAACTTTTTCCTTGAATCCCTGCAGAAAAAAAATATAAAAAAAAAAAAAAAAAAAAAACGCACACCTCTGCGCATGGTGTGAAAGCTCTAAATGCTGATGTGCGGGGTTTCACTGCTGAACTGAACTACATCTGCTAGCTTGTTAGCTGGAATTCACACCGACTAGTCTGAGGTAGGCCTCCTTTTTGTCTACAAAACATTTGTTATTGTTCTTCCATATTGTGCGTCTAATAACAAGATACACATTCAAGTAAAGGATTTTCTTTTTACATATTTATTGCTTCTGTGAGTGTTTCAGAGACACCCTTTAGGCCTCCTAATTTTACATCCCTTTAAAAAATAGAAATGGTTATGTCATTGATAAGGTCAGGGGTACGAGAGGCACACTGCAGTCACTGGCTTTTCAAGGGAGAAAACAAAAATGGTGATTAGATAAAATATGTAATGTAATGATATGCCCCCCCCCCCCCCCCCCCCCTGCCTGAGAAGCCTTGACTGATGGTGCTCGTAAGTACCCAATAAACATCATATCATATCCTAATCCCTTGGAATGTGGTCGGGTCAGGCCCCCAACTTTCAGTACTATTAACCATGGTAGCTAGGACAAATGGGAAGGATTCGAACACCTCATCATTGTATACCCCCCCCCCCCCCCCCCAGACAGTAATCTGACTGCTGCAGCCTTCAATATTTTCAGACCCTCCAGTTGAATCTTCTTGCTGAACCTATACAGTTAGTCCCTACAGACTTTTATGGGGTGGTCTTGCAATAGAAAGACAAAAAAACAAAAAAGAAAAACACACAACTATTTTCTCCGAAAGTAGTTATCCTTTAACAAAAAAAGAAATACTAAAAAGGGTCATGTGACTAACAGTCCTTGCAAAAAGGTAACATTCAGGGCAAGCCCTTCAGTCAGCAGCTCTACTTACACCCTACTACCCACAATACATACAGTGGATAGAAAAAGGCTACACACGCCTGTTATGTCAGATTTCCGTGAAGAAGAAGAAAAAAAAAAAAAAAAAACACACATACATAATTTCAAAACTTTTTCTACCTTTAATGTGACCTATACATGTACAACTCAATTGAAAAAAAAAATTAAATATTGAGGGAAGTAAAAAATAATGTGGTAGCATATGTGTGCACACCCTCTGATAACTGGGGATGTAGTCGTGTTCAGAATTAAGCAATCACATTCAAACTCATGTTAAATAGTCAGGACACACCCGCCATCATTTAAGGTGCCTTTAAAGTTCAGCTGTTCTAGTAGGTCTTTCCTGACATTTTCTTAGTCGCATCCTACAAACAAAAGCCATGTTCCGCAGAGGGCTTCTAAAGCATCAGAGGGATCTCATTGTTAAAAGTATCAGTCAGGAGAAGGGTACAAAAGAATTTCCAATTCCAATTTAGATATACCATGGAACACAGTGAAGACAGTCATCATCAAGTGGAGAAAACATGGCACAACAGTGACATTACCAAGAACTGCACATCCCTCCAAAGAGGCCTACAGGAACATTAAAGGAGCTTCAGGAATATCTGGCAAGTACAATCTCCCGTATTCTTCATATGTCTTGGCTGTGGGGGTAGAGTGGCAAGACGAAAGCCTTTACTTAAAGCGAAGTTCCACCCAGGAAAGGGGGGGGTAGCGGATACCTGTCAAATCTAGGTATCTGCTTCCACTTCCAGAGAAAGATCACTGCAATCTTGTGCGGCGAACTACGCAATATCCGGCCCCTCGTCCTCCTCTCTCCCCCCCCCCCGCTGCCTTCTGGGAGACACACAGGTCCCAGAAGACAGCAGGGATCATTCAGAAAGCTCAGTGCGACTTGCGCATGCGCAGTAGGAAACAGGCTGTGAAGCCATAAGGCTTCACTTCCTGTTTCCCTTAGCAAGGGAACCAGGAACTGCACCCGGAACCAAGGGACGGGTCAGCTTCGGGTGCCGACATCGTGGGCTCCCTGGACAGGCAAGTATCCATATATTAAAAAAAAAATAAAAAAAAGTCAGCAGCTGCAGCATTTGTAGCTGCTGACTTTATTTTTTTTTTACCCAGGCAAAACTCCGCTTTAAGAAAAACCACCAAGGCTAGTTACATTTTGCAAGAACACATCTGAAGTCTCCCAAAAGCATGTGAGAAAATGTGTTATGGTCTGATGAAACCAAAGTTGAACTCTTTTGCCATTATACAAAAAATATATGTTTGGCGCAAAAACACTGCACATCATTAAAAGAACACCATACCCATCGTGAAGCATGGTGGTGACAGCATCTTGCTTTGGGGCTGTTTTTCTGCAGCTGGAACAGGGGTCTTAGTCAAGGTGGAGGAAATTATGAACAGTTCCAAATACCAGTCAATATTGGCAAAAAAAAAAAAAAAAAAAAAACCTTCAGGCTTCTGCTAGAAAGCTGAACATGAAGAGTAACTTCATCTTTCAGCATGAGCACGAGCCAAAGCATACATCCAAATCAACAAAGGAATGGCTTCACCAGAAGATTAAAGTTTTGGAATGGCCCAGCCAGAGCCCAGACCTGAACCCGATTGCAAGTCTGTGGGGTGATCTTAAGAAGGCTGTGCACAGCAGATGTCCTCGCAATCTGACAGATTTGGAGTGTTTTTGCAAAGAGTGGGCAAATATTGCCAAGTCAAGATGTGCCATGCTGATAGACTGGTACCCAAAAAGACAGTGCTGTACAAAAGGTGCTTCAACAAAGTATTAGTTTAAGGGTGTGCACACTTATGCAACCATATTTTAGTGGAAAAAAGGTCAGAATTTTTTTTATCTTGGTCTCATTTTTTTACATCACAGAAACCTGACATTTTAAATCAGGGGTGTGTAGAATTTTTAGATTATACTTACACGTTGCGGTTTGCAAGTGGTTTACAAAGATTTCAGCTAAAGCAGTCAGCCATATTGCCAGTATCTTTTTCAGCTGGTGGAATGCTTTCAGAAGCTGATGGTGGGGACGCCGAAGTTTTTCAAATTTACAGTTTTCACCGGTGCTCGAAAAATGATCCGGCTGGTCACAAAGGCAATAAAAGACTAGACCATCTCAGATTGCCTCTATGGCCTTGGAGGACCGAAGTGACTTCTGATCCAGGGTGGAAGTAAACAATACATTTTTCTTAAAGCAAAAAGATAGTTACCTTTTTAAAAGAAAAAAGTAAACAAGAGATTGGGGGTCTCTGACCCCAGATCTCTCCATAAAAAAGGACCTTGCATTTCTTGTAATAGGAATAAAAGTGATTAAAAAAAAAAAAAAAAAAAAAAGGAACAGTGTAAAGATGAAGTAAATAAGACTTTTTTTAAAGCGCCCCCATCCCTCCGTGCTCACTTGCAGAAGCGAACGCGTATGTAAATGTTGTACGCACTACACGTGAAGTATAACCACGAACAGTAGAGCAAGAGCAATAATTTTAGCGCTAGACCTCCTCTAACTCTAAACATTTAACCTGTAAAAAACAAAAAAAAAAATCAAGTTAGACTTACCGGTAACTTGTTTTCCAAGAGTCTTTCAGGACAGCACCTGAGAGAGTGACTCCTCCCTTTGTCCACAGGAAACACCTCTTCCACCAAACTTTAAAAGGAGGCTCCTTCCCACATATGGTCAGTTGTAGTAGAGAACCTCCGGCCCCAAACTGGAACACATAATCGAGATATGGTTAGTCACAGTATATATATGTAAAACACATTAGGGCGGGATGCTGCTGTCCTGAAAGACTCTTGGAAAACAAGTTACCGGTAAGTCTAACTTGATTTTTCCCTAATCGTCTTTCAGGACAGCACCTGAGAGAATAATAGAGACTTACCCCCTTAGGGAGGGACCACAGCCTGCAGAACCTTTCTGCCAAAAGCCTGGTCTCCTGCTGACAGGAGGTCCAGCCTGTAATGACGGACAAATGTAGACATACTTGACCACGTAGCCGCCTTACAGATCTGATCTGGAGTGGCACCAGCTCTTTCTGCCCATGTAGTGGCTTGAGCCCTAGTTGAATGAGCCCTAACCCCCTTAGGGGGGGATTGACCAGACTCATTGTAAGCAGTAGAAATAGCTGTCTTGATCCATCTAGCTAAGGAAGCCTTGGATGCCTGCTTGCCTTTTTTATTTCCAGAAAAGAGAACAAATAAAGAGTCTGAAACTCTAAAGCCCCCTGTAACTTCTAAATAATGCAACAAGGTACGTCTTACGTCCAGGTTGTGAAACTGCTCTTCCTTATTGCCCTTCGGGTTAGAACAGAAAGTTGGGAGAGTAATCTCCTGGGATCTGTTATGGGAGCTCGCTACCTTCGGCAAAAACCCCGGATCTACTTTAAGGACAATTCTGTCTGAAAAAACTGATAGGAAGGGCTCTTTTACTGAAAGAGCGTGCAGTTCGCTAATCCTTCTGGCTGAAGTGATTGCTACAAGAAAAATTGTTTTAAGGGTTAAGTTCTTAAGGGAAATGCTCTGCAGGGGCTCAAAAGGCTCTTTAGTAAGGGCCTGCAAGACTACGGAGAGGTCCCATGAGGGAAAAGATCTTACTGGGACCGGTCTAGCCCTGGAGAGCGCTTTGAAAAATCTTGTGATTAAGGGTACTGAGGATAATGATCTTTCTAAATAGACCCCTAAAGCTGACACCTGCACTTAAAGAGTGCTGACGGCGAGCCCTCTATCTGCCCCTTTTTGCAGAAATTCCAGAACTGAGACTAGGTTTTTTACCTCTCTATGTTCTGCATGACTAAAGGACGCGTAGACCTTCCAAACCTTGCCATAAATGGCCCTGGTTACTTTCTTTCTACTGGAGAGCAAAGTGGAAATTAGTCTTTCCGAAAAGCCTTTGCTTCTTAGCAATTGCTCCTCAGATACCAAGCAGTGAGTTTTAGCCTGCTTACATCTGGATGATGCACTGGCCCCTGAGTTAACAAATCTGGTCTCAGCGGGAGGTGCCAACCTGGTTTGACTGCCAACTGTAGGATCAGAGAAAACCAAGCCCTTTTTGGCCAAAACGGGGTTATCAGGATTACTGAAACACCCTCTTTTTGTATTTTCCTCAGCACCAGTGGAATTAGCTGAAAGGGGGGAAAGCGTACCCCAGTTGAAAATTCCACTGCTGTGCTAAGGCGTCTGTCCCTTGAGAACCGTCGTTTCTCTCGAGGGAAAAAAAAAAAAATGAGGAAGCTGGGTGTTCCTTCTTGAGGCGAACAGGTCTACCTGCGGAAGGCCCCAGATACTGGAGATTAGAGTGAACACCTCTGTGTTTAGGCTCCACTCTGCTTCCTGCACTGTCTGTCGGCTTAGATAATCTGCCACCTGGTTCAACGTGCCTTTTAGGTGGACAGCGGATAGAGACAGAAGACTGGTTTCTGCCCAATCCATAATCTCTGCCGAAAGAAGATACAAGGACTTGCTCCTTGTGCCTCCCTGATTGTTTAAGTAGGCTACTGTAGTGGCGTTGTCTGACAGTATCCTGACATGGCACCCTAGGAGGTATGGGGAGAAGGCAGCTAAAGCTGCAGCGACTGCTTTTAATTCTCTCCAATTTGACGATCTTCTGGATTCGTCCTGAGACCATGTCCCCTGTGCCAAGTCCTGACCCATGTGTGCCCCCCATCCCCACATACTGGCGTCCGTTGTGACCACCTTTTCTGTTGGGAAGGACCAAAGAAGGCCTTTCTGTAAAACTTCCTGACCTCTCCACCACCACAGCGAGCGTCTGACCCTGGGAGGAACTCTTACCCTGGTGTCGAGGCTCTCTGACCTGTGATCCCACGTTCCTAAGAGGAACCTCTGGAGGGGCCAGAAATGCCTCCTTGCCCACTGGATGGCAGGCATCGAAGAAGTCAAGGTCCCCAAAACTGACATGATTCTTCTCACCGAAACCAACTGGTTCGTTTGAAGAGCTGAAACCGCCCTCTGAATCCTGACCTTTTTCTCCTCTGGGAGAAAAATCCTTTGTTCCACTGAGTCTATCTGGAACCCCAGAAAGAGTATCTTCTGGGTCGGATTGAGGTTTGATTTTGGGACGTTTACTAGCCACCCCAGAGCCTCCAAGTGACCGCGAGCCCCGGCCAGATTCTCCTGCAACCTCTCCCTGGAGGGGGCAAAGAAGAGGAGGTCGTCTAGGTACGGGATTACCGCAACCCCCTGAAGACGAAGAGGGGCGAGAGCCTCCGCCATTACCTTCGTAAAGATACGAGGGGCAGACGAAAGGCCGAAGGGAAGGGCCCTGAACTGCAGGTGTACAATCTCTTTGCCCATATTCACTGCGAATCTCAAGAACTTTTGAGACTGCGGAGCTATGGGAATGTGCAGGTAAGCATCTTTTAAGTCTATAGATGCCATGAAGCACCCTTTTGTCAGCATGTTCCTGACTGAGAAAATTGAATCCATGCAAAATCTTTTGTAATGGACCAATCTGTTCAGGGTTTTAGGTTGAGGATTAACCTGTAGCTCCCTGATGGCTTTTTTAATCAAAAAAATGTGAGAGTAGAACCCCCTGCCCCTCTTCCGGGGGTACCGAAACAATGACCCTCTGGTATCTCAGATCCTTTAACAGGTTCTTCATGGCTAGGGCCTTTGTGACATCTCTCGATAGGTTTGTCACATAGAATTTTTCTGGCGGGGGTTCTAAAAACTCTATTTTGTAACCCTGGGACAGCATGTCTAAAATATATCGATTTTCTGTCATGCTGGCCCAAGGAGGGAGAAAACTCTGAAGTCTTCCCCCTACTGGGAGGCCCAAGTCATTGGGTCTTTCCGGAGGTCGCAGGAGGATGGAAAAGGACATTTCCCTTTCCCTTACCTTTCTGCGACGTCCAGTTCCTCCTTTTCTCCTGGGGTCTGCTTTCCTGAGCCCGGGGGGGACGAAAAAAACTTTTTGGCTGGTTGCTTTTTCTTTTTGATTGGAAAAGACTTCTTTTTGTCCGCTGTCCTATCTAACACAGCGGCCAAGTCAGGGCCAAACAGTAAGTCACCCTGAAACGGGATTCCACAGAGTTTGTTCTTGGAAGCCGCGTCTCCTGGCCAGGTTTTTAACCATAAAGCCCTTCGGGCTGAGTTAGCCAGGGCTGCAGATCTGGCTGTCATTTTAATAGACTCAGCTGAGGCATCAGATATGTATGCTACTGCAGTTGAGAGGGTAGAGAAAGATTCCAAAATTTCTTGTTTTGGGGAGTCTGCTGCAATATGGGCTTTAAGTTGGTTTAACCAGAACTCCATATTTCTGGAAACGACCGTAGTCGCCATAGCAGGTTTTAGGTTTCCCATAATGGATTGCCAAGCTCTTTTTAGCTGCAAGTCCAACCTCTTGTCCATGGGGTCTTTTAATACTCCCATGTCTTCGAATGCTAGGTCAGTCGATCTTGAGACCTGGGAGAAGGCGGCATCAAGTTTTGGATTCTTATTCCAGACTTCTGCCGGGTTTTCATCGAAAGGAAAACGCCTTTTTAAGTTTTTAGGGAAAAAAGGCTTCCTTTCTGGCTCTGCCCACTCCTTTTTAATAGCCTCAGATATGACTGGGTGCACTGGGAAACTGCGACTCTTAGGTTCGCTGAGTCCTGCGTACATTTTGTCATGCAGGGACAACTCTTTTTTCTCCTCCTCTAACCCTAAGGTAGTACAAATTGCCTTCAACAGGCCATCCACCTGTTCCAAAGACAATTTAAATTTAGAAGGGAATTCCTCACCTTCTTCATCCCCCTCAGATTCTTCTCTAGACTGGGTGGGGGGAAAGTCCCTCTTGGGTGAGAGATAACTCATTCTCTACCGACGGGATCACAGGTGAGCCTAGGGAGGATTGTGAGGCAGAGGGTTGACTCAGGGATGGGCTCACTAGTGAAGAGCGGAAAGACTGTATAGTCGCATCAAGCTCCTTTTTGACTGATGCGATCAGATCGCTGCAAGCGGAGGAAGCTTCTTCTTTCACTAGTGCATCTATGCAGACCTGACATAAGGTCTTCTTCCATCCCTCTGGTAGTTTAGCTTTACATGAGGGGCATTTCCTTTTCACTGGATCAGAGCTCTTGGCCTGCCATAAGAAAAAGAAGAAAAAACCCAAACCCGTGAGACAACCCATCCCTATTGAAAGGCTCACCACAGGTGCACAATGAAGGATAAAGCAACTGCTTCATGTGCCCAGACAGGCCCCTGCCACCGGGGGGGGGGGGGGGGGGGGGTGGGGGGGCGGTAGGGGAGAGAGACCTTAAGGTAAGGGAGGACAGCAAATACTGTCCCTTACCTGGGCCTTGCTGGTGCTTGTGCCTGTCCCACTCGCTGCTGCTGCCGACTCCATTGATGAGGCGCTTGCGATAACTCGTGGCTAAAACGCCGGTTCCGGACTCCAATAGCGCCTGTGCGCAGGACCAGAACCAGCTAAATAAGCACCAGCCCCGTCCCTCCCTTCTCCTCCTGCGACTTCCGGCGGAAATGACGCCGCGCGCCTGCTCCGTAGGCCCCGCCCCTTCCGGACGCCTCACTTCCGGCGGATGGAGCACAGCATGCCACCCCCAAGATGGCGGCGGCGTTTTCAAACAGCAGCAAGTGGACCGGCATACATTTCAAAAACAAGCCGGCCATTGCTGCTGTACACCGCCACCCAGGGGCAGAACCCACAGCAGTCTAGCTCCAGTGAGCACCATGAAGGAGGAGAAGGAGCCCAGCCAACAGCACCGTAGCATCGCTGTGGAATGGGAGGGACAGCTCCCCTGAGGTAAGAAAAAATGGTGGAGTAGGATCCTAGGCCCTCAGGATAGCACCTAAAAGCCCTGTCTCCCACGAAGTGTTCCCTCCGGAGGAAACACAAAAACTGACCATATGTGGGAAGGAGCCTCCTTTTAAAGTTTGGTGGAAGAGGTGTTTCCTGTGGACAAAGGGAGGAGTCACTCTCTCAGGTGCTGTCCTGAAAGACGATTAGGGAAAATACATTTAAAAGCGTCACCTAAGGAGATTTTTTAAGTACTGTGGTTTGTTGCCATTCCACGAGCGTTCATAAATTTTAAAGCATGAAATGTTAGGGAACCATTTACTCGGTGTAACGTTATCTTTCATATTTTACAAAACAATTGGGGTATATATTACGTTTCGTTTTTCTTGCAAGCGTACGATTTTGCAAAAAACTTCCTCTGAAAAACCAGGTCCAAAAAAAAAAAAAAACATGGATGAGCGCGTTTGGGTTGGAGGAACTTTACTGGCCTGCACAGAGTCCTGACCTCAACCTGATAGAAAACCTTTAGGATGAATTAGAGCAGCGACTGAGAGCCAGGCCTTCTCGTTCACATCAGTGTCTTACCTCCCAAATGCGCTTCTGGAAGAATGGTCAAACATTCCCATAGAAAACTCCTAAACCTTGTGGACAGCCTTCCACAAGAATTGAAACTGTTATAGCTGCAAAGGGTGGGCCAACTCAATATTGAACCCTACTGACCAAGACCAGGATGCCATTAAAGTGCTAGGTGGGTAAAGGCAAGCGTCACAATACTTTTGACAATATAGTATATATAATGTTTGGGGGTTGCAAGCAATTTTTTTTTTTTTTTAGCAAAAAAATACGGATTTACACTTTTAAACAAAAATGACCAGAAAGGGCTTGGTCTTCAAGTGGTTAAGAAGTCATAGACTAATGCCTAGGCACTGATAGTGTAGGAATCCTGAAGACATCAAGTAATCTGAAGCAGCAAAAACACACATTATCACTTACTGTACATTATGTATGAACCTGTAGGAACTAAACCAAGAGAACAAAATCAGCCTGAGAAATACGTACCAGAGAAATCAGTCTTCGCATTGCATAGTTATGGGAGCAGATGCATTCACAGGGATCAAAATTGCCCTCCGCCATGTTCACTGTTCATATATGTATAGTAATCTAGGTAAAAGGAAAAAAATAAAATAAAAATACTGCTTCTGGTCATAAATGGAGAACACACAAAAGAAACGAAATAAAAAGGCTCTTGTTCCCATGACAACTCAAATATTTGGATTTTTCCCCATCACTTTCTGTATGGTGACCAAAAACAAACAGAATGGGTGTGCCTCCCTATTGGAAACACAGATAGCAATAGAAACCTGACGAGGATACACACACACACACACACACACACACACACACACACACACACACACACACACACAAAAGCAAGTACACCCCTCACATTTTTGTAAATATTTTATCATAACTTCATGTGACAACACTGAAGAAATAACACTTTGCTACAATGTAAAGTAGTGAGTGTACAGCTTGTATAACAGTGTAAATTTGCTGTCCCCTTAAAATAACTCAACACACAGCCATTAATGTCTAAACCACTGGCAACAAAAGTGAGTACACCCCCAAGTGAAAATGTCCAAATTGGGCCCAATTAGCCATTTTCCCTCCCCAGTCACATGTGACTCGTTAGTGTTAACGAGTCACATGTGACTGTCTCAGGTGTGTTAAATTTGGCGTTATCGCTCACACTCTCTCATACTGGTCACTGGAAGTTCAAAATGGCACCTCATGGCAAAGAACTCTGAGGATCTGAGCGTGCCAAAAAATGTTTCAAAGAAATTGAGCTTTCACGATTTTAGAACAAAAAAAGTAAACTTCACCCTCTCAATAACGAAAAGGGAGGGTGCTGTAAATGACTTGAGTAGTAGTGGGAAATTAACATCCTGCACTCTCACGCCTCAGATCAGTGTACCCCCCCTGCTCATCTGCCCCACCACTGTAACCCCATGCTCTTCTGTCTTACTGCTGAACCATCTTCTCATCTGACCCAACACTGAACTTATCTGCTCATCTGCCCCACTACTGCAACCCCCTGCTCATGTGTTCCACCGATGTACCTCCTGTCGCCTCTACACATCTGCCCCACCTCTGTACCCCCTGCGCCTCTGCCCCACCGCTGTAAACCCCTGCTCATCTGTTCCACAGATGTACCTCCTTTCTCCTCTGCACATCTGCCCCACCTCTGTACCCCCTGCTCCTCTGCCCAACGCTGTAAACCCCTGCTCATCTGTCCCAACACTGAACCCCTCCTGCTCATCTTTCACACCACTGTAATCCCCTTCATCTGCCCCATCACTGAACCCCCCTGCTTTTCTGTCCCACTGCTGAACCCCCTTCTCATCCCTTCCACCACTGTAACCCCCCCCCTGCTCATCTGCCCCATCAATGTACCCCTTTTCGTATTTGCCCCACCACATCTGCTCCACCGCCATATCCCCATGCTCTTCTGTCTCACTACTGAATAACCTTCTCATCTGTCCCAACACTGAACCCATTGCCCCACCACTGTAACCCCGCTTTCTCATCTGCCTTACCAATGTACATCCTGCACATCTGTCTCACCTCTGTACCCCCCTGGTCTTCCGCCCCACCATTGTAACCCCCTGCTCATCTGCCCCACCATTACACCTCCTTTCACATCTGCCCCCCCCCCAAACACCCCGCTATAAGAACAAGTTTCTTCTTAGACCAGAGTACAGTGTAACATGAACGTTGGTGTGTGGGCACCCTCTAGTGGCAGACACACCTGTCTACAAGTCACCAGACTGATACAACTGAAAGAATTAAAAGACTCTTCATTACGCTGCATCACATTCTGAAAGCGAGTTTTTTTTTAGCCCCCCCCCCCCCCCTTCAGACATTTCCAGAACACCTTGTGTATTCTATACTTTAAAACACTAAGGGGCCTATTTATATAAAAAATCTTTTTTTACAAGATTAAATCCTGTATAGCGAGCACCATTTAGTGGCTAAAATGCAGTATATTTTCTCATTGAAGAGTTTCAGAAAACTATACCATATTTTGGCCACTAGATGGTGCTGACAATAAAGAAATGAGTCCATTACGGAAAATATGACAATTTTTTTTCTGACATTTGGCCAACAAATGTTTTAAACATACCGCTTTGCTACTATGAGCATCATGGCCTCCAACACTGACCAGAGAAGAACTACAAGAAAGAGTCCTTACCAACTTAGGTGCCCGTTTACGAAACTGAACAGCAGTGATCCTCGACCAGATACTCTGGTACTCTACCTCGATCAGACCCCCCCCCCCCCCCAAGTCAGTAACCATGCCCCCCCCCCCCCACCCCGTCAATGGAGAGGTATAGAGGTTGGCCGTCTGTCCGTGTACTTCGCAGTAATAAATTATCACTGCTTAATAAATGGACACCTCTGTATTTCAGTGAGTTTTTGGTACTGTAATGTCGTTATGTCTCACAAGATTCCAGCATCAGGGGGCATTCTCCAATGTTTGACGTGTCTGTAGATAAAAGGAGAAGCGATCTACACCGCTTCATAAACTGGCACCCAGAGGAGAGAGATCTCTGAATGCCTGAGAATAGAGCAGTGGATATTTTCCACTGCTTCATAAACAGACACCTTACTGTTTGGGACACAGGAGGGCACAAAAAAAAATAAATAAAAAAAAGGAAGTTGTATAGCTCATCAGAATATACTGTAGTAAGACTACCTAGTAACAGGACAGGTTGTAAAAGGTCACATGTCCATCGTGTTCAAGCAAATAAAACCATAGTTGATCTAGATTTTGCCATAAACCCTATAACAGTGATGGCGAACCTATGGCACACGTGCCACAGCTGGCACGCAGAGCCATCTCTGTGGGCACACGAGAGGGTCCAGGACAGAGCTAGAGGTCTCTCTCTCCTCTCAGCCACCATCCCTCTCTTTCAGCCCCCCCCTCTTTGTGTCCCCCCCCCTCTTTGTGTCCCCTCTCTCTCAGCTCACCCCTCTCTCAGCATCTCTCTCGCACCCCTCTCTCTCTGCCCCTCTTCTCTCTGTCCCTCTTCTCTCTCTCTGTCCCCCTTCTCTTTCTCTGTTCCCCCTCCCTCTCTCTGTTCCTCCTCTCTCACAGCTCACCTCTCTCTCAGCATTTCTCTCACATCCCTCTCTCAGCCCCTCTCCCTCTCTGTTGCCCCTCTCTCTCAGCATCTCTCTCACACCCCTCTCTCTCACACCCCCTCCCTCTCTCTCAGCCCCCCCCTCTCTCTCAGCCCTTCTCCCTCTCTCTCTGTCCCCTCTCTCTTTCAGCATATCTCTCACCCCCCCTCTCTCTCAGCCGCCCTCCATCTCTCTCAGCCCCCCCTCCTTCTCTCTCAGCCCCCCTCCCTCTCTCAGAATCTCTCACACCCCTCTCTCTCAGCCCCCCCCTCCCTCTCTCTCAGCCCCCCTCCTCTCTGTTCCCCCTCTCTCAGCATCTCTCACACCCCTCTCTCTCTGTCCCCCCTTCCCTCTCTCTCAGCCCCCTCCTTCTCTCTCAGCCCCCCTCCCTCTCTGTTCCCCCTCTCTCAGCATCTCTCACACCCCTCTCTCTCTCTGTCTCCCTCCCTCTCTCTCAGCCCCTCTCCCTCTCTCTGTTCCCTCTCTTTCAGCATATCTCTGCCCCCGTCTCTCTCTCTCTTTCTCTCGAATTGCCGTGTTGGCACTTTGCAACACAAAACCAATGTATTTATGTATTTATTTCAGTTTGGGCACTTGGGCTCAAAAAGGTTCGCCATCACTGCCCTATAAAATGTGATCTAATGTGCTCTAATAAGGAAACAGTTGCTTTCAGATCATAACATTCAAAGAACTCCCTAAACCCAGGTTCACACCAGTGCGATCAGACATTGCATGCGATTCGCACCAGTGATCACATGCAATGTTTGTGAGATGCGAGTTCAGCCATGCAGTTGTATGGCTGAACTCGCATTCGATTCACACAGAAAAAGTGCAAGGACTATTTTTTTTCCGCGCTAGAATTGGATCGCATGGGTGTCCTCACCTATGCAATCCGATTCTTGTGCGAGTTCACAGTTTGCTCTGCGATCTGTGAACCAATCTGGGGGTGTCCTTAAAAATGTAATGACACACGCAGTGGTTCGCAGAAGGCAGTGTGAATTGCCTGGAGAAGTGCGATGCTGGAACCGGCCCGGTAATTGCGACGGTTCCCGCATCAGCATGAACCTAGGGTCAGGGGTGTAAAACTCAGTTTCATCGAGGGCTGCGTCAGTATTGTGGTTGCCTTGAAAGGGCTGGTTATATCTGTAAGACTATGCATCTACAGAGTGCAGGAGTTAAGGAGCCCTGGATATGAGGGCCACATCAAATGGCCTGGGTGGGGGGGGGGGGGGCGGCGGATTTGGGCCACATGTGCCCCTAGAAAGATCAACGATTTACAATGTTATTTCTCAAACCTTTTCTTTTTTTGCCAGTAAAAAGGATTTTAATAAAGTCTGCAAGGTATAAAACTCAAAAACATTTTTTAGTTAGATTTTGTGCATTTTTTTTTTAAAAGACATCTAACCCCTTTCATGAAACAAACAGTCTGCAAGAACTAGAAGACTATTCTAGGTTTCCACATCTTTCAGGCTCCATTCACAGAACACGCAAAAAAAAAACAAAAACAAAAACAAAAAAAAAAAAAAAAAAAAAACTTTGCGTTTGCAGAGCCATTCATTGTTAATGGCACCACAAATGCACCAAAACGTGTGGTAATAAAAAAAAATTAGAGTTACGCTTACCGGTAACGTCTTTTCCTGTAGTCTTTCAGGACAGCCACCATGAGAGATAGTCTCCTCCTCTTCCTCTAGGAAACACTGCGCCAGCCCATAAATTCTCACTTCCCCTGCCGGACCTCAGTTTTTTTCGAGATAACCTCCGGCCAGCTGGGGAGACACAAGAACACATTAATAACATACTCAATTAACATTGTCAAGCTGCGTTCTGGTCTTACGTAAGACCCCCCCAAAAATTACTCGGGTGGGTAACCGTGGCTGTCCTGAAAGACTACAGGAAAAGACGTTACCGGTAAGCGTAACTCTAATTTTCCCTAGTCGTCATTCAGGACAGCCACCATGAGAGGATAAGCGAGCACTTACCAGTTAGGGTGGGACTACAGCTTGCAAAACCTTGCGTCCAAAGGCTTGCTCGCCTGCCGAAACCAGATCCACTCTATAATGTCTTATGAACGTGGAATAGCTGGACCATGTTGCAGCCCTGCATATCTGGTCTGGCGTAGCTCCAGCCCTTTCTGCTTGAGAAGTTGCCATAGCTCTTGTCGAGTGTGCCTTGATACCTGAAGGAATCTCTTTCCCTGATAAGGTATATGCTTGGCCAATTGTTGACCTGAGCCACCTGGCGATTGTGCGTCGGGACGCTCTGAAACCCTTTCTGGCCCCAGAAAATAAAATAAACAGTGAGTCTGACTTTCTTATTGATTTGGTCAGCTCAAGGTACTTTAGGATACTTCTCCTTACATCTAAAAAATGAAATTTCAGTTCCCCTTCACTTGTGGGGTTGGGACAGAACGAAGGTAATACTACCTCCTGGCTTCTGTGGAAACCCGAAGCCACTTTCGGCAAAAAGGCCGGATCAGTTTTGAGCACTATCCGGTCTGGCAAAATTACACAAAACGGGGGTCTAATTGATAGAGCCTCAATTTCACTGACCCTCCTGGCAGTGGTTACCGCCACCAAAAAAACAGTTTTTAACGTGAGATCCCCTAGCAAACACCCGTCTAAGGGCTCAAAAGGAGGTCCTGTCAAACTTTGCAGGACTAGGGCTAGATCCCACCCGGGGAAGGGTGGGCTCCTGACTGGTCTCTGCCTAGACAGAGCCTTAAAGAACCTGACCACCCAAGGATTGGAGGCCAGAGATTTCTCCAAATAAGCACTGAGTGCTGATACTTGACTTTTAAGAGTGGCTACGGATAACCCCTTGTCCGCCCCACACTGCAGGAATTCCAGCACAGCTATGGGACTCTGCACTGAAAAGGAACTTGCTACACACCAGTCATTGAAGCAGAGCCAGACCTTTCTATATATCCGACGCGTCTCCTTTTTCCTGCTACTGAGAAGAGTAGAGATTAACCTGTCTGAAAAACCTTTAGCTTTCAGAATGCCTTCCTCAGTAGCCAGGCTGCCAACTTCCATTGGTGAACCTGGGGACAAAGGACTGGGCCCTGCGAGAGGAGATCCTCCAGAACTGGGAGGAACATGGGGGGCTCCGCTGCCAGCTGTCTGAGAACCGAAAACCATGCCCTCTTTGGCCAGTATGGGGCTACTAGAATCAGAGTCGTGTCTTCTAGCTGAAATTTTCTCAGCACCGCTGGTAACAGTACCGGAGGAGGGAAGGCGTAACAAGTCCTGAACTGCCAACTTTGGGTCAGGGCGTCCACTCCCAGAGCTCCCTCTCCCCTGTTTAGGGAGAAAAAACAAGGGACTTTCGCGTTGTCTTTTGACGCGAAGAGATCCACCTCTGGGGGACCCCATTTCTCGGAAATCAGATTGAAGACCTCCTGGTTGAGGACCCAAACTCCTTCCCTCAGCCTCCTGCGGCTGAGAAAATCCGCTACAATATTCCTCTCTCCCCTCAGAAATACTGCTGAGAGAGAGAGAGAGTATTGGACTCGGCCCAGCTTAAGATGTCGATCGCTAGGGCCAGCAGGACCCCACTTCTTGTGCCGCCCTGCTTGTTTATATAGGCTACGGTTGAAGAGTTGTCCGACCGTACCTGAACATGCTGACCCTGAATGACCTTCCCGAAAAACCTGAGGGCAAGTCCGACTGCCCTCAGTTCCTTCCAGTTGGAAGATCTTCTCAGGTCTTCGCCCTTCCAAGTGCCCTGGGTGACCAGGGAACCCAGATGTGCCCCCCAGCCCTTGCCACTTGCGTCTGTCGTTATTACCTGAGAGACGGGAACAAGCCACAGACGTCCCTGTGACAGATTCCCCTCTTTCCTCCACCACCACAGGGATCTTTTTATGTGGTGAGGTACGTGTACTAGGGTGTCTAGATCCCCCTGACTGTTGTCCCATATCCTTAGCACAAAAGTCTGCAGGGGCCGAAAGTGCAGTCCTGCCCACTGCACTGCTGGGAGGGCTGAGGTTAGAAGGCCTAGTGTTGACATCAGAGACCTCTTGGAGACCTGCTGACTGCACTGCAGAGCGGCCACCGCTCTGTTCAGCTTCGTGATCTTTTCCAAAGGCAGAAAGACCCTCAACTGCGTTGAGTCCAGCAGGTATCCCAGATACACAATGCGCTGTGTAGGAATGAGGTTGGACTTGTCTAAGTTCAACAACCACCCCAGACCTGTTAGGACCCTCTTTACTAGATCTAGGTCCCTGAGCAGCTGATCTGGGGATCCGGCAAACAGGAGTAGGTCGTCCAGATATGCTATGACCGACACCCCCTGTAACCGCAGGAAAGCCATCGCCTCCGCTAGGATCTTGGTAAAGATGCGGGGTGACGAGGATAGCCCGAAGGGCAGCGCTTGAAACTGGAGGTGCACTATTGTACCGTCTAGATCTATTGCCAATCGGAGAAATCTCTGAGAGGCTTCTGCGATGGGGACGTGTAGGTACGCGTCCCTCAGGTCCAACGAGACCATAAAGCAATCCTGCGGAAGCAGAGCCCTTACCGTGAAGATAGACTCCATGCAGAACCTCTTGTAGGTAATGGACCTGTTTAGGGGCTTTAAATTCAGGATCAACCTGAATTTTCCGGAAGGTTTCATTACCACAAATATGTGGGAATAGAATCCCTTCCCCTCTTCCCCCCTTGGTACTCTGCGCACTACTTCCTGTTGTTCTAGCTCCCTTAGAGCTTCCAACAACGCTTCGGCTTTTGTCCTGCAATTGGAAAGATGCGTGACAAGAAACCTTAGCGGAGGGGGACTTGTAAACTCCAGGTGGTACCCCCTTCTTATGACCCCGAGGATGAACTGGTTGGGGGAGATCATCTCCCACTGCGGAAGGAAAGCCCCCAGTCTTCCTCCCACCGGGCCTAGGGAGTCATTGATCTTTGCGGGCCTTTTCAGGAGGGCGAAAAATCGCCCCTCCTCGGCCCCTGCCTCCTTGGCCCCAAGCTTTCTTTTGCCCCTCTGGTTTAGGAGTAACCTTTCGTTTTTGCGGACGAAACCCCTTCTTCGTCTGCACTGGGGCCTTCCGTTTGAGAGGAAATGATTTCTTCCTATCCGCCGTTCTGTCTAAGACAGAGTCCAACCCGGGACCGAAGAGGAGGTCACCTGTCAGGGGTACCCCGCATAATTTAACCTTAGAGGCGCTATCGCCAGGCCAGGTTTTTAGCCAGAGAGCCCTTCTGGCAGAGTTTGCCAGGGCCGCTGATCTGGCTGACATGCGGACTGATTCCGCCGAGGCGTCTGCAATATATGCGACACCTCTTAGGATCGTGGGGAAAGAAGACAATATAGTTTCTTTGGCCGTACCAGACTCAATGTGCTGCTGAATCTGGGACAGCCAATGCTCCAGGTTGCGGGCTACCACCGTAACAGCCATTTCAGGCTTTAGGTTGCCTACAGTAGACTCCCACGTCTTTTTGAGTAAGGAGTCCATTCGCTTGTCCATGACATCGGACAAGGCACCCATATCCTCAAATGCCAGGTCCGTATGTCTAGACACCTGCGAGAAGGCGGCATCCAATTTGGGGATCTTATTCCAAATGGCCGTAGGGTCCTCTGAGAAGGGGAACCTTCTCTTTAGGGAGCCAGAGAAAAAGGGTCTCTTCTCAGGGTCCTGCCACTCCTTCTTAATGGTTTCTATCAGAACATCATGGACTGGGAAAACCTTTCTCTTCTGTTCCCCTAAGCCCCTGTACATTCTATCATGGAGGGATAGGGGTCTCCTCTCCTCCTGTATCCCGAGGGTTTGTGTAAATGGCCCCTAGAAGGTCTTCGACTTCGTCTAGGGACAATTTATACCTAGAAGGCCTTCTGGATTCCCCATCCAGGCCCTCTCCCTCTGACTCCTCCTGAGAGTCAGAGGTGCCACTATCTGGCTGCCTAAGCTCCACCTCGGAAGGGCCTGAGATTTCCTCTGCCATAGCTGTGAGTACAGGTCTGGCAGGTGCAGAGCCCTGAGCTTGTGGCGGGGTTGTTTCCTGTGAACCAGGGTTGGTAGGGAGCTGAAACTTTTCAAACAGGGCCTTAAATGAAGAAAAGGTAGAAGAAAGCTCCTTAACCGAGGCTGCCAAACAAGACTCCTGCTCAGATCTCTGCAAGAGGCACACTTCCTCTTAGAGCTATGGGTAGACCTTGTCTTTTCCGTAGCTTTCTGAAATACATGCAGGAAGATAGGCAGAAAACATGTTAAAACAGGGGAAAAAAAAAAAAAAGTTTTTTTTTTTTTTTTTTTTTTTTACAGGAGGAAGTAGCAGGAAACCACCCTGGGAGTGCACTAGACCCGCTCTATACAACAGGGATCAGAGCCTCCCCCCCCCCCCCGACCACCCAGGGGGTCTGCTCCCCCCAAGATAGGAACCATATCCTGGAGGGGCAATCCTAGATAGAGAGGACCCTTCCCCAGGGAACTCTTACCTTAGGAAGGCTGGAGGTGGTGTCACTGTGTGCTGTAGCATCTGCCTCAGACATGACTGCAGGTGGTTGCTTCCCAGGGAGTCTCACGCAGCCTGTGTGCGATCCGGACTCTCTCCAGCCTGAGCCCGGCCCTTTATCAGCTCCGTGACCCGGAACCGGAAGTCACAGGTCAAAGGCAACAGGTCCGGTTTCCGCCGGAAATGACGTCACTCGTCGACCAGGCGCGCTGGTTCCAAAAAGAAAAAATGTGCAGCCTATACCCCTGCATAGGGAAACCGGACTGCTGCCTTGCTGCGCCCCTGTGGACGCGATAAGGGGCCCCCACGACCTGATGCCGCGCTCGACAAGGAAGGGGTGGCTGTATGTAAGGTAAGCAATGATAGTTTAGCCCCCTGGCAACACTTGCTTTCCTAAGGGATTAAAAAACAAACTTGGCCACAGTCTCCCTGACCGCTCTAGCCTGGTTCCTTGCACAGTGTCTCCCCACCGGAGGAAACACTAATAACTGAGGTCCGGCAGGGGAAGTGAGAATTTATGGGCTGGCGCAGTGTTTCCTAGAGGAAGAGGAGGAGACTATCTCTCATGGTGGCTGTCCTGAATGACGACTAGGGAAAATTGCAAAGTTGAACACCCAAAAAAGGCACAGGCGCTTCTTCTGTGCGTTTGTGGCAGCCCATTCAAATGATTAGGCTACCCTATGAGTGCTGGATGAAAATGATAAGTGGGTTTCACATGATGACTAGATGTGAAGGCAGCCTTATGGTAAGAACCCTTTCCGAGTAAACATTTTTCCTCCAGGTCACATACAGCGCCTTATGTCCTAGTGTTCCCGTAGCATGACACAAATGATATCCCTCATCGTCCACAATAATCCATACACATCCTCTACTTAAAGCCCTGTAATCTATTTTTCCATTTCATACTTTGTATTTCTGCCACCTTTTAAACATGCTTAATGTGCCCCAAACCTCTTGTTTTTTCCTTCACTCCAGTTTGTTTGGAACGAGCCGGTACCCATTTGTTAGGTTATTGTGCACTGCTCTACATACACTACAAAATTCCATAGTCCACAGTCCCTAATCCCTCGTGGAGTGTGGGTGGCTATGTTCCTGCATACAATGGAACCATGGAGAACAAACGCAGCCACCATAACAAAAGTTGAATCGCAGCAGCAAGCAAAAGATAAAAAATAGGGAAGGAGGAAGAACAGAAGACCAAAATCTTTCAAGCAGGATGTATACCAATTGCTCAAAAAAAATAAATAAATAAAAAAACTGAAGAGAAGAAGAATTGTAGAATTTGCAATCGTCTCTCAAAGCAAGCTAGTAATCAACTCAAAGTTTACAGCAGGCACATTAGTATGGCAGAGTGCCCCATACAGATTACGCACCACCCTATACAGTGGTTGTTACTTTTTTGTTGTATAAAACTATATTAAAAAGGTTCCTTTAAGACGATCCCTCAACTGCAGTAGAACATTACAAGGAAACACTTGAGCAGATATAACAGGTTCTCCCAATGAGGAATGGATATGTGGATGAACCAGTCATTGTATTAAAACAAACAACTAACTGGCCAAGGTTAATGTCATCTCTTATGACTAACTTACAGCAATGAAGAGGACACACCTCACAGCTGATCTCCCTACAAGAATTATTGAGAAAGTTTACCATTACGAAGAATTGCCTCTGCAGATTACAGTGCATGAACTAGTGCATCATCCCCGTTTGTTATGATAGAATTCATATACACTGAATTTTCAATCATTGACATTACAATAAATCTTAACCACTTAAGCCCCGTACCAATTTAGCTGGCCAAAGACCAGAGCACCTTCTTCTGCTATCTAGCACTGTGTTGCTTTAACTGACAATTGTGCAGTCGTGCGACGTGGCTCCCAAACAAAAAATGAAGAAAAAGAAGAAGAAGAAGAAGAAGAAGAAGAAGAAGAAGAAGAAGAAGAAGAAGAAGAAGAAAGAAGAAGAAGAAGAAGAAGAAGAAGAAGAAGAAGAAGAAGAAGAAGAAGAAGAAGAAGAAGAAGAAGAAGAAGAAGAAGAAGAAGAAGAAGAAGAAGAAGAAGAAGAAGAAGAAGAAGAAGAAGAAGAAGAAGAAGAAGAAGAAGAAGAAGAAGAAGAAGAAGAAGAAGAAGAAGAAGAAGAAGAAGAAGAAGAAGAAGAAGAAGAAGAAGAAGAAGAAGAAGAAGAAGAAGAAGAAGAAGAAGAAGAAGAAGAAGACGAAGAAGAAGAAGAAGACGAAGACGAAGACGAGCGACAATTTAAAAAAAAATGCATTATTTTTTACTTTTTGCTATAATAAATATCCCCCCCCCCCCCCCCCCCCCCCCCCCCTTCCCCAAAAATTTTTTTACACAGTTTAGGGTGGTACATATAATAAAAAAAAAAAATCAAAAAAAAAAAAAAAACGCAATAAGTGTCCGATTGGTTGGCGCAACAGTTATAGCGTCTAGAAAATAGGGGTTCGTTTTATGGCATTTTTATAATTTTTTTTGCTAGTAATGGCGGCGATCAGCGATTTTTATCGTGACTGCGACATTATGGCAGACACATCGAACAATTTTGACACATTTTTGGGACCATTGGTATTAATACAGTGATCAATGCTATAAAATTGCATTGATTACTGTAAAAATGTCACTGGCAGTGAAGGGGTTAACCACTAGGGGGCAGGAGAGGGGTTAAGTGTGTCCTGGGCAGTGATTCTAATTGTGGGGGGATGGGCTAGCAGTGACACGACACTCATCGCTGTTCTCGAAGACAGGGAGCAGACGATCAGTGTCCTGTCACTAGGCAGAACAGGGAGATGCTGTGTTTACATCGGCATCTTCCCGTTCTTCAGCTCCGTGACACAATCTCGGGCACCCGGCGGACAGAGTCAGGTAGGGTTCATTGAATGAGCGACTATTTTGAAAAGTTACTGGAGGGCGGTTTAAGGCAGATTAGATGGTGTTCAAGAAATTATCTTTTTTAGCTTTGAAGATTACTTTGTGGTATTTCTCCTTGAGTGCTTTGTAGTTTGTGTGGTTTTCCTTGGTAGGATTTCTTCTCCATATTCTTTCAGCTCTTCTGCATTCTTGCTTGAGTAGAGTGAGCGTGACATTAAACCATCCCAAGTTTTTTTTCCCGGATGAGTGTTCTGCGTTTTGGAGCCACCGAGTCTGCTTTTTGTAGTATTGCCTTGTTTAGGGAGTTAAAGCGGAGTTCCACCCTAAAGTGGAACTTCCGCTTATCGGATTACAGGTATTTGCACCCACTTCCGGGACGCATTATCTGAGCTGCCCCGCCTCTATCCGAGAATGCCTCATTGTGCCTAGGGAAACACAGTTCCCAGGACACAGTGGGGACCAATAGAGGCGTGCAGCGCGACTCGCGCATGCGCAGTAGGGAACCGGGCAGTGAAGACGTTGCATCTTCAACTCCCGATTCCCTGACAGAGGATGGCGGCGGGGCAGCGAGAGACGAGCGACCGCTCGTCATCTTCTGCCGACACCGCTGGAACCTGGAACAGGTAAGTGTCCATTTATTAAAAGTCAGCAGCTGCAGTATTAGTAGCTACTAACTTAAAAAAAAAAAAATTCTCAGGTGGCGCTCCGCTTTAAGTGTTTGTTCCGTTGAGAGGTTTAAGTTTAGCCTTGCTATTTTGTTTGATAGTGTGGTTTTGAGGAGCTCGGAGTGACGTTTCTTCTGAGATCTGGTCCAATGTGTTGATATTGCATGTTTTCGTTTTTGGAGGGTGGCGTTTTTGAATTTGATGGCGTGGTGGTCCGTCCAAGGTAGCGGTATGTTGTTGAATATGTTGATGTCCATATTTGGTTTGAAAATAAGGTCCAGAGTGTGTCCTGACCCATGTGTGGGAGCCTTCATCAGCTGATGGAGACCCAATTCTTCCAGTTGGTTAATGCAGGCGGTAACAATAGGGTCTTGGGTAGAGTTTGCCCAGAGGTTAAAGTCTCCAAGTACCAGAAAGTTTTTGGTTTTCAGGGTGTGTATTGACAGGACTTCAGTGAGGGGTTTAAGGAGATTAGCCTTTGGTCCTGGTGGTCTATAGCATAGTATTATGTGGATGGTGTCTTGGGGGTGTTTGAAGAAGTACAGTAAGTGTCTCCATGAAAGGCACCGAGTTCTGTAAAGATGGTTTGGTGAGCACCAGGTGAGATTTAAAGATCACTGCTAGGCCTCCTCTTTTTTTTCCATTTTTTTGATGCTCAGTTAGGATACTGTAGTTCTCAGGTACCAATTCGGTTAGGATGGCGTTGCAGTCAGGTGTTTGCCTCTTCATCACAGAAAGCTGGCTATGTTGTTTTGAGTGATGAAGTCGTGGACATCCAGTCTGTGTTTCACTGCAGATCTGGTGTTGATCATGGCGCATGCTAATTGTTGTTGTTGTTGTTGTTGTTGTTGAATTGGTGTCTTCCTATGTTTGTTGGTTGATTGTGGGTTTATCTTTAGTAGTTGTTCCTGTCGCAGGATTTTTTGAATGGAGGTTGGTAATGTTGCGGTGGTGTTTCTTAGCCTGTGGAGAACTTCTGCTGAGTATTTGAAGTTGCACATGGCAAAGTTGCCTGCGATGATGATACTGAGGTAGTGCCGACAATGTTGCTGAGTAGGTGGTGGTCCCGAAGGATGCCGCTAGTGACAGCGGTGATATTTTGGAGGTGCTGATGACGGTGCCAATGTTCTGGTGGTAGTGGTGAGGGGGCCCACTGACCTAACCGCCCTCCCGTTGATCCAGAGGAAGGCGAAAACTCCCTAGCTGTGCTGGCCAATTGCTACAGTAGGAGGAAAAATTCCTTCCTGACCCCCCCCCCCCCCCCAGAGGCGGTCGGACCGGAGGACCAACTGCTGGGTGAACCCCGAAGCTTACCTGACCAGATGGTCCAGAGAAGAAGAGAGGAGAAGAGATGGGGGGGCAGAGGGAACCAAGAAGAGGGCGCTAGGGGCCTAAGCCACTGCTTACCAATATTGCAGCCGCGTCTAATGGATGTAGCGGGTAGGCCTGTGCCGTGGTTATCCTGGCTCCCTGTCACCCGGTCCCTCTGCGGTGAGGTCCAGGGGTGAAGGAGGAGGTGTTCAGGGTGGGAAGGGCACGCAGATTTCCTCGCCTGCGGGCTAGCGTAGAGGCGTCCAACAGCGGCTGTGAATGGTGGCCAGGTAGGATGGGGCTGATGAGGGTCAAGAGTGGGACCGGGCCCCTGGTAGAACCTGCTGGGGGGTCCGGTGAGTGAGCACTGGGTGGCCAGTGGACTGCCGCGGCAGAGATTGGGTGGACCAAGACAGCGGCCGGGCTAGGCCGGAGCCGCGGGCTGTCCGGATCTGAGGCTCCCGGTGCTGGTCCAGTCATGTTTCTGGATGGTGGGGCGGGTCCAGTCAGTGTGGGTGCCCGGGCCTGCCGCAGAGACTGGATGGAGGGGAAAGCTGTGGGCCGATGGTCCGGCGCTGGCCGGAGCCATGGTGTGTCCTGTGAGCCTGCCCGCAGAGGCTGACGGGCTAGAATCAAGAAGTCCAGATGGCGGCAGACAGCGCGATGTGGAGGTAGGCTGGGCTGGTCTTGTGGGGGGGGGGGGGGGGGGTTGTGTTACTATTCCCCGTCATGGGGGGGGGGGGGGGGGGGGTTGGGAGTCCCGGTTCCATGCTGCTAGGGGTCCAGGGAGTCCTGGATGGTTTAAAGGGCAGAGCTTGACAACACGTCTGTCTGTCAGAGCTAGAAGCACAGGGCCAATTAGCACTGTGCTGGCTTACCTGTATTTTCTCCCCTTGAGAATCCCTGGACGTGCTCATGTACTCACTCTGTCCACCTTGCTGCCTTCTGCTCCTATGATAGATTCCTTCTAAAACTGAACACCGAAAGGATTTTTCCCAGCCAGAGCCCTAGCCTAGACCCAGGGGTCCCTCCTAGGCCATTGAGAGCCTCCTCATCACTCCATCTTCCACCTGACTGCCCTGCTGGCCAGTCTCCGCCATATTTAAGAGCCACCCACTAACTTCCAGAAGCTTCTCCAAACTTCTAGATCCAGGGTGGTGGAGGTACCAGAGACTTGCACTTAAGAGCTATCCAGCCTGACCTGCAGTAACCCAGCCCAAAATTACAGACTCGCATTAATAATAAAAAAATTAAAAAAAAAAAACACACACACATCACACACACCATGAGTCAAACCTAAATTTACCTACACTAATACACTACTGTCTAACAGATGTTATAATTTATGTACATTATGCTTGACATAGCCAAGTCAAGCATATGCAATATGAACACTGGGCAAAAATGATCAGAACTTCACATGAGCTTTTACCATATGTTAAGTGGTGACATTCATTTTCATAGTCATCTTTTATGGACTAGCTTGCTTCAGTTTACCAACAAAGCTCAAAAAAATAAACACACACACACACACACACACGATTCATGGTTAGGCAAAGTTATGTAAACCAATAATTATATTTACTCTCGACTTGCATAAGTCAACATACCATAAAAAGGTATTTGCATGGAGAGGTTTTCATCCACGGCCGACCATGTTTTAACTGCAACTTTTGAGTCACACAAAACCGATCAGCATTTGTTTCAACACAGAAAAAAAGGGTATTTTTTTTTCTGATAGACTTCAGATAAATCCCACAATTCTGCAACATTCACAACTAGTTACTTGTCAAACAACTCAAAAAAGTTGTTAGATTGCAATCTTAAAATGGAGGGTTTATTTAGCTAAGAACACAGGGTGGCAAGAAGGTTCTCTCTTAAAGGGATTCTAAAGGCTGAAGGTTTTTGAACCTTCTGTGTGCTGCTCCCCCCACAGCCCACCTGAGCCCCCGCTCAATCCAGCGATGTGCATGGGACCCTCGGCTGTCCCGGGTCCCGCTCTCATTGGCTGAGACACAGCAGCGGGAGCTAGTGGCTGTGATTGCTGTCAATCACAGCCAGTGAGCCAATGAGGAGAGCGGGGGGGGGGGGGTGGGGATGAGCCGAGCCGCAGCTCCACATGTCTTATGGAAACAAAGCAGGGCTCGAAGTGAGCACGCACTAGTGCCCCCATAGCAAGCTGCATGCTATGGGGGCACTGGTCAAGGGGGGAGCCAGCTGCACCGGTGTGGGACTCGAGAAGAGGATTGGGGCTGCTTTGTGCAAAACCATTGCACAGAGCAAGTATGCCTCGTTTGTTATTTTCTTTAGAAGCCTTTATTAATCATCATCACTTTAATTATACGCTTTATTTTAGATAATATTTACATTTTACTTGGACATACAGTATCTCACAAAAGTGAGTGCACCCCCTTACTGTTTTTGTAAATAATTTATTATATCTTTTCATGTGACAAAACTGAAGAAATTACACTTTGCTACAATGTAAAGTAGTGAGCGTACAGCTTGCATAACAGTAAATTTGCTGTCCCCTCAAAACACACAGCCATTAAAGTGGATGTAAACCCACTCATCATTTTTAAATGACTTGCATAGTGCTTACCTATAAGGAGATACATGCCTCCTGCATGTATCCTTACCTGTCAAATACCTCCTTTAGCTGTTTGGAGCCCTGCAATACTCTACACTCACCGTAGCCAGGCATCGATATTTCTTACACTGAACTTCTTCTGGTCTCATGGATTATGCCCCATGATCACCAACATCCAGTCAAAACCCAGGAAAATCACCACATGACTTCAGCATGCCCAATCATGCTGAGGTGTGGAGCAGCCAATCCTGGGAGAGCTGGAGAACAAAGGATGGGGGGGGGGGGATGTGAAGTACACAGAAATAGGGCTGAAACAACTAATCGATTATGAAATTAATCGATTACTATTTTCATAATCGAAAAATCGGCCAGTAACATAATGGGGTTTAATAAATAAAATTAGCCCTTTATAGTACAAAAAGAGAAAATCGCTACTGTAAATATTACTTTTGTTGTGGATTTATTAATGCTTTGATAAAATGACTATTTCTATTGTATACGTATAAATGCTGAAATCTCCTTACTCAAAATGAAGTAACTAGAGTTCAGGAGTCCACAACCTCACACCAGCAGAAAAACCTGGATGGAACTGCCCAAGACGACCCCTCTACAGATAACACCAGACAGACTTGGATGAATATTACTGGAAGATGAAACACCTTGATAAGAGTCTTCCAATCCACAGATGACAACACAATTTAGACTTTGAATATGTCTTTGCAAACAATGAGTCATCTTCTTACTATAAAAAGGGGGCTATGTGCCCGGAGCAATAAAGAGGAAGTTTCACTTTGAACAGCGTGTGTCACTTTACCATGCATGCATGAATACTTTGAAATTAGACCAGGTGACATAAATAGGATGGAAGACCTTATATTGACCTCACAAGATAAACTGGAAACCTATAGGAAGACGTGGGCGCTATGGAACACATTTATATTTTCGGATGAAGGGCAGGCCCTATTAGGATCCTGAGATAAAAGACACCAGCACTGATCAGGGAACCTCCAACATCTACTCCTCATCCCACCCCCTCTCACCTCCCTCATCTCTCCCTATCTGCGCTTATTCTTTCTCTCCTCTCTTTCCTTTTCTTCTTCTACACCGCAATCCTGTTGCCCATAGACTAGTCTACCGGCCTGGATCAATAAAGTTAAAGCTTAACTGAACTAGAGTCCAACGATGACACAATGTACATTAGCGACATATAGGAGACTTACGGGTTGTGATATTGTACGGTTGATAAATGTGATAAGAAGCCGGGGGGCTGCGACCCCCACTGTTATTATGGGATTGCATGTTCTGTTGAGGCCTTGGCCTCATTCTCTGTTCCTGTTTTTGAAAACTTAATAAAACTTTATATTTGAAAAAAAAAAAAAAAAAGAAATTAGACCAGGTGCAGATAACTCGGTTCAGACATTTTAGTCTGAGATCCATTACACTTTCACAGTAAAAAAAAAAAAAAAATTAACCCCTTACAGTAGTGATTATCTGCTTTTTTTTGTACTATAAAGGGCTCATTTTAGTTTTTTTAACCCCATTTTGTTACTAAACGTCTTAGACCTGGTTCACATATGTGTTTTTGGTGCTTTTTGCAGAAACACACTACAGTTCATTTAACATGGTTTCCTATGGGACACGTTCACATCTATGCTTTTTTCAGCCGCTGCGTATTTGGAAAGGGTCAAGGGCCAAAAAAACAGTATGTCTCTTCTAATAGTATATACAGTATATCTCCTCTAATAGCGTATATACAGTATATCGCTTCGGTCTGTAATTCTCAGTGGATTCGATATTTTGCTCCCTAACCATGGTTGGTTGTTTACATTTCCCACTGCATAGAGATACAGTATTTAAGAATAGATTGCCTTTTTTTAAAACTTTACATATTAACTAAATGATACACCACACTTTTTTTTACGGTTATTAACCGATTAAGCGAAACAATAAAAAAATAAAAAAAAAAAAAAAAAAAAAAAATCGGGCAACTAATCGATTATGAAAATAATAGTTAGTTGCAGCCCTACACAGAATGCCTCTCACACTCGTGCATGAGATAAGGAAATAATCTGCCACTCACAGCAGGGGGGAAACAGACACCTATTTCTCGTGTGTCTTTTTTTTTTCCCCAGTAAGATAAAAACGAAGAGGATTGTTCACAGCTGGATTAACTCTGTGGCAAGACTGGGCACAAAATGAAAAAACAAAAAAAGAATTTCCAATGGAAACAGTCCGATGGGAGCTTTTCATCGGATTTTCCCGACTGTGTGTATGCCCATCAGTCTTTTTCTGTCGGAATTTCCAACGGACTTTGGATTGAGAACCTGTTCTCAATTTTTCCGACGGAAAACCTATCAGATTTTCCGATTGTGTGTATGCAATTCCAAACACGCAAAATTCCGACACATGCTCGGAAACAATTCGACGCATGCTCGGAAGCATTAAACTTCCCTTTTATAGTGCTGTCGAATGTGTTTTATGCCGCTGTGTTACTGACCGTCGGAATTTGGTGTGACCGTGTGTAGGCAAGACAGTTTGAGCGAAATTCGTCGGAATTCCGACAGGAAAATCATCAGCTTTTTCCGACGAGAATTCCGACCGGGCATAACAGATATGAGTCTTAATAAAAAAAAAAAAAAAAAAAAAAAAAAAAGTTTGGTTTACATCCACTTTAATGTCTAAACCACTGGCAACAAAAGTGAGTACACCCCTAGGTGAAAAAATGTCCAAATTGGGCCCAATTAGCCATTTTCACTTCCCGATGTCATATGATTCGTTAGTGTTACAAGGTGTGAATGGGGAGCAGGCATGTTAAATTTGGTGTCATCGCTCTCGCTTACTGGTCACAAAGTTCAACATGGCACCTCATGGCAAAGAACTTTCAGGATCTGATGTCCTAAGCTATAAGAAAAATGCCAAGACCCTGAAACTGAGCTGCAGTACGATGGCCAAAACCACACAGCGGTTTAACAGGACAGGGTCAACTCAGAACAGGCCTCACCATGGTTGACCAAATAAGTTGAGTGCACGTGCTCAGCGACATATCCAGAGGTTGTCTTTGGTAAATAGACATACGAGTGCTTCCAGCATTGCTGTTGAAGGGATAAGGGGGGGGGGGGGGGGCTCAGCCTGTCAATGCTCAGACCATACGCTGCACACTGCATCAAATTGGTCTGCATGGATGTTGTCCCTGAAGCCATGAATGCTAACATGTACTGTGACATACTAAAGCAGAGCATGAGCCCCTGCCTTCGGAGACTGGGCCGTAGGGCAGTATTCCAACATAACCCCAAACACACCTCCAAGATGACCACTGCCTTTCTAAAGAAGCTGAGGGTAAAAAGGTGATGGACTGGCCAAGCATGTCTCCAGACCTAAACCCTATTGAGCAACTATGAGGCATCCTCAAAACGGAAGGTGGAAGAGATCAAGGTCTCTAACATCAACCAGCTCCCTGATGTCTTCATGGAGGGATGGAAGAATACTCCAGTGGCAACCTGTGAAGCTCTGGGGAACTCCATGCACAAGAGGGTTAAGGCAGTGCTGGAATATAATGGTGGCCACAGAAAATATTCACACTTTGGGCCCAATTTGGTCATTTTCACTTAGGGGTGTACTCACTTTTGTTGCCAGTGGTTTAGACATTAATGGCTGTGTGTGGAGTTATTATGAGGGGACAGCGAGTTTACACTGTTATACAAGCTGTATACTCACTACATTACATTGTAGCAAAGTGTCATTTTAGTGTTGTCACATGAAAAGATAATAAAATATTTACAAAATGTGAGGGGTGTGCTCACTTTTGTGAGCTACTGTGTATATACAGGCAGTCCCCAGGTTACAAACAAGATAGGGACTGTAGGTTTGTTCCCAAGTTGAATTTGTTTGAAAGTCTGAACATTTTTTTTTTTTTTTTTTTTTTTTTTTTTTTTTAATTGTAGCGTTAAGATTTGTTATAGCATAGGGAAGGGTTATCACCCCTGTAACATGAGTGGGAGTGTGTAAAAAAGTTTACATACCCTGGCATACCCTTCTTGGTCATTTTTCAGAGAATATGAATGATAAATACAAATGTTTATTTCACTCATGGTTAGTGTTTGGCTGAAGCCATTATCAACTGTGTTTACTCTTTTTAAAATCATAACGGAAAACAGAAACTACCCAAATGTCCCTGATCAAAAGTTAACCCACCCTGGTTATTTTGGCCTGATAACATGCACACAAGTTGACACAAAGGGGTTTGGATGGCTATTAAAAAAAGGTGACCATCCTCACCTGTGATCCGTTTGCACGCGCGCGTGCGTGTGTGAGAAAGGTCAATGAGTTTCTGGACTCCTGACAGACCCTTGCATCTTTCATCCAGTGCTGCACTGACGTTTCCAGATTCTGAGTAATAGGGAAAGGGATATAAAAAAAGATATCCAGGGAATTGAGAATACCAATCAGCAGTGTTCAAACTCTAATCAAGAAGTGGAAATGTGGGGTTTTGTTGAAACCAAACCACGCTCAGGTAGAGACCAACTAAAATTTCAGCCACAACTCCCAGAAAATTGTTCGGGATGCAAAGAAAAAAAAAAAAAAAAAAAACACAAAAACAACAACAACAACAACAACCACAATAACTTTAGGCGCAATATAGGACTCTCTGAAAACATGTGGTGTGGCTGTTTCAAGATGCACAATAAGGAGGCACTTGAAGAAAGATGGGCTGCATTGTGGAGTCGCCAGAAGAAAGCCATTACTACGCAAATGCCACAAAGTATCCCGCTTACAATACGCCAAACAGCACAGAGACAAGCCTCAAACCTCCTGGCACAAAGTCATTTGGAGTGATGAAACCATAATTTAGATTTTTGGCCACAACCATAAAGGCTACATTTGGAGAAGAGTCAACAAGGCCTATAATGAAAGGTATACCATTCCTACTGTGAAACACGGAGGTGGATCGCTGATGTTTTGGGGATGTGTGAACTACAAAAAAAAAAAGGCACAGGAAATTTGGTCAAAATTTATGGCAAGATGAATGCTGTATGTCAAAAAAATACTGGAGGAACATTTGCATTCATCAACCAGGAAGCTGCGCATAGGACGTACTTGTACATTCCAATGATCCAAAGCACAAGGCCAAGTCGACCTGTCATTGGCTACAGCAGAATAACGTGAAGGTTCTGGAGTGACCATCTCAGTCTCCAGACCTCAATATCATTGAGCCACTCTAGGGAGATCTCAAATGTGCAGTTCAAGCAAGACAGCCTAAGAATTTACAGCAACTGGAGGCTTTTTGAAAAGAGGAATGGGCAGCTTTACCATCTGAGAAGATAAAGAGCCTCATCCACAAAAGACTTCAAGCTGTCATTGAGGTTAAAGGGGGCAATACACGGTATTAAGAACTGGGGTATGTAATCTTTTGATCAGGGTCATTTGGGTAGTCTGTTGTCACTATTTAAAAAAAAAAAAAAAGTAAACATCAGATTTTTACATTATTTTTTTTAATCAAATGTTTTTTGTTTTTTTTTTTATCATGCTTATTCCATACAAAAATGTAAGCAAGAAAACAATGAACATACAAAAATTACCATCTTTATTTAGTTTCTAAAATATACATATACAAGAAAACAAACAAAAAAGAAGAAGAAAATCTGACAAGACAAACCAACAAACAAACACCTCTTGATTGATTTCTAGTTCCATTTATATTGTAGAATTCTCAACTTCTTAATTTGTTATAGATCAATCTCCTCACCCCCATCTGCACCCCCTCCTCCTCCTCACCAACCCCTCCACATGAACCATCATACAATAAGTTACTCAAGTCAAGCCAATAGTACCATATTTTATAAAATTTGAGGGAATCCTCTGTTTATATGCTAGTCTCTTTTCTTAATATATAATTTGTTTTGTTACCCCATTGTTTATGGGTTGGTGGGGTATTGGCAATCCACTTTTGTAAAATGAGTTTACGAGCTAGATAGAGAGATCTAGTCCACATTGTATACACCTCTACAGGTTGAACTCCATCTGGAATTATTCCCAATAGTGCTAATTTAGGGGTGTTTGTTATTTCTGTCTGAGATATTGTATTCAAGGTCAAGAACACTTTCTCCCAAATCTACGGAGCTTGGGACAGCACCAAAGCATAGGGATAAGGCAGCCATTGGATACAGAACATCGCGGACATAAAGGCGATGTGTATTTTTCCCCAAGCATATAATTATTGGGGGTATAGCGAGTTGTGTAGAATAAAAAGCTTGGTCAATTGCTGAAATAGATACCTCAGGTAAGATCTCCATAGCGCCCATCCATTCTTATTCATCAAGATCCATCAGGTCTTTTTGCCAATGAATGAGACCCTTGGCCTGACCATCTGCATTTAATAGAACATGGTAGAGATCCCCTATTAGTCCTCGTTTCATGGGCCGTACAGAAGTTGCGTTCAGTAAAATCTGATGGATTGTATTGTAGTTGGAATGTTAGAGCTTGACTTTGTAGAGCATGATGAATTTGAAGATACTGATAAAAGTTACCATTTGATAATTGGAGTTAGCCCAGCCCTTTTCCAGTCTAAGAATTCTGGTAATTTATTCAACTCAGATAAGTAATAATTGTCCCGTATTGGCATATGTCTTGTATAGCTCTTGTGATGCGCGATAGTACGTATTGTTTCCCATAGCCTATGAATTAAATAAAAAGGTTGGAAATTTTCTCTTCATAGAATTTGTGAGACACTATTCGCTGTACTAATGGTAATGGTTTAAATTGAGTCATTACTATATTCTGTATGAGGTCTTGGGTATCTAGCTCCTCCCAGCCACACCAATGTTTAAGTTGTGCTGCCATGAAGTATAATCTCGAGTTAGGGACCACTATTCCCCCTCTACCTTTTGCCTGTTGCAGGGTTTCAAGTTCAATTCTTGGTTTGCCATGTTTCCATATGAGGTCTCCAAAAGTCGCGTCCATTGTCCTAAATAATTTTAATGTCAACCAAACTGGGCAATTGTGCAGTAAATATAACAATTGGGGCAGCCACAGCATTTTCACAAGATTTGCTCTCCCTATCATAGTGAATGGAAATTTGCCCCAGGTTTTTTCTTTGTTGTCTAAATTTACCTACAAGAGGAAGTATATTTTTGTCTATATATTCCTTAACAATTGGGGTAATTATCACCCCTAAATACTTGAATGATGAGACATACTTCATCTGGTGGTTCTGGTGTGGGAGTTACAATTGTATCGGATCAATAGGCATTATTACGTATTTATCCCAATTGATATTAAATCCTGAGAATGTACTGAAATGATCAATAGGTGAGATAACTTTAGACAGAGAATTATATGTATCCCATAGAAACACTAGGGCATCGTCTGCGAAGAGTCCCATTTTTTTCCTAACCCATACATCTCCGAAACCCCACAATATCTGGACAGTCACGAATAGCCTCCGCCAGGGGTTCTACGGCCAGTGCAAAAAAGGAGGGGGAGACAAGGGACAACCCTGCCTTGTTCCTCTCTTCAACAGAAAGGGTAGTGAAGTGGATCCATTAATCTGTACTTTTGCACTTGGAGAACTATATAGCAGTTGTATCCACTTTATAAATCTCGGTCCTATTCCAAAATGTTTTAGGCAGGTCCATAGGAAATCCCACTCTATACTATATAAAGCTTTGGTCTCATCCAAGCACATAATGGCTCTATTTCCTGTGTTATCTATGGGTTGCAAGTTTAAAAATAATCGTCTGATATTAGCTGCTGATCTGTTAGGGATAAAACCTGATTGGTCACAATGTATTAATTTGCCAATATACTTTGAAAGTCTGATTGCCATTACCTTTGCCAAAAGTTTAACATCTGATGTCAGCAATGAAACTGGGAGATATGCATCGGGCCTGGTTTGATCTTTACCTGGGTTTCAGAATAGAAATAATCACTGCGTCATTCATCGAAGGGGGCAAAAACCCCACCTCAAAAGCATGGATTGAAAACTTAGGAGATCAGGTAGTAGCACATCTCCATATGTTTTATACATTTCCCCTGGTAGGCCGTCCGACCCAGGAGATTATTGGATAGATTTGCCACTGCATTTCTCAATTCTTCCAATGTTAATGGTCTCTCCAATATCTCCCTCTCATCTGCTAACATTGGCAAATTAATAGACTGGAAAAAAAAAAAAAAAAAAAAAACTCATGTTCCCCTCCTGATCTCTTGTCCTGCTTTTATACAACTCCTGACAAAAGGCCCAAAACACTTCCAAAATCTCTGGGGTATTATCAGTCTTCCCGTGTTCAGAGGTTTGAATTTCAGTTATAAAGGATGATGAACACTGTGCCTTTACCACAGGAGGCCAATATCTGTCCTGTTCCTTCTCCCTCAAAATAAGGTTGCTGCAAGAAAAACCTTTTATTTTCCACTTTCTTTATGGCTACTTGTGCATCTTTTTCTTGGCTGTTTATCCATTGTATTTGAGTGGCTTTATTAGGGTTTTTTTTTTTTTTTTTTTTTAATTATACACGATTTATATAGGGCCAACAGTTTACACAGCGCTTTACAATGTATAGGGGGGACAACACAATTACAGTACAATGCAAAAGGTCCAGGAGGGCCCTGCTCGTAGAGCTTATATTCTAAAAAAGGGAGGGGGTGGTACAAAAGGTAATAGCTGCAGAGAATGATTTGATGGGGGTGGCTCGGGGACAGTTGTTAGGTGGGTGTGTTTTCAGGGATCTCCTAAAGGTGGACATGGTAGGGGCTGATCAGACATACTGGGGCAGGGAGTTCCAGAGGATGGGAGAGGCTCTGGAGAAGTCCTGAAGGCGAGCATGAGAGGAGGCAACAAGGGAGCAGGAGGTTCTGGGAGGAGCGGAGGGTTAGTTATATAGAATGCGTCAGCTTGCATCATATTGTCAGCAAGGGTTTACCCTCCATTTTTCTAAATTGCTTCTTTTTTTGATATTTGTGAAATAAGAAGGCCTCAAAGATGAGCTTTCTGTGCATCCCAATAGATTAAGGGCGAAACAGTAAATGTATTTGTTTGCTGAAATGTGGCAAGCTCCAATTTAATGTCCTCTGAAGGAAAGAGTGAAATCCAATAAGGATTCACCTTCCATAACCTGTCCCCGTATTAGTCCTAAAAAGAAAAGACCAGAGGATAGTGATCTGATATACCTCTGGCCTCATATTTAATCTCATAAAGATATGGCAATAAGGAGTGAGACCCCAGTACCAGATCTATTCTAGATAAAGTTTTATGTGTACTTGAAGAACATGAGAATTACCTACTGGTTGGATTTCGCAATCTCCAAAGATCAAGCAGCCCCATTTCCATATTTAGCAAAAGCCGTAGTCCCCTGCAGATATCGCTTGTCGGGTAGACAGAAATTGTCCATTTATGGAACCATATAATTATTGAAATCCCCTGTTAATAGCCATTATCTGATTTATCGGATGCAAACACAATAAATTCCCTCAGAATTTCCAGAGAATAAAGGTGGTGGAATGTAAATATTTGCCAACACACATTTTTGTCCAGCCAGTAGACAGTGCAAGAAAATATATCGGCCCTTACTACTATATGTCAAATGGAATTGAGTTTTAAACATTTTTTTCTTTAAATAGTGTAAAGTGTGAGGAAGTAGATTATAGAAGGTTAAAAAAAAAAAAAAAAAAAAACTTGTCAATGAAGTAAAGATAGCTTGGGGAGGAGGAGAAGAAGAAGAAAGAAGAAGACGACCGGGAGCTTGCAAGCTATATCCTATTTTTTTACAAATTTATCCATCCATCGCTTGATAGCCACAGAGTCACAAAATGGGGAGATGAGAGGGAGCAGAGAGGGAGAGAGAAGGGAGGAGATCTGAAGCAGGAACAAAGATAAGGTTGATAGTCTGTCTATAACTCTTACTAAACATTGGTCTAACAGATAAGACAAGGACAAACAAACCAAAACATAAAAACAATCATAGGGGTTATATGATCAAAAAGACCCCCGAAAAAAAAAAATAAAATAAAATAAAAAAAAGAGCCCACCCTGACCCCTTTATTACTACTCTTTTTCTTCCTTCTTGCCCACTTCCCTCCCATTCCCTCTTCAGCAGAAAAAAAAAAAAATTTACTCCAAAAAGTTTGATCAAAAAATAAAATCAAAATATTGTGAGGAGTTAATTTGGCTAAAGCCCCATACACACGGTCGGATTTTCCGATGGATTCTGTCCCATCGGACAATGTTGTCGGAAATTCCGACCGTGTGTAGGCACCATCGGACAGTTTCCATCGGATTGTCCGACGGACAAAGTCCGATCACACCAAATCCGATCGTGTGTAGCGAATTCCGACGGACAAAGTGCTACGCATGCTCAGATCACATTACAAGACCAAAGCTATTGGCTACTAGCCTCTACGTAGGCAACAAACGTCACCACGTTCAGAATGATCGGATTTTCCGACAACTTTGTCCGACCGTGTGTATGCAACACCAGTGTCGGACTAAATCCGATGGATTTGGTGGTCGGATTTTCCGACCGAGTGTATGGGGCTTAAGTGTAATTATCCAGCCATTGAGACGCTGAGTCCGGTGATGTAAAGAAAATAATTTAAAAAATATTTAAAAAAAATTATGAGTTGTCCCGAGTCTGTACTCTTAAACTAGCTGGGAATAGCATAGCACAGAACAGTTCCAATTGCCTCAGTCGTTGCTTTACCTCCATAAATCCCACCCTTTGGCGCTGTACATTTGCTGAAAAGTCAGGAAGAAAAAAAAATTAAAATAAATAAAAAAACAAAAAAAAAAAAAAACTCATCTTTGAGCCATCCACCCGTATGTCTGCTAGTTGTCTGGCACTTTGCAATATCATATCTCTATCTTTATAGTTCAAGATCTTCAAAATAAAAGGTTCTTGGTCTTAATTGCTCTCTTGAAGGCCGGGATCGTGCAGCGACTATGAGCCCGTTCCACAGAAGAGAGAAGAAAAATGTTCTGCTCCCATAGTGTCTTTAACCGCTTAAGGACCGCCTCCTGCACATATACGTCAGCATAATGGCACGGCTGGGCAAAACCACATACCTGTAAGAGCCCAGCCATGGGTCGCGCGCGATGCCGCCGGCGGCGCGCTCGCAACCCGGTCCTCAGCTCCGTGACCGCGGCACCAGCGGACCCGATCGCCGATGGTGTCCCGCGATCGGGTCACAGAGCTGAAGAACGGGGAGAGGTGTGTGTAAACACACCTCTCCCCGTGCTTCCTACACTACCTGTCACTGATTGGCTGTTCTGTCATCGGGAAAGCCGATCAGTGACGTCAGACGTAAAGCCATGCCCCCTACTGTAAACCCCCGCCCCACACACGTCACACTAACTCCTCCCCGCCCCCTAGTGGTTAACTCCTTCACTGCCAAAAAAAAAAAAGGCTGATCGCCGCCATTACTAGTAAAAAATAAAAATGCTATAAATCTATCCCCTATTTTGTAAACGCTATAACTTTTGCGCAAACCAATCAATCGCTAATTCGATTTTTTTTACCAAAAATATGTAGAATACGTATTGGCCTAAACTGAGGAAAAAAAATATGTTTTTTTTTTATATATTTTTTGGGGATATTTATTATAGCAAAAAGTAAAAAATTGTTTGTTTTTCTCAAAATTGTCGCTCTATTTTTGTTTATAGCGCGAAAAATAAAAACCGCAGGGGCGATCAAATACCACCAAAAGAAAGCTCTATTTGTGGGAAAAAAAGGATGCCAATTTTGTTTGGGAGCCACGTCGCACGACCATGCAATTGTCAGTTAAAGCGACGCAGTGCTGAATCGCAAAAAGGGGCCTGGTCCTTTGGCTGCAAATTGGTCTGGGGTTTAAGTGGTTAAGTCATTTTTCTATAAATTCTACTGGTTTATTTCCTACCGCCCATTCAGGGAGACCTACTATACTAATATTATTTTGTCTGAGACGATTTTCTAAGTCCTCCAAACGAGAATCATAAGGATAATTGTTATGTAGTTTTTTTCTCAGATTTTATAACCATTTGTAGAGAGTCTTCAAGTGTACTTATTCTTTCTTCCGCACCAGATATTCTCTTTAATTGTATGCATGCCTTGTCTAAACAAACATATCTTCCCTCAGTCCCTCTAGATTATGAGATAGCGTTCACAGAGCTATTACACGTATTAATAGCCTTCATTATATCCGTTAACGTAATTATGTGCTGTGTGTTTAGGCTTTTTAAAAAGGTATTTAGTACATTAGAAGATTTAGCTAATGTATCATGCAAGTCGCTCTCAGAGGTTACATTACTCGCTGTATCATCTGACTGATTCCATGATGTTACCTCAGTATCCATTATCCCTGCTCCAGTGGCCTGTCCTTCCATGACTGATCCCTGTGGACCCTGTATCAAGTTGGAAATAACAGCTTGTACTTCGTCCTTAGCCATGGAAGGGGTATGGGCGAGTTTGTAAAGCCGAGCGGTTACATCTTGTTGCTTATGTTAAGATTTAGTTTGATGCTTTTTATCTGTACTGCTCTGTGAGGAGCATTAGTAGCATGTTCTTCACCCCCCATATCCTTGTTGTTTCTACGTGTAATTTTTACAAGCTGATGGGCTCGCACTGGCTCACTATCTCACAGCTCACACTAAACAAACATCCTCTGATCTTTTTCTCCACCTCCACGCATTTGCTGTTCTAATTTTCCTTCACCACGAAAATAGTCTTAGTAAATATAATACATTAGCCAGGAAATATACACTATATATAGACTGCATAGACTTACTTATACCGTATGAAAGTCGATTTATAATCTTGATTGCGTGCGGACAGTGAAGGACTGGCAAGTGTCCTAGTAGCTGAGATGATTGTTCCAGTAGCACTCCAGTAGTACTTTGGTTCAAAAACACATTACGCTAGCCGTGGTGATAGTATAAGCAAGTACAGCTAGAGTGCAATCGAACATAACCAAAGCAGGGGGACACTCGGGAGACAGATGAAAGAACAGGGAGACACAGCTGCAATATAGCCAGTATAGCCAAATAGAGCCAAGGTCCAGGATCAGTAATACATTTTAAGCTTATGTTTAGCCAATAATCCACCTTCCATTCTGATGCTCTACACACCATTCTCCACGTTACACAGATGTATATGGTATATTAGCCGAAAGCCATGCACAGAAAATCAGGAAGAGTGTACTTGATATCAGAGCCTTAAGTCATGGGTTGTGAGCCACATGTTGGAGGCCAGGAATAAAGAGCAGGGTCGGCAGCAAAGCCACGAGCCGTATGCTGGAGGCGGGATACCAGGATCCGTAAACTGTATGCCAGGAACCTTGGGCCGTAAGCCAGGAGCCGAGAACCGTGAGCCGTACACCATGAGCTGGATACCTGTAGCCTAGAGCTGCAAGCCAGAGATTTTTTACATCCTTACATCCTCCAGTCCTTTAACCACTTGAGTCCCAGAACCATTTTTCCATGCAAAAAATTGACTATTTGTCCTTTTACACCCGTTTTTCATCCAATCCAGAAGAAAAATAGGGCTTTGATCTGTTCCAAAAAAAAAAAACGGATGTTGATGGAAGCAAGTGTAAATGGGTGATCGTCCATTTACCTCAGTTTTTCCATAGTGTTATTCTTCAGTTAATGGATAGATGAAAAATAGACAAACAGGCCTCATGTGTAAAATGGGCCCTAGTTTTGCAATAACACTTCTGAATGTATTCATGGGTGTTCTATTTAAGGAATGCATGAAAAGTACGAAGTTTACTTTTTGGTAGTTGTCTGTTCTTGAGGGATGTTAGCACTCCTAGCATTTCTTTCATATATGCATCACTGATGGACAACAAAGAAAATATATGTCTTTTGCCCCGTACACACGGTCGGAAATTCCGACCACAAAATCCGTCGGATTTCTTCCGACGGATTTTGTCCGACACTGGTGTTGCATACACACGGTCGGACAATGTTGTTGGAAAATCCGAACATTCTGAATGGGAGGACGTTTGTTGCCTACGACGGAACTACGTAGAGGCTAGTAGCCAATAGCTTTGGTCTCGTAATTTGATCTGAGCATGCGTGGCACTTTGTTCGTCGGAATTCTCTACACGATCGTAAAAAGTCAGATCGGCCTTTGTTGTCGGAAAATTTGAGAGCAGGACCTCAAATTTTTTAAGACGGAGATTCCGACGGAAAAAGTCCGATGGAGCCCACACACGGTCGGATTTTTCGACAACATGGTCCGATCGGAATTTCCGACGGAAAATGTCCTACCGTGTGTACGGGGCATATGGCTCCACTTCATCAATACACAAAAGACATAAAAGATAAATATCCTGCCAAAACAGGACCAAAATCCACAGAAAAAATCCAAAATCCACAGAGGAAAAAAAATAAAAATAAACACATGTTCTATCACACAACACCATCCTTAGCCTTTTCTGTACTTGCTCTCCTATTAAATTGAAAGCCAAACTTCAGAGTAAAAAAACCCTTCTGCAGAATCACACTCAGGTTGGCCATTACAACCAAAAGTAATGCTCCTAGTTTGAGACAATCATGCCACATCTGAACTACCTACAGGGTAACGATGAGGGTCTCATGCAATTCAACGTATTCATTTCGTGACACTAAGATTTAGAACTCATTAGAGTTGTCATCAATATCCTTTCTTCATTACCTGGCGAGTCAATGACCTGAAATAAGGATGTTCAGGTCAAGTGTTGAGATACCTGATATGCTCAAGTTTGTTTTGTGTGAGAGACCTAGCTAGTGACTAGTGAGCAAGAAAAAAAAAAAAAAGGGAGTCTTCAACAATAAATACACAATCAAAGGCTTCTCCCACAATCCTGTTATACAAGATTAATTTATGCCCATTACCAGGCCAAAATAAACCTTCAAACACCATTGTATGCTTACCTGAATCTGCCATCACGTTTCCCTTTAATGCTCCCTCAGTAATGTCATCACACCATGCAGGCTTCTGGTGCCTGAGAGGACCCCAGCACTTGTCAGCAAATAGGAAGTGTCCATGTCACCCAGAAAGTGAATGAGGCTCTTTTTTTTTATTAACCCATCAATTAGTTGTAGGGGATGGGGGTGGTAAAGAAAGTAGGGCGACATTTACAGAGATCAGCTTTAACCTCAAAACAGCTGACTTTCAATACAATCTCATGACTACCAGATGTGGCTAAAATCGAACATACAAAATGGTATACACAAGACAAGATCATGAACTCTACACACTGCATAATATGAAATAACTGTGGGGTTCCAGAGTCCTAAACGTCAAGGACACAAGGTTATTATACAGGATTTTGAACGCCAAGGTGACTGCACTTGCAGTCATCTTTCATTTATGAGTAGAGCTGTTCCTACAATAAAGAAACATTTGTTTATGCAAATTGAATTTTCTACAAGGATTGCTGTAAACTCTATAAAAAACACACATATTACTGGCGTGACATACAAGAATTATAGGCGCATAGGTGGCATTGTATTGTACTTTTTCCAGGTACAGAATGTCCAGATCCTGTTTTGCTTTGCTTAGTTTAGCCTAATTTCTTTCCTGGCAGGCATTTATGGAGATGCAAAGAGTGCACCACAAATGCATTAACACACCTTAAAGTAGTATTAATGGCTTTACTTTTTTCTACCATAATGCATCCTAAGGATCCTGTAAAACCACCTCCTGTAAATTTTCATCCCTCTTGGTGCATATAATTTTGGTTTATCGTTGCTGGCTTCTGTTCCTGAAGAGCAGCTTCCCCAAACTTCTAAATAAACTGGGGACAGCATAGGCTCTCTGTGATGCCAATCACTTGCTTGGGGGAGTAGTTCTATACCCTATGGTTCTAGGTGTCTCCGGTGAACCCTGTAAGGGTAAGTGGACAAACAACAGCTATTCTTTGTTGGTGGAGTTCCACAACTACTGTAGCTGCTGACTTTTAATATTAGGGCACTTACCTGCCCAGGCATCCAGTGGTGCCCTCACCTGCCATAGCCAGTTTCCCATCATGCTGCACTCTGTAAATGGGCCAACAAACTTTTGTCTCACTTCGCTGTGACGAACCAGAAGTGGGAGCAGGTATCTGTCAAAACCAGGTACCCGCTCCCCCCCAGACAAGCGGCGCTTCCACTTTTGGGTGGAGCTCCGTTTTACCAAGCATGGCGACAACTGTCCTGTCACCACACATTACTGGGAATGCCCAAGGGCACTAAAAATACTGGTTTGCAAGCCCCTTCAGGGTCAAAGGCTGATGTGTGTATTCTGTAAAGTACAATGCAATATGTGGGCACTAGATTAATAGAGGAAGTTCTTAAAAACGTATTGTATATGTGAACACATTTGCTGCCTCTACTATGGCATATGCTTCCATATGTTAAAGTAGACCTAAACCCAAATGCTAAAATCTCATATAAGCAGGTTAATGTAATTTCAGGAGGTAATTTTCAACATTTTTAAATCTGCGGCTTTCATGAAATGAATATCTGGGGATTCTGCCATGAAGGTCCTTGTTCAGACACTTCCTGTTAGAGTGACAATGCTCAGTCCATGTCTTTCAATTGTACTCCTGTGTAGAGCCGAAACAACTAATCAATTAATTGACAACTAATCGATTATGAAATTAATCGATTACCATTTTCATAAAATCGATTAAATCGGCCAGTAACCTAATGGGGTTAAAAAAATAAAAAAAAATTAGCCCTTTATAGTACAAAAAGAATAATCGCTACTGTAAAATATTACTTTCACTGTTCCACAGTAAAACAAATAAAATAAAAAATGAACCCCTTACAGTAGTGATTTGCTCTTTTTGTACTATAAAAGGGTTAATTTTAGTTTGTTTTAACCCCATTATTTTACTAAACGTCTTAGTAAACGTCCTGGTTCATATCTATGCGTTTTTTGCAGAAACACTACAGTTAATTTTTTTGCAATTTGGCACGGCGTCGCTTTAACTGACAATTGCGCGGTCGTGCGACGTGGCTCCCAAACTAAATTGGCGTCCTTTTTTCCCCACAAATAGAGCTTTCTTTGGTGGCATTTGATCACCTCTGCGTTTTTTTATTAAAAAAATAAATAAATAAAAAAAATTAATGGCAATTAGCGATTATTGATTGGTTTGCGCAAAAAAGTTATAGCGTTTACAAAATAGGGGATAGCTTTATAGCATTTTTATTAAAAATTTTACTAGTAATGGCGGCGATCAGCGATTTCTATTGTGACTGCGACATTATGGCGGACACATCGGACATTTTTGACACATTTTTGGGACCATTGTCAGTTATACAGCAATCAGTGCTATTTAAATGCACTCATTCCTGTGTAAATGACACTGGCAGTGAAGGAGTTAACCACTAGGGGGCGGGGAGGGGTTAAGTGAGCCCTGTGTGTGTTTTCTAACTGTCTGGGGGCGTGGCTTGGCGTATGGCGTCACTGATCGTCTTTCCATATGACAGAGAACAGACGATCAGTGTCACTAGGAAGCACGGGGAGAGGTTTGTTTAAACATACCTCTCCCCGTTCTTCAGCTGTGACCCGATCGTGGGACACCAGCGGCGATCGGGTCCTCTGGTCCCGCGGTTGTGGTCACGGAGCTCAGGACCGGGTCGCGAGCGCACCGTCAGCGGCACGCGCGCGACCCGCGGCTGGGCTCTTAAAGGGCAACGTACCTGTACACAGCCGTGCCATTCTGCCGACGTATATGTGCAGGAGGCAGTCCTTAAGGAGGTTAACGGAGAAGCTGCAAAAAAAGCATGTAGTGTGTTTTTTTTTTTTTTTTTTTTTTTTTTATCTGCCCAACAAATTGGGAAAAAAAAAAAAAAAAAAAAAAGCCAAAAAATAAAACCGCAAATCGCAGCAAAATCACGTTTGCAAAAATCTAAAACGCACAGCAAAAAGCACTGCAGAAACAGATCAAAAGCAAACTGCATAGGTGTGCAACCGTGCCTTATGCTGGCCACATGGCTCAATTTTCAGGCGAAAATATTGATACGAAAAATCTTTGTACATTTGCTGAAATAAAGATTGTTGTTTGAAAATTTCACTTACCGTATTTATCGTCGTATAACACGCGCCGTCGTTTAACACGCACCCCAAGATTAGGAGGGAATTTTAAGAAAAAAAAAGAAAAAAAACTTACATTTAAAATGCCCATCAATGCAGCCTTGCCCCAGTGTCATTTACATTTAAAAATGGTGCCGCCGAGATACAGAGCCGGATGTCCTGTGTATCTCGGTGTCACTCGATAGTCGCGAGAGCGGACGAAATCCGGCGAGAACAGCCGAGAGCTGCCGAAAGCCGCGAGAAAGGCCAGGAGGCTGACAATCGGCGGGGGAATCGGCATTTAACACGCACCCACGATTTTCCCCTGATTTTAAGGGGGAAAAAAAGTGCGTGTTATATGCCGATAAATACGGTACTTTTAACATTGTTTTAAAATGAATGTAATTTCTAAACGAAAACCACATACACTGTATAAAAATTCCTTTGACCAAGAAGTTTTCTATTATTTATAAATTCTCCCATCACTGTGGTTGAAAACAAACGTTGATTTGACCCCACTAACGATTAGAAAAATCGAACGACCGTTCTTAAAATTACATTTTTTTTTTTGAAGGAAGACATTGTTTTTGTATGGCCAGCATATAATATAGGGCTGAAACAACTAATAGATTATGAAATTAAATCGATTAACATTTTCATAATTGGCCAGTAACATAATGGGGTAAAAAAAAAAAAAAAATGAGCCCTTTATAGTACAAAAAGAGCAAATAATCGCTACTGTAAATATTACTTTCACAATTCTACAGAAAAAAAAAAAAAGTGAACCCCTTACAGTAGTGATTATCTGCTTTTTTTTGGTACTATGAAGGGCTCATTTTAGTTTTCTTTGTTTTTTTTTAACCCCATTATGTTACTAAACGTCTTAGGCCTGGTTCACATCTATGCGTTTTTTGCAGAAACTTACTACAGTTCATTTGGGACACGATCACATCTATGCTTTTTTCAGCTGCTGCGTATTTGGAAAGGGTGCAGAAAAGCATATAATACGTTTTTGCTGCAATTTTTGTTTTTTTTAATCCGTCCAACAACAAATTGGCCAAAAAACAGTATGTCTCTTCTAATAAAGTATACATGTCCTCTAATAGTATATATACACAGTATATCCATTATATCTCTTCTAATAGCATATACAGTAAATCTCTTGTGTCTGTTATTCTCAGAGTGAATTCAATATTTTGCTCCCTGACCATATAGTTGGTTATTTATATTTACCACTGCATAGAGATATTTAAGAATAAATTGCCTTTTTTTTTTTTTAACATATTAACTTTCTTTGTTTCTGTCATCTACATAACAAGACCTGATGCTAAGTTCTGTATGTGCTGACTGTATTTATTGCTCAAATGTACGTTGTATTTACTTATGCTGTACAACTTTTTCTCAAATAAAGCACTCCTGTTTGTTAAACATATTAACTAAATTATACATCACACTTTTTTTTTTTTAAGGTTATTAACCAATTAATCGAAACGATAATCGTCCAAATAATCAATTATGAAAATAATCGTTAGTTGCAGCCCTAATATAATATATTACAGTTCTGTTTGAAAATCTGCAAAACAGTTTGATGATATTTACCAGCTTCAACCTCTAATAGTATATACACAGTAAAACTTTGGTTTGAGAGAGTTTTGCAAGGCAAGTAACATTTTTTAATAAATTTTGACTTGATATACAAGTAGCATCATGTCACAACTGAAGAGAAGAGGCGCCTCCAAGTGTAGCAATATGGTTACATTTAATGAAGGTCCAACATTTAGCAACATATTGCTATACTTAGAGGCGCCTCTCTTCTCTTTTATACTCTGGAGCGCCTGCTGGATTTTGCTTCTAATCCCCTTGTGGAGGCTTCCATTTGTGGATGGACATTTTATCGTTACACAACCTGGTCACATTGCTATAATATTTTTAGAAGAACTATAGACTGAAGGTCTTATGAATAAATGGTTGTGGAACGAATCATCTGAGTTTCCATTATTTCTTATGGGGAAATTTTCTTTGATATACAAGTGCTTTGGATTACAAGCATGTATAAGTGCCTGCAGGAGATCATCAGCACAGAGATGCAACAACTAACCAAACAGGGTAAGAGGGTCGTCTTTTCTCTTTTATTTTTAATTTTTTTAACAATCCCAGAGTTCAGCTTTTATGCAATATTTGGGCATGATAAATACAGTGTATATGTCAACAAATCCATTGCCTAACATTTCATAGTCTTTCCCATATGTTAAAGCACACTGTGTACTGGCAAGAAAGTGAAATGTCAACGAATTGACAACGAATTTTTTTTGTCAACGAATTTGACAAAAAAAATCTGCATAACACTCAAAGAATATTAAAACAAATGTAAAACTCGCACTTTTTGGAAAAACTTTCCAAGCAAAAGGCTCAATTCATTAAGTTTTAACACATAGTTAAAGCGAACCTCCCCTCTAGACTTTAATTTATTTTTTGCCACCATTAGTGTAATACATATTGCAAATAAACCACATTTAAAGGGTTAATAAACTATTTGTTGAAACATTTAACATCTAGCACTATACCCCATGCCCTGCTAGGGTTGCTACCGCCCCCCCCCCCCTCCCTCTGTCTTTGCAACATAATCATCAAAGTCTATGCCCCTGGTATATTTTCCTATAGGGTGGCTTCCCTGCCATGCAGTGTGTCTCGCTGGAGCCCCCCTGGTGTGCATTCTGCTGGCCAGGATTAGTCAGTCATGCACAGTGTGCTGCAAGGACACAGAAGGCCCCCCCAATGCTGACAGAGCAGAGATGCACATGCACAGGATGGGCTGGACCGAGTGATCATGGGACATTAGCCCCGATGCAGGTGGCATGCATGCCTAGATGGGTAGTGGGATCACTGCCTGATCCAGGCATTCGGGGGAAGCTGCGGTCTTCAATCTGGAGCCAGAGGCATTGAAGGGCACAGATTGTAGACGTTTCAAACATATGTTCTAAATAATGTCCTGGGGAATGTTTCCTTGGTTAAATAGAATGCAGTCATGCAAGAAACGTGACACGTCTCATACTACTTTAATAACGATTACTTGCCAAATTTGTTTCTACATACCTAATGTGCCTGTTCCCCTTCCAACCTGCATTGCCGTCTTGGAGACATAATTAGTGACCAGCTTCTTCCACATTTTCTCCGCTGGCTCACTGATAAAAAACACCATACTTTGCAGGTCGTCAATGGCTGAAATCGCTGACCGGAAATTTTTTTCCGACAGGGTGGGGCTTGTCAGAACACAAAAGAACAGCAGGGAGATCGCTGTACTAAAGTTGGATAGTTAGTACAGTTTTTTTTCCTGTTCAGCCCTGCAGGGTTAGACCCCTTTCACACGGGCGGTCCGTTCAAGTCCGCCTGTCAGTTTTTTTGGTGGACCTGAATGGACCCTCCATAGACCTCTATGGAGGGACGGATGTCAGCAGTGACATGTCCGCTGACATCCGACCCACTCCGATCCGAAAAAGTGTGACGAGGAAAAAGCTATTTTTCCATCCATATACGGATCGGATCGGGTGACGACGGACTGTACGGTCCGTCGTAATCCGATCTCCCATAGGGGAGAGCGGCGCTCTGACAGGTCCATCCCTGCACAGAGTGCAGAGACAGACCTGTCATCTTCCTGCACAGCGGGGGATCAACGGAGCGATCCCCCCCGCTGTGCAGAGCGGGCTCCGTACACGCTTCAAAACGGAAAAAAAACTACTGGCGCGTACGAGGCTTCAGGCTACCTGCAGTATTGTTGGGTCTCTTATCCTATATGACTGCACCACCAGATGGATGATACTTGCACTTTCAGATACATTTGTTACAGCTACAGACATACCTGATCATTTGGATCCCTGACTTTATATATTATATGCCATAATCTCTGGAACTTATTCCTGACTGCACGTTCATTGAGCCTGATACAGCTTACAAAAAGGACATTTTTGGATAGAACTGTGTGCATTTTTTGCCTGGCCCACATTTATCTACCATCAGCTTCAGCTGGGTCCATAGGGAAGATGTGAGGGAACATAGGAGGGGATGACCCCACATCTTCAATAGCAGTGTTTAGCATTGTTTTTATACCACGTCTTGTTTTTTTGTTTTTCTGTTTTGAGTCTTTTTTAGGCCCCTTTCACACGGGACGGATCCGTAATGATCCGCCCAGTAAACATCCGCTTGCTCAGCGGGGGATCGCTCCGTTGATTCCCGCTGAGTTGGCGGATGACAGGGCGGTCCCTGCACACTGTGCAGGGAGCGCCCTATCAGATCTCCACATGCCTGGACCAGCATCCAGCTCAGCCTCTCAGCATACCGCTGAGAGGCTGAGCCGGCCACTCCCTCCACATCCCAGCGATCCAGTGAGCGCAAAGAGGTCAGAGCAGAGAGCCAGTGCGACCAGCAGGTTTGGTTTGCTTGGTTCTCAGTGTTAGAGTCGGCATGGGACAGATGCAGCACCCACCTAGGTAAGTATGATTAAAAATAAAAATTAAAAATAAAAATAAAAAATACAATTTCAATACCATTCTTCTCTTTTAAACCGATCATAGACAGCTTGAATCTTCGAAGGGTTTAGCAGGGACCAGCTGATATTCGAGCCATGCATGAGCAGGCTGATTGATCAACTTGGGTACAACCAGGGTTCAACCAGCCTGTCAGATTTTGAATGCGATTACTGCTAGCGGCTATAGCCGCTAGCAATAATCACTGTGTGTTCTCCTGGCAGGGACAGCTCCCCCTGCCAGGAGAACACAATGGCTTTGCAGGAGGGGAAAAAAATAAAAATATTGCAGTCTATGGCTGGCTTCACACCAACATCTCATGTTCAGCTGTCAAAGCCAAATGTGCAGCCAATCACAGTCTTGCACGATTGATAGCTCCTCCTACCTGTCACTCCTGTCTGACTTTGGTAAATAAACATGTGTATCCATGGGTGGTGTTAGCTTAGTGAATTGAGCCCACAGAATCTAATGACCAGCAACAGAGTCATAAAGAATGACAGCTGCTGAGCACTCCATGTACATCATACAGCTGTATGGGGGGGGGGGGTCTCTATATAGATGGGGGGTGATCAATACACATCATACATCTGTATGGGGGGGGGGTGTCTCTATATAGATGGGGGGGTGATCAATACACATCATACAGCTGTATGGGGGGGGGGGATCTCTATATAGATGGGGGGTGATCAATACACATCATACATCTGTATGGGGGGGGGGGGGTGTCTCTATATAGATGGGGGGTGATCAATACACATCATACATCTGTATGGGGGGGGGGGGGTGTCTCTATATAGATGAGAGGTGATCAATACACATCATACATCTGTATGGGGGGGGGGGTGTCTCTATATAGATGGGGGGTGATCAATACACATCATACAGCTGTATGGGGGGGGGATCTCTATATAGATGGGGGGTGATCAATACACATCATACATCTGTATGGGGGGGGGGGGGTCTCTATATAGATGGGGGGTGATCAATACACATCATACATCTGTATGGGGGGGGGGGGGTCTCTATATAGATGGGGGGTGATCAATACACATCATACATCTGTATAGGGGGGGGGGGGGGGGTCTCTATATAGATGAACATACGTCCCAACAATGAAGCAATTTAGAAATGTTTATCACTGGGAAACACTTTTTGAAAGATAAAGAGTGCATGTTATATACATCTCTATAGATCAGACCAGAATGAGGGACAAATGAGGACAGAGGGACATTGCTCCAAATCAGGGACAGTTGTGATGTTTGGGTGAGGGGTGATCAGGACACAACATACAGCTATATGGGGGGGGGGGGGGGTTCTATATAGATGAGGGGTGATCAGGACACATAGGAACAACATGCACTTATACAATCTGTCTGCACAATACCAAAACAGACAGGAAGAGAATAACAAACAAGCCGAGTAAACTCCATGCATCCGGAGCCCCCCACACAGCGCTCTATAGCCCCCTATAGGGAGGTGGGGTAGGCGCAGTGTCAGTGCAGAGTACCCGGACCCCTCACCTCAGTGTACGATCCAGCCGGGAGCCTCCAGTGTGCAGCACCTGCTCTGTTTTGATTCGGCTGTACACGTCATGCTCGTGCACAGAACCCGGATCTCCCCCTCTGGCCGCTCCCGCCCAGTTCCAGCCCAAGCGCGCTCACGCTGCTCGCATTAGCCAAGGAAATGTATGAGTGGGGCAAGAGGGGCGGAGCAAAGGTTAGCCAATAAGCAGCTGCCAGAGCCAGCTGAGCGCTGTGTACTCACCTCAGGAGGAGGGGCTCTGGGATAGAACGGTTTCCTATGTGTTGCTATGTGTTCAGTATTCTGATATGTTTAAAGGAAACTTCTCCTGATGTATGTGGGCTGCCATTGGTAGGCTCTCTTTCCGGGAATGCTATTTGTCTGACTGTCAGATGATCCAGTGACACTGAGCTGTGTGCAAATAAAGTGATATTGAACCCTCATTTTTAATCACTTTCAGCAGCTAATCACTAAGACTCCGTTCACACTTGTGCAACTTCAAAATTGTGTGATTTCCATTGCGACTTTACAGTGTGACAATGCGACTTTGGTGCAAAATGTGGCATTGATGTGACACAATTCCTTTTCCTGCCTCAGTGATGCTTAGGGTTAGGTTAGGGTTTTGGCTAGGGTTATGGTTAGCTTAGGGTTATGGCTAGGGTTAGGTTAAGATCATGGCTAGGCTTAGAGTTTAGGCTAGGGTTATGGCTAGGGTTAGGGTTTGGTTATAGCTAGAGTTAGGCTAGGGTTATGGCTAGGGTTATGGTTGGGGTTTTGGCTAGGGTTATGGCTAGGTTTTAAGTTGGGGTTAGGTTAGGTCAATGGCTAGGGTTGGGGTTATGGATATGGTTAGGCTAGGGTTATGGTTATGGCTAGGGTTAGATTAGGGTTATGGCTAGGGTTAGGTTAAGGTCATGGCTAGGGTTAGAGTTTAAGCTAGGGTTAGGGTTTTGGCTAGGGTTAGGTTATGACTAGGGTTAGAGTTTGGTTATAGCTAGAGTTAGGTTAGGGTTGTGGCTAGGGATATGGTTAGGGTTTTGGCTAGAGTTAGGTTTTTGGTTATGGCTAGGGTTATGACTAGGGTTAGGGTTTGGTTATAGCTAGAGTTAGGTTAGGGTTATGACTAGGGTTAGGTTTATGGTTATGGCTAGAGTTATAGCTAGGGTTATGGCAAGGGTTAGGTTAGGGTTATGTCTACGGTTAGGGTTATGGTTATGGCTAGGGTTAGATTAGGGTTATGGCTCAGGTTAGGTTAAGGTCATGGCTAGGGTTAGAGTTTAGGGTTAGGGTTTTGGTTATGGCTAGGGTTAGGTTTAAAGTTTTGGCTAGGGTTAGGTTTTGGATGTGGCTAGGGTTATGGCTAGAGTTAGGGTTTGGTTATAGCTAGAGTTAGGTTAGGGTTATGGCTAGGGTTAGGTTAGGGTTATGTTAGGGTTATGGCTACAGTTAGGCTAGGGTTATGGTTTTGGCTTAGGTTATGGTTATGGCTAGGGTTAGGTTAGGGTTATGACTAGGGCTATGTTAGGGTTATGGCTAGGGTTAGGTTAGGGTTTGGCGAGGGTGAGGTATTGGTTATGGCTAGGGTTAGGTTAGGGTTATGGCTACGGTTAGGCTAGGGTTAAGGTTATGGCTACGGTTAGATTAGGGTTATGGTTAGGTTAGGGTTATGGCTAGGGTTAGGTTAAGGTCATGGCTAGGGTTCGAGTTTAGGCTAGGGTTTTGGTTATGGCTAGGGTTAGGTTAGGGTTATAGCTAGGGTTATGGTTAGGGTTTTGGCTAGGGTTATGGTTAGGGTTTTGGCTAGGGTTATGGCTAGGGTTTTGGGTATGGCTACGGTTAGGTAAGGGTAATGGCTAGGGTGAGGTTATGGTTATGGCTACGGTTAGGGTTATTGTTAGGGTTAGATTACGATTATGGTTAGTTTAGGGTTATGGCTAGGGTTAGATTAAGTTCATGGCTAGGGTTAGAGTTTAGGCTAGGGTTATGGCTAGGCTAAGGGTTTGGTTATAGCGAGAGTTAGGTTAGTGTTATGGCTACAGTTATGGTTAGGGTTTTGACTAGGGTTAGGCTAGGGTTATGGCTAGGTTTTTGGTTAGGGTTAGGGTAATGGCTAGGGTTAGGTTAGGGTTATGGCTATGGTTAGGCTAGGGTTATGGTTAGGGTTTTGGCTAGAGTTAGGTTAGGGTTATGGCTAGGGTAAAGGTTATGGCTAGAGTTATAGCTAGGGTTATGTTTATGGCAAGAGTAAGGTTAGGGTTATGGCTACGGCAAGGGTTATTGTTAGGGTTAGATTAGGGTTATGGTTAGGTTAGGGTTATGGCTCAGGTTAGGTAAGGTCATGGCTAGGGTTAGAGTTTAGGCTAGGGTTAGGGTTTTGGTTATGGCTAGGGTTAGGTTATGGTTATGGCTAGGGTTATGGTTAGAGTTTTGGCTAGGGTTAGGTTTTGGTTGTGGCTAGGGTTATGGCTAGAGTTAGGGTTTGGTTATAGCTAGAGTTAGGTTATGGTTATGGCTAGGATTAGGTTAGGGTTATGGTTATTCCTAGGGTTATGTTAGGGTTATGGCTACAGTTAGGCTAGGGTTACTGTTTTAGCTAAGGTTATGGTTATGGCTAGGGTTATGGCTAGGGTTAGGGTTATGGCTAGGGTTAGGTTAGGGTTAGGCTAGGGTTATGACTAGGGTTAAGGTTATAGCTAGGGCTAGGTTAGGGTTATGGCTACGGTTAGGCTAGGGTTATGTTTATGGCTAGGGTTAGATTAGGGTTAGAGTTTAGGCTCGAGTTATGGCTAGGGTTTTGGTTATGGCTAGGGTTAGGTTAGGGTTTTGGCTAGGGTTATGGTTTTGGCCAGAGTTAGGTTTTGGTTATGGTTGGGGTTAGGCTAGGGTTATGACTAGGGTTAGGTTAGGGTTATGGTTATGCCTAGGATTAGGTTAGGGTTATGGCTACAGTTATGGTTTTGACTAAGGTTATGGTTATGGCTAGGGTTATGGCTAGGGTTAGGTTAGGGTTATGGTTAGGGTTATGTTAGGGTAAGGCTAGGGTTATGGCTAGGGTTTTGGTTATGATGGCTAGGGTTATGTTAGGGTTAGGCTAGGGTTGTGGCTTGGGTTCGTTTACGGTTATGGTTAGGGTTTTGGCTAAGGTTAAGGTTTTGGTTATAGTTTTGGCTAAGGTTAGGATTATGGCAAGGGTTAGAGTTTAGGCTAGGGTTAGAGCTCATTTCTCTTGGGACACCAGGAACAGAGGTGGATAAACAATTAGCTTGGGAGGGGCTTCTCTGCAGAAGGGACGGGCTGGGACAGGGGTCAAAAGCAGTGATTGTTTGTGCCTTGCAAAGTCGCACACATGTCGCATTTATCTTATGCAGGTGCAACCTTCATGTGACTTTTGTGGGTTTACATTGATATCTGTGGCCCTCAAGTTGCATGAAAGTCAGACCAAAGTAGTGCAGGAACTAATTTAACGTTGTTGTGACTTCAAGTCGCACAGATATGAATCACAATCATTGGGAAACATGAGGTGCAACTTCTCATGCGAATTTGGGGTTCAAATTCACATGACAAGTCGCACAATTGTCACTGGGGCCTTACTGAATATGTGGCTTCATTATCATTTAAATGGGAACTAACGATTCACTGTAAGGAACAGTGTGCAAGCAATTAAAAGCCCCTACCTGCCTGCTCACTGTAAACTAAGTTGTGCATGCGCAGCTCAGCTTCCAACGCTGGGCCGGTCTCTGAGTGCCGAGATAATTAGCTCTTGTGCATGCACAGGAGTGACATCATCCCATGCCAGGCAATGAAGAGGCCCAAAGACCGGCACTCAGAAGATGTCGGTGCCGGTAAAAGACCCTTTGGACATTTACCCTTTAGCTCCGCTTTAATCCGCTTTAATCCTTGTCTATGTACCAGTTTAAGTGTGTGCCATGATGACTGCCCCAGGTTTCCTGTTTCAGGGTGGCTCCTTTCTTTTGCAGCGTCCTATGGAGCCACACTTGTATACAGAGACTAGAGTTGTGTCTCTCTACACTGTGTATCAAAAGAAACACACAGCCCCATAGTATAGAATGGCAAGGTACTCCCTTGCTCCTTCCCCCTCCCGTCTCGAAACTAGCTGGAGACTGTACTGTTCTTTGTTAACTCTTTCCTGTGAGGACCAGAAGTTCAGGATAGCAGCAATGAGAGAGCAAGAGCCAGCAGCATTGAAAGTTGTAAACTGGTGTTGGGGTAAGAATTTTAACAGCTTACTGGGGAATGTATTTTTATTATTGTGCTTAATGTGTTAAACTAAAAAACAATAAGGGTTTAACGTGGTTATAAACCCTTACACATAACCAGCGAAGTGATTGGCCTTAGGTGATGAAATGAGATGAGAAGAGGTGGGTCTTGAGTTTTTTCCTGAAGGCCTGATGGTTTTCTTCCAAGCGGATGTTGTTCGGTAGAGCATTCCATAGCCGGGGTCCCTGTACTGCGAATCTTCGTTCTCCCCTCGATTTGTAGCGGGCTTTGGGGATAAGAAGGCGATTTTGGTTTGTTGATCGAAGGCTGCGATTTGGTATGTATTTTTCTATTTTCTCACAAAGGTATTGAGGCGCATTTCCTTGTGTACATTTGTGGGTGAGGCAGAGGGTCTTGAATGTGATCCTATCTTTTACCTTGAGCCAATGGAGGATCCTTAGGGATGGGGAGATGGATTCCCAGGGTTTCTTTCCGGTGACTAATCTTGCTGCTGTGTTTTGGACAATTTGAAGGTGCGCAATCTGGTAATCCGGTAATTCTATGTAGAGGGAGTTTGCATAGTCGAGACGCGAATTGATGATCGTTCCTACTACTACCGCTTTTTCCTTTTCCGGGATGAAGGGGATGAGTCTGCGTAGCATGCAAAGGAGATGGTGGGATCCGGTGATTACGGATCCTATTTGTGCCTCCATGGTCATCTCTGAATCAAAGATTACTCCGAGGCTTTTGGCTTTGTTGCTTGGAAGGATGGTCTGTCCCAGGATGGTTGGTGGTGTCCAAGGGGTCTTGGTCTTTTTCCTTGAGTTTGCGTCGAGGAGCAGTAGTTCTGTTTTTGATCCATTTAGTTTGAGGGAGCTAGTGGTCATCCAGTCATCTATCAATGTGAGACATTTTCCTAGTTCCTGGTACTGGTCTTTTTGTCCGGTGATCCGGAAATACAGTTGAGTGTCGTCCGCGTATGAGTGGAAGCACAGATCCAATTTGCTAATAATTTTGAAGAGTGGCCGGATGTAAATGTTGAACAGTACTGGTGACAATGGTGATCCTTGAGGGACTCCATACGCGATTGCCCGGGTTTCCGATGTGAAGGCTCCTAGCTTCACTGTCTGTGACCGGTTTCCTAAGAAGGAGGCAAACCATGGAAGATCTACATCTGTAACTCCTGCCACTTCCTTGAGGCGGCTGAGAAGATGTTGTGGTCCACTGTGTTTGAACGCTTCAAAAGTGGTATTTTTCATCCAATTTTCGTATTGTGTGTATGAAGCTTAACTGTTAGTACATAAAAACAATCCTCAATAAACATAAATATGGTAATTCTCTGAATAATCAGCATTCATTCAATTGTGCTTCCATGCAAATGTGAACATCATGTTCTGATCTTTATTGGGGAATTTTATTTTGTATATAGAGTGTTTATGTGGTGACTTTACACTTTTCATTGAACAGTTTGGATAACACAGGGTTAAACGGAAAGGTCATAAATGAACTGCACATTATCTGGACAGAATGCTTGGGGAGATAGTGATGTGTTCCTGCTTAGGAGATGTATGTTAGCTTGGGGGGCTGCAAACTCTGCAGGGCTCCAACCCACACTCGCTGCTATTCAAACCCTTCACATATTTCCACATAAACTTCCCTCCTGGCATTAAACTTTGCCAGGTATTGTGCTCAGCTTACCACCCCAAACTGATGTTCCTCCCTCAGCTCACCTCTCTCCCTGCATGTCCTGTGAGCAGAATAGCTGTGCTCCTCCTCTGGGTTCTCTCATCATATGGCACTGAAGATAGAGGAGGAGGGATTCAGCGGGACACACAGAGCAAGTATGCAGGAGACTGGGGGGGGGGGATGAGGAGACAGAAAATCAGGAGGGGGCGGCGGGGAGGAGCGCATCACGAGAGGTCTGACTAAATACAATTTCTTAGCAGCAGGGACCTGATCTACCTGTCAGCTAGCTGTGATTGACAGGTAGATCAAAGCGGAAGCTGTCATGTGGCCCCCTACTGGCAATGCCTGAATGATCACTTACTATTGCAAGCTGTGTCGGTAGCTGCTGGCGTAGCACCTGCCACACAGCTCGCATACTTCAAAGTCTTGCAGGACACAGCTGCTAACAGGAACTGAGTTCTTGTTGTGGAAAAAGTACAGGAACTCCGTTCCCATGCGTTCCCGCAGGACTTGAGCCCTGCTCCTACATAAGTTTATCTTCAGCCCTCTCTCCTCTACAGCCTTTCAAACCAGAGAGCAGAGAGCTGAGTGTAATCTGAGACCTGAGTGGAGGGAAAGGACCCTCTCTAAACAGTTTCATAGGGAAACATGCACCTTTTGGGCCATCTCCCTGGATTTTGTGGACTGTCAGTAATGACTCAGATAGCAAAGCAAGGAGAGCAATCAGAGAGAAATCATGCTAGTTGCTTTGGATTGAGGCAAATACACACTATAGAATACATACCTTCCAACTTTCTGAGATGGGAATGAGGGACACCTATTAGCAAAAGTATGTAAGCATAGGGCATACCTCCCTGCCACACCCCCCTTAAAGGAGAATTAAAAAATGATTAGGTAAACCCAGAAGTGCTCTTTTTACCACTACTATACCTTTATACTGGCTTTTGATTTTTTTACAAATCATTTTTAAATTTTTTACAAATGCAGCAATTTAGAAATTGGAAGAAAGGTTTAGCACTGGGAAACACTTTTTGAAAGATAAAAAGTGCATTTTATATACAACTATATATCTCAGACCATAATGAGGGACAAATGAGGATGAAAGAGGGACTTTGTTTCAAATCAGGGAAAGTCCCTCAAAACCAGGGCTATGTAGAATGATATGCTTTGTTTATTTTTTATTTTTTTTATAAATGGCTTTATTGTATTTAAAAAAAAATACACAACAAAACCGATTAGTCAAAAAGAGGGGAACAGGGGATTTGGGACTTTATATGAAGCACAGACAAGCAAATAGATAGTAAGGATGAACAAAGGAATTTTATTTATATAAGAAAATTGGTAAACAAATATATACTGTTATTGTCAAGGTGGTTGGTGGGCACAGTAACAATATCCATAATAATAATACAGTTGTCTCAAAAAATGACGATTGGTATCACATAGTAAAACATTAGACAAGATAAAACAACAGTAGACGATTGTCATAAAATTCCATAGTTCCAGCCATAGTCAGAGTAGATAAATGGGTAATTGTAAAATAATATTTGCCGGACCTAAGGCCTCGCTAAACCTGTGAGAGTAGTGATGGTATCGTAGCTTGGAGATCTCAATATGTCTAGATAAAAAACACGGCATATTAAACAGCTCTACGCGTTTCGTGGCTAGTACGCCACTCATCAGGAGCATGCATGTGGTACACTAGAAAAAATTATAATGAAAAAATGATCAGTAATTACATTGTATACAAGGGTGGGGTAAAACCCAAAGTAACACCTAGGTGTCTACTTACTAATTGTAAGTTGTCGGTCTCCGGCGTTCTGCTATCACACCTTGACCGACAACTTACAATTACAATTACAACTTACAATTACTTTGGGTTTTACCCCACCCTTGTATACAATGTAATTACTGATCATTTTTTCATTATCATTTTTTCTAGTGTACCACGTGCATGCTCCTGATGAGTGGCGTACTAGCCACGAAACGCGTAGAGCTGTTTAATATGCCATGTTTTTTATCTAGACATATTGAGATCTCCAAGCTACGATACCATCACTACCCTCACAGGTTTAGCGAGGCCTTAGGTCCGGCAAATATTATTTTACAATTACCCATTTATCTACTCTGACTATGGCTGGAACTATGGAATTTTATGACAATCGTCTACTGTTGTTTTATCTTGTCTAATGTTTTACTATGTGATACCAATCGTCATTTTTTGAGACAACTGTATTATTATTATGGATATTGTTACTGTGCCCACCAACCACCTTGACAATAACAGTATATATTTGTTTACCAATTTTCTTATATAAATAAAATTCCTTTGTTCAGCCTTACTATCTATTTGCTTGTCTGTGCTTCATATAAAGTCCCAAATCCCCTGTTCCCCTCTTTTTGACTTATCAAGGGATGGAAATATTTGACCTTACCGGGTCATGATTTCATATAAAGTCCCATAGGGATGGATATACTGACCTTACCAGGTCCAGGCTTCCTTAAAGTCCCTAAAACTCCTGTTCTCTCGTTTTCAAACAGAACCGATTAGATGACAATTGCATAACATACAGAATGTACACAAGTATAGAGATTGCGAACATAACATTGACGTGGATCCATACAGCTAAAGAAATAGGTAGATCAGAACTGCGCAACTTCATAATGAGCAATAATACTGAGTGACCCTATTAAGGTTAGTTGAGATATCAAGCCAAAGGAATTGTAAATCTACAATGAAAACATAGAATAAAAAACAAAAAACAAAAGAAGAGCTGCAAGCTCAAGCATGTCATAGCCAGGCCACAATTTAGAGACCTAATAGGTCTACACAAAAATTAAGAAATACAAGGTCAAAGAACGAGAAAAGCTGGTAAATCGCAAACAAGAGGAAGATTCCAGGAAGGGTAGAGAAAGAGAAAAAAAAGAAGAGACAGGGATAAATAAAGAGGTCTTAGAGAACTTCGGATTAAAGTCCTCAGATTGACATAAGGAGGTTATCAAAGCAGGATGGCTGAGCATGGGATATCCAGGGCTGCCAAACTCGGAGGAATTTTTCATGAGTGTAAGTAAAATGGCCATCAATTTTTTGTTGACCAATATAGTCAGTCATATGACGCTTGTCTGTTTCGAAACTGCTAATTGTCGCTCCAGCCGTAGTAACCCCTCAATAGGCTTACAAAGGAGAGCTCCATACGAATTTCTTTTGATGTTTGAATGGAAGAGTGTTCGCAGGAGCGCATAAACCCGAACCCATAGTCTGCACACCCTTGGACAAGACCGCCATATGTGTGCCATTGTTCCGGTTGGGAACATCCACGGAAGCAGGACGATTGATAAAATGGGATAAAACAAGACATTTATTTTTTATTTCAGAGGTATACACCCACTTTAATACTACTTTATGTTTATAGTACTGTATAGCTGAAGGCAACACCTTGATATTTTCCAATGGGGCACTAGTTCAAGGAACAATTGGGGATTATCCTCATTTCATAGGCAAGGTTTAAAAAAAATAAAGAAGCTACATGCTCAGTAAGTGATTCAAGTGATAATAAAGGCAAAAAATATATAAAAAAAATAAAAAAGGTTGACATACTTACCTGGTCTGTGCAATGATATTGCACAGAGCGGTCCCTTATCTCCTTTTTGCATTTCTCTTCTGCATTTCTCTTCTAAAGTAAACCTACCTGTCTATTCACAATCCTCTATGGAATGCATGCATAGCTCAGTTTACATTTTGGCACACTGCCAGCATACGGGATGACTGTACTCCCGCACATTTGCGAGATCGACGTAATTCCACATCTGCAATTTAAAACGCCCGAAGACCAGCACCTGGAAAAACCTGGTTAGAAGATGTCGTCGCTATTGAGGAACCTCTGGGGCATTTCCAACTGGGCAAGTCCAAAGGTCCAGTTTGAATTTAGGCTGGGTTCACACTGATACGAATTGAATGCGGGTTTCCCCATGACCAATTTGCATGACAGGAGAGTGTGACCGGCTCTCAATGGAGGCTGCGGTCAGAATTGCAGAAGGATCCTGTGCATCTTCTGGTCCATTTCAGGTGCAAATTCAGCCAAAAATTCAGACCTGATTCTCATCTGAAAGGGTGTACAGACACGCACCGGACCCCCTGCTGTGAGCCACGGCTGCAGCTAGTTTGAACCCATCCTAAGGTAAGTATTTGTGCCTTTAGTTCCACTTTCACCCCCAGTCCTCTCCTTTTCCATTTAGCGTCAGGTAGGTGGGGCCTGGAGCTACCTCGTTTTACTCCAGAGTAATAGATCTCTAACAATTGACCAGGATAACTACTCCTGGCAAGTGAATTTGTGAGGAGCTTCCTGCCTAAACTCCAGGGTGCTACACTCAAAACACAAGGGGAAGTGATCAGGAAAATATTAAAGGATAAGTTCACTTTTTGGAAAAAATAATAATAAATGCACTTTTTTTTGCAGGTAAGAAAAATGCGTATCAGACCGGGTGGGTTGTGAACTAGCGGCACAGCTAGTTCACAACCCACCCAGTCTGATACGTTCGTTCCCTCCAGTGCCGAGGCAAGGCACTTTTTAAAGTAAGAGGCCATTTGGCTGTTTTTGTTATTATTCTATTTTTAAATAAAATGATACTGTATTTTCTGGCATAATAGACTACCTTTTACACCCAAATTACACAGAGCGAGAGTCAGAGCGGCACGGGCTGATGTCACAGCCTCTGCCAATCCGAGCAGGCTTTGTATCCATCAACAGATTAGTAAAATACAATGCCTGCCGTGATTGGCTCAGTGGTGCACACTGTCTGCACACTGTATTCTGAAGTGTACCTGGCCCTACTGTACTAACACAGCATCATATTCTGTGTGTACTTGGTGCTCTACATATTAACAAAGCATCCTGTACTGCACATCCAGCTCCAGATCTCCCTAAAATACAGGTATGATTTATGGTGCTTTGGAGGAGAGGATTCATTGTTGCTGCCTACCAATTGTGGGATCTCTGGGACTTGTAGTTCACCAGTTTCCTTTTTCTGATGTTAAGTCTGATGTTTTTTTTTTTGTTTCTGATGTTTTTTTTGTAAATGGTGTTGCCTCGGAAGGAGGGTAGTCTTATATGGCGAGTATAGCCCCAAACCTAAGTTTTCACTGGAAAAATAGGGGGTCGTCTTATACACCCAGTCATCTTATACGCCGGCAAATACGGTAATATGCCATGGTCCCGCTCTCTCTGTATTTTTCCTGAGTAATTGCGGATTGAAGTAACACTCCAGGCTTATGCAAGCAGGATTTCTCCATCAAAGGCGGCAGTTCCTCAATCTGTCAAAGCTTCACCTGACCTGTCTTTTTAATTAAAGGGGTCATGGTGAGTTGGTGAGTAGGCTACTCACCATATATCCACCGGGTGATGCATTTGTGTTTCTATTATGTCCAAGTGGTGACGGTGCATAGAATCCATTCACTTCAGCCATTTTCTTCAATATTATGGACTTTTTTGTTTGAGTTTATTAATTTAATTTAAATATTGGATCATCTTCTTTAATGTATGTAGCGCCGACACTTTTCTAAAGTGTGCGCTATAATGTAAATTTAGTTTGTTCCAGAACTGTAAAAGAGTTCTGGGGGTTAATTCTATAGGTCTTTTACTTTGGCATCAGTTTGGCTGGGCTGTGCTGGAGTTCTGCCTGGTCATAGGTGCAGTGAGGCACCTGTGACAGGCTGAGAACCAAGTCTGGTTGGACGTGTTAGGTACCAATCTTTCTCAGAGCCAATCAGTGGGCACGTCTGGCCCAGCTGTGTAGTCTGGGAAGGGGTATTTAAGATGCTGAAGTCACGTGTTCAGGGTTCGCTTGCTCTTTGATTCCTGGTTCCGGTCCGGACCAACCCTGTGAGGGGTCCCGGACTCAGGAGTGTCTGCCGTCCCCATAAGCATGGTCATCCTGACCAGCCCCAGAGGCCCTCATGGTCTGGGGTGGGGATCCGTCCATTCCCGAGCCTCGGAACTGGCTAGTTTGAGGCCCAGTAACTGAAGGAGGATTCGTAGGTGTCCCGGTGTCCTCTCGGCATTGGAGAGACACAGCAACTCGTACAAGTGACCAGGGGAGGACTCTTCATAGGAGGGCCAAGAAGCTGGCTGCTCGGTAAGAGCCTGGGAGCTGAAGTTGTATAGACACTAGGGAATCCGCATTTCTTATGGTATCGCCAAGGTGGCTGAAAGATCCAGGTACCGTGAGAAAAGTTCTTAATTTACCTTCAGTTACAAAACCTAGTCTGTGGCAGAGACTTGGAAATTTTCTGAGTCACTTGTTGGTTGCTAAATCTACAGTTAAAGGTTTATCCAGCAGTGAAGTGCCCAGTTGCGAGTGGCTACTCTCTGGGCTATCTAAAGAGACATTCAGTTGATGTCGGCAGTTCTGAAGTGCCTGAGTTTTATCACCCGTGCCCTCTATTCCCAATTGAGAGACTGTGTTAACGTTACCCCTGCAAATAAAAAATACTTCAAAGGACTTTTTGTGTGTCAGCTTCTGAAGTCACTGGGTACTAACCCTGGGAACCCCTAGACAACGAACGATGAGCTACAAGGAGGAGGTAATTGGTAAGCCCAGAAGATTCATGGCCGCCCCTAGGGGTTATGGCCGCTACTTGTATTTGGTGTATGCATGGTATTATGTTTAAGATGTGTTGAAATGTCAATGTTTCATCATTAAGCACTAGTGCACTTTATTTGTCACAATTATCAGATAATTGGGTATATTGTATCAAGCGCCTCCTTTATATCACTTTACAACCCATAATTTTGTCAGCTCTCCCTGATTCTGGAGGTCACCATTAGACCTTTGGAGGTCAGGGCCAGCGCTACATTTGTGAATTTCAAAAGCCAGTATAAAGAAAAAGAAAAAAGCTTTGGGTCTAACTGATCTTTTTTCTTGCACATTTCTCCTTTAAGAGGGCGTGCCCTATACCTACATACTTTGGCTAATAGGTTTCCCTCGCTCCTATCTCCTAAAGCTGCTTTTTGGGCATTTAGTTATGTGTAGAGATGGGCTCGGGTGTGTTCAAGATCCCACGTGCCCGATCCCGCAAGGGAGCCGACACTGCACACCGCTAAGCACAGGCACTGAGACATTTCCTGTTCGGCAGCGGCACAGATCAGGAAATGTCTCAGTGCCTGTGATTAGTGGTGTGCAGTGTCTGCTTCCTTGCGGGATCGGGCACGTGGGATCTCGAACACGTCCGAGACTATCTCTAGCTATTAAAGTGGATCTACACTGCAGATGAGCACTACAAACCAAAAATGCCTTTTAATTAATTTGTATTATTCAAAGCTACAGTAACTCCCCCATCCATGTAAGTCTCCATTGTTTATTTTGCTGAGAAATCACTCTGGAAAACACCCCCAAGCATTTCTGGCTGTGGCCATCTTGAGTAAGGGCAGATGATTTATGTAGCATTTACTTCCCGGAATACAGCTGCCCTTAGCTCAGGCATGCAGGCAGAAGGGTGTGCTTAGCTGAGAGAACCCCTCCTGAAGGCTCCTAAGGATGTATGACATAATTTTCCTAGACATGGAAACCAGGTAACTGTAGAAATGTAAAAATATGATATACTTTCCTATCTATCTACTAATGCTAGCAGCGTAAGGATTCAAAATAGTCAATGTTGACTGAGAGAGTGAAGTTCTGCTTTAACAATGAATGGCAATGCAAGCTTGATGTGTATTTTGATTGTTTGAAAAAGTGCACACTTTTATACACGTGAATGGAGCCTAAGTGTAGCAGTGCTCGTTACAGTCAAACATTGTACAGTAGGGGCCATTCACACCAGAAACTGTTCATAATTGTGGGTCTTTGCATGTTTTTTTTTTTTAACAAGAAGTGGGTCTTTGCATGTTTACATGCATATGGAGCATGTTTAAAGCGTGCTTTAATGCATTTTTCAGTTTTTGGCCTAAATCGCTGCATTTGAGGTGCATTTCCTGCATTCACAGCGCAGAAAAAAGCAGCATGCTCTACTTTTTTTTTAAACTGCACTGCAATGATGTGAACTATGCCCATAGCACTACATTGATTTTGTACCATCTATAAAGTTGGAGTGCAGTTCAAGATGCATGCGACTGCATCCTACTGCGTTTGGCGTCAAAGAGCCCTAAGCCCTCATTCACATTGAATGCGGCTTAGAAATTGTGCAACTTCATCTGAAATCGTGTGATTTTAAACTCGCATGTCAGTGCAACATGGTAGACATCTGTGCGGCTTGATGTACAGATGTCTATGGAAGTCGCACCCAAAATGGTCAAAAGTAGTTCAACGTCGACTTTGAGAAAGTAGTTCACTTTCTCAAAAGTCGACGTTGCACCGATTTGAACAGTGCCATTGCTGGCAATAAGATGCGACTTGTCATGTAATTTAACCTGTCAAATCACATGATAAGTTGCTCCGGTGTGAAAGGTGGCTGAGTGTAGCTGTGCAAAGTAAAGCAGTGCTCTTAAAAGTTATGTAGTGTAAAATTAAAGTTATGCAGAGTAAAGTAAAGCGGTGGACGGTAAAGTTATGCAGTGCAAAGTTACTGTCAATGACTAGCTTGCTCTTCTTTGCAGGTAAACCCGCAGCGGTGACAGATTCTGCGCATGCGCACATGGGTGCGGAGTACAGGCGGTGTCAGGTGACTTTACGGGCCCGGATGACGTTGCTGGGGCCCTGTCAGGAAGTTCTTCCTGCGGCCTCCAGCGGACCGCACTGCGCATGCTCGTCGCCACCATTTTGCCGTTGAGTGTTGTGTCGGGGGCTCGTTCACCGGGGCGGGGGAGGCTGAGGAATCCGGGCCCGGGAGAGCCGCTGAGTGTCACTGCAGCCAGGCCAGCGCCACATCTATTGACAGGCCGGGAAGAGCAGAGAGCGCAGCAGACATGGCTAATATCGCCGCACAGAGAATCAAGAGGGAGTTCAAAGAGGTGCTGAAGAGCGAGGAGGTGAGAGCTGCCATCCGTGCCCCATTCATCCTGACATCACCCGGCGGGGGGTGGGCACTGCCTAGGCACTCCTCTGCTCCATTGTCAGCCTGGTGCCTCCCCTCCTCTTCCTCATTACATACTATGGGGGATAGGAGAAGTTGTGTCATCCAGAGTGTGTCACATGGGGGCTCCTATATTCATTATAGGGGGTGACCTGTCCTCTGTATGTACAATGTACCGTACCCATCCTCTGTATGTACAATGTACCGTACCCGTCCTCTGTATGTACAATGTACCGTACCCGTCCTCTGTATGTACAATGTACCGTACCCGTCCTCTGTATGTACAATGTACCGTACCCGTCCTCTGTATGTACAATGTACCGTACCCGTCCTCTGTATGTACAATGTACCGTACCCGTCCTCTGTATGTACAATGTACCGTACCCGTCCTCTGTATGTACAATGTACCGTACCCGTCCTCTGTATGTACAATGTACCGTACCCGTCCTCTGTATGTACAATGTACCGTACCCGTCCTCTGTATGTACAATGTACCGTACCCGTCCTCTGTATGTACAATGTACCGTACCCGTCCTCTGTATGTACAATGTACCGTACCCGTCCTCTGTATGTACAATGTACCGTACCCGTCCTCTGTATGTACAATGTACCGTACCCGTCCTCTGTATGTACAATGTACCGTACCCGTCCTCTGTATGTACAATGTACCGTACCCGTCCTCTGTATGTACAATGTACCGTACCCGTCCTCTGTATGTACAATGTACCGTACCCGTCCTCTGTATGTACAATGTACCGTACCCGTCCTCTGTATGTACAATGTACCGTACCCGTCCTCTGTATGTACAATGTACCGTACCCGTCCTCTGTATGTACAATGTACCGTACCCGTCCTCTGTATGTACAATGTACCGTACCCGTCCTCTGTATGTACAATGTACCGTACCTGTCCTCTGTATGTACAATGTACCGTACTTGTCCTCTGTACCGTACCTGTCCTCTGTATGTACAATGTACCGTACCCGTCCTCTGTATGTACAATGTACCGTACCCGTCCTCTGTATGTACAATGTACCGTACCTGTCCTCTGTATGTACAATGTACCGTACCTGTCCTCTGTATGTACAATGTACCGTACCTGTCCTCTGTATGTACAATGTACCGTACCTGTCCTCTGTATGTACAATGTACCGTACCTGTCCTCTGTATGTACAATGTACCGTACCTGTCCTCTGTATGTACAATGTACCGTACCTGTCCTCTGTATGTACAATGTACCGTACCTGTCCTCTGTATGTACAATGTACCGTACTTGTCCTCTGTACCGTACCTGTCCTCTGTATGTACAATGTACCGTACCTGTCCTCTGTATGTACAATGTACCGTACCTGTCCTCTGTATGTACAATGTACCGTACCTGTCCTCTGTATGTACAATGTACCGTACTTGTCCTCTGTACCGTACCTGTCCTCTGTACCGTACCTGTCCTCTGTATATACAATGTACCGTACCTGTCCTCTGTATGTACAATGTACCGTACCTGTCCTCTGTATATACAATGTACCGTACCCGTCCTCTGTACCGTACCCGTCCTCTGTACCGTACCCGTCCTCTGTACCGTACCCGTCCTCTGTACCGTACCCGTCCTCTGTACCGTACCCGTCCTCTGTACCGTACCCGTCCTCTGTACCGTACCCGTCCTCTGTACAATGTACCGTACCTGTCCTCTGTATATACAATGTACCGTACCCGTCCTCTGTATGTACAATGTACCGTACCTGTCCTCTGTATATACAATGTACCGTACCCGTCCTCTGTACCGTACCCGTCCTCTGTACCGTACCCGTCCTCTGTATATACAATGTACCGTACCCGTCCTCTGTACCGTACCCGTCCTCTGTACCGTACCCGTCCTCTGTACCGTACCCGTCCTCTGTACCGTACCCGTCCTCTGTACCGTACCCGTCCTCTGTACCGTACCCGTCCTCTGTACCGTACCCGTCCTCTGTACCGTCCTCTGTACAATGTACCGTACCCGTCCTCTGTACAATGTACCGTACCCGTCCTCTGTACAATGTACCGTACCCGTCCTCTGTACAATGTACCGTACCCGTCCTCTGTATGTACAATGTACCGTACCTGTCCTCTGTATATACAATGTACCGTACCCGTCCTCTGTACCGTACCCGTCCTCTGTATGTACAATGTACCGTACCTGTCCTCTGTACCGTACCCGTCCTCTGTATGTACAATGTACCGTACCTGTCCTCTGTATGTACAATGTACCGTACCCGTCCTCTGTATGTACAATGTACCGTACCCGTCCTCTGTATGTACAATGTACCGTACCCGTCCTCTGTATGTACAATGTACCGTTCCCGTCCTCTGTATGTACAATGTACCGTACCCTATCGTACTATATATATATATATATTATATATATATATATATATATATATATATATATATATATTGTACCTTACCTGTCCTCTGTATATAGAGTGGACTGTACCCGTCCTCTGTATATACAATGTATGATACCCAGCATTACTCCACTCTGAATCATCATGTCTGTTTCAGGTATGGCAGGTGCTGCTGTCTTCAGTGCCATTTCGGACCAACATCAGGACTGGGCGCACCTACCTGCCAATCCCTGCACCAGTCTGGTCACACTTTCCACATAGATCAGAGCAGGCTGAACAAAGGGGCACATAGGCATACATAGGGGGGTTAGATTTACTAAAACTGGTGCAGCTGTGCATAGTAACCAATCGGCTTCTAACTTTTGCTTGTTCAACTTAGCTTTGACAATAAAACGTAGAAGCTCTGTTCTTGGACCCCTTCTCTTCTCTATCTACACCTCCTCCCTTGGTCACTTGATAACCGCCCACGACTTCCAATACCACTTATACGCTGATGACACCCAAATCTATCCGTCTACTCCTCACCTCTCTCCTTACTAACTGACATATCAGCATGGATGTCGCAACACTTCCTTAAACTAAATCTCTCTAATACTGAGCTATTAATATTCCCCCCTCCGCCCGTGCGCCCCCCTCCATGACTTTTCCATCAAAATCAACAATGAAACCATCAGTCCCTCCCCTCACGCCAGGGTACTCGGTGTAATCTGACTTGTCATTTCAGGATCAGATCCAATCGTTGTCAAAAGTTTGTAGAATTCACCTCCGTAACATCTCTAAAATTCGCCCCTTTTAAACAAATGAAACCACCAAGCTCCTCATTCACTCCCTCGTTATCTCTCGCCTTGACTATTGCAACTCCCTTCTCATTGGCCTGCCTCTCCATAGGCTCTACCCTCTTCAGTCTATCATGAATGCTGCTGCCAGACTTATCCACCTTACCAACTGTTCAGTGTCTGCCAACCCTCTCCTCCAATCCCTACACTGGCTCCCAATCACCCAGCGAATTAAATTCAAAATACTAACCACAACATACAAAGCCATTCACAACTCTGCCCCGAGCTACATCGCTGATCTTGTCTCCAAATATCACCCAAATGCTCCTCTCCGCTCTTCTCAAGCTCTCTCGTCTTCTCCCATGCTCATCTCCAGGATTTCTCCAGAGCCTCTCCCATCCTCTGGAACTCGCTACCTCAACCTGTCCGGCTATCCCCTACTCTTGCTACCTTCAGGCGATCCCTGAAAACTCATCTCTTCAGGAAAGCCTATCACGTCTCCAACTAATCTTTTACCACTTCCATCCGCTCATTCCCCACAGTTACAACCTTTTGTACCACCTCCCCCACCCTATTAGATTGTAAGCTCTTCTGAGCAGGGCCTCTTAATCCTCTTGTATTTTATTGTATGATAACTGTATTGTCTCCCTTTTATAATGTAAAGCGTTGCGTAAACTGTTGGCACTATATAAATCCTGTATAATAATAATAAGCTGATTGGTCACTATGCACAGCTGCATCAGATTTTGTGTGCACCAGTTTTAGTAAATCTCCCACATTATCTCCTGTATGCTGTGTCCACGTCACCACTTGCCACACTGACTTCAATGAACGTTCATTTTGTGACACTGAAAGGGTTAGTTCACTTTAGCCTGTGCAGATTAGGGGGTGTCTGTAGAAAGAAAAAAAAAAAAGTGTAAAGCTTTGTCTGAAGTTGGATAATGCCCTTGTTATAGGCATAGACCATTTATGCACTTCATGAAGCCTGACTGGACAACTCTCTGGACGTTGCTAAGGATGTTGCTATGAGACACCTAGCCACTGTTCACCATCACAGGAGTGAGCTCTCAGGCTGTATTCACACAGCAGCGGTTCACCACTGAGGCAGCTCTCTCTTGCCGGCTGCAGTAGGGGGCAGTGTAGAGCATGATTCCAAGCATCATGTGGCTCCCTTTTTTGTTTTGTACCAACTTTATTTGAAGTATACAAAATGTACACTTCATTCACGACAGTGTAGAACAGTGGGATGCGTTGCATTTCTGTACATTGCTGTGTGATTCAGCACAGTGCACTATGATATAATTTAGCATGTCTGCATTTTAGCACAGCTCTGGGCTGCATTGCAGTGTGAATGAGACACACAGAATTGTTTCCTTCGTGTCCCTGCGGTGGCAGACTTTTTACCATGTGTAAACTTCTGTCACCACATTTAATGTGAATTCAAGCATTTTCAAGATGCTTAAAGTGGAACTTTATTCAGATGCTAAAGCATCTTGTTAAAGGAATTCTCCTCCTTATGAGTGAAAAATGTGGACTACCTTTTTGTTAGTGTTTTTTTTACCTTGATGCCCTGTACATGAGTTTAGAGACGCTCTCCTTATTCACAGGACAGATTGATAGCAGTTGGAGGCATTGGCTCCTGCTGCTGTCAGTCAAATTCTAAGATGTAGCAGGGGCCGAGCTGCACTGTCTGTGTCAATAGATGCAGACAGTGTGACTCAGGAGCGAGCCCGCATGAGTGCCCCCATACAAAGGGGCTTTGTATGGGGGCACTTGCTGAAGAAGAGGAGCCAGAAGTGCCGGCAGGGGACCTGAGAAGAAGAGGATCAGGGCACAGAACATAGATTCCACATTAATATTGAACAATAATAACCAAAATGAGCGTGTGCTGTAACTTGCCTCCAGTGTCGTTCCTGTTTCTTCTTTCCGGAGGCTGCCATTTTGCTGAAGCCCAGCAGAAAATCTTTAAGTTGTCAGCAGATCCGCCTCTACATTTTTCGGAGTGCTGAAAAATAGAGATCAACAGAGCATGTGCAGAGCAGGGTGAGGGAGTGTATTGCTGGATTTTAAACGGTATAGACACGTATTTTTAATGTTTTGCAAAAGGGGCTATCCTGAAGATGGATATCTAGCAGGACTTCATTTTCTGACTAAAGTTCTACTTTAAGCATCTTGAAAATGCTAGTGTCCTGGCTGTCCTGCAGCTTTATACCTTTCAGTGGCTAACCGAGTGACTCTAAACTTCGTTTAAAAAAAAATTATAACGTTAGATTTGAACCTAATTGTTTGAGGATTACATAGGCAAGGTAAAAACGACTTCTTTAGTAATTTATCACTCCATCTACTGAAAGCTTGTGAAATGGCGTTTACCCCTGCCACTATTGTAATTTGGGAAATACGCTGTGCACATGTGTAAGGGTAAATGCTGACACACAAGCCATTGGTGTATAAGCACAGCTGTGTTCAGTCGTTTGCTGTATGGGTGGCTGCAGTGGATTTTAGTGAAAGTTATTGTGTGCTGTTGGTGTGACAGTGGGTTGAAGTGGATGTAAAGGCTGAAGGTTTTTTACTTAAAAAACCTTCCGGTTACAGCTCCCACCTAATACTCACCTGAGCCCCCTCTTGGTCCAGTGATGTGTATGAGAGCCTTGGCTGTCCTGGGACTCCCTCTACTCATTGGTTGAGAGAGCAGCGGGAGTCATTGGCTGCCACTGCTTTCAATCACAACCAGTGATCCACTGAGAGAGCAGGAGGCGGGGCCAAACCACAGCTGTGTGTGTCTTATGAACGCATAGAGCAGGGCTTGGGAGCGAGCACAAACCAGTGCCCTCGTAGCAAGTGGCTTGCTTTTGGGGGGGCACTGGTCAAGGAGGAGGACCCCAGAACAGGAGGATCAGGGCTGCTCTGTGCAAAACCACTGCAGGTAACAGGCAAGTATGACATGTTTGTTAAAAAAAACAAAACCTTTAATACCACTTTTTGGATGTGGGAACTCTATTCAGTATTGCACAAAGGCATACCACTTAGATTATTGGTTCTACTATTTCCTGGAAAATCCCTTTTTTATTAATTTTGAATTATGTCTTCACTGTTTTGCAAAGTTAACATATTTGTGTGCTTGGAAATGAAAGTAAACAGTGCTGGGGATTTCCTGGAAAGCTGCAGGGTGTGTTCTTTATTACCACGTGCATTCCTTTAAAGTAGTTTTTTTACCTTCTATGCATCAAGGTAAAAAAACCTGTGCTGCAGCCCCCTCTTGATCCAGCGATGTCCAGAAGAGCCTTGCCTCTGCGGGGACCCGCACTCCTGATTGGCTCCTGCTGCTGTCAGTCACAGCCAGTGAGCCAATCAGGAAACGGATGGGGTGATGCCGAGCTGCAGCTCCGTATCTGAATGGACACACAGCAGCTGCTCAGCTCGGGTGTGCTTATAGCAAGCTGCTTGCTGTGGGAGCACTCGGCAGGATGGGTCAGGAGTGCCAACGTGGGATGGAGAAGAGGAGGATCGGGGCTGCTCTGTTCAAAACCACTGCACAGAGCAGGTAAGTATAACATGTTTGTTCTTGTTTTTTCTAAAAAAAAAAAAAAAAAAAAAAAATAAATACTTTAGTATCACTTTAAGCAACCCAGGACATAAACTTCATTTTATACCAATAGAAAAAGACTTGCGGTAAATAGGGGTGCAACGGATCGTCGCCGATCCGTGATCCGAACGGGTCGCCCCGTTTGGATCGGCACACCCCCAATCCGCGGCCTCGGCCTTAGGAAAGGCCGCGGCTTCGGCCTAGCTCCGGAGCGGCGCCCATCTTGGTACACCCGGCGGCGGCCATCTTGGTACACCCGGCCACTGTTTACAATGTGATCGCTCCGTCAAATGACGGAGCAATCACTTGTAAACAAACCCTGCATTACCCAGCATATACTGTGCATTACCCAGCCAATACTCTGCTATACTGTGCATTACCCAGCCAATACTCTGCTATACTGTGCATTACCCAGCCAATACTCTGCTATACTCTGCATTACCCAGCCAATACTCTGCTATACTCTGCATTACAATGCGATACTCTGCATTACCCAGCCAATACCGTCAAATGACGGAGCAATCACTTGTAAACTCTGCATTACTCTGCATTACCCATGCAATACTCTGCATTACCCAGCATATACTGTGCATTACCCAGCCAATACTCTGCTATACCTAGCCAATACTCTGCGATACTCTGCACTACTCTGCATTACCCAGCCAATACTCTGCTATACTGTGCCATACTCTGCATTACCCTGCCAATACTCTGCATTACCCTGCCAATACTCTGCATTACCCTGCCAATACTCTGCATTTACCCTGCCAATACTCTGCATTACTCTGCAATACTCTGCCAATACTCTGCACCCTGCACTCTGCATTACCCAATACTCTGCATTACCCTGCCAATACTCTGCATTACCCTGCAATACTCTGCATTTACCCTGCCAATACTCTGCATTACCCTGCCAATACTCTGCATTACCCAGCCAATACTCTGCGAATACTCTGCATTACCCTGCCAATACTCTGCCAATACTTTTACACTGCGATACTCTGCATTACCCTGCCAATACTCTGCCATTACTCTGCATTACCCTGCCAATACTCTGCGATACCCTTACCCTGCCAATACTCTGCGAATACCCTGCCAATACACTGCCAAACTCTGCATTACCCTGCCAATACTCTGCGATACCCTGCCAATACTCACTTTCACCCCCTTCCTGCCCAATCCATTTTTCAGCTTTCAGCGCTGTCGCACTTTGAATAACTATTGAGCGGTCATGCAATGCTGTACCCAAATACATTTTTAATAATTTTCTTCACACAAATGGCTTTTTTTTTTATTTTTTTGTGTTGTTATTTAACCACTTCACACCCGGCCAATGTATATAAACGGCCGGGTGGGAGCTCTCTCTTGAGTGGACGTTCAGGAACGTCCCTCAGAAGGAGGGGGATTGCGCGCGTGCCCACACAGCGGCGCAATCCCGATGTGCTTGTGTCACCCGGACACGGTGCATCATAGATCGGCAGGAGGGCTCTGTGATTGGCCCTCCTGATCACATGACGGCTGTGTCCAGTCACGGCCGTCATGTGATGTAAACAAACAGCCAGTTGCTAGGGGATTGGCTCTCTTCACACGGAAGTTGTCGCTGAGGAGAGCGGATCTCTGCAGCCGGCTGATGATCAGTGAGTATGAGCTGTTTTTTACTCACTGATCACCAACCTAGTGTCCCCACATAGAAATGTAAAACACACAATGTAAACACACATGTCACCACAGTGTCCCCAAAACACATGTCCCCCACGTACATATGTCTGTGATCACACGAACCAATTATTATACACTTAACAGGATTATTTTTACCAAAAACATGTAGCAGAAAACATTTTGGCTTAAATTTATGACAAAATTTGATTTTATTGGATTTCTCCTAAAATAGAAAAATTTCCGCTCTTTTTTTTCGCTTGTATCGCAAAAAAATAAAAACGGAGTCATGAATAAATACCACCCTTTTGCTCTATTTGTGCGAACAAAATTATAAAAATTTAATTTGGGTACAGCTTAGCATGACCGCGCAATTGTCATTGAAAGTGCTGAAAGCTGAGAAATGGTCTGGGAAGGAAGGGGGCGAAAGTGCCCAGTTTTGATGTGGTTAATCACTGCTGGGTTTTTTATTTTCTACTAAAAAAGAGAAAAAAAAAAAAATTTGTAACTAAGTAATTTTTCTCCTTCACTGATAGGTCCCAGCTGGAAAGAGATCCTGCTAAATTGATGAACAGTAAAGGCTTTTTAATGTCACCTGTAGAGATTTTTGGGTACCATAGTTTTTTGCAATATCATGGAGTTTTAAGACTTTGCATCTCAATGAAACCCAATCTTTTATGTTTTACCTAAAAATGATTAGATGATATGTATATTTATTCTTTTGATTGGTAAAGGTGAAGACCATGACATCTGCCCCCAAATTCAATTTGGTGATGTATTTGTTTATAAAAAGAAGACGTCCTGTAAAAAGCTGAATAGCCAAAACTTTTTTTCACTTTTTGATTGAGTGGTGTGGGCTTAGAAGACACAAGGGTGGTGGCAATTTGATTTGATTGCATGCATTAGTAGTCATCGTTCAAGTGCAAATGTCACATCAGATACTTTTTTTTTTTTTTTTTTTCTTTTCCCTTCATCTGTACTGCTACATTGTACAGGACATGGCAAGTTTTTTTTTTTTTTTTTATCTCAGCCCACTATAGATCAACTGCCAGTGTACGCTTCTGATATTGCTGTTTGTAAAGCTGCGCTTGTCGCTCCTTTTTGAGTACAGCACTGCAACTTCCTCTAAATCCAAGATTTGACAGTCCCTGCTTCTGTCTACAACATTGTCCATCATGGGCTCCAGTGACAGAAACAAACTGTTGCTCTATCCCCGAGTCAGCAAGTTGTCTTTACTTGTGTGAGTAAAACATTCCAGAAATGCTGACCGTTTCAACTCTTCATTGTGATAGCTTAAAAGCAAAGGTTTCTGTGTATCAAAGTACTAGAAAGTGAGCTGATTGTCATGAATTTACAATTGAGAGTACAAACTTTTTACTTTTTGGTAAATTCATGACTTGGCTGTTTAATTTTCATTGTATTAAAGCGGAGTTCCACCCAAAAGTTGACCTTCTGCTTTAAGCACTCCTCGCCCCCTTACATGCCACATTTGGCATGTCATTATTTTTGAGGGGGGGGGGGGGTGGGTGCCTACTTCAGAGAGGGGCTTCCTGTCCCACTTCCTCCTTCCCCCTTCTCGGCCGCCTAGGCGGCAACTCCTCTTACCCTAGGTGGCCCCTCCCTCTAGGAAATCTTCTGGAACACGTCACAGGTCCCAGAAGATGTCCGGCTGTGAAGCCACAAGCAGTTCCAATGATGGCGTTGCGGAGAAGAGGGGGGGGGGGGAGGAACAGGGCTTTGGGCGCCCACATCATTGGACCGTGGGACAGGTAACTGTCTGTTTATTAAAAGACACTTTTTGTAGCTGCTGACTTCTTTAATAAATGGGGAAAAAAGCCTGGAACTCCACTTTAATAATTTTAAAGTGATACTAAAGTCTCGTTTTTGCTATTTTTAAAGGGAAAAAAAAAAAGTTTATACTTACCTGCTTTGTGTAGCGGTTTTGCACAGTGCAGCCCAGATCGTCCTCTTCTTGGGTCCCTCTTCGGTGCTCCTGGTCCCTCTCTTCTGTCGAGTACCCCCACAGCAAGCAGCTTGCTATGGGGGCACCTGAGCCAAGTCGCAGCTCTGTGTGTCCATTCAGGACAGAGCTGCAGATCGACCCTGCCCCCTCTCCTGATTGGCTGAGACAGTTAGCCAATCAGGAGGAAGAGTCCCAGATGACCGAGGCGCATTGCTGGATAGAGATGGGGCTCAGGTAAGTAATAAGGGGGACTGCTGGGCACTGAAGGTTTTTTTATCTTAATGCATAGAATACATTAAGATGATAAAACCTTCTGACTTCACAACCACTTTAAATACTATAATGTTGCTAGTGGTGCAGGAGTTATGTATGGTATGATGTCACCTAATGCAAAAAACACCTGATGCACGGATTGCAGGTACTAGATTCAAACCAGAACTAGAAACATGACCGTTGGATAATGAATGTTTGATTTTGTCCATCATTAAAGCGGAGTTCCACCCTAAAGTGGAACTTCCTGTATAATACAGGTATCTGCACCCACTTCCGTGACAAATTATCCGGGGCTGCCCCGCCCCTATCCGGAGATGCCCCGTTGTGTCTTGGGAAACACAGTTCCCAGGACACAGCGGGGACCAATAGAGACGCGCAATGCGACTCGCGCATGTGCAGTAGGGAACTGCGTCTTCACTTCCTGATTCCCTGACAGAGGATGGCGGCGGGGCAGCGAGAGACGAGCGGTCTCTCGTCACATTCTGCCTACACCGCTGGAACCAGGAACAGGTAAGTGTCCATTTATTAAAAGTCAGCAGCTGCAGTATTTGTAGCTGCTGACTTTTAATATTTTTTGTGCGGGTGCAGCTCCGCTTTAAGTGGTACAGGCAGACCTTGCAAAAGCCACTAATGTTTTTCCAGTATGGGTCATGTATTGCATCTACACAATGCAGGGGACTATACCTTGGTCATAAAAAAACAATTTTCTGCCTGGCATATTGCATTCTGTTATGCTGACTGACTGCACAAAAATAGGTCTGCCTTTTACTCTGTTGCTTTTTGGTGAGTTGGAATGCACATACTTTATTTTTCTTCCATGATAATATATAGTTTGTAAATCATAGCGGACCTGATTGAACACTGAATATTTCATTGCCTCTGTAGCTTAGTTACTGGATTCACTGATTTCACAAGGGCATTCTGACAGATTTGTGTCACTTTGTAGTCTTATTGAAGGGTCAGTCTATCCATTGTTGGTATTTCTGTTTTGAGTAGGTGTTGGTAGTATGTGTGATTGCTTCTGTCCCCTAAGCTATCTATACATGGGCTAAATTTCTGCGGGTTCTTGCTCAATTTGAGCCAAGGTTGACCCTGTCAGCACCACCTGGCTCAACAAAAGTCTATTTAAAAATTGAGCTGGGTGAAAAATTATTGGCTGAACAGTGATTGTGTGATACACGGGTCGCTTTAGGTTTTTAGGCAGTCACGGTTGATGCGGCTGCCTGAATACCAAAGCCGGTGCTCTATCAGATAGTGCCCGCTATCGAGAAGTGCCCGGGACGAATGGCGCATGCGCTGGACAAAACAGCTCAACAGCTGATTTTACGATCAGCTGTTGAGACGGCGCCTGTGTACAATAGCCAACATTTTTCTGCTATTCTTCCTAGACACTTGTGGGGCGTGTTTAGTCAATTAAAGGGCGTATTTTTCTATCTGAAAAATGTGTTTTGCAGCACTTCCCATCATTTAATAATCCGCCCCCATCATGTACAAATCCGCCTCTCACCGACATGAACACGCCTCGGCAACGTGAGGCACAATCTGACACAATTTCTTCCGTCGACTATTGTGCGCAGGTGCCGTCACAACAGCTTATCGTAAAATCAGCTGTTGTGCCGCTCCGTATGGCGCATGTGCCATTCATTCCGGGCGCTTCTCAGAACTTATGGCAAGGGATGTTCATGGATCAAAGTTCAGCAGGCACCAGCTGAATTTTGATCCATGTATGAGCACCTGGGTTGTACACAAGTCTATCGATCGACTTGTGTACAGCCAGCCTGTTGGGTTTTTCCCCAAATGATTAGTGCCAGCAACGCTTATCCTTCTGTCCTGCTGGTGTTTTATCGAATACTGCCTCCCATCTGATGGGTCTGCGCATGCGCAGTACGCAACGTCACTCCAGCTGATATGTTGATCAGCTGTCGTGACATTACCATGCGCAGATTGTTGGAGGCAGTATCCGACGATCTGATAAGTGCCGAGGGAGAATGTAATTGTCAGATTCTGCCTTGCTATTGCGGGGCGGGTTGTGTGTGTGTGTTTTTTGTAACCCGCATTTAGATACAGCCAAAACCCATAGTTTTAACACACTGAATCAGCTGTGCAGCAGACAGAAAACGTGCCATTCAATACAAGCAAAAGCGGCCCACAACAGCGAGGCAGGATATGACAAGCACGTTTTCCCTCCACTGTTGTAAAAAAAAAAAAAAAAAGCTAATGCCTCTGACGATCTCCGCGTGCGCTGTGTTGATGTCACGCTAACTGATCAACAAATTGGCTGGAGTGACGTTTGGTACTGCGCATGCCCAGATCCATTGGATGCATTTTTTTGACTGGGGGAATTTCTCGATGGAACACTGGTAAGGAAGGCAGAACACAAGATCGCTGCAAGAGGTAACACTGTTGATGGGGAATCAATTGATTTTTCTATATAGCCTGTCTGGTCTGTCTTGTCTGTCGTCCTGCTACAGTTTTAAGGTATTCATTTTGCCTGACTTTAACGTATGTTACATTATTGAGGATACGAAAATAAAATCAGGTTCCTTTTATTTCCAAAGAGCCCTTTGCACACTTGTTTAACTACCACAAGTATATGACGCCTAATGTGATGGAAAGAAATAAGATGTAAATCAAAGCAAAAATATGATGCAGCACCCAAAATAAATCCTTTCCTAGATAATGTGCTTAATAAGGTGTAAGTTGCCACTGAAATCACAGTTTGGATTACTGCACAGTCGGGGTGCTGGGAGGAAGTCGAGTTTTGGATAACTACAGAAATGTTTCACTCGTACAATTAGAACATTTGGGTTCACTTTGCACTGCAGTAATTATGGTTTCTTCACTTTTAAGAATTGTGTACCGACCAACTACTGGTTGATGGAAATGTGTTAGCACCAACCATTAACAGATTGATTTGTGTTGGCACCAATTACTGGTGGATTGAAGATTGTTGACTGGTGTGTGGTGTAACACACATGCTTGCACTATACATTTTATGTTTCCCCATTTGTTTATTTACTTTATTGTATGTACACAGATCAGTTATAAATTGATATACATGTGTACAGTGCATTCATAAAGTATTCAGTCCTCCTTCACTTCAATTTTATTATAGTGTAGTCTTATACTACAGATATTTTTAATTTTTCTCATTAATCTTCACTCAGTACCCCATAATGACAAAGGGAAACCAGAATCCCTTTGCACGTTCCCAGTGTGCTGTGATCACTGAGTCAATGAGACTGGATCCTGGCCCCTTACCACGTAATCAGCTGTTAGCCAGTTACAGCTGATCACCTGATGTAAACAGAAGATCAGTAATTTTTTTTGAATTTTTTATTTTTTTCCTTCTGACGCTGACAGCGTGAGGAGAAAAAAAGCTGATCACCGGCTTCTATAGAAAGGACATCGGTCCCGACGAGGAAGAGGCAAAGCCACCTCATATGTGCCCACCAGTGCCATGAATCAGTGCCACCTAATGCCCACCAGTGGTGCCTCATCAGTGCCACCTACCAGTGCCCATCACTGCCACCCATCAGTGCCACCTATTAATGCTTATCAGTGCCCATCAGTGCAGCCTATCGGTGCCCATCAGTGTAGCCTCATCAGCGTACATCAATGAAGGAGAAAAATTACCTGTTTGCAAAATTTATTATCAAAATATAAAACTGATATATATTACACCATATTTATTGGCGTATAACACGCACCCCAAGTTTAGGAGGGAATTTTTAAGGGAAAAAAATTACATTTAAATGCCCATCAATGCAGCCTTATCAGTGTCCATCTGCAGCCTTGTCCATCATTGCAGAATGATCAGTGTCCATTTGCAGCCTTGCCCAGTGCCATTTGCGGCATTTAACCATTTAAATTTGCCACCGCCGAGATAGACAGAGCCTGTGTACTCATATGTACTCTGCTCCTCTCGGCTCTTCTCGCAGTCCTGCCCAATCCCACCCCTTTGCCTTTTGACATTACACAGGTCCAATGGCGGGACTGCGAGCAGAGCCGAGCAGAGAACACAGTACACTCGGCTCGGTCTTTTTCGGCAGCGCTCGCTCCTCATCCCCTCAGACAACAGGGAGGCGGGACGGCATGACTGCGAGCAGGACCAAGCACTTGGCTCGGTCTTTTTCGGCGGCGCTCGCTCTTTTTTTTCCCCTCAGACAGTGGTGATCGGTGTAAAACGCGCACCACGATTTCCCCCTGATTTTAAAGGGGGGGGGGTGCGTTTTATACGCCGATAAATACGATATATAATATATTGTAAAAGTAGGTTTTTCCTCTGTCACACTTTTTTCGGATCGGAGCGGGTCGGGTGTCAGCGGACATGTCTATGGAGCATCCATTCAGGTCCGCCCAAAAAACTGAACGGATCGTCCGTGTGAAAGAGGCCTTACTCAGTACTTTGCTAGAGCACTTTTGGCAGCACTTGCAGCCTCCAAGTTTTTTGGGTATGACCCAACAAGCTTTTGCACACTTGGTTTGGGGATTTTCTGCCATTCTTTGTAAATCCTCAAACTCAACTGAGTTAAGCAAAGAATATCCTGGATGGTTTAATAGTGGTGGAGTTTAAAATGTAAAGGAGAAAAAGGGTTGAAGAGATGACTGGATGTAGTCCAGCCTACTGTATGTGGTGTTCTGGAAAGATTGGAAAGTGTAGGCTTTGTCATGTGGGTTTAGTAGATACCACACGTCATAGGGACTCGAGGTGTGATGGGCACCTTTTTGGAGCCTGTTCAAAGCTGCATGAGAGGAGACTTAGCAGCAGTAATGGTAGGGTCCAGAGTGAGGTTCAGATCACCCCCACAAAGAAAAAAATCTTAAAGCTGGGATCGAACAGAAAGACTGAACAAAATGTGTCCATGGTTAGGGAAATGCATTTTAGCATTTGTGCATATGGCATTATGCGAATAGATTTTAAAGTGCTACTAAACCCACAACAGTAAAATCAGTCTGTATATGCAGTAAAGCATGCTTGTTATACTTACTGTGGAACCTAAGGGGTTAATCTTGCATTTGTCTTTTTTTTTTTTTTTGATCCTCTCCTTTCACTGTCCCCAATCTATCTCTTGATAGAGCAGAGCCCTGGGGGCAGGCTGCACATGCTCAGTTTGGTGTGTAATGCCAGAATTTGTTTATTTTTCTTTTTCTTGGGAGAGTACATGTGATCAGCACAGGGCCAATCGGCCCTGTCCAGAAAGAGGATCAGGGGTCCTGCAGCCTCATAGGACAGTCAGTGCAGAATGAAAACTCCTCCAGAGACTTGTAAAGGTATTTAGCAGTTTATATTTACTAAAATAATTGCATTTCCCTTTTCTGTGTACTGTGGGAGACCAGATATAGTGAATGCAGGGTCCTTGGTTTAGTAAGACTTTAACAAACGAGTCTGTCTTGACCATCTCCCCTTGATTCGAGCATAATGCATGGAATGTTCTTCTGGAAAGCTATGGAGGCAACCTGGGATTTTGTAAGTATGGTTAGGGCAGTGAACCCATAGAGGGCAGTATTTATCCTGACAAGTGAGTGGAATTGTACCTCTGAAGTGGGGCTCCTGTATGAATAGCACATCGGTCTTTGTGTAGGTAGTACAGAATTTTTTACCTTTTTCCCAGGTATGTTGAAACGGCTATATGAACAAATGTTGAGAAAACCATTGCAGGCTATGAAATCAAATGGTATGTAAAGTAGGACCTGAGGCGAGTAGACATAGGTGGGTAAGAAAGCCTCTTTACCTCTTATTTGAGCAAGAAGCGATAGACCCACTTGTATTTAATGTCCCTTTGTTTCAACAGCCTGAGAACTGGCTTCAGGGCTCAGTGTAGGCTGAGCATATGTCTGGAATTATCTGGCAGCAAATTAATGGGCGTCCCATTAAGGAAATGAGGCAAAATCGCCAAAACCAGTTTTTAATGCCTAAAGAAAAAGCTTTGTCAAACTTAATTCCACTTTATTGCATAGTTCGTTATTCTGCATTTACTGATATCTTGAATTTCATTATATATGTTTAGGCTTGGTTCTTCTAGTTACTAGACACCTAAGGGCTTAAACCCCCCCCCCCCCCATATAATTTTTAGATTGTAAGCTCTAATGAGCAGGGCCCTCTGATTCCTCTTGTACTGTAATGTCTGCCTTCATTTTGTTAAGCGCTGCGCAAACTGTTGGCATAATGTAAATCCTGTATTATAATGGTTCTCATACCTGCTACATGTATTTAGTAACTCCATGTAGCATTGCATCAATGACCATCTATATAAATTTGTGTTTTTGTTTTCAGCCATGCTTAGCCATCTCTGTCGTGGCCCACACCTGAGCAGCAGGTCTACTAGAAAGTCACTTTGGATTTTACCTTGATATCTATGGATCTTAGTGGATAAAAGCCTTCTATTTTGATCTTCCCGACTGGTGACCTTAGAATGTTTTCATTGTAGAAAGGATTTCCTCCATACTTTCAGCAGATAACTAAAGATGTTCAGGCTGATATCCTAAAAACCAGCCATAGATGGTTCAAATCTAATCCCTGCTGAACTGGCTGAGATTCGAACCATTTATGGGCAGGTTGATTGTACCCAAGTCGATCAATTGACTGTATTGATGGGGGAATCAAGCAATTTTCCTTCAATCTGTGGTTGTAGGAAAGAAAATTGTATCCTCTATGGCCTCACGCTTTTATATTTTTCTGAAATGTTATCTGTGTTGGATCGCTTATTGGAGTATAAGCAGCTGTTGCCGGGCGTTCAGGAGGTGACCCGAATAGCTAATGTGATCCATGTATTTGGACTTGAATGGGTGAGTTTGACGGGTGGCGACACCTGTCAACTCAACATTAAATTTACTGTGATGCAAAGGCCATGTGAAAGACCTAAAGAAGTTGAGAATGTTCACTCAATAAATTGCATGAATAGTCACGCCAGTTATCCAATTATGTGTAGATGAAATAAGAATATGGAAATAGGAAATATGGGAAAATGTTTAGCCTATTGTATTATTATTGAAGTAAATCTTCATATACAGGGGGTCCCCGACTTACAAACATCCGACTTACAAACGACTCCTACTTACAAATGGAGGGAGACAACAGGAAGTGAGAGGAAATCCACCCCTAGGAAGGGAAATTCACTCCTGTAAGAGTTATTATGGGAAAAATGTGTCTCCACTGATGCTTTATCACCAGTCCATGCTTCCCTAACAACCCAAAATTTACAAAATCCAATTGTCATTGGGACAAAAGGTGAGGTGAAATCTTCTGAACAGGGGCACAGACAGCAAAACAAATGTTACAGTGGTGATAACCCTTCTCTATGTTATCTAAAAAAAAACTTAAAAATAGATTTTTTGGCTGGAGCTACACTTAAAAAATGTACCTGTTCTGACTTACAAACAGATTCAACTTAAGAACAATCCTACAGTCCCTATCTTGTTTGTAACCCGGGGACCCCCTGTAATTGTGTGAAAGTTCTCAACTCAGTAAATCAGCCTTTTACTGTTTTTACTAAAAGTAGGAATTGTGAATCTTTTTTATTTTCTAATACTTTTTTTGTGTTTTTTATATTTTTTCTTTCATTTTTTTTTTTTCTTAGACTAGCAAAAACCAAATCAAAGTAGACCTGGTAGATGAGAATTTCTCTGAACTGAGAGGTGAAATTGCTGGCCCTCCCGATACTCCATATGAAGGCAAGTACTGTCCGTTAGATAAACCTTTTATAGTGACTAGAGTATTAGGGATCCGATTATTATCCATCTATATTTGTAAAGTTCTTCAGGTTACAGGGAGTAATGTGATTTTAAAAATGCTTGCTTTTCTTATCTCGCAAAAAATACTTGTTTTTAATTCTAATTATATATATATATATATATATATATATATATATATATATATATATATATATATATATATATATATATATATATATATATATATATATATATATATATATATATATATATAATATATATATTATTATTTTTTTTTTTTTTTTAACATGGGCTTGGTTTCCTCAAGTGAATTATCTTTTTGTAGCTAGTTAGAGGTTAAATTAGAGACAGCTCAGTCTTTTAAATCTATCTGGATAACTGAATGATTCATTATGTTATTATTTAGCAAATCCCTTGGGGACAACAATTATGTAATTTTCCTGTTTCTTTAAAATTCTACTCTTGTTAGTATAGTTGGAAAGCAGAGTGATGTATTCTGCTGCAGGATAATTTTTAGCTTTGCAAATAAAGATAAAGGAAGAGGCGTATGAAGTCAAAACAATTTTAAGGTTCTTTCACTGCAAGAGCATGTTCCAAATATGTTTAATCCAGAAATTTAAAATGTGTGTTTTTATCATACTGTATAAGTTCGCTACACTATATCCAATATAATGTCAGTCAGGTTCTTGTTCCCTCACTGGAGTCCACTCATTGTGGAGGAATGAAGTATACACATGCACACAATGTGCAGCAGCATACATCATACTCACACACCATTCACAGAGCTGTGCTACCATTTCTGTTGATTTACCCCCATATAACTACCATATCACTGTTATTTTGCCATTTCACCTCACTGTATAAGGCTGGGTTCACACTTGTGTGATCAAAGACATTACATGTGATTCGCACTGCATTGCTGTGCAGATCCCATGCAAATTCAGCCATACCATCTGTATGGCTGAAATCGCATTCACACCAAAATGGTGCAGGACCCCCCCTTTTTTTTTTGGTCCGCATTGGAATCAGATTGCATGGATATCTATGTGATCCGATTCCTGCACCATTTGACAGTTTGCACTGTGATCTGCGAACCGATCTGGGGGTGTCATTAACTGTACATTGACTTGATTTTGTTTCCAGTGTTGTGGGCATTCCTGTATTGTCATATCTGTAAACAAAACCCCCAGTGGTTTGCAGATGTCAGTGTGAACCAGTGTTGCCATGTGGGAACCAGCACTGAATCGCAGGGTTTCCCGCATCGCACCTGTGTGAACTGGGACTCAAACTTTTTAATGAGCAGTTTCTTGCCACTGTACAGAACATTTATGCATCTTTAAGTCATTACACATTTTCAGATTGTAGTACATTTCCCATTCACCATAAATTAACGTCTATAGCCGGGTGTTTGCTGATCCTGGGTCACAGGAGTGCAAAAGTAAGATTTTGTGACCCACAAGAGTATAACCAAGCTAGCATTGGCCGTATTTCTCTTTTTTAAGGTTTGGTAATATGCAATGCTTTTAGTTTAGATACGTTTTAACACAGTGATGTCACACTTTACTGTACCTCTTTCAATCAGTGCACTTTTTATTGTGCTCTTCTATTCAGTGCACATTAACATTTTTTTTTTTTTTTTATTTCTTTCTTTATTTTTTCTATAATACAAAACATACAAAGTTTTCCCCAGACACGTAGAAACCAACCAACCTCATGATCACAGCGGTAGAATAGTGAAACATATGGAAGTTCGTATCAGCAGGCCATCACAGAATTGTCCGTGGAGTCAAGCCCCCAAAGGGCCCAACAAGTAACACTAACATTCTTATGGAAAAAACTAACCTCAGTCTAACAAAACTTAGCCCATTATATTAAAGTATGCACCTTAAAGCGGTTCTGCACACACTAACTTTTTTTTTTTTTTTTTTGTTCCTTGTCATGTTAAAATAATTTTGAGTCTTACAATAAACTCACATTTTTGGTGTCCGTTCGTTATCCGTGTCCGTATTTTTGAAAAATATGCACTTTTAAAATATAAAACCGCAGCAATGTAATTTTGCTTGTGGGCATTTGAAACCCACAAGCATTCACTTCCTTGTTCCCTTTCGTTATGGGAACCAGCATGCCTCACGTCATTAAAATCTCGCGACATTTCGGGTCAGAGGTCCGTAAATCTTGCGACATTTCGGGTCGGAGGTCCGTAAATCTTGCGACATTTCGGGTCGGAGGTCCGTAAATCTCGCGACATTTCGGGTCGGAGGTCCGCACTGCCTCCTGGGATGAATGACACCAGATCCCAGGAGACAGTGCGGCATTACGAGGATCCCCGCACAGACCCCGCCCACCCCCCGAAGAGACAGAGGAAAGACCGGCAGAAATTACAAGGTAAGTAAAAAAAAAAAACGGCCATTTAGTACTCTTTGCTAGATTTGGAAGGCAAAGAAATTTGCTAAAAAAAAAGTGTGTGCGGAACCGTTTTTTTTAACAAGAAAGTGCAGAACCGTTTTAACATGAAAGTCCAAGTTAGTGGCCTTACACTTGCTGTGGAACAATCGGGGTCTATAATCCTCATGACCAAAACCAACCCAGACAGAATTGGCAACTAGACCTAAAGAAAATGCCAGGCCAAAATTCTCAAAAAAAAAAAAAGTAAAAAAAATAAGAGGGAGGTGGGGATAGAGAGGGAAGAGGAATAGTAAAAGGAAGTTGCTTCTCACTCCAAGGGCTCTTTCACACTTGGGTTCAATTTTAAAGCAGCCTAAAAGTGCGTTTTCAATGGAAGTGATTGGAGGCAGTTGCAAAGCGTCTAAACCTGCCAAACTCTGCAGGCAGCACTAGAAACTCAAACGCTGCAGTGTGAACACCTCCATGATAGACGTTCGGGAAGCGTTTAAAAACGGCCAACCGCCTATTTTCAACGCCTGTGTGAAAGAGCCCTTTATCAGCAACCTCTATTAAACCCTCATGTTTAAAGTAAAACTTCAGGCAAAACTTTATTTTAGGCTGGATTCACACCTATGCAGTTTTAGTGCTTTTTGCATTTTGCACTACAGAACGTGTTCGTGTTCCATTGGAAACCATGTTAAATGGACTGTAGTGCAAATCTGCAAAATGCAAAAAGCATTAAAACTGCATAGGTGTGAATCCAGCCTTAGAGTGGAAAAGGATTACATCTCAAACAGGTTTTTTTTGCTGTCCACATTTGGGAGATTTTATCTCATTGCCTTCCTAGCAAGATAGAAAGTGTGCAAATCTCCCTTACAAGGATGTCGACAACAAAAACTTGGCAACCAACACCCCACTATATTTAAAAAATTAAGCTGCAGAATCTGGAGCCTAAATTAGGACAACCCATGTATAGTATCTTTACTTGTGGTAATAGAAGATATGCTTACAACCTTCATCAAATACCAATTTTGCAGCATTCCCTGGTTACCCTACTTAAGACGGTTTACTTTTTCTTTTACCGGCTGATGCCTTCTTCTCCTGACCCATCACAGTGACTTCTGTTCTCAGGTACATCTTGTTTCGATGCTAGAGCAGCGTCAATGGCATTGTGTAGAAATGCATTCACTTTTATTTCCTAGTCAGTAACTACAAGGGATAGGGAGAAAGCAGCCTAAAAGCCCCTTTTGCAAATAGCCTACAAGTAATTCCTATTAAAACTGGGTGTAAAAAGCATCCACATGCAACAGACTTAATCATAATTTAAAAAAAATTATTATAATTGTTTTAAAACAAGAGGTAATGCAGGCTGTGTTCAGATATGACAATACACAACACTTGAAACAAAATCAGCCTATGGCAAAACCATCTATACCTTTTACATTTGCTGGTAATAGTGAATGCATTTGGAGAGATGTCAGCTTGCTCAGTAGTAGAGCTACCCTAGTGTTTATAGCTTGGAGAATAAATCTGTGCCGATTTCACAGATTTACTGGGATTTCTAGGGGGCTTTTATTAAGCAGAGACACTTTCTGCAGGTGAATCTTCCAGGTCCATTTGTTTTTAAATGACAGTGAGTGATTCTCCACTGGAGAATGTTTGGTATTTCTGCTTTGAGTAGACCTTTAGTGGTAAAATTAATTTAAGTGAACCCATCACAAATTCAGACTGAAATTATGAGAAATATCCTGCATAATAAATTGTGAGTTGTTCCAGAAGCTATAATGCAATTCTTAAATTTTTTTTTGGTAATGGTGCACTTGGCCTCACCTCCTGAAACTTCCTATTGGTTCCAGGCTGCCTTTCATGTGAAAAGTATAATTTGAGGGGGGTTCACCCACTGCAAAATTTGAGATAACTTAAAGCTGTGTTCCACCCACAAAATTATTATTTTTTTTTTTTTTTTAAAGTCGGCAGCTACAAACACTGTAGCTGCTGACTTTTAATAAGGACACTTACCTGTCCAGGTAGTCCGCGATGTCGGCCTCCCGAGGCCGATCCGTCCATCAGATCGGATGCAGGCGCCAGCATTCTAACTAAGGGAAACCGGCAGTGGAGCCTTGCGGCTTCATTGCCCGTTTCCTACTGCGCATGCACGAGTCGCGCCGCACTTTGTGAATGGCCAGCTGTCTTCTGGAACACGCACACACGTCCCAGAAGATCGGCGGCGGGGGGATCGCCACACAAAAAGAATATGGTGTCCTGCACGCGGGCCGGATGGATCAGAAGTGCACTTAGTACTTCATAAAAAGGTACGTTAGAAGAAGAGAGAATTATTATTATTTTTTTTTATTATTATTTATTTAATATCATCCAAAAACGAGGGGTAGTCTTGTGTTTTTAAGACCACCTCTCAAACGTGGGTGGAACTCCGATTTATTTAGATTTATTTATTTGCCCATTTTGCCTTGCATTTTTTCATGCTGTGCTTGCATTGCCACAGGTTGTGACCGGCTTACTTTAAAATTAGTTGACCGCTTTAAAATGAATGCAAACCCCAACTTCTCTTATTTGCTCCCTTTTTAGTCTGTTAAGAACTACAATTGAAAGCATTTTGTTTTCTTTGTTCAATAAATGAAAAATAAATTCAGAGCTGTCCAGTGCTCACTTCCTGTGTTATCTCAAGGAGCGTAATTAGTCCTCCCATTCCGTATCTTAGGACTACAGAATGATTAGCCTTTTTGTTGTGGAAATGGAAGAGTTGGGGGGGGGGGGTCTGAGAGGTTTGGTAAGAAAACACTGGGCAGGGCTGAAAGCACTCACATGCTGCAGCTGTGCCCCGGCGTCTCTGCACTGAGAACCGAGCCACCGAACACCGTCGATGGCTCGGTTCTCACTCCTGCCTGAGTGGAGAGATGCTGTCAGTCAGCATCTCTCCTGCTGTGTTCCTCCACGCTCATTAAAGCGATGAGCTGTGGAGTGGCGGGAAGCGTCTGTCTCAGCGGCAAGCTGAGCTGCTGAGACTGCCATCAGTCAAGGCAGCTGGTGGATCCAGACTTCGGCAGTCAGGATGACGTGGTGCCTCGACTGATTCCAGTGATGTCAGTGGAGAGCGGACTTTCGACCGTTCTTTGCTGAAAATGGGTCACAGGAGAGCAAAACTAATTGCACTCCTGTGACCCTTAAGAGAAGCTCATCCTAAAAGCTCAGGCTGGACTTCTTCAAAATGTTTGAAACATGGAAAATGTCTATGTAATGCAGAGATGTACTGCTTAAGTTTCAAAAACAGTTGGTCTTTTAGGGAGGCCATACATGATTAATTTTTCATTCAACCAACTGGATGAATGGAAAAGAATTGGCAGATTACCCCATCCACGCATTCAATGTGGGTGGGGGAATCTTCCCGCGGCGCTATTGTATTCTGCCCACTGAAGGCTCCCTACTGTCAGAATACGATGATGGCAGCACTGATCCTTCAGGAAAAACCCAACAGGCTGGTTTGTACACAAGTTGATCAATAGATCAACTTGTGTACAACCAGCTAGCCCATACACCGATTACAATTTTTGGCCAGTCCCTGCTAAACTACCCGAATTTCGATCTATATAATTGGCTTTTAGTAGTTTTTAATTTTATTGTTTTATATTTGTAAATGATCTTTTTTTGCCAGTGGTCCGGTGTTTTTTTTCTGCTGTTATTGTTAAGACGTGTAGTGAATTTTATCTGGTGAAAACTTTTCTCTGTGAATGGTCACCATTTTGTCATTACATTCAGATGACTGCACTAAATATGATATTTTCCAATAAAATGATTACAGTTAGTTTTTAGATTTGTAACCTAAATCTGTAAAAGGATACAATTTTATTTTACAGGTGGACGATACCAGCTAGAAATCAAAATACCAGAAACATACCCCTTTAATCCCCCTAAGGTAAGACGTAGATGTGTAATGGATTGTGAAGTTGCTGAAAGATCTCACGCTATCGGATTATACTTTAAAGTGGACCTGTTGGGGGGTGAGAAATTCCAAAACTAGTACCCTGTGAAGAAAACCTACTTCATAATTGTTCATTGGCTGGTTTGCAGAAACTCTGCAGCGCTGGTAGCAGAGCTTCAAGCACCGATCCTATTCTGCACCTCGGGGTGTGTAGCTTAGCCTACCCCTGCTGGACTTTATGGTTCCTCATGATGACCCTTATGGCACTATTATGTCTTGCACTGGCTAGGGGTCAAAAGAAGTAACCACAGCGACTATTCGGGGGGGGGCTTGATTTGGCAAAACCTACAGTCATTGGTAGGTCTGTTTTATAGAGCTAAACTACTTCAAACCAGCTACGGATAGTCAAGTATGAAGTTGTTTTTCTTCACTAGGTACCGCTTTTAGACTTTCTGACTTCCTTACAAGATCCCTTTTAATGCTAGCTCCTCTAAATTCTCTAGTTCAAAGTGATTATAAATTCTTTTTTTTTTTCTCTTACAATAACAAACCTGTCATACTTACCTTATCTGTTCCAGTGGATTTGCACAGAGCAGCCCGGATCCTCCTCTTCTCGGGTCTCCCGCGGCCTCCTGGCCCCTCCCTTCTATCCAAGTCACAGCTCCATGTGTCCATTCAGATTTGGAGCTGCGGTTCAGTACCCCCCCCCCCCCCCCCCCCCCCCGATTGGCTAACTGACTTTGACAGCAGCATGAGCCAATGACTCCACTGCTGTGTCTCAGCCAATCAGAAGGAGAGTCCAGGACCGCTGAGGCAGTCGTGGACATCGCTGGAGAGAGATGGGGCTTCAGTTATTTTCTAGGGGTGCTGCGGCAGCATAGAATGCATTAAGATAAAAAAAACTTCTGACTTTACAACCCCTTTAATTACAAAACTGTGCTAATCCCAACTAATGTCATAGAAATAAGCAGTTGGTACAAACAACCTTGATTTTCATAGTCTTCCACTTCTGTATTACAATAGTTATTCAGTTTAGACCCAGTGCTCTTAAGCTAGTTAGAAACGCCCCCTCACCTTCTTGACAGTACAAGTCTGTGTGAGGACACTTGTGCCAAGGGGTGTGGCTGTTACTCTGCTATGCCAGCACAGAATACTGGAGGATGAAAATGTTTTACATACCTCCTAAATGCCTGTTGCTAGGGGGCCCCTCGTAGTCTGCCTCCTGCGTAGCCTCGGCTGGTGGTCACTGCGCGATTCGACAATTCATGGGAAGACCTAGTCAAATCAGAGGGGGTAGGCAGCTATTTAGACTGATGAGCTTCAATGTAGGAAATAGTAAAGTACTGCACTTGCGAGCTAAAAATATGCATGCAAGTTATGTGATAAGGGGAGAATCGAGGCAGGAAAAAATAAATGGGGATCCTAGTAGATGGCAGACTCTGCAATATCGTGCAATGCCAAGTTGCAGCAAGTAAGGCCAGCAGACTGTTGGTATGCATTAAGAGGGGTGTTTAGTCAAGAGGTAACACTACAAATCGCTAACATTATACAAAACTCTGGTTTGGCCACATCTTGAGTATACAGCCCAGTTCTGGTCACTGTGGAGGAGGGGGGTACAGAGAGGTGACTGTGGAGGAGGGGGGGTACAGAGAGGTGACTGTGGAGGACTGTGGAGGAGGGGGGGGGGCAGTTCTGGTCACCAATCCTCAGACTGGTGTCAAACTGGAAAGAGAAGGGAAGCAAAGCTAATAAGCGGGATGGAGGACCTCGGTTATGAGGAACAACTACAAACCTTAAACCTATTCTCCCTGGAGAAGGGATGCTTAAGAGGGTATATTATAGAAATTTTCAAATCTTTTTCAACATTTGTAACAGCAATTTTTTTAAGTTACAGTAACATGTTATACTCACCTGCTCTGTGCAGTGTTTGCACAGAATGGCTTGAACCTCCTTTTTTCTGGGGTCCCCCACCAGCGATCTTGGCTCTCCCTCTTTTGTCTGCCCCCATACCAAGCTGCTTGCTATGAAGGCAGACATGCAGGCGTTTCTCCTTTAGACACAAACAGCCCAGCTGGACTCTGCCCCTAGGTCAGTGATGGTGAACCTTGGCACTCCAGATGTTTTGGAACTACATTTCCCATAATGCTCAACTACACTGCATGAGTGCTTGATCATCATGGGAAATGTAGTTCCAAAACATCTGAGGTGCCAAGGTTTGCCATCACTGCCCTAGGTGATCCGAGCGGACTTTCTCCTCTCCCCCTTCCTCCCTGCAGTCTTCTGGGACACGTCACAGGTCCCAGAAGACTGCAGGGACCATTCACCATGCGCAACATGGCTCGCACATGTGCAGTGGCCACCTGGCTGTGAAGCCACAAGCTTCTTGCTGGTAGTTAGAATCTTTAATATTTGTAAACAAAATGAAGGTTTCCTATTTGGAATAATAAGCTGTCAGGTTAGTAAAACAACGATATCGGAACCGATTCAATCATACAGTTTGTAGTGTATATAGGTTTGCAAAACAATGGGATAAAGGAATATTTCTGAACTTTGTTCCATCTCATGGTTACTGTGAAATTGTGTGAATGCATTAATGCAGTACATGTTATCTGTTTGCAGAGCTTGGATTCATTGAATGAGTTTACCAAGAATGTAAATATTGCAGAATATACAGCCTAATGCTACATACCTAAGCTCCATATTATGCTGAATAAACTAAATTATTAATGTATCTTGGATGTAAAATTAATGTAATATATACTCTATCTTTAGATTGGTTTTTATCCAATTTATTTTAATAAAAATGCTTTTGGAGTAAAAATCTAACAACAAATCCTTCTTTCTTCTTTCTTCTGTTTTTTCTATCCACCCTGGTGAACTTTAAACCTTGTTTTAGGCCTAGGCAGTTTTGAATCCCCTATCTTTCTTTCTATATTCTAAACTGCTTAGTAAAGTTGTATTACCAGTCAGGTGATGTTGGTACAGCCCTGACATTAGGTCACTTGACAATTGGGGGGACCTGTGTTCAGCTAAAGCCAGTAATTGGTTGTCTTTGCCTGAACACATTGCCCCCTTCTGCAGCTATGCCCAAGATCCAGTTGTAAAAGCCATTTAAAAGAGAAGTATGAGGTACAGCTTTTTTTCATATTTATACTTTCCTAGGTGGATGCAGCATCGAACCAATGCTGCCTCTGTCCACTGCTGCCTCTGAACTGAGTGATTGAACACTGCCCATCGCTCGGTTCTTACAGCTCCCTGAGCAGAGAGCTGGTTACTCAGTCAGCATCTCTCTGCTCGGCCCCCTCCTCGCTCACTGGAGCACGGAGCTTGGACCAACTTCTGTGACGCTAGCAGAGAGCGTACTTCAGCCCACTCTCTGCTTTAAAAGGATCACAGGAGTGCAAAACAAAGTGCACTGCTGTGATCCACAGGAGAAGTACAGCCAAACAAGCTTTGCCTGTACTCCTTTAATAGGAGAAACTAATAATGAGCCTTTTCACAGATTTGCAAGACATCAGATGATGGTTTCTGTTTTCCTATGTAATAACTGGAAAATGTAGTCACCACAGACAACATTGAGCTTTAGGTTTTTCAGGTTCCACCTTGTGTCCCAGTTTTATAATGCCTCAGAATATCGGTTCTGTGCAAATCTCTGTTGTGCGTGAGAGACAAGTACACTTTGTTCCTTGGTGACCTTTATCTATGGTGCTGTCATTAACTTTATTTGTGTTTTAGGTGCGGTTTATTACAAAAATCTGGCATCCGAATATTAGTTCAGTAACTGGAGCTATATGTTTGGACATTTTGAAAGACCAGTGGTAAGATGACATCTCCCGGATGTGAGTAGTGTACTGATAGACTAGATAAAAGTTTGAAACAAAGTCTCTTATAGTGAAAGAAACTTGGGCCTTAGCCAAAGCCCTTCTATGGGTTCTACTGACAGAGTTGTTTGTCTTTTAGAATTATACCCAAGTATGACATTTTATCTGGGCTTCTGTCTAATTACAAAGACGCTAATCTCTTATCAGACATGTTTGCCTCAAGAACCCAGAAAACTAGTAAACTTAATGTGGCTCTAACGCTTCCTCCTTGGTATCACTATTGGTTAGTGATTCTGCCTATCACACTGATGGGCATAGATTTAATGTGCATGAGGAGGCAGGCCAGACCACAGAAGTCACTCATGGTTTACTTTTCTGTATGCCCTGGCTATTCGGGACTGACGGGTCCTACAGAATGTAAGCACACATTTTACAATATTTTTAAGCCCACGTATACACTTTAGGATCATTTTGGAGGGAGTAGCCGTCATTCCGTTTCTTGGCCCACTCACGCCTTTGACAGATGTGACATTAGGAGGAAGAGGAATAGTCATGCAGCTTTTCATTTTTAAAATGTTATTAATATGGTTAAGCAGAGATTTTTTATTTTTCATCAAAAAATATAACACTTTCAATGTAATTAGGTTTACACAATGCCATGCAGAGTAAACAGAATCCACATCAAAGTGCACATTAATTTCCTAATAAATGAGGAATGTCCGTAAAGTTAGTGGAACACTGTGACTGGTAAAATAAAATGTGTTTACCTTGTTCTCAGGGCGGCAGCCATGACGTTACGAACAGTGTTGTTATCATTGCAAGCTCTGCTGGCTGCAGCAGAACCAGATGATCCACAGGATGCAGTGGTTGCCAATCAGGTAAGGCTCATTATGTCTTTCCATGTTGCGTTTATGGGCACCACTTTTATCTGGGGTAACTGCTGTGCTTTCACCTTCATGTAAATTTTATTCAAACCCATACGTAGGTAGTATCTGGAGTACATTCCATGCATCTGGCAGTATAGTGCCAACCCAGCTTTGATTCTCCTGTAGCTGTTATCAATATCTACTCGATTTTTCCCTCTCAGAGTGATAGCTCTTCTTTCAACACATTTAACTTGGAGTGGGGGGTGGTCAGCAGTTAGGGGAAATGTTCTAATTAAATATGCCTATTTTCAACTTTAAGTGCTCTCTCACTTTGACAATTATTCAGTCATGCAACATTGTACCCATATGAATTTTTTGTCCTTTTTTCACACAAATGGAGCTTTCTTTTGGTGGTATTTGATCACCACTGGGTTTTTTATTTTTTGCGCTATGAATGAAAAAAGACCGAAAATTTGGTAAAACATTTAGCAAATTACCAAAGTAAGTGTATGTTATTTGGTCTTTGTGAAAGTTATTGAGTCCACAAGCTATGGTGCCAATCTCTGAAAATTGATTACACCTGAAGTACTGACGGCCGATCTCATTTCTTGAGACCCTAACAAGCCAGAAAAGTACAAATACCCCCCAAATTACCCCTTTTTGGAAAGTAGACATTCCAAGGTATTTAGTAAGAGGCATGGTGAGTTTTTTGAAGTTGTAATTTTTTTCCCACAATTCTTTGCAAACTGAAGTATATATATATATATAATATATATATATATATATATATATATATATATATATATATATATATATATATATATATATATAATATATATATATATATATATATATATATATATATATATATATATATATATATATATATATATATATATAGTGTGTGTGTATATATATATATATATATATATATATACACACATACATATACAAAATTGTCAAAAGGTTATTTCTCATACACAGAATATGGATACCACAAATTACGGCCCAAAACACATTCTGCTTTTCATCCCGAGTATGGCGATGCCATGTGTGAGACTTTTTCACAGCCTGGCCACATACAGAGGCCCAACATGCAGAGAGCACCATCAGGTGTTCCAGGAGCATAAATGACCCATATGATTTCTAGACTACCTCTTACACTTTTGAAGGTCCTGGTGCACCAGGACAATGGAAACTCCCAAAAAATGACCCCATTTTGGAAAGTAAACACCCCAACGTATATTCTATGAGGCATTATGAGTCTTTTGAACGTGTCATATTTTTTTTTTTTTTCCACAAGTTTTTGGAAAATGTGGAAAGAAGAAAATGAAAATGCTTTCTTTTTTTTTTTTTTTTTTTTACACAAAGTTGTCCATGTATAAGATATTTCTAACGCATAGTATGTACATAACAAAAATTACACCCCAAAATATATTCTGCTGCTACTCCTGAGTTTGGCGATACCACATGTGAGTGACTTTTACACAGCCTGGCCACATACAGAGGTCCAACATGCAAGGAGCACCATCGGGTGTTCTAGGATCATAAATTACACACATAATTTGACTATCGGTTACACTTTTGTGAGGCAAGGATGGCTGAATGAGCACGACTGGGCATGGATGGAGCATTAATATGGATGGATGAGCCATGAATGGGCACAGATCAGTGCTGCTGCACCTTCCTCCCTCCTCTCCTCGCACACTGTACCGATCGGTGCGAGGAGGAGCTGAACAGGACATGCTCCGGTCTGTTGACAACTGATCGCTCCATTGGACGGAGCGATCACGTGGTAAAGGGCCACTGTCATTGGCTTTTTTTTTTTTTTTTTTAAATCTTTATTTATAATTGTTTTTCCAAGTACATTACCATAGTATCAACATTTCATAACATCTTGTAATAATTTTTTAAAATACATTTTTATTTGCCCCTTCCCTCCCCCCCCCCCCCGACCTTGCTTGACGCTCTAAGGGGGTCCATATCTTGTATCCTGTTTGAAAGTATTAGCTCCCAATCAATATAATGTAAAGGGTACTCTAAGCCATAATTTCAGAAAAAAACCTCCAAGATTCTTAAAAATTATCCCAGTCTGCCCACTTTTCTTTGGATATTACCTCCGCCTCTCCCTCGATCCCTTCCGCGGTTTCTATTCTTTGGATTGCGTTGACGCTAAGAATCCAGTCCCGAAGGGACGGAGCCGCGGCTTCCCGCCATTTCCTCGGGACTAGGCTCTTAGCCTCATTTAGGAGAATCGGAGTCAAGGATGTCCTGTATTTCCTCCATGAAACCTCGGTTCCATGGAACAAGCACACCCATGGATCCTCGATAATCGCTTCCTTTGTGATAACCTAAGATCAAGTCCAGTATTCCTTTCCAAAATTGTTTTAATCCCCGGGCAGTCCCATAGGATGTGGGCTAGTGTACCCCTTGCATTGCAACCTCTCCAGCACTGGGAGGAGACACCAGGCTGGAATTTGCTCAATTTGTCGGTGGTTGTATACCATCTTGTCAAACATTTAAAATTGTTTTCTACTGTTTTAATGGGAAATACCGTGCTATGGATTATTTTTAATATTTTCCCTATCCTATTTTTACCACACTGTGTCCCCAGTTCTACTTCCCATTTCCTGATGTATGGGGGTACGTCCGGCACATCTTCATTTATTAACACTCTATAGATTCGGGAGACACTGTGCCTCGTGTCGCCCCGAATACAGAGCTTTTCAAGCTGGGTAAACTTGTCCTCCCTGCGGATCGGGCGGGGAAGGCTATCTACGAAGTGTTTTAGTTGGGTGTACCTCCATGCGTCGATTGACATCATTTCTGTGAACAAACTTAACTCTGAAAATGTGCATATTTCACCCAATTTGATTATATCTCTCAGTTGTGCCCCTTCTAACTTAATCCAATTCCCACCGAAATCGCTTCTTCCTGGTTTAAACATAGTGTTGTTTTTTTAAAAATATTAAAGAAGAATTAAATTGAAGTTTATTCTTTTTAAAAATACTATCCCAAATATCTAAAGTGACTCTAGTTATCTCATGTGCGTTTTTATCAAGTGTCCTAAATCTTGGTGGGTTCCAAATATCGTGTCCAAGGTCTCTACTACTTACTGTGAATTCTAACTTAATCCATCTTTTGTCTTTACCCCCTCCCACCCAGTCTATCACCCGTGATAAAGCAATTGCTCGAAAATAGTTTTCGAAGTCGGGGACTGCTAACCCCCCCCCCCCCCCCTGTTTTTTTTTCCCGGCTGAGTGTACTGGCTGCAATACGCGGCTTCTTATTTACCCAGATATATCTTGAAATTATTTGGTTTAAGGTTTTAAAAAAACGTAGAAGGGATGTCTAAAGAAAGCATCTGGAATTTATATGGATTTTAGGAGCGACTACCATTTTTAATGCATTGATGCGGCCGATCCAAGAGAGCGGACGTAAGGACAGTTTACGTAATTCTAATCTTATATCATCTAATAAGGGGAGGAAGTTTAAAGAGTAATGTTTTTTTGGTGGTTTCTGCCAGTCTAATTCCCAAATATTTAATATTCTCTCTCCAGGGGAATTTAAATTCATTTGCTAATAGGTCTGCTTCATTCTTTTTCAGATTGATATTTAAAATTTCTGACTTTCCAAGGTTAATTTTTAAATTTGAGATTCTACCAAAGGTTTTTAATAATAAGAGTAAGTTTGGGATAGAGATCCTAGGGTTGGAGATATAAAAAAGGACATCATCGGCAAAAGCGGCAAGCTTGTGTACTTCCCCTCCTACCGTAATACCCGAGATGTCGTTGTTTTTACGGACCGATGACAGGAGAGGTTCTAGAGCCAGGACGAACAAGAGGGGCGACAGCGGGCAGCCCTGGCGTGTTCCATTACACATAACGAACACCTCCGAGGGTACCCCGTTGACCTTGACAGAAGCCTGTGGGTGAAAATAAAGCATTCTGATCCATTGCAGCATCCTGGGACCAAATCCCATTGCCTCCAATGTTCCCATCATATGTCCCCAGTCTACCCTGTCAAACGCTTTTTCGGCGTCTATAGACAGGAGTAGGCTGGGGATCTTATCTCTCCTGGCGGCATGGAGCAACAATAGGGTCCGGACCCCATTATCCCGGTCCTCCCTCCCAGTAACAAACCCAACCTGGTCTGGATGAACCAGATGGCATATTTTGTCCTTCATTCTATTGGCTAAGACCTTAGCATATAGTTTGGTGTCAGTGTTTAATAAAGCTATCGGACGATAGCTGGAGCACAAGGTTCTATCTTTGCCTTCTTTTAAGATGAGTATGATTGATGCCCTCAAAGCATCCCCTCCCAATATACAGTCCGTGCCCAGATGGTTCCAGAACCGACACAGCCTCGGGACAAGGATGTCTTTATATTTCTTGAGGTATGTTAACGTGAATCCATCTGGGCCCGGGCTCCTTCCACTCTGGGAACCCTGAAGGGCTGCAAAGATCTCCGCCTCAGTTATGGGGCTGTCCATGTGTAAACTGTTGCTTTCTGATAGAGTCGGTAGCGCACTGTCCGAGAGGAAGTCCTTGCCCTCTATTCCGACTTCGAGATTTTGCTTCCCCTTCTGCCTGACCTCATATAATCTTTCATAATACGACTTGAATGCCATTGCTATTTCTTTAGTCAAACTGACCATTTCCCCAGCCTCATTTTGTATTTTCTCAATGTAATTCACCTCTCTCTTTTTTTTGAGTATCCGAGCTAAGTTTTTTCCTGTCCTATTCCCCCACTGGTATTTCTCTTTTGTTATTTTATAGAAGTACTTTCTAGAATCTGTCTCTAAGACCGTTTTTAACTCATCCCTTTTATTTATTAACCTATGGAAAAGGTCCTGGTTGCAGGTCTGATTATTTTTGTGGTCCCTTTCAAGCCTCTGGATTTCATTTGTTAGTTCTGTAATCTTTGTGTTTTTTTTCGTTTTTTTTCCTCGTTCCGATGGAGATAAGGATCCCCCTTATGTACGCCTTATGGGCCTCCCAAAGGATCCCAGGCGAGATACCCTCCGTGTCGTTTTACGAAAAAAAGCATTCGATTTCCCTTTTAATTAAGTCTGCAGAACCCGTATCCGATATCAAATTATCATTGAGACGCCACGAAAAGGGCTGTCTACGGAGTGCGGGGGTCCTAACCCTCATCGAGACCGGGGAATGGTCTGATAAGGTCGTTATCTCTACCTGGATAGAGATGACTCGGTCCAATAATCTGTGTTCAATAAGAAAGTAGTCCAGTCGAGGAGTGAGTCCCATGCACCGGTGAGAAAAATGTAAAAATCTTTTTCTTTAGGGTGCAAAGCTCGCCATCCATCGATCAACTGGTTTTGTAGCATCTTATTCTTCCGTTTTTTCAGTTGTGTTGGGCTCGGCCTATACACCCGGGACGTAGTGTCATAACTGGGGTCTAGGCAGATATTAAGGTCACCCGCTAGGACTACTTCACCCATTTTAAACCCCTGTACCCGACCCAAGGCCTGTGTAAGAAAGCTTATCGGGTTTGTATTTGGACTGTAGATGTTGATAAGCGTAAACATATTTTCTCCAATCCTCCCCCTCAGGAAGAGGTACCGACCCTCTGAATCCTCTAGTCTATCTAATAAAGTAAACTTAATATTTTTAATAGAATCCTATTGCCACCCCCTTTGAACCCAAAGTCGAGGAATCACTGTAGAACCAATTGGGAAACTCTTGGGAAAATAATTTAATGTTTGCTCCACGAAAGAAATGCGTTTCTTGGAGAAATGCAATATCCGCATGGTATCTCTGGAGTTCCCTCAAAATCTTATATCTTTTTGCTGGAGAGTTCAAACCCTTCACATTATACATTAGGAGCTTTAAATCATTGCTTGCGATTTTTTGTTATAGGAGCAAGTCAATGGACCCTTTAATTCTCTAATCATTATATTCTCTGCAAGGTAACCCTCTCCTCCCCCCCTCCCCTATCTGGTCGAATTTCGACCCCATGAAAACTAAGGGACATCCCATCCAAACGACTCCCGTGTATGCCACAGGGCATCCTTCTGGGGCCCTCAGTTAACCTTACCCCAGGGTGTCGCTCGGACCCCGCCACCCTCCCCGGGGGGATCCCCCACGCCCCCGATGTTCGAGGGGGGGGGCGTGGGTGGTCCCCCCGGGGCGCCCGGAGACCCCTCCCGGCCCCATCCAGCTCCTCGCATTTCCAATATCCAGGCCCCCCCAGGGATAACACTTCACTCTCCCATTTCATTTTCCCCTCCATCCACTCCCTACTCAGGGGGGGATGGTAGGGACAGGAACCCCCAAGGCTGAACAAAATTCCTGCAATTCGTCAAGGAACTTCATCCGCACGGCCCTTCCTGACTTTATGACTATTAATGAGGCTGGAAAACCCCAACTGTATTTTATATTTGCAGTTCTCAGTGTCTCCAGTAGGGGTTTCATCTGGCGCCTCCGTGCTAGGGTTTTAGGCGATAGGTCCGAGAAGACCTGAAGAGCCACAGAGTCAAATTTCAGGGGAGGGCTGTTTCTCAATTTCGTCCAAATAGTAGCTTTATCTTCATAGGCATGGAACCTGACAATGACGTCCCTAGGGGTCTCCTCACTGAGGCCAAGGGGTTTCCTGATGCGATGAACCCTATCGGTTTTTAGCACTGCATCCTCAGGTCTCCCCAAAGGGGGTTAAATATAAGTTGTATTTTTAGTGGCAAGTCTTCACCCTGTTGTTCCGGGAGTGATCTTATCCGCAAATTCTGCCTCCTATTTTGATTTTCTTGATTTTCTATGAGGTATTCAATGTCCCTGTATTTCATTTCCATTTTGTTCATTTGGGTTTTAAGGTCCAATATTTCTTGTGCCTGAATGACAACCAGGTCCTCCACTTTTTCAACTCTGTTTACTATAAGGCCTAAGTCAGACCTGACATTAGAAATTTCTGATTTTATGACTCCTTCTAGTTTAGAGAACATTTCCGCCATATCAGATTTAGTTGGAATAGTATTTAAATTTCTTTGCTCTAGGGAGTAACTAGTATCCCGGGCTCCTTCGGCCTCTACTACACTCTTGGAGAGGTCTGTTTGCTCCGCTTTCTGGCGATCTGTTTCCTTTTTTTTTTTTTCTTTTGTGTTTTGCTGTTTTTTTCTCCATTTCTGGGGATTTTAGACCTTTCTTTTGAGGTATTTCTGTATAGTGCTAGTGTTGGGGTTTTCCTTAGGCGTCTTTGGTTCTGTCCCCCTCAAGGTCCTCCCTTTCATTGTTTGTTTTGTTTACCTGGGTCCCAGTCGCCCAAGCCTAATGGGGGATACCGGGTCTCTCAGAGCAGTCTCTCCCGGAATGTAGGATAAGGGTCCGGGGACTGGGCCGTGGTGAATCTCCCACTGGTGATCCCCTGGGGATGCAGGAGGGTCCAGTTTAAAGTGCACAGAAGATAATAGGAACGCACTCCCTCCCTATCCCAGAGGCCTAGACAAAGGGCAATTCACAAGCGATAAAAGGGTACGACCTCCAGATCTCCTCCGGTACGAGCCCCTCTTCCCTGCGTTGCAAGCATAAAAAAAATCGGCTCAAGTCTGCGAGGAGGGGGAGGCGATGGAGAGCGGCGTCAAGGTCTCATCATCGAGACAGCGTGTGCTTTCGCTCCACGCCGCCTCCGCTGGGAACACCAGACAGTCTCCGCCTCACGGGCTGCAGCATCCGGCTCCTCCACTAGCACTGACGTGTCACGTCAGCATCACGTCCGAGTGTGTGTGCAGTTCCTTATTCCTCGTCATTGGCTTTTTACCCCAGTCCAGAGTACCCGACATTCCCAGGTGCACGCCCAATTCTGGGAGGACATCCTAGTACACCCTCCCAGAGTTAACCGACCGCGCTGTCGCCTTCATTCGGCTATAGCCCGGTCGACAAGTGGTTAAAGCGGTTGTATTGTCTGCGTGGTGATTTTTTCCTACAGGTAAGCCTATCTCCTAAACCTTGACCCTGCATGCAGCCGCTGACAGCGGCGCATGCGCTCTGCAGATTTTATGCGTATCCTGCCGGAACGAAGGGCCCCCACGTGCATCTTGGAAGAAACGCTGAGGACACATGTCAACTCTCTCAGCGGGAACCGGTGTGCTGCCAGAGCTTCCTTCCAAGGTAAGCATTTCATAATGTGCTAGTATGCAATACACACAAGCGCTTTATGCTATTGTCTTGCAGGTTTTTTGTTTTTTCAGCAGTTTACTACCGCTTTTAAAGGAAAAAGTTTGGGGTTTTAAAAGAAAAACAAATATACATACTTGCCACAATGTTGCAACATCAGTCTGATGCTGCAGCTGTCCCCCACCAGCTCTGAGCTTGAAGACTAAGCTATCATATGACTGCTGATCACTGTCTATCTGGAGCAGAGAGGGTTGACTTAGACACCGCTCTCCCTGCTCGACTCCTCCATCCCTCACAGGAGCACCGGGCTGGAGAGGGGGCAGGAGCAACTTGTCCACACTCTCAGCGGTGCTCTCAGCCTGAGCCAGCTGCTGATCAGGCATCTTGGTGGATCCTGGCAATATGTTCAGGGTCTTTCCCGAGCCTGGAGCAGCTCTGTCACATCACCTGACAGCGGGATTTAGCAAGTGCACTCCTACAGTGCCTTGAAAAAGTATTCATACCCCTTGACATTTTTCACATTTTGTCGTTTCAACCAAAAACATAAATATATTTTGTTGGAATTTTATGTGATCGACCCACACAAAGTGACACATAGTTGGATGGAAGGAAAATTATTAATGGTTTTCCAAATTTTATACCAATAAATATCTGAAAACTGTGGCATGCATTTGTATTCAGCTCCCTTTACTATGATACCCCTAACTGAAATCTAGTGAAACCAATTGCCTTCAGAAGTCACCTAATTAGTAAATGGAGTCCACCTGTGTGTAATTTTATGTCAGTATAAATACAGCGGTTCTGTGAAGCCCTCAGAGGTCTGTTAGAGAACCTAAGTGTACAAACGGCATCATGAAGGCCAAGGAACACACCAGACAGGTCAGGAATAAAGTTGTGGAGACGTTTAAAGCAGGGTTAGGTAATCTAAAAAATATCCCAAGCTTTGAACATTTCAGGGAGCACTGTTCAATCCATCATCCGAAAATGGAAACAGTGGCACAACTGCAAACCTACCAAAACATAGCCGTCCACCTAAACTGAAAGGCCGGGCCAAGAGGCCCATGATAACTCTGGAGATCTACAGCTCAGGTGGAAGAATCTGTCCACAGGACAACTATTAGTTGTGCACTCCACAAATCTGGCCTTTATGGAAGAGTGGCAAGAAGAAAGCCATTCTTGAAAGAAAGACATAAGTCTCGTTTGCAATTTATGAGAAGCCATGTGAAGGACACAGCAAACATGTGGAAGAAGGTGCTCTGGTCAGCTGAGACCAAAATTTTAAATTTTTCTCCTAAAAGCAAAATGGTGTGTGTGTGTGTGTGTGTGTGTGTGTGTACGACTAACACTGCACATCACCCTGAACACGCCATCCCCACTGTGAAACATGGTGGCAGCATCATGTTGTGGGGATGCTTTTCTTCAGCAGGGACAGGGAAGCTGATCAGAGTTGATAGGAAGATGGATGGAGCCAAATACAGGACAATCTTAGTAAACCCGTTAGTCTGCCAAAAACTTGAGACACGGGGTAGGTTCACCTTCCAGCAGGACAACGACCCTAAACATACAGCCAAAGCTACAATGGAATGGTTTAGATTAAAGCATATTCATGTGTTAGAATGGCCCAGTCAAAGTCCAACCTAAATCCAATTGAGAATCTGTGGCAAGACTTAAAAATGCTGTTTACAGACGCTCCCCATCCAATCTGACAGAGCTTGAGTTATTTTGCAAAGAAGAATGGCCAAAAAAATCACTCTCTAGATGTGCAAAGCTGGTAGAGACATCCCCAAAAAGACTTGCAGCTGCTAATTTGTGTTGGTCTATCACATAAAATCCCAATAAAATAAATTTACGTTTATGCTTGTAACATGACAAAATGTGGAAAATTTCAAGGGGTATGAATCCTTTTTTTTTAAGGTACTGTATGACCAAAAAAGTGGCCTATCCTTGTCAAAGGTAAAAGTATGTGAGTAAAATGAGAAGGTGAAAGGTTAAATGTGTTGAAAAGCCTCCAAAGCTGTGACCGTGTTTAGAGATTGGCCATTGTCCTGACATATGTTTAGCTGGCGTTTTTAGTAAGTGAAAGCATTTGTGGTTTACTATCTAGGAAAGGAGAGGGGTTTTCTACTAGTTTTGTGATTTGAAAAAAATATATTTTTTAAATTGATTACATTGTTACCATTTTTTTTCTTTTTAGTACAAGCAAAATCCAGACATGTTTAAACAGACAGCTCGGCTTTGGGCACATGTATATGCAGGAGCACCTGTCACTAGTCCAGAATACACAAGAAAAATAGAAAACCTTTGTGCTATGGGTTTTGATAAAGTAAGTAGTGTACTTGTGTATAATCTCACAGATTGTTTGTTTGGTCTATTCAGACTAGAGAATGCAACATCCATGTTTAATTTTCAGCTTCTAGCTAAATAAAGCTTTGTTGCATGTTTCCTGATCATGTGGTTGACTATCTTTATCCAATCACGGTGATCACACCGTAATCACTGTCAGCTGCTTATTTTGGCCCCTTTCACACGGGCTGTCCGATCAGGTCCGCCTGTTTAGTTTTAAGTCTAACAGGCGGATCTGACTTTTCACCCATATGAAGCGGCAGATGTCAGTGGTGACATGTTCGCTGACGTCAGCCGCTATCTGATCCTGTCCACAAAATCCACACAGATGGTGATCCTGTTTTCGATCCGTCTGGCGGATCTGATAAAAAAAGGACAGGCGGACATTTTCATCCAATCTCCTCATAGAGGAGAGCAGGACCGGGTCAGTCTCTGCTCAGTAAGCGGAGACGGATCTGTCATCTGCCTGCTCAGTGGAGTGACCCTCCTCCCGCTGAGCAAGTGGAGTCCGTCAAACTGAGGCGCCCGTGTGAAAGCGGCCTTTTTAGTTTCTCTATTAAACTATAAACCGATACCAGATTGAAGTGTATCCCTATTCTTGATCTCCCATTAAATTTAGTAGGTTAAGTTGTGTTTTTCTTTAGTCCTCTTTTTTGTTTGTTTTTTTAGTTTTTATTTCTAATTTTTCAGCGATAGCCTTCACATTTACAGCAGTGGTGGTCAGATTGCTATATAGTAGGGGCCTAAACTGCCTCCTCTGACACACCCAGGGGATCACATGCAATATTCACTGTGTGTAATGTTCTAGAACATTGTCAGAAACTGGGGGGAGAGAACGTATACCACATCATGTAATGTGGATTTAGTGTATCAGGATTTAACATAAGCGTTTTAATACAGTTCCCCATAAACGCTTAATTTACAAGCTGAGGTCTGCAAGCAATGGACCATAAGGTTTGATCTTGGGTAAAAAAAAAAAAAAAAAAAAAAAAATGGTTACAGGCTGTGTGCTCAGACTGGTCTGGAGTGGTAAGTGGGGTACCCCAAGGTTCTGTCTATATATTGTCATAATGTGGATGATGGATAACCTTTTATAGACAGTATTATTTTGTATGTAAATTGTATTGTAATGTAAAAGTGCACTCTCCTTTCTAAACTATATACCAAAAGTGTCATACATCTTATAAACTATGCATATTTAGGTCCCTAAAATCAGAAGAAAAATAAGCTCAGGTTCACATTAGTGCAATTGCATTAATGTGAACAGAAACAATAGAGAATACTGGGATTTCTATTGTCGTGCTTTGCAGCATGATGGCAGATGCACCACAAATTGTAGTAGGAACAGGGGTTTAGCGTACATCATTTTTGTAAATATGTACATTCATACAAATTCAAAAATATCAGTATTTTATTATATATGTGTCTTGCTAAAATTAAAGTAACGACTAATATGCCCTTTGCAAAGAAGTCATTAATCAGCTTCTCGGCTGATCTAACCAACTGTACTTTGCCATATGGATGTATTGCCTAAAGGTACCCATATTTCTGAGAAGACGTTACAGCTGGATCGAGTAATTTGATTTCTGTGGATGTCTGCAAACACAGCAAGCTGGTCACTGTTCGAGAAACTAGCGATCAGACGGTTTAGAAAACCCTGATAAGCAGGTTACTGCAGCATCCTCCCAGCCACTCTTCACTCTTCTATTATATACAAAGACTTGAGCCAACATATACATTTATGTTTTCACATTATAAAGAAAGGGGAGGGTGCAAGTCCTTCGCTAGTGACTCCTACAGAGCTGGGAGTTCACAGCTGTGTGTGGGTCTCTGACATCACTGAGGTGATTTTTTTAGTAAAAAGGAGCCAGCAGAACATGGGATATATAGATCATTTGGAGGGTACATTGATGCTGTATGGCCAAAAAATTATATATATATATATATATATATATATATACACACACATACACACACACATACACACACACATACACACACACATACACACACATACACACACATACACACACACATACACACACACATACACACACACATACACACACACATACACACACACATATATACATACACACACACATATATATACATATATATATATATATATATATATAATTTTAAGTTGTGGGCTTCACTGACTAACACGCAGAGCATGATTTGTTACAACTCTCACTACTTTTTCCTTTTCTTCTTCAGAATGCAGTAATAGCAGCTTTGTCATCAAAAGCATGGGATGTAGAAACTGCAACAGAATTACTCCTGAGTAACTGAGAGGTCACCTGATCCTGCTCGCCCCTTCCCAAACAGCACGCCATCTGTTATTTTTTAGGATTCTTCATCAAAGGAAAATCCACAACACAAAAACGGCACTCCTGCGTGACAATGCTATTTAAACCGTTCTGGAGACTGATGGAAAAAGAAACTGCTCTGTAAATAAGGCAAATTAAATGTGTAAATTAAACAACAACCAAACGGAGGGGAGGGGGGGTGAGCATCCTTTAGTTTTTTTTTTTTTTTTTTTTTCGTTAATATTGTAAAAAACAGAAAACAAAAAAAAACAGAAAGTAAGAAATCTCGGAGCTGAACCAATGGGAAAAATATGCATTTGTGTTTTACTGTGTTACCGGGAGCGGCACAAAAGGCCCATTATGTTTTGGTTTTCTGCTTTGATCTCCTCCGTTGGAGGGGAAACCCTAGCAGACTTTTTCTTTTGGAGAGCTAGGCCTCCATTTTGCCATTAATGTCTACAATACTGCTAGTACCAACCATTCTTTGTGTCTGTGGACTTGCATGCATGTACACCGTATGGGTTAAATTCATTCATCAGAACAATTCATCTGTAATATGTTTGGTATTTGAGTTTAGACTGATCATTCTTTTTCTGGGTTGCTGGAGACAAGAAGATGATCACAATGACCAATTCATACATCTGGCCATGGTGGCTTGTTTTTTTTTTTTCCAGCCGGAATCTGTCATGAGGGGGAGATATGTGGTGGAGAAAAAGCTCCTATACTCTGGCACTCTCCTCTACCCAACATAAGGGTCTAAATGGTAGGTCAGTAGCTGTGTTCTCAGTCCCTACTGGGATTTCTTTATCACTGTTGGAGATGGGGAGCTGTTGGAAACGATCATAAAACCATCCCACTTCATCACCTCTAACACGGATAAATAAGGATGGGTGAAATGGTGGGAGTTCATCTTCACTGCCTCAAAGCTAGAGTGTAGGCCAAGAGTTCAAGAGTGGCCAGTGTTTTTTCACAGGAAGGAACTGCTTGTCAGTTGCATGCATTTCCTCCCCACAGATTCCCCTTCTCCAAGTCCCAGCTGTTGCTCAGGAGTGCTGGAACTTGTAAACCTGCTACAATACAAACTGTCAAATTTCACAACACAGATAATGCTTAAAGGTTGGAAGGAGCCAATTAATGAGAAAGCAAATTCAACGATTGGTCTTTAGCTCTAAAACTGACCCCACAAATACAAGTAGCTCATAGTTATTGAAATCATAGGGTGTATTAGCAATGGTTTCCTAATGTAGTTCTTTAAGACGCACTTGATGTTTACTGCAGAAACTACTTCAGCTCTGCAGTCGTTGACTAAATGAATCTGAAGTTTTCAAGATCATTAAAAAAATGACAGACCCTTGCTAAGGCTGAAGGGTATTTATGTGCTGAATAAATGTGTTTGGTACACTGTTTAGTCACTGCTTGGGAGATGCCCAGTTGGGGCTGCATGCCCTCTTTTAATGCCTTAAATATGCAGTTTTAGATCATTGCTTGCGACTGCCTATCTGTGTTGTGCAAATACCAGACCTGTAACACACTGGAAGGTACACGTTTAACTGTGCATTATTGTGCACTGTGTATGTGCTGTTGTGCACCAGGTCTGATAGCCTCACATTGACAGCATAGCCATTGATTTCCAGCAGATTAAGATTACAATAATTAAATTATGCTAGCAGTGGAAGAACACATAGCAGTTATATTTGAAGTATCGAATACATGAAAGAAAAAATCTTGCTGAAGACTTTGTGTTTTGAAGTATAAAAGTGAGTGAGAATTTAAAATGAGATTAAGGAGGTGAGAAAAAAAATGAAAAACCCATTGCAAACACTTGCGATCGTTATTAAGCTCCACTGAGGAATTAAAGGATGTGTCTTTTTGCTGTTGCTTGATCAGTAAACACTACTGTTGATTTGAAGCCCATGGGTTCTCTGAGTTGTCCTTGGGTCCCAGCAGCAATGCATGCTCTGCAAAATTTCCTTCAAGAGCATGGATGAATAATCCAGTTCTTGATCAAAGTAAGCAGCTGGATTTATCTGTACTGTTGCAAGAAGTACAAAGCATGCACAAATGGTGAGCACCCTCAGGGCAAGTGTAGGAACCTAATTTGTACAGTCCAGTCTCAGGCCTCATTCGCATTGTCGCATAAACAGAAAAGCATACAATCAGTGCGTCTTCATGGGCAGGGTTCTGCCTGCAGTTGGGCAACTCTCCCAGTGTGCCATAGTTCTTGGAACACATAAGGCAGCTGCATGACCACTACATTACAATTCCCTGACCCTCAGCTGCAAAGTGTGAGCTGAGCCAGTTCAATACACCATATAATCGCTTGCGTGTGCAGGGTTATTGTCAGGGGGTAGAATTGTCTGCAAAGCATTCACAAACTGCCTGGAAGGGCCCCTGTGGGATGAAGCCCTTAATACAAGTGCTTTCATAACTGAACAGGTGGAAACCATTCCAATTCATATGCCATATTTCTTATTTTTTTTTAACTTGTCTGTTTGCTGTTCTTTCTTAATTGTTCAGATAGACATCGGATTATATAAAGATTTAGGGTTCACTGATTCATAAGTGAATCCTTGCATTTTTAATGAGCTGCTTAAAATTACCTGAATTCACAATTCCTCTTCTGTAATAAACAGTTGAACGAAATCATGTAAGTCTTGGACGTCTAATTTTTATTTAGAATTTAAAGTTTGCTATAAGACATAAACAAGACCATTTGCTTACTCATATCTTGGCCTTTCTCTGACATGTTTGCCAATTGCATCCCTTAAAGTGAATATGGTACCGAAAGTATGTTCTTTACCTTCATATTTTGTAGGTCTGTGCCATTTGCAGTAGCCCAAATAACTGTTTTAAAGGAAACCTTAAGCTTTCAGATTATTGGAGTAATTTGCATACCTGTGGTACATTCCACACCATCTGACAGAGGTTTGGTATGTTTGGAATAGTGCAACAAATAAAGTTTAAAAAAAGAAAAAAAGAAAAAAAAACTTTCAAAAGATAAATGTGCGTGATTTTTATTTATGACTATTGAGAGTGTTGAAATATTATCAATATACGGTTGTTTGTTTAAAATATCACAAAAAAAAAAAAAAAAAAAAATCTATGAATATTTTTATTGTCTAGGTTAAAGCAAATATAAAAATATGTATTTAATGGCTTACCAAGTAGGAATGTGATATTGTATCAGATTTTGGTTTATCAGGTTGAAAATTAAGTCCATAGCTAAAGAAATAGCAAAAACCTTTCAATGTAGACTTGTTTAAAAATACGTTGTTGCTTTTATAACTTGAGCATCTGGAAGCTGCCATTCCTGACCTGAAAATGCTAGGTGCCTGGCTGTCTCAATCCAGCAAGTCATAACTCCATGGTTGTTCTGGGTCAGCAACTGAGTATTGATTCCATTGGATCAGTGTGCCCACCAGGCAACAAGGATTTTCAGAAGGAGAATGCAGCCGTGTTGCCCCCCCCCCCTTTTTTTTTTTTTGTTGTTTTAGTATATGTTTCTTTTTGGGGCCCGTGTACACCTTTCCATTTTGGAGCATTGCTATAAGGCAGCCCATTTGGAAAGGGTTGTCAACACACAAGAATGGACAAAAAAAAAAAAAAAACACACACACATACCTCATGGTTTTCAGCAAAACTGCTCACCACAACACATAATCGTGTGGCACATGGGGCCTAATGCATGTACGTTGTGTTAATGTGTGTCACAGTGCAGGTGTGAATAGTCGTCAAAGAAAAGTGCCAATAAAATCTGATGTTTTTGCTTTGTTATTGTTAATGGCTGCAAGCATGGTATTTTGGCATCAACTTGGACTGATTTGATTGTGTTCATAAATAGGTATACAGTATGTATTGTACTTCTTTTTTTTTTTTTTTGCTTAGTATGTACAATGAAGACATCAGCCCTGTGCACTTATTGCTGAAGCTCCATCATGAAGAAATATATATACTGTACTGAAAAGTCCAGGATGCCTTTTTTAACCACTTCAGCACCGGGCGATTTTACCCCCTTCCTTACCAAAGCACTTTTTGCGATTCGGCACTGCGTCGCTTTTAACTGACAAAAAACAAAATTGACGTCCTTTTTTTCCCACAACTAGAGCTCTCTTTTGGTGGTATTTGATCACCTCTGCGTTTTTTCTTTTTTGCGCTATACACAAAAGTAGAGCGACAATTGTGAAAAACACAATTTTTTACTTTTTGCTATAATAAATATCCCATTTAAAAAAAAAAAAATATATATATATATATATATATATATATATTTTTTTTTTTACTCAGTTTAGGCCGATACGTATTCTACATATTTTTGGTAAAAAAAAAATCGCAATAAGCGTATATAGATTGATTTGCGCAAAAGTTATAGCGTCTACACAATAGGGGATAGATTTATTGCATTTTTTTTTAAACTAGTAATTGCGGCGATCTGCGTGTTTTTTTTTTTGACTGCGACATTGCGGCGGACACTTTTGACACATTTTTGGGACCATTCACATTTACACAGTGATCGTTGCTATAAAATTGCAGTGATTACTGTGTAAATGTGACTGGCAGGGAAGGGGTTAACACTAGGGGGCGCTGCAGGGATTAATATGTTCCCTATGTGAGTGATTCTAACTGGGGGGAGGAGACCGATCGGTGTTCCTCCATACTGGAAACACACCATCTGTCTCCTCTCCACTGAAAGGACGTGGAGCTGTGTGTTTACACACACAGCTCCACGGTCCTGCTGCTTTCCCTGGCAATCGTGGTGCCCGGCGGACATCGTGGCCGCCAGGCACGCGCACCGGTACTCGAGTGACGCCGCGGGTGTGCGCGCTGCCTAGGCGGCCGGGAATGGTAGGACGTCACATGACGTCCACCCAGGATGGGAGATCCACCTTATGGACGTCATATGACGATGGCTGGGTATTGAAGTTGTTAAATGACATCAATCACAAAGAAGTGCAGTAATGTTTTAGGCTGCAGTCACACCTGAGCGTAGCGGTTTCAGGCAGAAAACCGCGCGACTTGCAGCGTTTTTGTCGCGATTTTGTGCAGAGCAAAAGGTCATCAATGTAAAAAGAAGAAAAAAATCTGCCCGATTCGAGCAACAAAAAAAGGGTACGGAACTTGTTTGAGCTTCAGGTGTTTTGGAGTGGAGATGTGAACCATCTCCATAGAGAATAATGTATTTTTTTTTCCCCTCTAGCGTTTTGTGGCTTCAGGCGACAAAACGCTCAGATGTGAATGCAGCCTTACACTTGGGGAATAAGTCATATTTGGACTAAAAATGTATGTTCTATACTTTATTATCTGCCCAGGCTAATTGATGAAATATTTATATCTCCCCCCATATTTTGCTTTATTTACAATCAGTCTATTTTCTGAAGTCTACCAGATTCTGCTCTATCAACTTCCTGTTTTGCTGAGACTGACCTAATGTGAAAAGCTATTGGAGGCTGCTGTTGCTGGGCTCTCCTGAAAATGCTGATCTCTTGTCATACTTGCCTTCTGATTTTATTACTTTAGCAGGGGTTGGCAATATGCCCGGGAGGGGTAGCGATGTTGTCCCTGCTGCCATTGGCTGTAAGTCAGGGCTGGTGCATGGATTTTTGACACCCTAGGCAAAACCTAATTTTGCCGCCACCTTGGCTCCACCCCCTTTGCCCTCCCCATGTATACCCCACCTTTTTAATAAAAGGCTCATCAAATGCAGCCCACCAGCACCTATCAAATGCAGCCACCAGCGCCCATCAAATGCAGCCTACTTAGAACCCATCAATGAATGATTGCTTGCTTCCATTAATTCAGGAGTCGGGACACAGACACAGTCTTCCGCTGCGGCTGCGCCTCTGATACTATGTGTGAACGGAGCGGCAGCTGCCTGCTGATGCATTGCTGAGGCTTAGTTGCTTGCTTGCTGCAGAAAGAAGAGAATAGGAACACAAGTGGCCGGGCGCCCTAGGCAGCAGGGCGCCCTAGGCGGCTGCCTAGTTTGCCTAGTGGTAGCACCGGCCCTGCTGTAAGTTAAAGCTCCCTAGGCTGTCAATTACAAATCCTGGCCCATCTTCCTGACTTCAGTGAAAGCACACAGAGACTGAGGACTTAGCGCAGCGTGGCTAAGGCAGCCAGCCCCCCACACTTAAGGGGTCATCCAGCCCATTCCTTGCTTTACTGAGGGCTTGGATTCTACAAAATGGCTTTAATTAGCTGCTGTACCTTGTTAGTGTTCATGCATGTGGAGTGTTGGTCTGATTTGTGTACAGACAGGAGCAGGACAGCTCCCCCCTATAGGTAGCAATGTTGATAGAAAGGAGCCACAGCCACTGAAGCCGAGGGGTGTGGGGGGGTGTATTCTGATAGGGGGTCACATATGTTGCCACTAATCAGCTGACAATTTTCTGCCCAGCACCTTTTTATTTTTCAATCAAAAAATATATCAAAGGATATCAGACGGGACCCACTAAGTGAACTCTGAGTGTCCAAGATTTGCTAATTGTGTGGCCAGCTTAAAGTGGTTGGAAACTTGGGGGGAAAAAATGAAATGCCCCTGCTGCAGGTGTATGTCATAATGTGCTAGTATGCATTGCATACTAGCACATTGTGACAGATTTGCCTCAGACGGAGCCCTCCAGGGGAACAATGTCACTGCTGCAGGAGCTTCCATCTTCGTCCAGTCTTCCTTCTGGCTTCGCTTTCCAAGCGTTTGAATGGCTAGGCGGCGATGATGATGTCACTCCTGTGCTCGGGAGTCACCAAAGCAGCACAGTGCTTTCATCATTCATGGCACACTCTGTGTACCGTGCATGCAGAGAAAACTCTGCATGTGCCAAATACTTAATCAAATGAGGCCGATGCCATTATCTACTAGTGCAAGTTCAAGCGATTTAAGACACCTACAGGTCAGACTTTTTATATGATAAAGTAAAAAATTTTACTTTAACCACTTCAGCCCCAGAGGATTTTACCCCCTTCCTGACCAGAGCACTTTTTGCGATTTGGCACTGCGTTGCTTTAACTGACAATTGCGCGGCCGTGAGATGTTGTACCCAAACAAAATTGACATCCTTTTTTTCACAAATAGAGCTTTCTTTTGGTGGTATTTGATCACCCCTGTGGTTTAAATTTTCCCCAGTCCGTCTTTCAGGACAGCCACCTTAGAGAGACCCTGGCTCCTCCCCTCTTAGGAAACACCGCCTTCCATGCAAGATTTAAGCCTCATCCTCCCGCCGGCCCCCCAGTTATGGTGTTTCCTCCGGCGGGGAGACACCGCTAGGAACCTGTGCTGAGCAGCCGGGGAGGCTGAGGCAATGTACCTATAGGTGGAGGAGACAGGGGTCTCTCTGAATCTCTGCCCAGCGGTCCGGTCGGCGAGGGAGCCGGTTACACCAGGGATAGCCGCTTTGCGCACGCCAGCTCTGCTTGGGGAAGCAGGAAGTCTGGGGAGGTCCACCTTTCGTTCGCCCAGTGGTGGCGCTGCAGCGAAATCTCTTACGTCCCTCCTGCATACTACAGGCGGCTTGGAGCTAGAGGCCGGACCGGATGACGGGGCAACGTCATTTCCGGTGGGGGCGGAGTTTTTCGCTGGATCCGCGTCTTCCGGTTCCGGACGCGGCCTAGAAAGGGGACCGATCGTTCGGCTGGTGCGGCCTCTTTCACATGCTGTACAGACAGCGTTCAGAGGCACGAGAGACCACACATCCTCAGCAGGAATGTCGGAAGCAGAGGCTTCAAGAACCGCTCCTGGAGATAACAGCACCAGCCACTCTAAGGTAAGGGGAACCCTGGGGAGGTGTTCCCTTACTTACTTATTCCAGTAGCTCCACTGGTGTCTATCCCTCCTTGGTGGTCGGGAGTAGGGGAGTGTATCCGGGACCCTGGTGGTGGTTAGTCCTGGGGGGGGGCACTCCTGATGGTCCTCTGAGTTAGCGCTGGTGTGTTATGCTTATGCTGCCCTCTCTGTATTTCTGTGTTTCAGAAAGCCACAAGCAAGTCGCCCCATGGTTCCAAGAAGAGATGCCCTTCATGCAGAGCTTATTTGGGGGACTCTTGGACCAAAGCCCTCTAGGGATTGTATTGATGGGCTAGTGAGGGAGCAGGCAGCAGAGCAGGGGGCAGACCTGGCAGCGTCTGTAAAGGAGCTTTCTAGCACTTTTCAGTCCTTCAAGGCACTTTTTTCTAGTTTCCAGTTGCCTCAGTCCCAGAGCACCCCTCCACCAGTGCAGCAGAGTGTTTCACCTAACCCACCGGATGTTCCCCTGGCTAGTGGGGAGATCCCGGAGGGCACCAGAGAGGAGATTGAGGAAGAAGTGGGCAGTGCCGCTTCTGATTCCCAGGGGGAGTCAGATGGAGAGGTGCTGGATGGTGAATCCAAGAAAACCTCACGGTACAAACTTTCCCTTGAGGAAGTGGAGGAGCTCCTAGGGGCTATCCATACCACTTTAGGTATTCAAGAGGAAAGGAAGGCATTGTCCCTTCACGATCAGATGTACAGTGGTCTGGGGGAACAGAAGAAACGAATGTTCCCGGTCCATGCCGTCAAGAAAGAATGGCAGGACCCGGAAAGGAAACCCTTCTTTTCAGGGGCATTGAAACGGAGGTTTCCTTTTAAGGAGGAGGAGCTAGTCTGGAACAAATCCCCCAGGCTAGACGCTGCCTTTTCTCAAGTGTCCAGACACACCGATCTGGCCTTCGAGGACATGGGTGTACTGTCAGACCCCATGGACAGAAGGATGGATTCACTTCTCAAAAAGGCATGGGACTCCTCGCAGGCAAATCTTAAACCTGCTATGGCAGCCACAGTGGTGGCAATATGGAGTATTGGCTCACACAGATCAGAGCACATATTGAAGCGGGCACGGCAAAGGAGACCATTTTGGCTTCTTTCCCAATGCTGCTTAAATGAGTTGCATACATTGCGGATGCTTCGGCTGAATCCATACGAATGTCCGCAAGGTCCACAGCCCTGACTAATTCAGCCAGGAGGGCCCTGTGGCTGAAGACTTGGCAGGGGGACAGTGCATCCAAAATAAAGCTCTGTGGGATCCCTCTCACAGGGGATTTATTATTTGGACCAGGTTTGGAAGCGGTTTTAGATCGCACGGCCGATAAGAAAAAGGCCTTTCCTATCAAAAGGAAGTATGGGGAGCAGTCTAAGAGAAAGGCTCGCCCTCAGAAAAAATTTGAACCCCCAAAAACTGACCGGCAGAAGAAAAGTTGGGGGCAGAAGGGGAAAGGGCGTGGGAGTGCGATTTTTCTCCCTCCTGAACAGCCCAAAAAGTCTCAATGACAAAGTTACAGTGGGAGGCAGGTTGGGGGCCTTCCTCTTACAGTGGGAAATGATCACCTCCAATCAATTTGTGTTGGGGATCATCAGAAGAGGATACCGATTTAGAGTTTTCAGATCCTCCCCCACTAAGACTCTTGGTTACCAAAATGCCGAGGTGTACAGAGAGGTCGGCTGCCCTTCTTTCTTCTCTTCAGGAATTGGAGGAACAGAAGGTGGTGGCACAGGTCCCGGTAGGAGAGACAGGCAGAGGCTTCTACTCCCACATCTTTGTGGTCCGCAAACCTTCAGGGAAATTCAGGCTCATCCTGAATTTGAAGCCTCTGAATGTCTCCCTCACCTACCGGAGATTCAGAATGGACTCTGTGTACTCAGTGAAGGCACTACTTCCACCGAATTCGTTTATGGCATCGATAGATCTAAAAGATGCGTATCTGCATATTCCCATTGCAGAAAACCACCAGAGATTTCTAAGGTTGGCGGTAAGGACCTCAGAGGAGGTGCTGCATCTCCAGTTCAAAGCCCTTCCCTTTGGGCTATCCTCGTCCCCCCGGATCTTCACCAGAGTAATGGTAGAAGTTCTGGCATTTCTGCATCTCAGGGGCATCTCGGTGGTTGCGTACCTCGACGACCTTCTCCTTTTTGCTCCTTCCCCAGAACAGTTGAGTCGGGACCTCCAGGTAGCAAGAGACATCTTAGAAAACCTGGGGTGGCTCCTGAACTTGGAGAAATCCAACTTGGTTCCTTCCCAGAGGGTGGTTTTCCTGGGTTACGTACTGGACTCAACGAAGCAAAAAGTCTTCCTTCCTTGGGAAAAGATCCAAAAGGTAGACAAAGCAATGTTGTTCCTCCCAAGGCAACTGTCAGGTTTCAGTAAGAAAGGTGATGTCAGCCTTGGGCTTGCTGACTTCCACTCTCCCAGCACTTCAGTGGGCAGGGTTACATTTCCGCCCTCTGCAACTTTTCATTCTAAGAGTCTGGGACCACAGCCAGGGGTCCCTGGACTCACTGATATCAATTCCATCCCAGGTCAAAAGGTCCCTCTGGTGGTGGAGAAAGGGGGCAAATTTGGCGCAGGGATTGGAGTGGGTCTTGCCGGTGTCCAGGATTGTGACAACCGATGCGAGCGGCTCAGGCTGGGGGGCGCACCTAGACTCCCGGATGATTCAGGGTACTTGGGGGAGAAGGGAATCAGGAAAGTCCTCAAATTGGAGGGAGCTGAGAGCAGTAGACCTGGCTCTCAGAGCCTTTCAGGAGGAACTTCAGGGACAACATGTAAGAGTTTGGTCAGACAACTCTTCGGCGGTGGCCTACGTCAACAGGCAGGGGGGCACCAAAAGCGAAACCCTATGGGCCCTGGCGGAAGCCATTCTCAGATGGGCCGAGGCCAACGTCCTATCCCTCTCTGCGATTCACCTGAAAGGGGAGCAAAATCAGGTGGCAGATTTCCTCAGCAGGAAAAAGCTGAGGGAAGGCACCTGGGTTCTAAAACAGGAGGTCTTCGAAATGATAACCCGGAAGTGGGGAGTTCCTGCAGTGGACCTCTTTGCCTCAAGGGAAAATGCAAAAGCTGGTCTGTTCTTTTCCATTAACAGGTGGGAAGGGGCGTTAGGAGTGGACGGGCTTTCACAGAGCTGGAGGTTCTCCAGAAGCTATGCCTTCCCCCCACCAGTTCTGATTCTGGCAGTGTTAAGAAAGTTCCAAGCAGAGAGCACTACTCTCATCTTGATTGCACCTCACTGGCCCAGGAGGCCGTGGTGCTCCATTTTGAAGGGGTTAGCGGTAGAACCTCCCTGGATGCTATCAGTACAGGCGGACCTTCTTTCTCAAGGACCAATCTGCTGTCCTCAGGTGGAGAGGTGGAACCTCGCAGCCTGGCTTCTGAGGAGGAATTGCTGAGGGGCAAGGGGTTTTCGGATCGCTTAGTAGCTACTCTCCTAAGCTGTAGAAAGAAGGAAACGCAGGCCATTTACTTGAAAGTATGGAAACTTTTTAATAAATGGTGCTCAGAAAGCTCTTTTGAGGTGCACAGTTCCGTGGCAGTCCTGGAATTTCTGCAGGCAGGGGCAGATAAAGGTTTAGCCCTCAGCACATTGAAGGGCCAGGTATCCGCTTTAAGTGTTTTTCTTGAAAAACAGCTAGCAACAGACCCATGGATAGTAAGGTTTTTTAGAGCCCTGGGTAGGCAGAGGCCTGTCAGAGTCTCCCCATTCCCAGTGTGGGATCTCTCATTAGTTCTACAGGCCCTTACAAAAGAGCCATTTGAACCATTGGAATCTTGCAATTTAAGGTCGATCACTCTCAAGACAGTGTTCTTGGTAGCGATCACTACTGCAAGAAGAGTGAGCGAACTCAAGGCCCTTTCCATTAGGGCACCCTTTTTTCAGGTTTTTTCGGACCATTTGATTTTTAAGACGGATCCGGCCTTTTTGCCAAAGGTAGCCTCGAAGTTTCATAGAGGCCAGGAAATTGTTTTACCCACTTTCTGTTCAAATCCTGTGAGGGAACAGGAACATGTATTCCATAACTTAGACGTGAGGAGATGCGTCTTGCAATATTTGGAAGATACAGCTCATTTCAGGAAGTCTGATTCTCTGTTCGTATTATTTTCAGGGTCCAGGAAAGGTTCCAGGGCCTCTAGACGTACAATAGCCAGATGGGTAAGATTAGCCATTAGTCAGGCTTATCTGTTTGAGGGGGTGGAGCCCCCAATTGGGATTAAGGCACATTCAACCAGGGCCGTGGCGACTTCTCAGGCAGAGTGGGCTGGTGCTTCTCCAGAACAAATCTATAGAGCTGCGACGTAGTCCAGCTTTTCTACTTTCGTGAAGCACTATAGACTGGATCTCCTGTCAGCTAAAGACCAAGCCTTTGGTCGTAAGGTGCTACAGGCGGTAGTCCCACCCTAAGGTAAGGTGCTCGCTTATCCTCTCTAAGGTGGCTGTCCTGAAAGACGGACTGGGGAAAAACTGAGTTACTTACCGGTAACATCCTTTTCCAGGAGTCTTTCAGGACAGCACCGGTACCCACCCAGGTTGTTGGATATCTTGGAGGACTCATCGCATAAGACCGTCAGGTAAGATAAAAAAAATTGTGTTTTGACGTGTTCTTGTGTCTCCCCAGTTGGCCGGAGGTACTCTTGAAGAACTGAGGGGCCGGTGGGAGGATGAGGCTTAAATCTTGCATGGAAGGCGGTGTTTCCTAAGAGGGGAGGAGCCAGGGTCTCTCTAAGGTGGCTGTCCTGAAAGACTCCTGGAAAAGGATGTTACCGGTAAGTAACTCCGTTTTTTTGCGCTATAAACAAGACTAGTGCCAATTTTGAAAAAAATGAATTTTTTACTTTTTGCTATAATAAATATCCCCCAAAAATATATATAAAAATAAATGTTTTTTAGGCCTATATGTATTCTTCTACATATTTTTGGTCAAAAAAATTGCAATAAGCATATATTGATTTGTTTGCGCAAAATTTATAGCGTCTACAAAATAGAGGATAGTTTTATGGCATTTTTATTTTACATTTTTTTTTATTAGTAATGATGGCGATCTGCGATTTTTATCGGGACTGCGACATTGTGGCGGACACATCGGACATTTTTTACACTATTTTGGGACCATTGTCATTTATACAGCGAGCAATGCTATAAAAATGCATTGATTACTGTGTAAATGACACTGGCAGTGAGGGGCTTAACCACTCGGGGGACAGTGAAGGGGTTAACTGTTAGGGGGCTGGACTTTAACACAGGACAGTGATCACTGCTCTTGATGAGAGAGAGCTGTGATCTCTGTCCTGTCACTAGGCAGAACGGGGAAATGCTTTGTTTACAAAAGCATCTCCCCGTTCTTCCTCTCCGTGACACGATCGCGGACATTGAGTCCACAGGACCCACAGTCACGAAGACCGCGGCGGGCGTGCGCCCGTGACACGGCTTCTTAAAGAGGATGTACCTGTACGCCCTTTTGCCTACCAGCGCCATTCTGCCGACGTACACCGGCGTGCGCTGGTTGACAATTGCGCGGTCGTGCGAAGCTGTAGCCAAATAAAATTGTCCTCCCCCCCCCCCACAAATAGAGCTTTCCTTTGGTGGTATTTGATCACCTCTGCAGTTTTAATTTTTTGTGCTATAAACAAAAAAAATACAAATTTTGAGAAAAAATATATATATTCTTGGTAAAAAAATCACAATAAGCATATATTTATTGGTTTGCGCAAAAGTTATACAAACGCATCTACAAACTATAGGATAGGTTTATGGAGTTTAAATTTTTTTTTATTATTTTTACTGGTAATGGGGGCGATTAGCGATTTTTAGCAGGACCACAACATTGCGGCGGACACTTTTTGGGGACCAGTGACACGAATACAGTGCTAAAAAAAAAAATGCACCATTACTGTATAAATGATAATGGCAGGGAAGGGTTTAACTTCAGGGGGAGATCAAGGGGTTAAGTGTGTTCCTTGGCAGTGTATTTTTTTTTTATAAATAATTTTTCATGGATTTCACAATACAGTTCATTACAATCTTACAGTATCTTCTTATTACATCTTAAGTAATTCTATCCATCTGTGTGTCTTGTAATACCTTTGATTAGTTCTTTAGTTAATTCCATATGATTTCCGTTTTCTACTTTTTTACCCCCCTCCCCTATCTAAATTATTGTCTACCCCCCTAGCCCAGAGAAGAAGAAAAAAAAAAAAAGGCATGGAAGGGAGGGTAGAGGATTTATAATCCCCCACCTCTCGCCCCTCTTCTCTCCACCAGATACCCCGACTCTCTATTCTCAGATTTGTACTTAGCATATTTTTTATGTCATTCTGATCTCTCCCTGTACGCCAGATGAGGGGCCCATGGCTTCTGATACCTCTCATATTGATCTTTCATTGCCAAAGTAAGATTTTCCATTTGTTTGATTTCTGCAATTCTAGCAAGCCATTGTGCTCTAGGTGGAGGGCTGTCTTTTTTTTTCCACAGGACAGAGATACACGCCCTAGCTGCTGTTAGAAGGTGCCTCAGCAGCGAGTTTTTTTTTTTTTTCCACTGATATAGGAATATCCAGCAACAAAAAATATACCGGTCTATCTCCGAGGGAGATTCCTGTTATTATTTTGATTGTTTCAGCAACCATTTCCCAGAACTCTCTGATACTTGGACATTCCCAGAAAATATGTAATATTGTACCTTCTGCTTCGTGACATCCCCAACAAACTTCTGACATTTGGGGGTAAATATGGTGTAATACATTTGGTGTTCTATACCACCTAGTGATAATTTTGTATCCCCCCCCCCCCCTCCTGGTATCTACTTGCTACTGATGCCTTTTGATTAAATAGCAAAATCCTGCCCTTCTGTTCATGGGTGAATGACCTCTCTAGATCTCTCTTCCAACCCCTGGAGGAAAGTAGGTTCCTGAGATGTCTCTAGTCCAGTTAATGTAGTGTAAAAATAAGACGAGGGTCTCATTGACTCCTGTGACAGAACCTATCCCCCCACACTCCGCTTGACTGTTTCCGTCAGTATACTGCTTCCTAAGTCCTGGAACACGAGTCCAATGGATCTGGCTATAGGAACCCCCAAGAACTAGACAACACCAGTCTTGGAGTACATCAGGAATAGCTTTTATTTGAGACCTCACACAAATATATACAGCTGGATGACTAAAACCTAACCTAATTAACATGAGCTAATTATCTAATTATTGACCCAGACTAGTTGACTGAGAGATAAGACTTCTCAGACTAAGACTTTACGGCTCCTAGCTCACTGAATGACTATTCAATATATATTACCATAAACATCAATACAGGGTTAAGTAGCACAAACAACAATGAGTGGGATACTCTTACAAGCTAGACTAGACTCATTTACACAACAGACAGGTGGCTGGAGTTCATGACATTAGCATCTGACAGTGTGTGTCCCAACAGCATGAGACAACACACATTATATATACATATATACAGCATTGAATCTGACTAGCACAGATTATAGTGGGGTTCTCATTCACCCTGTGCCCCTTAAAATCCAGGGCCCATAATGGGTCGGCAAGAGGCTCGCATTCAGTCCTCTCCAAAAGCCTGTGTCCCGGCTAGGTCTGTCACAACTCCCTTCAAACATGTCTCCTCAAACGCAGTCAATGGCCTCACTTCTGCATATATATTTGATTTAGATTGAATAAAGGCTTCTAGTTGCATCATTCTAAAAAAATCAAATTTGGGTGCTATTTCTCTTTTAATCTCTTTTTTGTCATTAGACGATTATCCGCAGAGAAATTAATGATCCTGCTAAAACCTCTGCATCATATTGCCTTGGGTCCATCATTTCTGGCTGGAACGCCGGTGTACCCAGGATCGGGAGCATCGAGCTAGGGTTTATTGAGATAGGCGTTTTTTTTTTTTTTTAATATCTTTTTAATCATCCGCAAAGTATCGCCTATTGGATGTTTCCTCACTTCTACTGGCACCTCAGCTTCTGATATCCATACTAGACCTTCCAATGGAATATCTATCAATGCCTGTTCTATCTGTATCCAGGGTTTCTTACTTATAAGCCCACACCACTCCATCACTCTGGCTAACTGCGAGGCTTCCTGATATCTTATTGGGTCTGGAAACCCTATCCCTCCTTTTCCTTTAGGAAGTGATAATATGGTTCTGCGTACTCTTGCTGGCTTCCCGGCCCAAATAAACCTCAAAAATCTAGTGTTTTCTAATTGTGGGGGATGAACTGACGGGAAGAACACAGAGGTCTGCCTTGTTTACATAGGCAGATCCCCATTCTGCCTCTCTGTAGAGCGATCGTGGGTGGCCGGTGGACATGCTGATTGGCTTCCGCCTCGGTGCAGAAGACATGGACCCACAGTATATATTGCAAAGAATGACGTACAGGTACATTGTTTCGCGCAATAGAGCCTCCCTGCTGCAGTATATATGTGGTGGGTGGTCTTTAACCACTTATAGACCGGAAGATTTTCCCCCCTAAGGACCAGTCTATTTTTTGCGATACGGCACTGCTTTGCTTTAACTGACAATTGCGTGGTCATGCGATGATGTACCCAAACAAGATTTTTTTTGGGCCTTTTTTCCCCCCCACAAATAGAGCTTTCTTTTGGTGGTATTTGATCACCTCCTGGTTTTTATTTTTCGCGCTAGAAACCAAAAAAGCGTACATTTTGAAGAAAAATTTTTTTTTTTGCTTTAATAAATATCTAAAAAAAAAAAAAAAAAAAAAAAAAAATGTCTTCATCAGTTTAGGCTGAGATATATTAATCTACATATTTTTGGTAAAAAAAAAAAAAAAATCACAATAAGCGACTATTCATTGGTTTGTGCAAAAGTTATAGTGTCTACAAAGTAGGGGACAGATTTATGACATTTTTATAATTTTTTTTTTCTTTTGCGGGATTGCTGCAGACAGGTCGGACACTTTATTGGGACCATTGACATTTATATAGCGATCAGTGCTATAAAAATGCACTGATTACTGTATAAATGTCACTGGCAGGGAAGGGGTTAACACTAGGGGGCGATCAAGGGGTTAAATGTGTTCCCTCATATGTGTTTCTAACTGGGGGGGGGGGGGGGGACTGACTGGAGGAGACCTATCGCTGTTCCTAATCGCTAGGAAAAGCAGATCTGTCTCCTCCCCTGTCAGAATGGGGATCTGTGTGTTTACAGTATCTCACAAAAGTGAGTACACCCCTCACTTTTTTTGTAAATATTTGATTATACCTTTTCATGTGACAACACTGAAGAAATGACACTTTGCTACAATGTAAAGTAGTGCGTATACAGCTTATATAACAGTGTAAATTTGCTGTCCCCTCAAAATAACTCAACACATATCCATTAATGTCTAAACCGCTGGCAACAAAAGTGAGTACACCCCTAAGTGAAAATGTCCAAATTGGGCCCAAATTGTCAATATTTTGTGTGGCCACCATTATTTTTCATCACTGCCTTAACCCTCTTGAGCATGGAGTTTACCAGAGCTTCACGGGTTGCCACTGGAGTATTCTTCCACTCCTCCATGATGGCATAACCAAGCTGGTAGATGATAGAGACCTTGCGCTTCTCCACCTTCCATTTGAGGATGCCCAACAGATGCTCAATAGGGTTTAGGTCTGGAGACATGCTTGGCCAGTCCATCACCTTTACCCTCAGCTTCTTTAGCAAGGCAGTGGTCGTCTTGGAAGTGTGTTTGTGGTCTGCCGCCTTGCGGCCCAGTCTCCGAAGGGGGGGGGGGACATGCTCTGCTTCAGTATGTCACAGTGCATGTTGGCATTCATGGTTCCCTCAATGAACTGTAGCTCCCAGTGACGCAGCACTCATGCAGCCCCAGACCATGACACTCCCACCACCATGCTTGACTGTAGGCAAGAAGCAATTGTCCTTGTACTTCTCACCTGGCTGCCGCCACACACGCTTGACACCATCTGAACCAAATAATAAATCTTGGTCTCATCAGACCACAGGACATGGTTCCAGTAATCCATGTCCTTAGTAGGGATGGGCCCGGTGTTCGAATCGAACATCGGGCGTTTGCCCGTTCGGCGAGCCCAGAACTATTTGGGCCGCTCGCATCAAATTTGTGTGATGCGAGCGGCCCGCAATGCATTGCGCCAGTCGCAGTGCAATGCTGGCTGATGATTGGCCAAGCATGCACTGTGACCCTGCATGCTTGGCCAATCACAGCGCCGGCAGCAAGGAGAGCCATAATTGGCTACAGGCAGGATACCTGTAGCCAATTATAGCTCAGGTGCTTTAGTACACGCCCTATGGTATAAGAGGCCGCCGCGGCGGCGGCCTCGCATATTGTGTTTCAGTGTCAGCGTGTCAGTGTGCTGCTGACTGCTGACAATATGTGCTTTATTTCTGGGGATTTGTGTGTGCGTGCTGTTAGTACAGCATTGCAGTATCACATCTGGGGGGTGTCTATAGGTTGCCTGTGAAGGGGGGCAGGTTTCCTGTGCTTAGAACTGTCCCTGCAAAAAGTGTCATTTTTGCAGGAAAAAAGCTATTTAAAAGCACTCGCGGCTAATGAATTGATGGCTCCCGTAACACAGAGAACTGTCATTCATTGATAAAAAAAAAAGCGTGGGGGTCCCCCCAAATTCAATAACCAGGCCCTTCAGGTCTGGGATGGATATTAAGGGGAACCCCAGCCAAAAAAAAAAAAATGGCGTAGGGTCCCCCTCAAAATCCATACCAGACCCTTGAGGTCTGGGATGGATTTTAAGGGTAACCCCAGCCAAAAAAAATGGCGTGGGGTCCCCCTCAAAATCCATACCAGACCCTTATCAAAGCACGCAACCTGGCAGGCTGCAGGAAAAGAGGGGGGACGAGAGCGCTCCCCCCCCTCCCGCCTGAACCGTACCAGGCCACATGCCCTCAACATTGGGAGGATGCTTTGGGGGTCTGAGACCCCCAAAGCACCTTGTCCCCATGTTGATGAGGACAAGGGCCTCATCCCCACAACCGTGCCCGGTGGTTGTGGGGGTCTGCGGGCGGGGGGCTTATCGGAATCTGGAAGCCCCCTTTAACAAGGGGACCCCCAGATCCCACCCCCCCCTGTGTGAAATGGTAAGGGGGTACAAAAGTACCCCTACCATTTCACCAAAAAAGTGTCAAAAATTGTAAAAATTACAGGAGACGGTCTTTGACAATTCCTTTATTAAAATCTTCTTTCTTCTTTCTTCATCCTACGGTTTCTTCATCTTCTCCTTCCGTCATCTTCTTCCATCCTCTTCCATTTTCTTCTTCCTCCGATTCGCTTCTTCTTGCGCTGGTCTTCTCGTCCGGCATCTTCTTCCATGGCGTCGGTGTTTCTTCTTGGGCCACTCCTCGCAATGGGAGGCTCCCGCTATGTGAGGCTTCGCTGCCTCTGACAGGTCTTTTATAATGGAGGGCACCTGGTGACCCCGCCCCCTCTGACGCACGGGGACGTCATGGGGAATTCCCTATGGCTTTCCCCATGACATCAGAGGGGGCGGGGTCACCAGGTGCACTCCGTTATAAAAGACCTGTCAGACGGAGCGAAGCCTCACACAGTGGGAGCCTCCCATTGCGAGGAGCGGCCCGACAGAAGAACAGATGCCGACGCCATGGAAGAAGATGCCGGACGAGAAGACCAGAGCAAGAAGAAGCGGATCGGAGGAAGAAGAAGATGACGGAAGGAGAAGATGAAGAAACCGAAGGATGAATTAAGAAGAAAGAAGATTTTAATAAAGGAATTGTCAAAGACCGTCTCCTGTCATTTTTAAAATTTTGGACACTTTTTTGGTGAAATGGTAGGAGTACTTTTGTACCACCTTACCATTTCACACAGGGGGGGGGGGGGGATCTGGGGGTCCCCTTGTTAAAGGGGGCTTCCAGATTCCGATAAGCCCGCAGACCCCCACAACCACCGGGCACGGTTGTGGGGATGAGGCCCTTGTCCTCATCAACATGGGGACAAGGTGCTTTGGGGTCTTAGAAAAAACAGCCGTTTTTAAAAAAAAAATTTGCATTGATACATGTCCCCTGGGGCAGGACCCAGGTCCCCAAACACTTTTTATGACAATAACATGCATATTAGCCTTTAAAATTAGCACTTTTGATTTCGAACGTTCGCATCCATTATAACTAATAGGGGTCTAAAGCTCGCACGGACTTTAGGTCCGTTCGTGGGTTCTGGTGCGAACCGAACGGGGGGGGGGGGTTTCGGCTCATCCCTAGTCCTTAGTTTGCTTGTCTTCAGCAAACTGTTTCTGGGCTTTCTTGTGCATCATCTTTAGAAGAGGCTTCCTTCTGGGATGACAGCCATGCAGACCAATTTGATGCAGTGTGCGGCGTATGGTCTGAGCACTGACAGGCTGACCCTCACCCCTTCAACCTCTGCAGCAATGCTGGCAGCACTCTATTTCCCAAAGAAAACCTCTGGAGATGATGCTGAGCACGTGCACTCAACTTCTTTGGTCGACCATGGCGAGGCCTGTCCTGTCCTGTTAAACTGCTGGATGGTCTTGGCCACTGTGCTGCAGCTCAGTTTCAGGGTCTTGACAATCTTCTTATAGCCTAGGCCAGGGATATGCAATTAGCGGACCTCCAGCTGTTACAGAACTACAAGTCCCATGAGGCATAGCAAGACTCTGACAGCCACAAGCATGAGAGGCAGAGGCATGATGGGACTTGTAGTTTTGCAACAGCTAGAGGTCTGCTAATTGCATTTCCCTTGCCTAGGCCATCTTTATGTAGAGCAATACATTTTTTTCAGATCCTCGGGGAGTTCTTTGCCATGAGGTGCCATGTTGAACTTAAAGTGACCAGTATGAGGGAGTGAGAGCGATAACACCTGTTCCCCATTCACACCTGAGACCTTGTAACACTAACGAGTCACATGACACCGGGGAGGGAAAATAGCTAATTGGGACCAATTTGGACATATTCACTTAGGGGTGTACTCACTTTTGTAGCCAGCGGTTTAGACATTAATGGCTGTGTGTTGAGTTATTTTGAGGGGACAGCAAATTTACACTGTTATACAAGCTGTACACTCACTACTCTACATTGTAGCAAAGTCTCATTTCTGCAGTGTTGTGAAATGATATCATGAAAAGATATCAAATATTTACAAAAATGTGAGGGGTGTACTAGCTTTTGTGAGATACTATACATACATCTCCGTTCTGGCTCTCATGCTCGGTGGCCGGTGGATATTGCTGCCGTCGTGCAGCGGGCGTGCCTGATATCGCCCTTAACAGTGCCGACACATACCTACTGCGATTTGTGGGATGACGTCGACCTACCGCAGTATGGCTGCGGCTGGTTAAAGTGGATTGAAATCTGATTAATGAAATTTGAGCTGGGCACTTATATCTGCAGTTTTCGTATGTCTCTTCCAAGCACTATGTTCTGTGGCTTTCTCCTGCTTTGTTATTCTGTTAGCAGCCTGATAACTTTTGACAAATTCTCAGACACATGAGATAAAAGCAGGCTGAATTTTGTGTCGGGAGGGAGCTATAAATAGGGCAGCTTGGCATGTCACAGAACCATAGTCTTTGCCTATATGGAGAAGGGAGTGTGTGCCTTTCCTCCAATGAGCTGTCTTGGCTTTTTACCCAGACTTCAGACTCTGTTAAACTGGAATAGAAAGGCTGCTTTCACACAGGCATTTTTGCAGAGGTTTTCGGCCGCTAGTGGGGCACTTTTAACCCCTGCTAGTGGCCGAAAAAGGGTTAAAATGACCCACAAAGTGGCGCTTCACATTCATTTCAATGGGCAGGAGCGGTTTAGGATCAGTGTATACACCACTTCTTCACCGCTCCAAAGATGCTGCTTGCAGGATTTTTTTTTTAACGTCCTGCCAGCGCATCGCCTCAGTGTGAAAGCCCTCAGGCATTCACACTGAGACTGCAGGGAAGCCGTTATTCAGGTGCTTTACAGGCGCTATTTTTAGCCCAGAAGTGCCCAAAAAACGCCTCCGTGTGAAAGGGGTCAAAGTCTCCTAACACTATCTGAACTTTCTAAACAGTATATAAAGATGAAGACAGAAGTATATACATGTAAAACTTCTAGGGAGATTTGTTTGATCTCTGTGTATCCTCTCATGCTGTTCACTTCACTGGGTATATGTGAGGGTTTACATCCACTTTAACCTCTCGTTCTGGGTGGACGTCATATGGCGGTCCTCCAGAATGACTGCTCTTGCGCCCCTGGGGGCGCGCAGCACGGTGGTCGTGCTGCTAGGACAAGGCGCGACCCCAATCTGTGTAAAGAGCTGCAGCCGTGGCTCTTTAACCATGTGATCGGCTGTGATCAATCACAGCCGGTCACATGTAAACGAGATGCCGGTAAATGGCGCTCCTCGCCTCACACTGACAGAGTGAAAGGAGAGGAGAGCCAATCAGCGGCATCTTCTCACAGAGGACAGCTAAGGATGTAATCGGGGGAATTGATCATCAATGCCACTGGCACCAATCTATGCCCACATCAGTGGCCATCAGTGAAGCTAGTCAGTGCTGCCCATCACTGGTGCCCATCAATGCCCACCAGTGCCGCCTATCAGTGTGACATATTCGTGCCTCCTCATCAATGCTGCCTCATTTGCGCCAGTGAAGGAGAAAAATTACTTATTTACTGACAGAAACAAAGAAAAACATTTTTTTTCAAAAACGTTTTTTGGGTGGGTTTTCAAAATTTTTGGTATTTTAAAAAATGTTCTACGGTTATTTTTTTTTGTTTATTTTTTTAGGAAAAAATAAAAAACCCAGGAGTGATTAAATACCACCAAAAGAAAGCTCTATTTGTGTGAATAAAATGATAAAAATTGCACATGGTTACAGTGTAACATGACCGTGCAATTGTCATTCAAAGTGCAACAGTGCTGAAAGCTGAAAAATGGCATGGGCAGGAAGGGGGTGTAAGTGGTTAATACCACTTTAATAAGATGATGATCTATTGTTCACTATCGTTGCTTGAAAAATGGCCCCTGTTGTGGAAAAGGTTGCTGATCCATATGTTCACTAGTTCAGCATTGTGGGCACATCTAGTACATTCAAAGGCTGGACAAGCTTGTTTCTGTGTTGCTCGGCAGGCTCATGGGTTTTGTGTAAAAGTGAGAGAGCTGTCCACTCATTTTTACTGAATTGACACAGTATGTGCTCAATCTGCTCGAGAGAAGAGCAGGGAAGACATTAGGTGTCTAACAGACCCCTGATATCTCCAAAAAGAGTACCTATCACTTGCCCAATGCCATCAGCTAGGGGGCGTGGTAACACCCTTGTGATGACAAAAACGTGAAGCACCAAATAAAGTTTTAAAATATAAAATAAAAACCTGCTTGCCCTATGCACACACAAATACAGACATAGAGAACATCTACTGTATGTATGTAAATGATTATGTGCTGCATGTGATATTTTGTCACACACCCCAGAGTGGAAGCAATAATTCTAGATATCTCATTTTACAGTTTACTCTAAACTGGTGTGCTGGGGAGGCATTTAAAGTGTTGCCAAAAATTATCTTTTTAAGTCCATAATTATTTACGGCTGCATGCAATTTTTGAGGCTTGATGTATTTGATATCTATAAATGCGATGCTACCTCACCTTTTATTTTTTTACCAAAAAATTGGGGATTAAATTGTGTGTGTGTGTGTGTATATATATATATATATATATATGATATATATATATAGATAGATAGAGAGAGAGAGAAACATCAAAGTTGCAACTACCATCTTTTTTATCTACAGGGCCTTTTTTGCAATGAGAAAATGTATAATATTATTATTATTATACAGAATTTCTATAGCACCAAATTAACAACATGAAGGCAGACAGTACAGTTACAATACAATTCAATACAGGAGGAATCGAAGGCCCTGCTCATTAGAGTTTACAATCTAGAATGTTCAGGGGTTTTAGGTAATTTTATAGCTTAAAAAGCTGATTGTAACATGAAAAATTAAAACATTGCTTCAAAGGGAAGCGCTTCTACTTTTTCAGTCAGATTTAAAGTGATACTACACACACACTGTTTAATTTGCATTGTCCCTTTAATTTCTGTATATGGATGATGGCACTGTAATTATTTTAATTTAGAAAAAAAAAAGTACCCTTTTCCAATCGATATACAGTTGTCACATGACCCAGATCTTTCCCAGCCTGTCTGCAGGGAAACATAAGCAGGAGTAGCTTCTAGTCCTCTGCTGCTGGTCACAAGTTAAAAACAAAAAACAAAAAAAAAACCTTTGGAATACAGAGTAAAAATAAATAATTATCAATAAACTGTTTATATTGGCATACAAATATTTATTTGAAATTACATCTTTATTATTTTTGACAATAACATGCTGTGGGCGGATTTCTGCCAGTCACAGGCTGTGTCTAAAGCAGGGGTCTCAAACTGGTGGCCCTCCAGCTGTTGCAGAACTACAATTCCCATGAGGCATTGCAAGGCTGACGGTTACAGGCATGGCAGAGGCATGATGGGACTTGTAGTTCCGCAACATCTGGAGGGCCGGTAGTTTGAGACCCCTGGTCTAAAGCCTCATACACACTATTGTTTTTTTCGTTCAACCCAGTGGGTCGAGCGAAAATAAATAAATAAAACCTGACGGCTCAGGTCGGAGCCTCTGTACTAACAATCCGATGTTAGTACAGCAATCTCCACTGCTGTGCTATTGTGTTCTGACAGGGGGACCCCCCCGCCAGAACACTCAGGTCAGCGCTCTCAGCCATTGGCTGAGATTTCTGATCGGGAGCCCTTCAGTAGACATTTTTAAGTCATGACCCTACAATAGAAGCCAGCTTCTGTTGAACAGGCTGCCATACACACTCGGCAAATTTCGAACACTTTCCACTTTACGGCGATTCCGCCGGACATTCGGCCTGTGGGTGCTAGGCTTTAGAATAACAGGGAGGTGAAGCCACCATCAATCAACATGTAATATCCTGCCCCCATTGTGTTTAGCTGGTTAGTGGACATGGAGGGAGGGAGTAAGCTGTAATTTTGCCTCTGTGTATACACCTACATGTGTGACTCTATAATCACATGGGCTGCTCAGATGTGATGGGGCGGAAATGCTCAGCATAGAAATTTGCTGAAAAGGGCAGACTGCAAGCATTTTTGAACAGTTTCAGTGTCAGTCTGGTTAAAGGACTGGCTGAGCTCTCTCTTATTAACATACACTACAGAAGGCCAACTTCTAAATCTTTATCCATTTGTTAGGTCAGATTATTCAGATGCGATGAGATCTGCCAGCACAGACGTAGTTAATCATGGCAAACAGCTTTCTGGTCCCCTCATAAAAAGAACAAAGTATGATTTCTGTCATGAAGTTATAAGAAAAGTGCAGCTAAAAAGGTAAAACAGCAATTTGTAAATATTTTTTAAAGCCATGTGAATGGGGGCATGTAACAAATATAAAGTAAGTGTGGAAATACACATGAACCCCTTTGAGCCGTTGCCTCCCAGCCCCTTAATGGGTTTCAGTTGCTGGAATTTATGATCGTATGATTGGAAAGCTCCCGATCGCAAGCAGTGATTGGGAGCTTTTTCCGAAAGCCAACGGTAACAGTGCCAGGATTGCGCAGGGCATGTGCTCTTGGCACAGCTGTTTGCAGTGTGGTATGCAAATATGTGGCCACTCTGCGCCAAGGCCCATTCGCTGTGCTGTTGCTCCTTTGGAGCAAACAAATTATATGCATGCCAGTGCAGTAATATACTGTGCTATGTACTATAAGCCGTGTTGTGTTCCAGCAGAAGTAGGAGACACTTCCCTTCTGCTGCCGGATATAAAGAGAGTTGGTCTTAGAACATCTCTGCCATTCAGGAGAAGCCTTGTATTTTCTTTTTTTTATAAATACAAGACTTCCATTGGCAAAGGTAGAGAGGTCAGTAGATGTCAAGATTCACTGAACAAGTTGAAGGCAAAAAGTTTAACTGACCTAGTTCTATTGCTATGCATGGCAGGCCCAATTAGAAGATACTGAGACACTTCTTCACTTTGTAAAGCTGACTCTGTACACTAATGAAATTTCATTTGACGTTTTCCTATTTTTAAGCAACGTTCTTTTTCAAAAACAGTGACAAGAAATTTCAAAGGGAATGGAATTTTTATTTTTTTTGGATGAATTTGTAAAAGTGTATGTGAGAAATTACATTCATCTAATCATGTAATGTACAACATTTTCTTACAAATGGTCCTGTATAGATTACTTACATGCTTCAGGTGATGTATTCTGAGTTGGAAAATGAGCAGAGGAAACCTTTCCCAGTTCACGTTTCTGTATTAAATTATGTGAAAACGCAATCCCTAAAATCTCATAGAATCCTTAAAGTTGAGTTCCACCCAAAAGTGGAACTTCCGCTCATTTGTCTACCCCCCCCGTGCCACATTTGGCACCTTCGGGGGGGGGGGGGGGGTGGATACCTTGGACAGGTATCCTGTCCCCACTTCCGGGAGTCCAGGCCGTGCCGCATTACATCAGCGCTTGGCTCCCTCCTCCTTTCCCCGCTGCTGGCCCAGTAGGGACCCAGCATGAAGCCGTAATGCTACACTGCCAGGTTCCCTTACCCGCAATAGCGGCGGCAGCACCCGACAGCTGATGGAAACATAAGCTGCAGTGCCAAAATCACTGGACTCCAGGACAGGTAAGTGTCCTATTATTAAAAGTCAGCAGCTGGCTTTTAATTTTTGCAGGGGTGGGCGGACCTCCGCTTTAAGATATCAAAGTAATTTCAAAAGTAATTTCCAATACTTTGAACTCTAAAGCTTTTCTTAAAATAATACCGGATATTATGCCATGAAAGTCACTGTTCAGGCACATCTGTTCTGTTTGTGTTTCCTGACCCACAAGCTGCCATTGGTCACTACCTATGGCTGTTTCAGCACACAATACACAGGTATGGTTCATTGTTGTCACCATCAGAAAGACAGCATGAGAAATGCCATGCAACCGTGTTTGTGCATGTAGACAGGAAGTGTTTGCAAGAAATTGCAGCAAAGAATGAAAATAAAATAAGATAAATAGTATTTCTTTCTCTTTAACCACTTGCTTACTGGGCTCTCCCCTCCTGCCCAGACCAATTTTCAGCGCTGATGCACTTTGAATGACAATTGCGCGGTCATACAACCATGTACCCAAATGACATTTTTATCATTTGTTTCCCACAAATAGAGCTTTCTTTTGGTGGTATTTAATCACAGCTGGGGTTTTTATTTTTTGCTAAACAAACAAAAAAAGATGGACAAAAAAACAAACATGTTTAATAGTTTGTTATACAATTTTGCAAACAGGTAATTTTTCTGCTTCATTGATATGCGCTGATGAGGCGGCACTGATAGCCTGCACTTATGGGCACAGATAAGGTGGCACCGATGGGCACTGGTAGGTGACACTAATGTGCAGCACTGTTCAGGCACTTATTGTGGGCACTGACAGGTGGAGCTGTTGGGCACTGGTAGGGGGCACAGGTGGGCACCATGGAGCCGGGGCACATCGGAGTGATCGGGACTAATGTCCCTCTCACTGCCGCCGGTGATCGGCTGTCAGCGCAAGGAGGAAAAATAGCCGATTACCGGCTCTGTTGATATCACATGATCAGCTGTCATTGGCTGACAGCTGATCACATGGTAAGGGGTCGGGATTTACCCCCTTACTTGGATCTGTGATCCAGCGAGTCTCACAGACTCACTGATCACAGAGCGCGCCGTGCGCGCCCTGTAGATTCGCGCTGTAGCCGTCATTCGGCTATAGCGTGAATCTCAGGAGGTTAATTGAGGGTCACAGGATCCAGATGAGTGGGTTATACTGCTGCCTGCAGGAGGATTTGGATTCTGACAAAAAAAACAGTGCCCAGCTGGTTTAACTCCTTCCACTCCCAACATTTTTTTTTACATAGAAGAAAAAAAAATGCGGTATGCGTAGCACGCTAAAGTATGGGTGTGGCTTAAATTGCGCTAAAATGTCAGGCGTGGCTAAATGGGGTGTGGTTTAATAGAGTCAGATGACATAGTGCAGTATGCAGTAATGGTAAATAGGGAATTTACAGAGCGGGGTATATGGCGGTGGGTAGTATGTGCAGGAGAGGAGTGGGGTGTGTTTGGTGGTGGGTAGTATGTGCAGGAGAGGAGTGCGGGGGGTATGGAGGTGGGTAGTATGTGAAGGAGAGGAGTGTGATGTGTTTGGTGGGTATTATGTGCAGGAGAGGAGTGTGGTGTGAATGGAGGTGGGTAGTATGTGCAGGGAGAGGGGTATGGAGATGGGTAATGTGCAGGGAGAGGAGTGCATGGAGGTGGGTATTATGTGCAGGTGAGGAGTGCTAAGTGTATGAAGGTGGGTAGTATGTGCAGGAGCGGAGTGTACAGTAGTGGGTATTATGTTCAGGATTGTGTCAGTAGGGCAGTGGACGTTGTCAGTAGTTCTTTATTTTTTATAATGAATTTTTTCCCATTCTAACCTTTTCATTTTTTACCGGGGGGGGGGGGATGGTAGGGTCAGTGGACAGTGTTTTTTTTGGGGGGGGGGGGGGGGGTGTCAGTCGTTTTTGTATTTAATTTTTTTACAGTTATATTTTTTAACCACTTCAGCCTCGGACCATTTGGCTGGCCAAAGACCAGAGCACTTTTTGCGATTCGGCACTGTGTCGCTTTAACTGACAATTGCGCAGGCGTGCCATGTCTCTGCCAAACAAAATCAACGTCTTTTTTTTCCCCACAAATAGAGCTTTCTTTTGGTGGTATTTGATCACCTCTGCGGTTTTAATTTTTTGTGCTATAAACAAAAAAAAATAGCGACAATTTAAAAAAAAAAAAAAAAAACTTTACTTTTTGCTATAATAAATAATCCGCAAAAATATATAAAAAAAATATTTTTTCCTCAGTTTAGGCCGATACGTATTCTACATATTTTTGGTAAAAAAAATAAAAAATCGCAAGCAGCGTATATTGATTGGTTTGCGCAAACGTTTTATAGCGTCTACAAAATAGGGGATAGTTTTATGGCATTTTTATGAATTTTTTTTTTTACTAGTAATGGCGGCGATAATTGATTTTTATTGTGACTGCGACATTATGGAGGACACGTCTGACAATTTTGACACATTTTTGGGACCACAGCGATCAGTGCGATTAAAAATGCTTACTGTAAAAATGTCACTGGCAGTGAAGGGGTTAACATTAGAGGGGCAGTGAAGGGGTTAATGCGTGTCCTAGGAAGTGTTCTGACTGAAGGGGGATGTGGACTGTGCAGGGAAACTAACAGATCCTCTGTTCATACTCTGTATGAACAGAGGATCTGTCAGTTCTCCCCTCAGAGAACTGGAAACTGTGTGTCACACACACAGTTCAGAGTTCTCCGTGTGCCCCGATCGATCGCGGGAGCCCGGCAGTAATCGAGACTGTCGGGCACGCGCATAGGCTGGGGGGGGGGGGCAAGCGCACGCCCCCTAGTGGCCATCTATGGTACCAACGTACCTTTACGGCGATTCGCGCAGCCGAGCCATGTTGCCACAGTAACTGGTTGGCATGCGGTTAATACTTTTTGACCCCTGACATCTCGCCTTTGAGACAGAGAAAGGGACTGAGGACACAGATTCCCCAGTCTATTTCTCTGCAGCCTCAGCATTGAAGATGAATGGACAGGAGACCGTGGCTCGGGTCTATTCATAAACTGAAGCAGAGTAACACACAGGTTACTCTGCTCAGTTATTATAGGACTCTTAATGTCCAATTCAGACAAGGAAGGGGCCGGTAAATTACATATTTACTGGGCCCCTTCCGCCGCTCTCCATCCTGACACATCCCCCCAGCAGCCAGCGGGAGAGGAGGGAGCCGGCTATGGGCGGGGGACGAGGGGGGTGGAGGAGGAGGACACAATGAGCCGAGGAGAACAGGGGAGTGGAGAAGGACACAACAGGCTGGGAGAGAACACAGGGAGCAGAGGAGGAGGTGGACACAATGGGTTGGGAGAGAACACGGGGAGCAGAACGGGGGGAGAAGGAGGGCGCAACGGGTTGGGAGAGAACACGGGGAGCAAAAGGAGGAGAATGGGAGGAGGACGACATGGAAACCAGCCTGGGAGGATCGGTGCATTGGGAGAAACAGCTGTAAGCACTGATAGCCATGGGAGGGAGCGGAGAAGTGGCTGTCATGCAGAGATCGGTGCTTACAGCTGTCCCTCCTCCCATACTGATCACCCCCCGCTGTGAACCAAGGGACAATAATCCATGTGTGCAGGGGGGGGGGGTCCCAGTGGGCCCCCCCTTCCCCTTGGAGGCCCATGTGCAGTGAACACCTTGCACCCGTGGAGGATATAAAGGATAGATGTGTTTTCTCTGAGAAAATTTTAGTTTTTATTAGCACTTTCTTTAGGAAAACATTATTTTTTTCTTCAGTCCATATTTCCACGCATACTGCTTAAAGTGGTTGTAAAGGCAGGTTTTTTTTTTTATCTTAATGCATTCTATGCATGAGGATAAAAAACCTTTTGTGTGCAGCAACCCCTCTAGCACTTACCTGAGGTCCCTCTCTGTCCACGACTGTCTCAGGCATCCGAGACTCTCCCTCCTCATTGGCTGAAACACAGCAATGGCACTATTGGCTGCCACTGCTGTCAAAGTTAGCTAGCCAATCAGGGGAGAGGGGGGTGGGGGTCCGTGTCTGAATGGACACAGGGAGCTGTGACTCAGCTTGGGTGCCCCCATAGCAAGCTGAACAGGAGGTAGGGGCTAGGAGCATTGAAGAGGAACCTGAGAAGCAGAGGATCTGGGTTGCTCTGTGCAAAACCATTTCACAGGGCAGGTAAGTATAACAGTTGTTATTTTTATAGGGAAAAAAAAAAAAAACAAGACTTTACAATCACTTTAACCACTTCAGCCCCGGAAGGTTTTACCCCCCTCTGTCTCCTGTTCATTCACCTTTAGTGCAGAGAAAGGGACTGGGGAACCTGTGTCCTGAGTCCCTTTGTCTCAAAGGGGAGGAGATGTCAGGGTTCTGTTTAGACCAGGGGTCTCAAACTGGCGGCCCTCCAGCTGTTGCGAAACTACAAGTCCCATCATGCCTCTGCCTGTGGGAGTCATGCTTGTAACTGTCAGCCTTGCAATGCCTCATGGGACTTGTAGTTTTGCAACAGCTGGAGGGCCGCCAGTTTGAGACCCCTGGTTTAGACCCTTGACATCTCACCAAAGCCCTCCAAAAAATATTGTAAAATCAATTCTAAAAAATTAAAAAGTGTAAAAAAATAAAATAAACTAAGGACACCACTCTCCCCTGCCCCAACAACACTGTCCACTGCCCCAACCCCCTCCCCCTAAAAAGCATTGTGATTTTTTTTTTAAAACAAATTAAATTGTAAAAAAATATATTATTATAAATAAAGAAGCGCCACCTCTCTTAAATTTGTTTTTGCAGGTTGGGATGTCTGCTATTGTGTCTGTCTGCCTTGGATGTTATGGGATGTGTATGTAGATTAGCTGTGAGATTGGTGGGGGGCAAATTCCTCCAACAGCTCTCACTGCCGATTGCATTCCGGGCGGGGTAGACTGTCCAAAGGTGGTGGGATTGTCCAGAGTTTTGCCTGTGTTTTCAATAAACAGTCCATGTTCAGCAACCAAACATGTATTGTCTTGTTTGTTGTTGTGAGCAGTTTGGAATATCTGATATCTATATTCAGACTGGGAGGAAGCGGTATATGATGAAAGCACTCAAGCGGAGTGTGGGACATTTCGTTACACCTTCTATTATGCGAGCTGCAGCAGAATGCTCTGCAGAGAGCATTTACCAGGCGGTCCCAGACTAAAAAGGGACCTGTACTGTGCTCCAAGAAATGGATTTATGGGCAAGTCAAAAATCAGATTCCCTTAGTTGTATAGTACAGGACACAGCATTTTTAGTCTTTAAAGTGATACTAAAGTCTTTTTTTTTTTTTGTTAAAAATAACAAAGAAACACGTTATACTTACCTGCTCTGTGTAATGGTGCTACACAGAGCAGCCCAGATCCACCTTCACCCTCCTGTTGAGTGCCCCTATAGCAAGCAGCTTGCTATGGGGGCAGCCAAGCCGCAGCTCCCAGTGTGCATTTTGACACCCAGCTCTGCCATCCTCATTGGCTCACTGACAGCAACAGGAGCCAATAGCGCTTCACTGCTGTCTCAGCCAACGAGGGAGAGTCCAGACAGCTGAGTCTCTCAGGCAACATTGCTGGATCTGGATGGGCTCAGGTAAGTATTAGGGGGCTGCTGCACACAGGCTTTTTTTTATCTGAATGCATTTAAATAATAATTAAAAATAAAACCTTCTGCCTTTACACCCACTTTAATCATGGGACATCCAAAAGCAGCCCAACTGCAGCTACTAACAGATTTAGGTTACCAACAGGTCAAAAAGGACTTGACAAAAATAAAAGCAGCTTGCATCACCTTACACCCAAACCTAGTACCAGAGGTGGCCCCAACAACCACTTGGTTCAACTCAAATGTGTGAACACAAGCCCAGGTGGCAGCCTTGCAAATCCGAGGAATGGATGCCCGATTCTAAAAAGTCCATGCAGCATCAACAGATTAAGTAAAGTGAAGTGTGCTTTAACAGGGAGGGAAGGAATCCTAACCTTCAGGCTGGGTTCACACCTATGCGAATTGGATGCAGGGAAATTCGCATGACAGGAGAGCGTGCCCGGCTATCAATGAAGCCAGTTCAGGCATTGCTGGGGTGGCTGCGGTGCGAATTGCCTGGTCCTGTGCATCTTTGGCTCAGTTTCAGGTCCAAATTCGGGCCTGAAATGGAGAGCAGGCACACAATTTGTGGTAATTCTGCATAACGGCACACCATGGTGTGATTGGAGCCTAATAGGTCAGAAGGGAAACCTCTCAAGGGTCAAAAGAGCAAGGTTAAAGTCCCACGGGGAGAAAACTGAAAATCTCATCTACCGTAATTTTCCTTTCCTCCATGACAGCATATGTATGGGTTAACCCCACCTCCACTCCCATAAATCTTTGCTCTGAGCCAGAGGCCGCATTCCATAACCAGCCTACTCAAGACACTGGGAGGGAACTCCTGCTGCCATGGAGTTCATCAGGAAAGAAAAAGTTATGTTAAGTATTTGATAGGAAATTTTCTGTTTTCCTGTCAGACTCAATGACAGCATACGTAAAAGGAACTAACTAGCCATACACCCTATGGGAGGGCAATGCTAAACCAAAGGCTTTAATTTGTACTAACAGACAAGACCTGCAAGCCAAAATAAAACAGAGGATAAAGAAGCAGGCTCTACACAATAATGAGCCATAAATGTATTGATTGAGGACGACAAGGCTGCCATACAGATTAGATTGGGAACCACATACTGCGAAGCTGCTCAAGATGTAGACCCACTCATGGTCGAGTGAGCAGTCACTACCTCAAAAAGGAGCCAGGCCCTCGACTCTGTGAGCCTGTCAGATGGCCTATACAATCCATGCCACAATCGTCCTAGAGGAGGCTGGCATTCTGAAGCCTGAAGGAAGCTGTAGCTTGTAGACATAACGTCACAATATTGGAGAGATTCCAAGAACTAAAGGAAGGCACCGCTGAGAGTAAAACTCAGGATTCCTAGTTTACTAGACATGTGCTTTAACCAACTAAGCCACAGCGCGACCTCTCCCACATCTAAAGGACGCAAGCTAGTACTCTAAGGGTTGGCAGAACAATTTCTTGGTTCCCATGAATGCACCCTTGGGAATTGAGTCAAGCATAGGTTACAGCACCGCTTGAACTGGAAAGAACGTTAAGAAAATTTCTCAATGACCTGTGAATCAATCTCTGAGGCTTTTTATGCCAACATGATATCCAGGAAAAAGGCAAACTTGACAGAGAGGCCTTTAACGGAGACAGCCCTAGAACACTCCGCTACAATTCCCGAGAAGGGGTTGAGAACAAGAGGGAGACTCCATTTGGAAAACCTCCGCTTACGCCAAGGTCTGAGCCTAGCTGCTCCCTTGAATAATCGTTGGGCAGGAAAAGATGCCTAGATCTGGATACACCCGTGAAAGCCAATAAAGCTGACACTTGTACTCTAAGGGAGCTGACCAATAGAGCCAGATATAGATCCAACTGGAGGAAGCCCAGACTATTTAGAACAGGGATATGCAATTAGCAGACCTCCAGCTGTTGCAAAACTACAAGTCCCATCATGCCTCTGCCTCTGGGTGTCATGCTTGTGGCTTTCAGAGTCTTGCTATGCTTCATGGGACTTGTAGTTCTGCAACATCTGGAGGTCCGCTAATTGCATATCCCTGATTTAGAACTCCTAGATCCCTACATGATCTGTCAGCAGCAGACATGCATTGCACAAACTTTGACCACATTTTTCTGTAAACTTTGTGTTCATTATTCTAGCATTAAAGAGCGCAGAGATGACTCTGGAGGAGCAGCCAAGGACCTCCAATCTCAAGAACCAGACCGTCAGACGCAACCGTGCTGGACGTAGATGCAGAATTGCACCCGTGACAGAAGGTCTGGCTTGAGAAGGGGCACTAGGTTCTGGTAGCTAAACTGTGCTCGCAAGGGTAACCATGGCCTAATTGGCCAATAAGGCATCACTGCCACTACCTCTGTTCAGAGTCTTCGTAGAAACCTGAGGATGACCAGGCCTGGAAGAAACGCACAGTTCCCGCTGCATTTCCAATGATCTGTCAGGGCATCTGCGCCTGAAAACCTCCAAATGTAGAGACCATTCAATGTTGTCCAATTGGACTCTGGAAAGAAAGTCTATTAGAATATTTCGGCACTCCAGGGACAAAAGCTGCTGAGCTGTAGACTCGATTCTTCTGAGCCCAAGGCATATTTGGCTCTGCTTCCTGTAATAGAGAACAGGCTGTGAGTCCCCCTCACCTCGTTGTTTAACGTAGGAGACCGCCATCGTTTTTGACTAGCCTAAGAGCACTTTATGCTTCCTTCATTATATGGTGAAAGGCCTGTAGGGTGCAGAAGGCTGCCCGTAGTTTCAGAATGTTCAACACTATCTTGTGAGATGGACAGCCCCGCCTGTCTTGGAGCCATCCCCGACAGGCAAGCAAGCCCCCCATCCGGTATTGCTGGCATCGGACGAGATTGTGAGCAATGGAATGGCAAATGAGCCAGGGGGCTCGCTCTCTTTGCATCCACCAGGGTACTCGCTCTAATGACTGAGGTTATGTAGATGACCTGAATTCTGCTTCCTGGCACCCACTGCTGGAGAAACCGCTTCTGGGAGGGCCACCTTCTCCAGAGCGTTCACTTGACCATCGGATCCGTAGACCTCATAGTGCCAATCATTTTAGACAGTGAAAGGCATGCAGGTGTGAAGAAGATCAGGATCCAGAGACAAAACGATGGTCCTCTTGATTATATTGAACTGAGCCCCGAGGCACACAAGAGACAGAGTGGGCTCCAGGTGTCTCTTTTCCAGGATTCAGCCACCAGCCAAATTTGAGGAGCATTGAAAAGACATGAGCTCCAGCAGCTGCCCTCTGCCTTTGGACAGTAGGACATCCAAGTAACTATGCACACGTATGCTCCTTATGATAAAGACTAAAACAACCAATAAGACCCTGAAAACACACAGGGTGATGTTGAAAGCCTGAATAGTAGACAAGCGAGCTGGAGCTGGTCTTGACCTACAGTGAACCGAAGGAACGCGTGGAAGTCTTCTACAATGGGCAAATGAAAAGTAAGCATCTTTAGATCTATTAGAAACAGGCCAGTTACCTGGTTGGACCCCCTATGAATCAGGGACAAATGTCTCCATCTTAAACTTTTTTGCTAAAAATGTATTTAGGTGCGCAAGGTCTAAAACCAGCCTCCGCAAGCTGTTCCTTTTTAAAGACCATAAAGAGGGGCGAGTACATGCCCTGAAATCGTTTGCAATCTGAGACAGACACAGAAGCACTTTGCGACACCAGTGACTTTATGTAAAACAAGAGTATACGCTTCTTTTACCTCCCAATGAGGCAAAATCTGTGATAAAAAGAGGACTTCTGATGGACAATGCGTGTCCTGAAAAGACCACTTTTACCGTTGCAAAAAAAAAGTATGGGAACTCTTTTGGAATGATATGGATTTCTGCACAAATTGGTCATAAAATGTGATCTGATCTTCATCTAAGTCACAACAATAGACAATCACAGTCTGCTTAAACTAATAACACACAAAGAATTAAATGTTTTTATTGAACACACCATGTAAACATTCACAGTGCAGGTGGAAAAAGTATGTGAACCATTGGATTTAATAACTGATTGAACCTCCTTTGGCAGCAATAACTTCAATCAAACGTTTCCTGTAGTTGCAGATCAGACGCGCACAGTGGTCAGGAGTAATTCTTGACCATTCCTCTTTAAAGAACAGTTTCAGTTCAGCAATATTCTTGGGATGTCTGGTGTGAATCGCTTTCTTGAGGTCTTGCCACATCATCTCAATCGGGTTGAGGTCAGAACTCTGACTGGGCCACTCCAGAAGGAGTATTTTCTTCTGTTTAAGCCATTCTGTTGTTGATTTACTTCTATGCTTTGGGTCGTTGTCCTGGTGCAACACCCATCTTCTGTTGAGCTTCAGCTGGTGGACAGATGGCCTTAAGTTCTCCTTCAAAATATCTTGATAAACTTGGGAATTCATTTTTCCTTCGATGATAGCAATCCGACCAGGCCCTGGCGCCGCAAAGCAGCCCCAAACCATGATGCCCCCACCACCATACTTCACAGTTGGAATGCGGTTTTGTGTTGGTGTGCTGTGCCTCTTTTTCTCCACACATAGTATTGTGTGTTTCTTCCAAACAACTCAAATTTGGTTTCATCTGTCCACAGATTATTTTGCCAGTACTGCTGTGGAACATCCAGGTGCTCTTGTGCAAACTGTAAAAGCGCAGCAATGTTTTTTTTTGAACAGCAGTGGCTTCCTCTGTGGTATCGTAGATTCGCTAACAGGGATGTTAGCATATGCGTGAGACTTTTGTAAGTCTTTAGCTGACACTCTAGGATTGTTCTTCACCTCATTGAGCAGTCTGCACTGTGCTCTTGCAGTCATCTTTACAGGACGCCCACTCCTAGGGAGAGTAGCAGCAGTGCTGAACTTTCTCCATTTATAGACAATTTTTCTTACCGTGGACTGATGAACAGCAAGGCTTTTGGAGATCCTTTTATAACCCTTTCCAGCTTTATGCAAGTCAACAATTCTTAATCATAGGTCTTCTGAGAGCTCTTTTGTGCGAGGCATCATTCACATCAGGCAATGCTTCTTGTGAAAAGCAAACCCAGAACGTGTGTGTTTTTTTTCAAGCCATTCACTGCATCTTCCAAGGAAGAGCGACATGCTTACTGGCCTCAAGGCCTCAACAACTAGAGAGGCAGCCTTTAGATGCTTCTCATCCTTATCTAAAGGATTGAGCTTGGCCATCTTGCTCAGAAGGCAGGTATATCTCATGACCTTGCTCCACTCATCAAAATTGATGTCCCTTAGTTCCGTTAGGAATGTGAAATTAGAATGCTCTCTCTAGAAGGTGCTTAAAGAACTTCCTTTTTCTGTGCAGGAGACTCTACAGGTTCTATTCATGTAAATGACCCCATCATTGCCTTGACCAAAGGCGTTACAAGGGCAAAGTGACTCATCTCCCTCTGCCTCACTGCGCAAGGTCTTCATAGATGGCATGGTTTTGACAGTTCCAGTTCTTCCTGGTCTTCCCAGTGGGGGAACATTCTGTAATGGCTGCTGGACTTTGCATGTGGCTTGTACCCCACTCTAAGGGATTCTTTCCCCACGCGCCTCACCAGAGATTCCATTTGCTGGACATCACCATCCCCTTTTCCAAGCGCCTGGACTTAGTCTAGCTCACACAGACTTGCCCTCTGGGACTTGAGTCCCGCATCCCCAGCAGGCTCCCTCCTTGGAGCGGCTGACATGGCGGTGGGTGGGGTGCAGTGCAAAGGATTCAGAGCTTCTGCTATGAAGGCTGGACCTTGACGGTGACCTAGCACGACTACATCTGGAATAAGAATGTTGTGACCTAATGAGGTCTTTATCATCTTGTGCCGTGTATTGTCAATCCGACCTAGAAGGACTCACAAAAGTATAATAGGGTAGACAGGCAAAAGGTTTAAAAAAAAAAGTGCCAAAGTCAGCAAGGGAAGGGTTAAACACACCCTCATATCTGCTACACAAGGGGGGGTAGTGATACATCCACAGTGTAAAATTGCACAGAAAGCCAACCTGCACAGGTGATAGAATCATAGCAGAACCATACACAGGCAGCACACAAGGGTGTTAATGCAGAGCATATACCTGTAATGATTGTAAAAAGCATTTAGGGAAACTGCTGCAAGCTGCCCACAGAGAAATACCAATATCAACAGTACTGACCGCTGATTGAATTTCTCCACTGTAATGATGCCACAGTGCGCATGCGCTGAGTCCCTGGGCAAGAGCAACCCAGGGACGCAAGGCTGGAAGAGAGAGCAGTGGCTTGGAACGCAAATGCACTCCAGCCAGGGAAGAAAACAAAAACACACAAAAACTGCTGCCATGGAATTGGCAATATAAAAGCATACATCACCGCAACTGGCACCCCCACGACCATCCCTGGATCCAGAAGACGCTGCTGGATGGGTCCAGGGCGTTTATGGCCACCTGCTAAATAGCTACGCTCTTAGCCATACTGCCGCTTTCCTGCCAATGGCCAAACTTAAGCTCTTCATGGCACTGCATCCATCACCCTTTTCCATCCAGAAGACGCTGCTGCACAGGTCCAGGGAAATTAGGCCACCTGTTAATAGCTAGGCTCTTAGGCCGTACTGCCGCTTGCCTTCCAATGACCAGGCTTAAGCTCTTCATGGCAACGCATTTATCGCCCTTCTCCACCACGCTAATAGAGGGGAACTGCTGGAGACTCCACACGTTTTCCGGGGCACAACCTGCCGAACAACCAGGCCTCGATGGTGGAACAACCATTTTGGTCCTTAGGACAAAAAAGGAATGCAACCTCAGAGCAAAGATTTATGGGAGTGGGGTCCGATAGGGGAGGAGTAGAGGTGGGGTTAACCCATACGTATGCTGCCATGGAGTCAGTCAGGAAATGTGTGGTCTCAAGAGGCAAGATGATGGCATATCCTCTGAGACAAAAAGGTCCAACTGGAGATAAGGAAAGGCGTAGATCAGGTGGAACTGATCCCATGGAGTCACCAGAGCATCTACTGCGAAGGCCTAAGGGGTCTCTGGACCTAGCAACACACCTGTCCAGTTTGTGGATCTTCTGATGTTCCAGACACTGATGACTGAAAAAGCCCATCTGTCAATTTTCTGGGGATGTGGATGGTGGACTGGGCCAGAACATGCAGTGCTGCTCATGAAAGCAGCATCAATTCTGGTGCATCCTCCATGGTTGATGTAGGTCCCAGCTGTGGCATTGTCAGATTAGCATCGAGGGGATAACCAAATTGTCCTGAGTCCCAGGATGTTGATGAGAAGATGGCTTTTTCCAATGACCAAGTCTCTTGTACTGAGAAGGCATCCTGAATTCCTCCTGGGCCCGACAGCAACTTCTCATAGCGGATGCCAGCCTACGTCTTTGGGCATAAGGTATTGCTTGCATGTTAAATGCAGGGAGTCGTCCAAGGACTGAGTCTGTCCCACACTGCTAGAATGTAGAGATGCAATGGTCCAGAGCAGAAGTGGACATTTGGTACTGCCTTGAAGGAGGCTACCATCAGGCCCAGGCAAGCACAATCGAGGGTTGACCCAGAGGGCCTGTTCACGTGAGTGGAGGGACAAAAGTTTGATAGCAGATAGCTTGGTGAGTGGTAAAGACAGGAATGCGCAAATAAGCATCCCTAAATGCCATGGAGGCTAGAAATTCCCTTGAAGAGAGGCAATGATTAATTTGGCCAATTACATTTTAACTTTGAACCTACAGAAACAAGCTGAGATTTTTTAGATTAAGAATAAGACAACTGCCTCCATTTGCTTTAGGAACCATAAACAGGTTCAAGTAGAAGTCGTCCTTGATCAGGCCTGGGGCAAAGACACTGAGGAGCTGCCTAATAGTGGCAAGAAGATGATCTGCCGATTTCTGCAGGGAGAGGCACACATTTGGGAGCAGGAAGGAGGCAGAGCCCAAAACGTAACTTCGTAGTTCCGTATAAAAATCAAGTTACTATTGTATTACTAACCATAATATCAATAATTCATATTGATGAGGAAAGTTCCTAGAAAATCCATTCAGTTCTCGTGTAAAAACTCAAAAATTGATTTAATAATAAAAAAAATAGCAAAATATTACAAAAACAATATCAATTGTAGAACATAAAAAAATAGCATAAATAATGTGATTATTCTTAAAATGAAGATTGTATAAATGTATCTTTGCGTGTGTGTGAGAAGGTTTATCAGCCTCCTTCAATGTCCAATGAGCATTTTTCCTCCCATCTTTCTTCTTTTTTTTTTTTATTCTTTATTTGCGAAGGAATAAGATGGAAAAAGCAAATATACATTGGTACAAAGAACACATAAATTTTGTTTATACTGTAAATACAACTCAACTGGTTAAATTATGTAAGCCAAACAACAAGGTACGACTGTTTGTAAAAACCTATGTATTCATGAACTGGGTGACCGACCTCGAGATTACAAAGCTCGCTGTGTCCCGTGTAAAATTAATAGGGGGAGGGGTGCGACCTATGGGTCGTCAGCCCTAAAGAGGAACTAAAGGATAATACTTAGTAAAATGAGAAGAAGAGAGAGAAAGAAGAAGAGTGAAAAGGAAATAAAAAAAAAAGGAAGAAAAAAAAAAGAAGAAGAGGGAGGGGAGGGATTGGAAGGGAGAGGGACCCTTCCTCCAGTCCCTCCATCAGTTTCTCAGCAATCATCCCGGGTTTCTCTAACCACTAGGTAATTATACCATCAGCCATGCATATTCCTCCGAATAGAATTCTAGCCAATAGAACCACTTCTAAAGGAACTGTTCTCTGAGTCCCCTGTCAGTTGTCACCAGGTCCTCCATTTTGTTATCAGCTACCTTCCTCAACCAGACAGCCACTCCTGGGGGCTCCGTCCGCTTCCAAAACAGGGGGATACAACTTTTCGCTGCAGTAACCAATAGGGGTAGGATTGATTTCCTGTAGGCCTTGCTCGGTATGTCCTAGGCAGCTCCCGGTCCGTGAACTTCTGCGTAATTCGATGAACCTCTGTCCAGAAGGGGATCAGGAGCCTACAAGACCAGAAGATGTGTAGAAGAGTGCCCGATTCCTCCCCACATCTCCAACATAGGGAACATCCGGAGTAGCCGGACTGGAGTGTAGTACCACTGTGACAACACTTTAAACCCTGCCTCCTGCTGGTTGGCACACATCGATGTTTTATACAGAATTACAGAATTATTCTCTCCACCTGTCTCTCGGTTAGCTGTACTCCCAGATCATGTTCCCACTTGGCTATATAGGGAGGTCTGTACCCCTTGGGGGGTGTGATAAGGAGTTGGTATGTTAACAAGATTGTATGACGCACTGGCTCTTGCTCCAAGCATAAACGCTCAAAAGACGTCAAGGCTCTCTCAAAGGGCACGGGGGGCTGTGATTTAATAAAGTGGGCCAATTGGAGCTTCTGCCAAAAAGAAGTTAACTAAGAGGTTCTTCCATGATGCTTTCCCTGGACATCCACTTTCCATTGCTGGTGAAGTGGCGGAGTTGACATCCGTCACTCTCTTTAAGTTCTTAAAATCTGGGATTGCGAAGTCTCGGGCTGAAATCAGGATTCCCAGTTACTAGGGTAAGCGGTGAGGGGATGGGCGCGATGGAGTGCTCGCAAAAGGATTTTTGGGCTATCCGCCATGTCTCCCCTACCGTAGGATTGTTTATTGCATGATCTGGTAGGTTCTTCTGGCACCAAGGCATTACATCTAGCTCCATTCCTGTCAGGAGCCGCTCTATTTGGATCCATTGCTTTAGTGCTCCATGGCGACACCAGTCAATGATTCTCGTCATATGGCAGGCCGCATGATACAAACTCACATCTGGGAGGGCCATTCCCCCAAGCATTTTTGGTAGGCGCAAGATTGACTGAGCCAGCCACGGGGGTTTCTGGGCCCAAATGAACGTGACTAATGCTCGGTTCGCTGTTCTAAGAAAAGCATTCGGAATCCTAATGGGGTCCCTCCAACCTTTCTGACAAGGGTGGGGGTCACTCAGTCTAACACAGGATGTTGAGCAAAACTGCTATGTGTAAGTGTAAATTTAAACATATACAATTATAAGTTTCTTTTTAACATCTAAAACAAATACTATAAATCAGTAAGTATATTCATTTAATCACAATGTTCTTAATAATCCTGATCAAGAAATATTGTAATATAAAGAAATTATGATCTTTAATACTTTGAAACCCCAATCATCTAAAAGAAATATGAGACTTTTCTTCTCATGAGATGAGGGAGGCGAAAGGTCAACTCACTCTTAATTACTGCCATATGTGAGTTCTACATAGAACTTGCTTATAACAGCATAAACTTTTACAAGTATAAAAATCTTATAGAAATTCACCTTTTTCATACATAGAAGATATACAGTGGGGACGGAAAGTATTCAGACCCCCTTAAATTTTTCACTCTGTTATATTGCAGCCATTTAAGTTCATTTTTTTCCTCATTAATGTACACACAGCACCCCATATTGACAGAAAAACACAGAATTTGACATTTTTGCAGATTTATTAAAAAAGAAAAAACTGAAATATCACATAGTCCTAAGTATTCAGACCCTTTGCTGTGACACTCATATATTTAACTCAGGTGCTGTCCATTTCTTCTGATCATCCTTGAGATGGTTCTACACATTAATTTGAGTCCAGTTGTGTTTGATTATATTGATTGGACTTGATTAGGAAAGCCACACACCTGTCTATATAAGACCTTACAGCTCACAGTGCATGTCAGAGAAAATGAGAACCATGAGGTCAAAGGAACTGCCTCAAGAGCTCAGAGACAGAATTGTGGCAAGGCACAGATCTGGCCAAGGCTACAAAAAATTTCTGCTGCACTTAAGGTTCCTAAGAGCACAGTGGCCTCCATAATCCTTAAATGGAAGACATTTGGGATGACCAGAACCCTTCCTAGAGCTGGCCGTCCGGCCAAACTAAGCTATCGGGGGAGAAGAGCCTTGGTGAGAGAGGTAAAGAAGCACCCAAAGATCACTGTGGTTTAGCTCCAGAGATGCAGTCGGGAGAAGGGAGACGGAAGCCACTCCTCAGTGCAAGACACATAAAAGCCTGCATGGAGTTTGCTAAAAAAAAAAAACACCCGAAGGACTCCAAGATGGTGAGAAATAAGATTCTTTGGTCTGATGAGATCAAGATAGAACTTTTTGGCCTTAATTCTAAGCGGTATGTGTGGAGAAAACCAGGCACTGCTCATCACCTGTCCAATACAGTCCCAAGAATGAAGCATGGTGGTGGCAGCATCATGCTGTGGGGTGTTTTTCAGCTGCAGGGACAGGACGACTTGTTGCAATCAAGGGAAAGATGAATGCGGCCAAGTACAGGGATATCCTGGATGAAAACCTTCTCCAGAGTGCTCAGGACCTCAGACTGGGCCAAAAGTTTACCTTCCAACAAGACAATGATATATATTTATTTATTTATATATACACACAATTCAATTATTTAAGATCTCATCTATTCATAAATTCTGATATGCTAACATTTCCCTCTCAAAATGATTGATTAATAATCTTATAATTTTTTTTAATCTAAATCCATTTATACCTCAAATGCATCACATCCGTATCCATCCATACTTAAAGATTTTAAGATAATGGACTTGAATATATTTTCAAATTTGATTCTATATGGGGAAAAGTGAACTTCATATACCTTCATATACCATAAAAAATATTTTCACCCTTATTTTCTTTTACCAAATAATCAATCCCCTTAATTTCATAATTCATAAATGTATCATTGTTGTACAATACTTTAAAATATAGATATCACTTCAAAAATTTATGTTTCATATTTTCACTCCAAATTGTGTTTAGCATAAACCTATAATCCATACAACCTTTCAAATAATCTTTGTCAAAATTTGAACTTAAAATATGTTTCTTAACTTCAATTCATTCATATATGCGAGATGATTTTTAAAAATAATTACAATGTAAAAGTAAGTCCTAACTTGTCTATATGTCTATCTTAATTAGAACCAGATGTTCCCTTTAACTAGAATGACTATTGCAGTGTTGCCAACCCTTCGAAGTGAAATTTACTGGCAGGATGCCGAAATTTACAAACGGCACCAATTTTTTACTGGCAAAAACAATGAAATTTACGGGCAGAACCAGTTTTTTACTGGCACTGCAAAAAAGTACCTACAATTACAGCTTTCAGTGCCAAACAGTGCAAATATCAATATTTAAACTATAAACATATCGCTAGTGTTATTAGCAATGTGTTTAAGTTAAACAAAAGTAAAAAAACATATTTCTCCATTGACATGGAGGTCAGGTTACTGTTACCCAAATTTTATAGGCTTCCTTCACACAAGTGTGTTGCAGGAACACGCAGAAAGTCTTGTGCTTGGCTGCAACGCTAACAAAACATGCTGCCACTGTACAGATGCATAGCAGATGCATTAGTGTATGGCAAAATGCATGGCACTGCAGTACGTGATTTTTAAAAAGGAGCAGCAATCTTTTTGCATGTTTCTTGGCATAAGGCAGCCCATTGAAATTAATGGGCTGCCCTAAACACGACTCACAGTATTGTGCAAGAAGAGCATGTATTCAGTCACAACTCCTGGTGTGAATGGAACCTTAAGACTTTTTCATACTATGTGGGGTGGATGACACACCATGATAATTACAGCAAGGGCATGAAGAAATTTGACCACAAATGAAGTGTAAATTTGTCTCACTTGACAATGAAGTAAAAAATAATAAAAAAAAAGTAAAGTTTCAATGTGCTTAGCACTAGCCTGCATGCCAAAATAGATAATTTTATTTTGCATCTAGTGTGAATGGGCCCTGTTTACACATGTACGATTTAATGCATCAAAGAGGATTGCCATTATTTTCTATGGGGTCCAGTCACGCCTGTGTGCTATGCTACTGTGGGTTGGGAACAGAAAACAAGCCCCCACACTATAGCAACCTCTACTATATTTAACTTTTATCGGGACAAAAAAAATGCAGAATAATGCACAAAAAAAAGCAAAATGCAGAAGCAAAAAGGAGTGAACTAAACAATTGCCTGCTATTTAATAAACTTTGCAGTAGGATGCTAAAGTAAATTATGGGTTCCATGCTAAGAAAATACTGCTCTTATGTGCACTCTGCACTGATGTTTTTTTAGTGCCCTGAGACAATTTCTATGGTTGTGCCATCATATTGCTGTTGACCTGGACCCTCCCTGATGTTTTTTTTTTTAAATTAAATATATATGGTTATAGTTCAGAAAAAAGTTGCTGAACAATAGACAGTTGCTTAGGCTGTGAACAAATTATTCATGATTTTGTAATAAATCTCACTATTGTAAGGGTGTTGTTCAGTGTCCAGCAAGAAGCAAAACCATATGGTGAGCTACTAATAAAATCCAGCAAACAATGCAAAAAAGTCAGAAAGTTCTCTATTTACCTTGATTACATCTTTCCTTATTTCTTCACTGCAGGGCAGGCAGTAGTGCACAGGTTCTTCACTGGCGCGTGAGGCGGCTCCATAGGGCTGACGGCGGTGTTGGCGCAAAAATGCGCTTAGATAATTGGCTGCGCGGCGGGTGGGCTGGCTGTCACTGACTCGCTGGGCAGCGGCTGTGCGTGCAGGAGACTTGGCGGCGGCTCAAGATCGGATCTTCTCAGGGATTTCTGGAATCGCGCATGTGCAGTTCTGATCTGAGCCGATCGCCGCCATTTTTACTGGCACTTTTCCCTTACTATGGACATTTACGGACATCACAAAAATGCCTTGTTTTTACGGGCTGTCCGTAAATATACGGGCGGTTGGCAACACTGCTCTATTGTAAGGATGTTTAACCCTTTCAACTCTGAAAATATACTATATATGATTGTAAAAATTGATGTGTAAAAAATATCTCATCTTGATATGATAAACATGACATGTCACATAAAAATGATTATATATATATATATATATATATATATATATATATATATATATATAAAAACTGCAATATATCTGATGGATAAATTATTTCATCAGTAGTCAAAAATCAAAAGTCCATTTAGAGAGGGGGGATGACGCTGACCGGAGCGGACGTGTGCTGAGCGCTGCTCTCTCCCTCCCCAATCATCAGCTGTAGACACTGACAAGCTAACGAGAGAGAACATGAGGAGCCGGCGTTCCCTGATGAGTATCTGATAGATACAAACTGCTTGTCGGAGAGCCGTAACAGCGATGTTCTCAATTACCCTGATCACTCTTATCACATAGTGCCGACACGACCAACAGACCGGCAGACTCTCCAGCAAAATCCCGCTAGTGCTATCCCAAACCCCACTATCGAACTGACAAGTGCACCGGGGAAAGCTCTGCTTTTCTTTTTTTTTTTTTTTTTTTTTTTGGCACACACAGCCTAAAAACGGCAAAGCTGACCTGCTAAGACCCTCGAGGAGGAAAGCCGACATCAGGGACGCTTACCCATCAGAAGATCGTGGGACCTGACGAACACAGGAGGGAAGAATCCACCTTACCAGGCTAAAGGACTCCAATCCACTGCTCCGTCGTCCCATCGTTTTGCTGCCTCAGCGGAAAAAGCCGAAGAGGACCCGAGTGGAGAAGCGCCAGCGCCAGCGTGGTGACTCACACAGAGAGACTCGGCCATTCCCGACAGCTACTGAAGCCCCAATAGGTGATGTGCAGTTTTCTTTTTCTCATCTTAAAAGTTACACACCAAACAACGAGCACCATAGACGCAACTGCATAGAGGCAGCACTGGCAGGAATGATCTAATCCCAAACTAAACATGCATAGGAGGTAAGACTCTTTTCTGCTTAAAATATAAAGTATAACCAGCAATACTACAGGCAATACTACAGGCCTCCAGGTTGTATTTATATAAACACAAGCCAGAGATAAACCCTGGGATAAGGGATATAATACAATATATAATACCCCAATAGAATGTACATTGACAGCCACACACGGTATAGGATTGCCGGCTGATAGGATTGTCTGCAAGAAACACTTGGAAGGCCCTAATCCCGGGAAAGAAAAAGACCAAGATATTAAATTGAAAAATCCATAAATAGCTATCGGATGCTCCTCTGCTTGGTTTCCTTTTTTTTTCTGTTTTTTGGTACATGTAGGAATATTACATTGATTTCTGCGCTCTTTATTCTCTGCCTGTGTAATTTAATCACACTCCATATAAGCTCCAAGGGGGGTTCTATATATTACATAACAGATACAAGCAGTAGAAAGAAACACCCCGCGTTAAACCCGGGAGACTAAAAAACGCAATCCATGCAATTTATATAACTGCAACTGCAACTGCAAGTATCCATAAATCCCCTATATATTGGCTTGGAGGCACTGGGAGAAATATCTAACAGGAGCAAGAGTGAGGAAGGGAATAAGGAGGAAGCCACACTGAGCTGGAGGGAATCACACCCCGAATCTCAGAAGCCCTAAAATTATTCTCTCCCTCTCTTGGGGAATGCCCCCCAAAAGTACACACGCCCCAAAACTCAAAAGAGGGTCTACAGGAGGGACGCAGAAAAACCCACCAACGGTACTGAAATCGAGTCCGAATCCCAAAATCGACATAACAGGGTTTTTTAAAAATCCAAACCCACAAACACCACCTGAAAACTGTGAAACCTCAATAATAGAATCTAGAATCTCCTCAGCAGAGTCAGAGGTAGCAACTAGTATCATCATGGAGGATAGTGAACAACACACTATACTACATACGGAGGAAATTCTGGAGAGACAAAATTGGGATATACAATCCTATATAAAAGCTATACCCACAAGAGAGGATATGGACAGATATGTGCACAGATTAGAGACTTCCTATAAAACCGAGATACAAACTATGAAAACAGCAGTAATGGAGACACAAAAAAGGGTGGAAAATATAAATACGAAAATGGAAGATATGAATCAAAAAATTTTTTGTTTAGAGGAAAAAAACAGAGAGACTGATAGATTCTTAGTTCAAATGTTTAATTCTAATGATGAAATGGAGAACAGAACTAGACGTAACAACATTAGAATTAGAGGACTTCCAGAATCAATAACACCAGATAAATTGAAAGACACATTACAAACAATATTTAACATAATCTTAAAGCAACCAAATACAACCGGTATTGAAATAGATCGAGCACACAGAACACAGGGCCCAAAAGATAAAGACCTAGCAAAACCTAGGGACGTAATCTCCAGAATACACTTTTTTCGGGTAAAAGAAAACATTATGACGGAGGCTAGGAAACAGAGGAACTTCGTTTATGAGGGGGCCCCACTGATCTTTTTGCAAGATTTATCCAAACACACCTTGATCAAAAGGAAAGCTTTAAAACCTCTATTGGACATACTAAAGGAAAGGAATATCTTATATAAATGGGGCACCCCATTTCAAATAATAGTGCATCAAAATGGTCAGAAGAATACCTTTCGAGATTTAAAAGATCTTCCAGACTTTCTGAAAAACCTCGACCTACCTCTGATTGACTTACCGGCTTGGCCACAATCATACTCGGATATTTCGGAAGGACTGATAAGAAGAGGAAGATAGATGAAATTTGAAGGAGTGGGGAAGGGGGGTGGGGGAGGTGGGGGAGAACTCAAGGAATTTTTTCTTTACTGTATTTTCTTATTTCCTTTTTTTTTTTTTTTTTTTTTTTATCTTTTTTTTTTTTTTTTCTCTTCTCTCTCCCCGGCTTGCGGGGCGATTAATAACTTTTCACGGTTTAATATGGTACTAAAACACTACACCCCCCCCTTTTTTTTTTTTTTTTTTTTTTGTTTGAAGTGTAGAATAATTTTTATAATGCCCACTGGGTTGACACTAAACACCCGCACACCCAATTCTTTCCTTTTTTTTTTTTTTTTTTTTTTCCTTTAGAAGTGTAAAATAATTTTTATAATGCCCACTGGGTCGACACTAAACACTTGCACACCAATTTTTTTTATTTTTTATTTTTTTTTTTTCTTTTTTTTCCGAAGTGTAAAATGATTTTTTTAATAGCCCACTGGGATGGCACTAAACACTCGTATATTCACAAAAAAATTTTTCCTATTCCCCCTTTTTTTTTTTTTTTTTTGTAGAAGTGTAAAATAATTTTTATAATGCTCAATGGATCGACACTAAACACTTGCACATCCAATTTTTTTTTTTTTTTTTTTTTTGTAGAAGTGTAAAATAATTTTTATAATGCTCAATGGATCGACACTAAACACTTGCACATCCAATTTTTTTTTTTTTTTTTTTCCCTGAAGTGTAAAATAATTTTTATAATAGCCCACGGGGATGGCACCAAACACTTGCATATTCACAAAAAAAGAAAAAAAAAAAATTTTTTCTTTTTCCTCTTTTTTTTTTTTTACTAAATAAGGGTTAATGAATATAAGAATGTAAGATTGTAAGAACCAAATGAATAACGATATATACATTTATATGGACATATATTGGAAGGAGCACAAATTGGAAAATTGTAGACATATTATATAGAGTTTCCTTCCACTGGTGGAGATGTAAAGGACAAGAATAGAAATAAGAGGATTTGTTCAGGCGTTGTCCCCCTCCCTGATAGGGAGAGAATCTAAATTTTTTTTTTTTTTTTTTTTTTTTTTTTTTTAGCACTGTCCATTTTGGACAATAAAGAAGGCAATACACAAATGATCATATAAATATTAAAATATTAAAGTAAATTTTAACTTTTTTTTTTTTTTTTTAGCACTGTCCACTCTGGACAATAAAGAAGGCAATACACAAATGAAAACTAAAGTAAACTCTCACTTTAAAATTTTTTTTTTTTTTTTTTCTCTTTTTGTCCAATATAGACAATAAAGATAGCACAAATATGCAAATGCATAAATCTTCACTCTTCACTTTTTTTTTTTTTTTTTCTCTCCCTCCCTCTTTCGGGGCGGGGGTCAAGGACCTGGATAATGATAAGACTCAAACCACCGGGTCAGACACATTATAGACATGTAATTGTAATTATGTATATGTATACCAGATGGAGGAAAATATATCACGTAATAGAGTTTTGTTGTTCCTGTTTCTCTGTCTATAGCCCTCTCTTTTTTTTTTTTCCCTTTCTCTTCTTTCCCCCCCCCCTTTCGTTCCCTCCTCTTTCCTCTCTTTCCCCCCCATTATGACTATATAGGATATTGTCCTTTCTTCCCTACCTCATATCTTTTCATTTTTTTCTTCTCGTTATATAAAATATATACAGCTAATAAATTTGATTGGGGAGGGCACTGATCCGCTCCGGGACGTGTTCATGTACCTTAATTAGGGACCTTATATATTAAGGATTGACTCAGATTAGTCGTAGACTTAGGACATAAATGTATGTAGTGTGAATGGAATGAATGACATTTGACATTAGGTATATAACTTAGAAGTATATACCTCCCCTTTTTTTTTTTTTTTTTCTCCCTCTTTCCCTTCCCCTTCCCCTTCCTCCCTCTCTCTCTCTCTTGCTTCTCCTTCCAACGGGGCGGAATCCCCAACATGATAAAAATATGCTCATACAACATCAGAGGATTAAACGCACCCTCTAAAAGACTTCAAGTCCTCCAGTCATGCCATAGACAAAATATAGGTATTCTTATGCTCCAAGAGACACATTTCTGTACAGATCATATACCTACTATTCGAAATAGGCACTACCCTACCTGGTACCATGACTCTTTCGCATACTCAAAATCTAGAGGGGTAGCTATCACAATACACAAATCCGTACCACACCAAGTATTAGAAACCTATAGGAATAAAGACGGAAGAGGGCTCCTGCTGAAAGTCAATATATTTGGCAAAAAATATACCCTGATTAATGTATACTTGCCTAATTATGATCAAATTGAATATGGTACGAAACTTCTTACAGATTTAATGAATAAAGCAGAAGGGATCACTATAATTGGCGGAGACTTTAATTTTATCTTCAACCCCGAATTAGATACCTCAGCCCCCCCAAAAAAAGATAAAAATATGGAAAGGAAAAAATTTGCAGAAATGTTAAATAGATACCATTTGGTAGATACATGGAGAATGGCTCATCCGGAAGATAGGGACTATACGTTCCTATCAAAGGTTCATGGAACCTATCACCGATTAGATTACCTTCTGGTAAACCAACAGGGGTTGCCGGAACTTTCCTCCTCAGAGATTGGTAGTGCGATTTGGTCAGATCATACACCTATTTACATTACTCTGACTATAGACAAAGGAAAAAGAGCTAGGAACTCCTGGAGACTTAATGACAATTTGTTATTTGACGATACTTGCTTAACAGAGATCAGAGAAGCAATAACGAATTTCTTGGCAGATCACTTGGGAGATAATACTTCCCTACCCAATCAATGGGAAACTCTAAAATGTATCATAAGAGGTCTATTTATCAAACATGGGTCCAGATTAAAAAAAATGAAAAGCAACAAAATATCTCAATTATCGAAAGATATAGAAAGAATAGGCAAACAACACAAGCAAAAACTGGGGCAGGAGCTACTAGGGGAATTAACCGTTAAAACAAACGAGCTGAAAACATTATTAGATGAAGAAACACTATTAAGCCGAGACAAACTAAGGTCCTTAAATTACGCTCAAGGGAACAAACCGGGGAAATTATTGGCGGAGAAGATACACCAGCATACAAACTCAACCTCAATTGTAAAAATTAAAGATGAAAAGGGTAATTATGTTTATAAACCAAAAGAGATTGTTGATACTTTTCGTAACTTTTACGCTAAGTTATATAATATCCCCAATCCTTTAGCAGAAAGGAATCCCGAAGACTATAAACAACAGGTACAAAAATATATAAAAAATACCCCGATACAAACACTAACAACGTCTGAAAAAGAACAGCTCGAAGAGGAAATAACAGAAGACGAAATTAAAAGGGTAGTGGATTCTCTAGTAATAGGGAAAAGCCCAGACCCGGATGGCTTTACCCCAAGATTTTACAAAATGCTTGGAGATCTACTAGTCCCAATCTTGAAGCAATTATTTAATGAAGTAACAATTAATCAACCCTTCGTCCCACAAGGAATGCAGGCCTATATCTCCTTAATACCCAAACCCGAAAAAGATCTTACCAGTTGTGGTAGTTACCGACCCATTTCACTGACAAACATTGATCTCAGGATATACTCAAAAATTATAGCCAACAGATTAACCCCCATACTTCCAAGTTATATACACCTAGACCAAGCGGGCTTTGTAAAGGGGAGAGAAGCAAGAGATAATACTTCCAAAACGGTAACGCTTATTGATTATGCTCGGAGACACACCATCCCATCCTGTCTATTGACGGTAGACGCCGAAAAGGCGTTTGACAGGGTGGGATGGTGTTTTCTCGAAGAGACACTAAAACAGTGGGGAATAGGACCAAAGTTACTAGAAAAAATAATGGTATTATACCAAAAACCCATTGCTAAAATTAGAGCAGCAGGAGAGATCTCCGAGCCTATAATAATAACTAACGGAACTAGACAGGGTTGTCCTCTGTCTCCCCTACTATATGTTCTGGTTATGGAACACTTAGCAATTGCCATTCGGAACAATAAAGACATACAGGGGCTAAGGGTAGGGGAGACAGAGTACAAACTGTCTGTTTACGCAGACGACTTACTGGTATACATAACAAATCCGGTAATAACACTCCCCAATTTAATACGAGAATTCGTTAACTTTGCCAGAGTTAGTAACTTCAAAGTAAATTATAATAAATCCGAGATAATGGACATTATACTCCCTGAAAATAAAATAGAAACAATCAGGGCTAATTTTCCTTTCAAATGGCAACTTACAGCTGTAAAATACCTAGGAATCTATATTCCCAAAGATTTAGATAAACTATATGAACTTAACTACCTTCCAATAATAAATAAAGTAAGTAAGCTATTACAACAATATGCTAAAGGGAACCACTCTTGGATAGGGAGGATAAACATAATAAAAATGGATATCCTACCTAAGATTTTATATATATTTCAAGCTATACCTCTCTTCCCCATAAAGAAAATCTTAAATCAAATACGCAAAAGTATAGGAAGCTTTATATGGGCCGGTAAACCCGCTAGAATAAGCAGATCAATACTGATCCGCTCTAAGGAGGAAGGGGGACTGGCACTTCCAGATATCTCGACATATCTAAAGGCGGCCTTAGTAACTAGACTGATAGATTGGTTCCAAAATGAAGATTCGAAAGAATGGGTTAGGTTGGAAAAAGAGATCTTAAGTATTAGCTTAAAGTCCTTGCCATGGATTAGAAAAGAGAAACGTCCACCAGACCGAGATATGCCGTACTTTGCAGGCCGAGTACTGAAGGTATGGGATGGACTAATAAGACTAGGCAAAGGGACAACATACATAGGGCCAATGACCCCCTTATTTGATAATCCTGAATTTCCAATGGCAATGAAAGTAGGAACCTTTCTAAAATGGAAGAAAGAACAAGATATTAGAATAAGAGACATAATGGAGCAAGATAGGTTAATCCGGTTCGAAGATATGGGTATAAACTATAAAAACAACTGGATTCAATATTGGCAACTAAAGAAATACATTTCCGGTATAGCAAAAGAAGATACAATAAGTAGACCGTTATTGGCTCTCGAAGAAATACTAATAGAAGAACAGAAATCGACCCATAACTTGTCTACTGTATACAAATATTTAATGAAAAATAACAACATAAAAGAGATCATATATATAAAAAGGTGGGAAGAAGAATTAGAGATAGACATCCCTAAAGAAAAATGGAAGGAAGCCTTAAAAAATATTCACAAACTATCTAAATCCAGCAGAGACCAAGAAAGAAACTATAAATTGTTGACAAGATGGTATCGTTGCCCAACAGATATGAATAAAATTGATCCTGAGAATAGTAATGTATGTTGGAGATGTCACCAGGCCGTCGGAACAATGTCGCATATATGGTTTGACTGCCCCGGAGTATACAACTTCTGGGAACAGATATACAAAACATACGTGTTGATGACAGGAATAGAACTCAAACCTGACATTTTGATGTCAGTAATCTCCATGAATATGGGTTTGGTAAAAAGAGTAAGAAAGGGAACTCTGAAATTTTTTCTAACAGCAGCACGAACTATTATTGCCAGGAAATGGAAAAATAGCAGTAATCCCAATATAGAAGAATGGGAGAGGGAGATGGACGAAATGTGTAAAATGGAGACAAGAAAGGAAAAAGAAAATGTAAATAAAGAGGAAGTAAACAATCCTTGGCAGACCTGGATACGATTTAAAATATTATATCCAAGATGGAGGGATTTAATAAGAGAGAGATAGGAGACCCTCTTCTTTCCCTTTTTCCCCCTTCCCTTTTTCCCTCTTTTTTTTTTTATTTTTTATTTTTTTTTTGTTTGTTATGTTGTGTTTTGCATGAATGAGTTGGTAGTTGTGGAATAGATAGAGATAGATTAGGGAGATGAAAGGGGTTAGTAAATCCTCGAGGACATAAGGATGTAAATGGTTATGTATATGAATGTATAAGGAATAGGAAAACACCTTTCATATAATTGTAGATGTATGTTGATATGTATTAATGAAAAATTTTGATAAATAAAGATATATAAAAAAAAAAAAAAAATCAAAAGTCCATTGTTTTTAGAATTTTCTCTCTTAGAGATCTTGAAGATCTTCTTATTCTTCTTCCTGCACTCTGTAAAGTTGGAAAAACTTTATTGAACATTAAAACGACAACAATAATTATAACGAATGAATCTCTTCTGTAAACTCTTCTCCCAGAACTGACGATATTAAACTTCAAGGTTTTGTTTTCATCTGGAAGGTCTAGAAATATTAATTTTTTTTCTTTTGGTGACTAACAAGTCAGATCCTAAAAAAGAATGCAGTATCATTATATAGGAAAATACATTTTATATATCATAATTTTAACATTTTATCATGACATGAAAAACATATTTTGATAATATTTCTAATTATCTTACTTTACTTTATTTTTTTTAGACTAACCTATACTTCTTATACTATTATTCTGTGTATTTTAAATATTACAAGACGCAATTCCTCCTTTTTTGTCATGATTAGAAGCCTTGTTTTCACAAACAAAGAAAGGTTTCCAATCAACCCAGAAGACTGAAGTAAACTGTATCCATTCACTTCTCCTCTTTAAGATTTCAGAGTAATGCGTGCTGTACTGTACTGCTAGCATTTTTCAATTCAGCATTTTCTGTAGAATTTTTGCTGAATAGCATAACCATTCTTTGGGTAACACATAGGAAGATCTGTTGAACAATTTTTAATAGCATTAACAAATACTGGCTCAAAGTCTCTCTCAGCACTTGTTCTAAAAATACCATTTACAGGCTTTTTGAATACATTTAACTGAGAATGTTCTGTTACCAAATTTACCTGTATAGGTTTAAAATTGGAAAGTTTTAAAAAATGGGCAATATTTCTTGTATAATTCTCCTGAATGAATTCTCTTTAAACAATTTTTTAATGACAGATAAGGGGTCTGTAATATGATCCTACTAGATCTCACAATATTTTGTCTGCAAAATAAACACTTAACAATTGCTTCATATTTGTGTCAAAAGTATTTTCCATATTTGTCAAACCTCTGGAGAAAAAAACTATTATTCACCATCTTTTACCTGAGACAAAATTACTGATATGGAATTCTCAGATACATCAGTAGACATTAAAACAGGCATCGATATTCCAATTTCGATTGTATTCAATGAAGGTGCTTTTTGTAACTCCCCTTTCAACATTTCAAAGGCATCTGTCTGGATTTGACTCCATTGATCAAAGACCACATCTTTTTGTTTCAAGAAATCAAATAATGGTTTAACCTTATCATATTCCTGTAAAAATTCTTTGCAACAAACCTAACTCAAAAATTTATATAATGCCTTGTAAGATGTTGGAATTGGAATAACAGAAATGTTTCTAACTTTTTCCTGTGATAACGGTCTCTGTCCATGACAGTAAATAACTCCGTCAACAGAATGACGTGTTCCCCTGTATTTTGTGTAGACAGCAAAATTTTGTCCACATGCTGGAAAATACATTTTGGTCTAGAAAATTTTGATAAAACTTTCTCCAAGCACTCGTGCACTAAACCGTCACAAATTTTCAGTCCTGGAATTATTCTAGTGAATGCATAAGTTTCTTTATCAAAGCTGAAAGCAAGTTTAGAATGACAGCTGCACCGAAAAATGACTATTGGCGATTTCCAGTACTGAAAATACTTTGGCCTTGGCATCCATGTGTGACATTAAATTTACATTAGGAACATAGGTTTGTTATTTGTAATGCATTTATTCAGTGATCTTAAATCAACTGAAAGAATACAAATCAGCAGCATTCTTGATAGGCCAAATACAATTATTTACCACTGATTGTGCCTTCTTTAATATTCCTTGTTGTAAAAATGATTGTACAATGTCAGAAACTGGACCTATTGATTCTTGTGGCATTTTGAATTTGGGGTTTAGGATCACTTTCCTCAATTTCCCTCAATTTCTATATCTTTAAACAAACCTGTATCCATTTTGGTCTGAATCCAAAGACTTTTATGTGCTCTTAGCAATTGTTCCAATTCGAGATTGGTTCCTGTATGTGGCCAATTAAAATCTGAAGACATATCAGCGACTGCTGTACAAATACTTCCAACATTACTGTACATTGAGGAATCTATTAACATAGATTTAGGCCTAGATGAATCTTTCCATATAGTAGAATTACTTAAATCAATAATCCAATCTAATTTACTAATCACATCCGTGCCTTAAATATTCTCTGTATTTTGGCAACACCAGATGTATATATTCGTTTTCAAGAGTCCTAGAATCTCAAAAGTCACATCAGAAACTTTAGTTGCAACTATATTTTCTTTTCCACTGAAACCAATTAAATTACATTTTGGAGAATCAATATTCACAGGTAATTTGTGTTTAGTTAAACTGAGTTCAGATCCTAAATCTATTAACCATTTAGTATTCTTACCATTTAATAAACCATGTACCCATGGCTTTCCACCTTCATCTATTAAAAGTGAAGTCACATAATTTAATGTTGGTCAGGACTCAAACCTTTTTTCCTAAATCCTGATGGTGATGGAAGTAATCCATCTCTTTCATTTTCATCATTGTTTGTCATATTGATGGAACTGTCATTAACAGTCAATGTACTGATCTGTTTGACTTCTGAGGCATAAGGCAAATCAATCAACCTATTGTTTGGAGAAGAAAGAATAAATTGCTCAGAAATGTTCTCTGTATTTTCTACTTTCAACGTATTTCTTTGTGTACTATGTAGGCAAGTAACATTTCCAGTCTGCTCTGAAACTTTAGTTCCGCCTGTGACGTGTATCTCACCATCTCTGGGTGTGGCCATACATGTGGCAACTCTCTGATCGCCATTTTCCTTTGGTCTGTCTAGACTTGTGCTTTCCTGGTCATATTTTCCTATAGACAGCTTATCTGGTACAAAAGACTGCATAGAGTCTGCATTACTCTTGCTTGACTTTACATTATTCTGCAACTCAAACAACTGAATATCTTTATTTGAATTGCACTTTGCAAATCATCTATTCGTTCAGTCAAAATCTGACAATTAGTACATAAACTATTGTCCTTATTTTTCCATTTTGTATAAACATTGCTTTCAGGAACTCCTGATATCATTGCGTCATGAACTTTAATTAACTTAATCAAGTTAATAACTGGTTTGTTGAATTTATTAAAAGTAAATTTTGACTTTTGTCTTTTGATATTAGCTTGCAAGCATACATTGAACATGTAACACCATAATTCATCATCTAAACAAACTTTGCGAGATGATTTTTGAATTCTAATTTACTCTCACTAGACAATTCATCAATAAAATCCATAACTTACCAATGTAGAGCCAACTTCCTTCATGTAACAGGCATTCCCTCTCTTGGCGGGAAATTACGTCGTCAAGAAACAGATTTTTCTTGCACGTGTGCAAACGTCTCACCAATTCTGATAATTCTTTTTCTTCCAAAGTTCAATTCAATGATGCTGAAAATTAGCTTTTTCGATTTCTTCTGAAGCTTGACTGAATAGTCAAGGTTTGTGCTAGTATTCCATCTCGGCAAGCGGAAGGACAAATAATTCAAAAAAGTTCAATATTTGGACAAAATAAAGGTGGCAAAGGCTCACCAATGTAAAAATTGAGTTATTATTGCATTAACGATCATATCAATAATTCATATTGATGAGGAAAGTTCCAAGAAAATGCATTCAGTTCTCGTGTAAAAACTAAAAAATTGATTTAATAAAAATAGCAAAATATTACAAAAACAATATCAATTGTAGAACATAAAAAAATAGCATAAATAATGTGATTATTCTTAAAATGAAGATTGTATAAATGTATCTTTGGGTGTGTGTGAGAAGGTTTGTCAGCCTCGGTCAATGTCCCTCGTGTCTGCTGGAGTGAATGTCTCCCACAGAAACAGCCTGTCTGTACTTTTTACTAAGTTCCTACTCCTACAATTAACCCCCAACTTTCTAAAAGAGGCTAATTCGATGTTCCTTATTTGACTTGTAGTTCTACAGAAATTCCCAGGCTTTCAATGAGCATTTTCCCTCCCACCTTTCTGACAAGGGTGGGGGTCACTCAATCTAACACAGGATGTTGAGCAAAACTGCTATGTGCAAGTGTAAATTTAAACATATACAATACAAGTTTCCTTTTAACATCTAAATCATATACTATAAATCAGTAAGTATATTCATTTAAACGCAATGTTCCTAATAATAATCCTGATCAAGAAATATTGTAATATAAAGAAATTATGATCTTTAACTAATACTTTGAAACCCCTATCATCTAATGAAATATAAGACTTCTCTTCTCATGAAAAAAGGGAGGTGAGAGGTCAACTCACTCCTAATTACTGCCATGTGCGAGTTCTACATAGAACTGCTTATTAAGCTTATAACAGCATCAACTTTTAGGAGTATGAAAACCTTATATAATTTCACCTTTTCCATACATAGAAGATATATATATATATATATATATATATATATATATATTATATTATATATATACACACACACACACACAGTGGGGATCGAAAGTTTGGGCACCCCAGATAAAGATGTGTATTAATGTGCATAACGAAGCCAAGGAAAGATGGCAAAATCTCCAAATGGCACCAAATTACAGATTAGACATTCTTATAATATGTCAAAAAAAAGATTTTATTTCCATCATTTACACTTTCAAAATTACAGAAAACAAAAAAATGGCGTCTGCAAAAGTTTGGGCACCCTGCAGAATTTATAGCATGCACTGCCCCCTTTGCAAAGCTGAGACCTGCCAGTGTCATGGATTGTTCTCAATCATCGTCTGGGAAGACCAGGTGATGTCAATCTCAAAGGTTTTAAATGGCCAGACTCATCTGACCTTGCCCAGACAATCAGCACCATGGGTTCTTCCAAGCAGTTGTCTAGAAAACTGAAACTGAAAATAGTTGACGCTCACAAAGCTGGAGAAGGCTATAAGAAGATAGCAAAGCGTTTTCAGATGTCAATACCCTCTGTTCGGAATGTAATTAAGAAATGGCAGTCATCAGGAACAGTGGAAATTAAAGCAAGATCTGGAAGACCAAGAAAAATATCAGACAGAACAGCTTGCAGGATTGTGAGAAAAGCAATTCAAAACCCACGTTTGACTGCACGATCCCTCCAGAAAGATCTGGCAGACACTGGAGTTGTGGTACACTATTCCACTATAAAGAGATACTTGTACAAATATGGTCTTCATGGAAGAGTCATCAGAAGAAAACCTCTATGTCCTCACCACAAAAATCAGCATTTGAACTTTGCAGAGGAACATATAGACAAGCCTCAGGCATTTTGGAAACAAGTTCTGTGGACCGATGAGGTTAAAATAGAACTTTTTGGCCGGAATAAGCAAAGGTACGTTTGGAGAAGAAAGGGCACAGAATTTAATGAAAAGAACCTCTGTCCAACTGTTAAGCATGGGGGTGGATCAATCATGCTTTGGGGTTGTATTGCAGCCAGTGGCACAGGGAACATTTCACGAGTAGAAGAAAAAATGGATTCAATAAAATTTCAGCAAATTTTGGATGGTAACTTTATGCCATCTGTGAAAAAGCTGAAGTTAAAGAGAGGATGGCTTCTACAAATGGATAATGATCCTAAAACACACCTCAAAATCCACGGGGGATTACATCAAGAGGAGTAAACTGAAGGTTTTGCCATGGCCTTCACAATCTCCTGACATCAACATTATTGAAAATCTATGGATAGACCTTGAAAGAGCAGTGCGTGACAGACAGCCCAGAAATCTCAAAGAACTGGAAGACTTTTGTAAGGAAGAAAGGGCAAAGATACCTCAAACAAGAATTGAAAGACTCTTGGCTGGCTACAAAAAGCGTTTACAAGCCGTGATACTTGCCAAAGGGGGCAGTACAAGATATTAACTCTGCAGGGTGCCCAAACTTTTGCAGACGCCATTTCTTTGTTTTCTGTCATTTTGAAAGTGTAAATGATGGAAATAAAATCTAACTTTTTTTGACATATAAGAATGTCTAATCTGTAATTTGATGCCATTTGGAGATTTTTCCATCTTTCCTTGGCTTCGTTATGCACATTAATACACATTTTTACCTGGGGTGCCCAAACTTTCGATCCCCACTGTGTGTGTGTGTGTGTGTGTAATATATATATATATATATATATATATATATATATATATATATATATATATATATATATATATATATATATATATATATATATATATATATATATATATATATATGGCTTGGAGCCAGACTTGGCTGGCTTAAAAGTCCAGTCATATTTCTATGAATGTGTGTTCAGATAAGACTTGGATCTTGAGAGATGAAAGATACCTCTCCTAGTCTTATAATTAGGTGGTCTACCTTTCAAAGTGCAACTACTTCTTGCTTGGGAATTCCACCAACCAGCATTTGAGACAAAAAATTTCTGCACATAGACAGAGGAGGCTTAGCCTGGAGATTTGGTGAAGAGTATCCGCCAAGCCATTAATGCAGTAGTGTGGGCTGATAGGTAAAAGCTGCAGGTGGTGGTATGGAATGAACCATTAAAATGGAGCAAGGGTCTTGGGCTTTGCTTTTAGCTCAGACAACTAAGGTCTGGCAGACCAATCACAGAGGCAACTGCAGGATGTATGGTGGGGCCCAAAGAAAAAAAAGGCTTAAAAGAGGGCTATTGGTATCTTGTCCACTGGGTCCCTGAACAAGGGATTATCCTCTACTTAGACACTTTGTGTCTTGTTAAGACAAGAAATGGCTGGGTCCACCAAAAGGGACTAATTTCTACAGGAAACCTTCCACATATTAGTGAGCAAAAAGTTTTAGTAGGAGCAAAGGGACTTTTCAGGTGCGAGGTCCGTAACCAGACATGAGAGGCTCCAAGAACAAGAGGACTATAAAGGTCTAAGCAGGTTTAGGAAATTTTAGCAAATCCATGTTGGGAGACCTTGCAGTTAGCGGGCTGCTCTAATGCTAAACATCAATGTACTATGTCAATAACAGTCACAATAGTATCCTTAAGTTTTGTTTAGATCTCAGCCAAAGAGGTCTCATCCTGATTCAATTTGCTCAGAAGAGGGGATCATGAATAGACCACCCCCTCAGGTAGCGCATCGGCTGCCAGATTAAATCAGGAGGGGAGACTGAAGGGACTAGTTTGTGACCCCTGCAATCTACAGCCTCCAAAGGGACCAAGATTCTGTCCATTAAATCAAAACATGATGGCAGAAAATTCCTTTAGACAGGTTGGAGGAAGAGTGTTTGTGGCCAAGGGGCTAGCAAAGTGCCCAGAGGAAGGCAAAGAATAAGACTGGGAGCAGCTGTCAAAAAAAAGTGTACTAGAACTTTTAGAGGAGAGGCTGTGAGCATGTAAAAATGCAGAAGTAGCTGTGTGACAAAATGGGCAGGGAAAAATGGTGCCAAATTTAAACTGCAGCGTTCACACTCCACCACAGCTGAAGGCATTGGTGTATCAACACTCTGGCACAGAGGGGCACAAGCTCTGTGACTTACTGCAGCAGCGGTCTTCATACTCTGGGCAGAATGTTCCTAGCTTTGCCCTCTATGGTTAGCAAATTCTTAAACGGGTCTTCAGGAGCAGGGCTCCACTGTTCAAGACACATGGACCTGTAAAGCACCCCACGGCTAACACGACAATGCACCACGTGCCAAGGTGAGCACCTGAGGCAACATTACAGGCAGGCTCCCGCATCTTCTCCAGGCAGGGTCTGGGTATGATCCCCCAAAGCTCAGCCAAGGAGTCATTCAATCTTGATACTACCGAAAGGAGCCACATTGGTTATGGTTCAGCCAGGAAAAAAAGGCTTTACATAAAAGACGTAAACTTCTCCCTGTAGACAGAAGATTTCCATCATCTAAGGACACATACATAACAACCCCCTACTCCTAGAAAGCCTCAGTTTTTTTTTGCAAGGGATGTCCCTACAGCTTTCTTTTTTACCAGTGCCCAATAACCTGAAGGTGTTCTGTGCAACCAAGGTATTCTTTGCTCTTATTGAAAAGACAATATACAAAAGGTTTTCAACAGTATTATTGGTGGTTACATAAACTAAGAAAAAAAACTGTATATGCATTAAAATTGCATGCAAATTTTTAAAGAACAATAAAATATTCAAAAATTAGATCTCAATCCTAGAGCCTTCTTCCCATTTCAAAAGATAAAGCCTAGAAGTATGGATGACTGCAGAGACTTCAATAGGCAAACATGAAACATAGCAACTGGGAGGAGACTTGAATCTGCAAAACAATCAGTAGTCATAACACAAGGAGTTGCTATGCCAGCATAGCAATAATGGGCTCAATTCACAAAGCTAACACACCAGGACAACCATCTTTTTTTTCTCCAAATGTCCAATGAGACATGAAAATTACAACACCGCTAAAATAAAAGATCCTTATTCTGTTAAAGCTTTGTGAATTAAGCAACATCTACTTTAAATCTTGGTACAAAATACTATTGTACTGAGCAAAGGAATCAACCCTGCGCTCAGCTCCTTTATGACAAGTACCTTATAAAAGGTTTCTGAAGGGGAAGTAAAATTCTAAATTTCCCGCTCATCAAAATACTATGCTTGTACGTCACATATTTCTCAAAATATATGAACATTTTAGTGCTACCCAAACAGCTAGAATAAAAAAAAAAAAACTTTACAGCTGTCTTACAGTTTTGTGCAGACTGAGTTCTGAATTATATATTACAACTTCAAGTGGTTGTAAGCGCTTATACAGCGGGTAAAAAGTATTGATCACGTCACCATTTTTCCAGGTAAATATATATTTTTAAAGGTACTATTGACATGAAACAACCCATGCAATGCATACATACAAAGAAACCAAAACAAATAAGTTCAGAAATTAAGTTGTGTAATAAAATGGAATGGCACAGGGAAAAGGTATTAAACATGCCAACTAAAATGTAATACTTTGTACAAAATCCTTTTGTTGGTAATGACAGCTTCAAGATGCCTCCTGTATTGAGAAACTAGTCGCATGCATTGCTCAGGTGCGATTTTGGCCCATTCTGCCACACAAACTTCTAATCTGTCCATAGATTTTCCTAATAGATTCAAGTCAGATGATTGGCTGGGCCATTCTAGCAGCTTTATTTTCTCTTTGAAACCAATTAAGAGTTTCGTTGGCTTTGCGTTTCTTCATCATCCTGGTATATGGCAGCAGATTTTTATTAAGAATGTCTTGGTACATTTTTCCATTCATCCTTCCTTCAATAAAATTAAGTTTACCAGTAACGTATGCTGAAAAACAGCCCCACACCATGATGTTCCCACCTCCAAACTTCACTGTTGGCATGGGGGTGTTTTTAGGGTGGTGTGCAATGCCATTTGACCTACAAACATGGTGTGCATTATGGCATCCAAAAAGTCTCATCTGACCAGACTATATTCTCATTATTTCACAGGCTTGTCTAAATGTTGTGCAGCAAACTTTAAAATGAGTTTTAACATGATTTTTTTTCAGAAATGGAGTCTTGTGTGGTGAGTACAGGCCATGGCAGTTGAGTGCATTACTTGTTTTCTTTGAAACAATTGTACCTGCTAATTGCAAATCATTCTGATGCTCTCCACAAGTGATCTTTGGCTCTTTATTAACTCTGATAATTCTTTTCACTCTTGTCAAATCTTGCAAGGAGCACCTAGTCGTGGCCGGTTTATGGTGAAATGTTGTTCTTTCCACTTCCAGATTATGGCCCCAACAGTACTCACTGGAACATTCAGAAGTTTAGAAATCCTTCTGTAACCAATGCTATCAGTATGTTTTGTAACAATAAGGTTGTGAAGGTCTTGAGAGCTTTTTGCTTTTACCCATCATGAGAGGTTTCTTGTGTGACATCTTGGTAACGAGACACCTTTTTATAGGCCATCAGTTGAGACTGAACCAGATATTAATTTGCACTGACAAGAGGCAGGATTGCTTTCTAATTACTGATAGATTTTAGCTGGTGTCTTGGCTTTTTATGCCTTTTTACGCCTCCATTTCTTCAATAATTTTTTCTGTCATTTCATTACACAACTTAAATTTGTGAACTTATTTGTTAGTTTTTTTTTTGAATGTATGGATTGCATAGGTTGTTACCAACATGTGGTCAATAGCACCTTTAGAAATATAGTTACCTAGAAAATTGGTGACATGTTCACCCAGTGAAGTGACTAGTCTCAGGTGATACACAGATAAGTAGGAGGATTTGTTTCATCAGCAGCCCCCTTTCTACAACTAAAGTGCAGAATTTGTACAGCTTTTCTGAGCTTTCAGAAAGCAGGGTGCTGAAGTTCCCTTTTGCAGAACTCAGTGAAGGGAGCTTTAAGAGCTGATTGGAGGGAAGGAACACCCCTCCTTCCCCTGCCCACAGGAATGGATCTGAAGCTGTCAATCACAGGCTTTGTACTGCAGCTCCCTCTCGTCTCATCATTTCTCTTGGTATCAGGGAAAACTTGTCAGAAGTGCTTCATACTGATAGTAGAGGAACACGGCAGCAGGCAGGACTGAAGCTTAGTGCTCTGGATTGAGACACGCACACACTCTAGAGATAGGCTTTGTTCATATTTCATGTCAGACGTTTACAACCATTTCAAATCTTTCAAAGTTTGCATACCTTTTTATTCACTTAAATCCCTGATTTGGTTTTAAGTTTTTTTTTTTTTTTTTTTGTCCAATTCCAATTTTAAAATAGCATTGCAACTCAGCAGTGCTCTAGCATGCCCAGATGGCTTTTAGCACTGGAATCACGAGCTGTTCACTTCCACACTGTTTACATAGAAGTGATGTACATGGAACTTCGTGTCAATACAGAGGCCAGGATAGAGCTGGTGCAGCCATTTCCTGCCTCAAATGTAGCAATAGATCACTATTAGAAATGATCTGCATGGGGGCTGGATTAAGTCTCTGCTGACCTGATACAGACACTCTACAAGGAAAAAAAACAACCTAAAAAAAACTAAAGATTACTTTTCCAGATTAACCCCAGGGTCCAACAATAACATTGGATGATCCTAAAGAAATTTGGTTCATGAGCATTCCCTGATCGCTAGAGACAGAGCAAGCAACCATTACTACTCCTTAGCTAACAAATACGGTAAACACCTGGCGCGGACCCTCCACCCTAGGCCCCCCGTCATTCCATCCCCTTTATTACCCAACTCAAGACAAGACGTTAAACACATCAGGCATCTCCACTTCCTTTAGACAATAATATTCCCAGCTTTACAACCTATCAACCGAAAACCCAGAACATTCCCTCGTGACATAATGCGAGACTACATTAAGAAGACAGCGTCACCCACTATTGACACATCAGACTCCTTAGAGCTCGAAAAACCTTTAGCCAAATCTGAATTTTTACAAGCCATCAAAAACCTGAAAACAGGCAAATGTTCTGGACCAGACGGATACACACCTCGTTTATACAAAACGTTTGCCCCTCAATTAGCACCACTCCTAACAAAAGCTTTAAATTCTATTTACTCAAATTTACCCTCCAAAGGGTTATTGTCTGCCTACATCTCCATGATACTGAAACTGGGCAAAGATCCTTCCTAATGTAGTAGCTACCAACCAATAGCTTAGCACAACATAGACCAGTGATGGTGAACCTTGGTACCCCAGATGTTTTGGAACTACATTTCCCATGATGCTCAACTACACTGCAGAGTGCATGAGCATCATGGGAAATTTAGTTCCAAAACATCTGGGGTGCCAAGGTTCACCATCACTGACATAGACCTTAAATTGTTCGTAAAAAGGTATTGGCCACCCGCTTGTCCCCCCTCCTCCCGGGAGTGATAAATGATAAAAGGTGAGGTTTGACCCGGGCCGAGAGGCGAGGGACAATGCCACTAAAACGATCCATCTTTTTTTTTTTTTATACAGCGCAAAGACTTGAAAGCCTGCCAACGCTGAGAAGGCATTTGATAGGGTTAATTGGAGATTCTTGCGACTCTTACTAGGAACAACCTTTATCACTAAAGTGATGTCCTTGTACTCCCAGCCCTCTGCCTCAGTACTAGTAAACGGCACTGCATCGGAACCATTTGACATCTCAAATGGTACACGACAGGGCTGCCCCCTCTCCCCTTTTGTTTGTCATTACAGAAAACCTAGCCTGTACCATACGCCAGAACGCCTCCATCTATGGAATCCAAACACCCTCCTCCCACCACAAGCGATCTCTATCTGCTGATGACCTCTTAGTTTATATACAAAATCCACATATCTCACTGTCATCTCTTGCTGGAATTCCATCGGTTCGGCTCCCTCAGTAACTTTAAACTTAACATAGCCAAAAACGGAAGCTCTCAACATATCTCCCCCCTGCCTCTACACTGTCCTTACCAAAAATCAAACCTTTCTTTCCAATGGCAAACAAAGGGGATATCATACCTAGGAGGTTACTATGCCCTCTAATCTCTACAACCTATTTTCTCTGAACTATGCCCCCCTACTTGCACGCATACGGAAAGATCTGGAAGAACGGGGAGGATCCCCCTGACCGTGGTTCGGGCAGATCAATACTCTAAAAATGGACACCCTGCCTAAACTTCTATACCTCTTTCAAACAATCCCTATTATAGTCCCCAAATCATTCACCTCCTTATGCTCCCATGCTATCAGATTCATGTGGAACCATGGGCTCCCTAGGGTTAAAAATAAACTGCTTACTCTCCCGAAGTTACAGGGTGGGTCCGGTCTCCCTGACTTTGAGCTCTATCACAAAGCCACCCAAATGGCACGCATTCTAGAATGGTTCCCTCATCCCTTCTTGAAGGCGTCAGTCACAATAGAGCAAGACTCAGCCCCTGTGGAACTACAAGCTCTCCTATGGGGATATAAAACACAACTATGACCATTTACCCGCTCTTTCACCACCAACGCTCACCTCTCAAACCTGGTACTACAGGGGCTTGTGCACCGCTATCTTACAACCCATCCCCATTCACTTCTGTTTGATAACCCATTTCCTCAGGGCGTGGGCGCAACGACCTTGGGGGTCTCAAACGTCCTGATTTGCCTCAGGCACACTCTTTTGTACAGCCTCTCCAAGGGACACCAGTTATACTGGTAGGATCTTGTAACTGGCTCACTGCCCTGCACATATCTACATTTACCAAACACTTACACGCTTCCTCCCAAATACACCATCCCCGCTCTAAATTTGAGGACCTATGTTGCCACCCTGAAACACCTCCTCTCATCCCTCTATGGTCTATTACAGGCCCTATCACATAATCGCCTGCAACCTTACACCAGGATATGGTCTGCGGACCTGGGCGAGGACATTTCCAGTCCGGACTGGCAGATATCGTTTCACTTTACTCAGAAATCAACAATATCTTGCTACTCCCAGGAAAAGAACTACAAGATTCTGCCCAGGTGGTACAGGGAAATCTCCACTTTGCACAAAATTTACCCATCCACTCCAGCCTCCTGTTGGCGATTTAACTCCTCTACTGGGACTTATCTACACGTCTGGTGGGAATGTGAGTATCTGCCCCTTCTGGACTCAGGTATTTGAATGTTACAATAAAATTTACGATGAAACACTACCGACCTCCCCAAAGATTGCTCTCCTCTCCATACTCCCCAGGTCTATAACAGCACAGAAACGGAACCTACTAGGTTTTTGTCCTCAGCGAGACAGCTCATTCCATATTGGGAAAAACCACCACTCCTCCCTTGTCACACTGGGTCTCGATTATAAATGATACCATGAGAATGGAGATGTTGGCCCTTGATAATTACACATGATCAGTACAAGATACTGTGGTCTATCTGGCTCCGCTTCTCCACCTCAGACACCCACATGAATATGCTATCGAACCCATTGGGAATATCCCACAAGAATCCTAGCCCTGTTGTACCTACCCCTGGCTCACAAGTCCACTAACCCGCCACCCTCTACTTCTCCATGAGAATGTCTCCTCAGCAGCTCTTTCGCTCTTCTCAGACTTTTCCTCTTCCTCCCTTCTTTCTCTGAATCTCAATCTCTCCTTTTACTCTCCAAAGTCTACATATGTTAATTTTAATTATAAACATCAAGGCTTATAAACAAAAATCATTCCTGGTAACAGAGGACAGCCTTTCATCCTAGCTCAACACCACTAGAGATCAGGAGTCAAGCTGTGGGCAATAGCCATTAGGCTGACTCCCTACACATGTCTATTTATGACTGTTGCTGGATTGTGAATTCTCATGTTGTTCACTGTGTTTTTTGTGAAATTGTCAATATATTTTCAACACTAAATTAGCATATGCGATCTACCTCTTTGGGAACCATAAACTAAAGATTGCAAGGCATATTGGCATAAAAAAAAAGCAAGCATTTGCTTAAATAGGCCATGCTACCAACAGACTTGTGCTGGACTGCAGTAATTTTCACTCAGGCTATGCTCTTCTTGGGTAGTGAATACAGCAAAAGGACAAGCTACACAAAGATCAATATATAAGAATTACTATAGGCATTTGGATTATAATGTTCATCAGTGAAATCGATTTTTCAATCTAACAATGGGCAATTCTTAAATCGAACTATAACAGTGACATTTTAATTGCAATTGGATGCTGATGGTTCTCATATTTGGTGAAGTTGCCCTGCTGAAGGGCCTAACCAGAATCCTGGCCTATTACCGTATATACTCGAGTATAAGCCGACCCGAATATAAGCCAAGGCACCTAAGTTTACCACAGACAACTGGGAAACTTATTGACTCGAGTATAAGCCTAGGTTGAGAAATGCACAGCTACTGTAAGTGGAAAAAGAGGGTCAACAATGCCCATTTGCAGCCATAGGTCCCTCAAACTTGGTAGTTAAGGGTTCCAAAATGCCCCCTAGCTGCAGCCAAAATTTGGGGTCTCAGGACCCAAAGGGTCTCAAAATGACATTGCTGCAGATGGACACAGTTGACCGAATTTGGGACCCTGTATCTCAGGGTCACTTTGGTGCTAGGAACCCCATCTTAGATATGTTGTAGCGCTAGTTCCACTGGGTTTGAATACCAAATTCGGGGTTCCTAGCACCAAGTGGCCCGAGATATGGGGCCCCAGAGTCAGGTCGGAAAATGTCAAGCACTTTTCTGCAGCAGAGAATGACATTTTCCAAACTGATTTTGGGGCCCCGTATCTCGGGGCCACTTAGTGCTAGGACCCCAAAGTCGAGTTGGAAAATGCCATTCTCTGCTGCAAAAAAGTGCTTGACTCAAGTATAAGCCGAGGGGGGCATTTTCAGCACAAAAAAAAAAAAAAGTGAAACACTCAGCTTATACTTGAGTATATACGGTACATACCTAATGCTGAGGGGCAGGGGTCACATGGTCTCGGCTGGCATAAGGCAAAGCCAAATGACTTTGGAAAATGCCATATACCCCCATTGCCTTAAGAAGCTAGCAAGACTACAAACTCTTAAAAAGCAGAAAACATAATAGTGGAACTGGCAACTCCTCTCCCAAAACAGATTTTATTTTTTAGAAGAAGAACCTGTAGAGTTGAACTAAAATGTCAGCAAAGAAATATGGTGTGGCCACTTCTATCTTGTTTGGAAAGTGCAAGCCCCAAGTCTGCCATTCCTTGCTTTACTACTTACTGAATAAAAAGCATGTCACTAGTTACAGGCTTCTTTTAAAAAATGTTGTTGGTTCTCATATTCTGGATGGTTACTGGCAAAACATTTGCTCAAGCTCCGCAAACCAGCTGAATTGCAAACAGGTAGTACTCAAAAGGCAATGACACAGAATTAACTTTACCAGCCCTATAACTTCTCACAATACTGTGCTGGCCAAATAAAGGCTTTTTGCTGTTCAAGGTTGGAGAAACAGTGTGAAGTTCCTAGTGATCAGACACATTTCACTTCAAAAGAAAGAAGACAGGACTATGGTAAAGATGAAAAGAGAAAGCAAAATGAAAAAATGGAGACAACATGACACCTAGAAGCATTTATTTTATGCAACAAAACTTAAATATGACCATGTGTACATGTACAAGGTGCATAGGCAGCACTGGGCATACACTTTTAAGTGTCCACTACTTCACTGACAAAATGCAGAGTGCACACCTATTTACCTAAAATAAAAATATTTCAAGATGAGACATGAACTTTAGAACAGCAAAACCTCTAAAAATCGAAGCATCTGCATTTCTGAATTTTCTTTATAAAGCTGCCTAAATTGACTATTTCTGGGAAAAAAATGTTTTATTTTTTACATTAAAAATCTGTCAACCAACGTTATAAAATCAAATGCTGGACTGTCTTGCTATCCAGTACAGTATTCAAACGTGTTTGAGTAAAAGGACTTTATGATAGTGATATATGGTTAAAAAAAAAAAAAAAAAAAAAGAACAAAAATATGTACACAAATCCCATATTATATTAACTCAGAAGGAAATAGATAAATTGTTGCTCTGTGAAATGTTGCTTTTGGAACCAAAGTAATTTCACTCCCCATTTGTGCAGAGGAATAGAATGAAAACACAAAAAAGATTGATCATTTCATAGTATGGAGTTAGAAAAAAACTGTACAATTAATTCTATTTAAAAAGTAGACTTGCAGCACAATTTTACATAAGACAAAAACCAATAAATGAATGCAACATTCCTTCAACAAGCTTTTTTTTCCCTTGTCCCTGGCCGTAGCCATGTCTCTATGTACACCAGCAGAATACAAATAAAAATCTGCTAAGTAGGAGTCTATGTGCATGGAAAAATGATGAGACCCAAGATGGTTGAAGAGTCTCATCCTGGAACGGTACCTCTGTCAAAGATTTAAAAAAAAAAAAAAAAAAAAAAAATCAACAGTACAGTCTTGTAACCAAGGAGCCCCAATAAACATGGCTTGTAATGTGGGTAGTCCTATTCTTTGCTCCATACAACCAGAGTGTAATTTTATTACATGGAAATGAAACCGTGTCTCAAAGAATTTGGTAAGAGTGTGAAAACAAGTTTTTTTTGCAGGTGACTTCAATTTTTTTTTCATTTTATATATTTGATACAAGTAAAATGTTTTTGATGTTTGAGCAAGTTCATCTTCTGAATAGAAAAATGGAATAAGTCTTGAAGGGTGGAGCATGCCTGCTAATAGATGCTCATTTCCTTCTCTTGTGCGGCACTTTTCTTTTTACCTGTGAAAACATAATAGAGAAGGTAAAGCCATGTCCCTTTCAATTGTTTTTAGGGCATTAAGCTAGCTGTACAAAAAACTTAAAGCGGAATTCCACCCAAAAGTGGAACTTCCGCTCGTTGTACTCACCCCCCTCCCTCCGTTGCCACATTTGGTATCATGTGGGGTGGGAGGGCGACGACAACAGGATACCTGTCTTTCACAGGTATCTTGTCCCCATTTCCAGGAGCCTCAGCCGCAGGTATTTGCATCATCACTGGGGCTCCCTTCTCCTCCCCCAGCCTCCGGGCCAGTAGGAGAGAGGAGCAGAGCCTCTCGCATGAGCAGTAGGCTTCCCAGAGTGAAGCTGTAAGGCTACATTGCCAGGTTCCCTTAACTCACAATAGAGGCGGAATGTACACGTCAGCTGATGGAAACATCGTTGGACTCCAGGACAGGCAAGTGTCCGATTATTAAAAGTCAGCAGCTGTTGGCTTTTAATTTTTGCAGCACTGGGTGGACCTCCGCTTTAAAGCATAGGTTCACCTTTTCCAAAAATAAACGCAAATCTTTATAAAAAAAAAAAAAAAAAAAAAAAAAAAAAAAAAAAAAAAAAAAAAGGTAAAAATAAATTATAAATAATATATATATAAAAAAAAAGAAGTAGTGCATTTTTTGTTTTATTGTGAGCTTGCATGATCAGGAGATAGTGGGTGCTATGCAGGACTCTTGCACACTATGTGCAAGCGGTGTGCTTGTACCTCATACGAGCATTTAGTTACACACTGACAGGAACTTTCAATGAACTACCACAGCACCATGGTAGTTCATTAAGAACTACAAACCCAACAGCAGCAAAGGCGGTCAGTGATTTAGTTTTCCATTCACAGAACATTATTTTGAATTGTGGCAGCAAACATAGGGAGAAGATCGGAAGGTGGGGGGGACATGGGGCAGCTGCAGAACTAAGATGTCACACCATGGATAATGGTGTAACATGTAATAAAAGGTGAACTTATCCTGTAAGCTGGCCATACACAATCAAAATTTGTCCAGTTTAGCAGGGACTGGCCGAATTTCAATGTATGGCCACAACAAACTCGATCTATTGATTGACTTCTGTTTAACCTCCATGTTGGAAAATTTCCACTTGATCAAGACTGCAGCACTGATCAGTGTATTCTGACTGTAGGGAAAGACTCCCTGCTGTCACGATACAAAGACACAGCAGGGAAAAAAAAAATGGTAATTTTTTTCGTTCAACCCACTGTTTGAAGGAAAAAAGAATGTACTCAACTATGTGCAGCGTTAAAGTGCAAAGCCATTACATTTTTCCCAGGGTAGGGGAGAGCTTAGGATATATACTCCCTCAACATTTGACCCATCAAGTGACTTCTAGTGTCAGCCAAGTAGGCTAGACTAGAAGAGTAAGGGGTGATGTAGCAGCTGGGGAGGGGGTTACCAAATTATAGCTTTCCAACGGTTGTAAATAAAGAGAATAGTAAAAACTGAATATTTGTTTTCGGAAAACATTTAAAATGGAAAAAAAAAAATAAAAAAAAAAAGTTAGTCCTTGTGAAAGTTTCTTTACAATACAAAATATTACAGCCTCAAGTCGAATATCTAAAAGTTGGCTTACTACTACTTCATTGATAGTGATTTATTCTTTATCTTAAAGCAGAACTTAAAAAAAAAGGAAAGTTCTACTTTATGTCCTCCTTCGCGTGAACTTTTTCTCAGGTACCTTCACCCACTTCCACTGGAATCACACAGGACAACCTTCTGGGACATGTCACAGGAACTGCAGGGACATAAACACAGTGATGTTCCTGGCTCGTGCCATGCCAACTTTACGGTTGTCTGTTTTTGGAAAAAATACAAAGTGTGACCCCCCTGACATGCCACACGCCGCTGGGTGGATATCCTCCCAGCGGCGGAAGCAAGGTCACCTCTCCCCCTCTGCAATCATCTGGGACACGTCACAGGTCCCAGATGATTGACCGGCCAGTCACGGCTCACGCAGTGCGTGCCCGGCAGTGGCGCCCACAGTGACAATGACGGCGCCGCAAAGAGGGGGGGGGAGAGACGAGCGGGGCTTTGTTCCCCTGCACTGGTAAGTATCCAATTAGTGGCTGCAGTATTTGTAGCTGCTGACTTAATTTATTTATTTTTAAGCGGAACTCTGCTTTAAGCGCTTACTTTTTCTTTATCTGAACACAGAACTGTTATGAGTTGCCAAAAAGCTCCAAATTTGTCCCACCTGCCAAAAAGGACACATTCACCCAGAAATAGTGATTTGCCAATATGCATTTTAGGTAATTTCATTATGGCTTTTAAAGCTTTTTCTTTCAAGAAAGGAGTCCTTTTGTGCCCACTTTAGCACAAAAAGCGATAGATGGTGCGCAATTACACACTGATGTACCCTGACCTTGGAGTTCATATCTTAAGTTTGCCTTGGCTCTTTTGCTACCGTTTGGACAATCCTTCTGTTTAATCTGTGGGGTGTCGTTTTTCTACTTGCAGCTACGTTCAAGGAAGCTTGCTTTACTCCCATGGATCTTAAAGTGGATGTAAACCCAAATCATGAAATTTGAGCTGGGCACTTATCTGCAGTGTTTTCTCATCTCTCTTCAAAGCCCCATGTCCTGTAGCGGTCTCCTATACCATTCTTCTGTTATCAGCCTGATAACTTCTGATAAGTTCTCCGTCAACCGAGATAAAAGCAGTTTGAGTTTTGCGTTAGGGAGGATGCTATAAATAGATTAGCAGAGTGCTTAACTATTCAAGGAACAGCTCTGAAAGTCTCTACCTATGAGGAGAGGGGGTGTGTGCCTTTCCTCCAATCAGCTGTCTTGACTGTATGCGCCGACTTCACTGCAGTGCTGAACAGGAAGAGAAAACCTCCTAACATGATCTGAACTTTCTAAAGAATATATAAAGCTGAAGACAGCAGATATAATACAAAACTTATGTAGGGAGATTGGTTTCATCCCCGTGTATCAACTGCGGCCATTCACTTCAATGGGTATATGTGAGGGTTTACATACAGTTTAAACTTTAGCATTTGCAATTGTAATCAGGAACATCAAGCTGCATAGAGATGGAAGTAAAATATATATATGATCTATTCATAATCTTTTCTAAAGGGTAGAAGCAAATGTGTCCAGGTTATTTTAGATTATATAATTAGCAATAATTAATTTCACACTTGCTTTACTCTGAAATACCAAAGGCATGCAGGTATACAAAACAACTGCTTTTAATTCCATCACTTTTAAAAAAAAAAAAAATATTATATCTGTATGTGTTTGCATGTAAACAAGTGGTACCCACTTTACAATCTAATCCATCAGCTGTTTAAAATACTCTTCGGTTTGAAAAATGTGTAGTCAAAGCAGACTAAACAGCACTGCATATGATATGCTAATTTTGTTAACTAAGCTCTTCTTAGCTAACCACTTGCCTGGCAGCTGATGTATACAAAGTACAGTGACGCATGACTGTTATGGGAACAGCAATCTCTGCTTTGAAGATTTACTTTCTCTTTTTGATCTAAAGGCTTGTCAATTGAGAGCAGTGTTTCTGTTCATTAACTCCACTGAATGGTATACAATTGACAGGTTTCAGAAAAAAAAAAAAAAAAAAAAAAAAAAAGGGCTTAATTATAGCTTACCACTATTTGTTTTACTCATAAAATGTTACTCAACTCACAACACTCCTACTTTGTATTTCCCCTTGATTTATCCAGAACAGTATGGGATTGGCCCCTTACAGCTACAGATTTGGGTTTGTTCTCAATATACATTACTGTACTGTTAAACTGCATTAAGAAACTCAGGAGTTAAAAAGCTGAACATATTTACACTCTAATAAAAAGCTACAAAACTGCACCTGTAAGTAACCTGTCATCTCTAGCTGTGTTTCTTCCGATTCCTGGCTGCTTGAGATTGCACTAATTAGATCTGCACCATTAGAAACCTCTCCCGAACTGCAATCTAACTCCAAAAGAGAATCTCCTTCACTGCCCAGGTTCATGCTGCTGGAAGAATTGTAACATGCAGTTAAAACTGAAAATATTGCTTTCGTTACAAACTAGTATCACAATCCTTCTTGGTTGCTAGGTTGAATACACTATGTGTTCAGCAGGTTTTGTGACCACACTGTTAATATCTTGTAACAGGAGTACAACAATGCATCTATGATTGATAGTAAGGCGTCATTATATATGAACTGTATACAACATAAAAAGTGCTGTGTGCTTATTTAGATTCTGAACCTCACTGACATGACTGATGAAAGATCAATATAGCTTCAATGGTTTTTTGCCATTCACAAAATAGGCAGCAGTGTTAATGCATCTACAGCTTGTTCTTCATATTTACAGGCTTTGAAAGATGCAGAAAGTTGCATTTTAAACAGCAGTGTTTACATAAAAGCAGAAAGAGCATTGCTGATACAGCACCAGCAGAGTTGTGCTTCAATAAAGAAGAATTGTCATTGCAATAGGCTGTAAAAAAAAAAAATTGTCAAACAGTAAAAAAAACGATCAATAGAAAATCCCATTGCACATGGCATGCAATTATCACAGGTTGTCTGTATTTATACAGGCCTCTCCCTATGACCAATCATAACGATCATGTTATACCTGATTACCAGTAACAGTGATCAGCTGACAGTGGTCAGACAATGCACCCCACAATCCACCGATCATGGGTGCAATGCTTTTCAGGCTTCTGTAGAAAAAATAAATGCACTTTTTTTTCCTGCGAAAATATGTGCATTTTTTTTCCTTTAAAAAGGTGAACTTGACCCTTAATAGTTGATATTTCAGATGGGTTCAAAGTGTGTTTTTTGAAGCGCCGCAAGAATCAAAATTCAGGTCGCGGAAAATGGGAACCACAAACGCCCTAATCAATATTCAAAATATTGGACCAAGTCCAGTAGTATTAAAGTGAATTTGTCGTGTGTAATACTAATTATATATATATATATACATATACACATATATATTAGGGGTGCAACAGATCAAAAAACTCGGATCAGAGTCACGGATCGGATCATTTTTCGGATCAGCAAATAATAATTAAATTCCGCCACCATATAGTCCCCACTGTAATATCCACGTCATCTCCCCCACTGTAGTATCGCCGAGTATTGGCAGGGCATCGCCGAGTATTGGCAGGGCATCGCAGAGCATTGCAGTTTGTTTACAAGTGATCGCTCCGTCATTTGACGGAGCGATCACATTGTAAACAGTGGCCGGGTGTACCAAGATGGCCGCCGCTCCGGAGCTAGGTCGAAGCCGCAGCCTTTCCTAAGGCCGCCGGGTGTACCAAGATGGCCTACGCTCCGGAGCTAGGCCGAAGCCTTTCCTAATAAATTTATATATATATATATATATATATATATATATATATATATATATATATATATATATATATATATATATATATATATATATATATATATATATATATATATATATATATATTATTTATTACACACACACCTGGGTTATGCTGCTGCCTTCAGGTGAATGGACACTGGCCCAAAAAAATTAAATAAAAGGAATCCTCCATGCTTTCACAACTGTTCCCAGCTAAGCTTCAGTTTTGTAGCACGCAATGAGGAATACAAGCAAGAGATCTGTGTCCTGTGATGTACAGGTAAATAAAATCTTAAACTTCATAATTGTACACCACAGGACACTGTAGGGATCAGAGTAATTCCAATTGACCAAAGCCCTCACATGCCAGCCAAATTCACAGACCACTATACCAGCTGCGTGGGCACTGACAGCTCATCACTGATGGAGGTTAAGTATTTCAACTTTTCTGAAAAGGTGAACTAACCCTTTAAAGAGACAGGTGCATTCTCCAACAAGATGGCAGATGCTAAACAAAGCCAGACACACAAAGGAGGTACACTTTTTTAACAAGGTCCTCAAACTCACAAATAAGTACTCACAAACTTAACCACCAGGCAGAGACTTGGCCGAGGCAACGCCAGAGGCCCTGGAAAGCACTTTAATGCTAACTTTTACCAGACCAGGGCCTGCAAAGCACAACACAAGGAACCAAGTTACTGAAGCACACCATCAGGTGGGCCCCACAGTGTCCAACGGAGTCAGAGTACAGTTCTCCAAAGCTAGGCTGCCATGCTGATACCAGCTCAAGCTGCTATGTAGTAAGAAATGTTGGAGGATAGCTGGACAAAAAAAAAAAAAAAAAAATGAGGATGGCTTTAGTAGAAATGGTTATACTAAACTGGTTTACATTTTGATTGCATCCAATGCGCCTGGTAGGCAGCAATATAACCATAAGATTACGACTTCCTGTGTCCTTCGGTACAGATGTCTCCAACCTGTGGGCCGCGGTACCTCTGCTGCCAGGCCGCGGAGGAGACAAGTAATGTCAGCAGTGTGGTGGCGGGGGGCGAGAAATGACATTGTTCCACACTTACTTACAGGAGTGCAGCCCTGACGAGAGAGAGCGAGAACGAGAGAGAGAGCGAGAACGAGAGAGAGCGAGAACGAGAGAGAGCGAGAACGAGAGAGAGCGAGAACGAGAGAGAGCGAGAACGAGAGAGAGAGCGAGAACGAGAGACTACGGTTTTCCATATCCCTGTAAAATGTGTTCAACAATCAAATTTAAAATTTTTTTTACCTTTCTAAACTACTCGCTGATGCCACACTGTGCAAGGGAGTTCCACATCCTTACCACTCTTAACAGTTAAGAACCCCTTATCCAATTTAACCTAGGTTCACATTATTGCGGTGTGGTCAACCCAGCAATCCATGCACGTTTTCTGCACCACATCCAAATTGCACTGCCCTTGCGCGCTTCAATGAGAGTCAGTGCAATCTTAACAGTTAGTTTTCCCGCACTGGATCACTTGGTACTTTTGTCTTCTGGCTGCAGTGCAGTTTCAAAATTGGTTCATGCAATATGCAGGTCCAAAAAGGTGTTCAAAATAAATGAGCTCAAATCGCACAGACTTGCATTTGAACTGCACAGGAACATGATGCAGTTCCTATGCATTTGAAATGCGGTTTGTAGTGTGAACAGAGGCTCAAGAATTAACCATTTTTCGTCCAACTTCATGCCATCTCTCACCGCCCGCCCTCACTCATTTCTCTCTCGCATGTGCCTGCGTTTCACCTGCAGCTAGTTTACCCGCACTGAGGAGAGCCTGACAGCGTTGTACCTGGCTGCAAGTACTCTGCAATGCTGGAGGGAGGGATCTTGATTTTACATGTAAATAAATAAATGACAAACTGCCATTTTTTGGGTGGCAGCCAGGTAACTGTGGCAATCCCCATGATGCTAGAAGGCTGCGTGGCATGTGACATCCGCCACCAGGTGCCGGGATGTCACTTGCCACCAGGTGCCAGGGATGTCACTTGCCACGCTGCCTGCCACCAGATGGGGGGGGATGTCACTTTTGGGTAGCAGGCAGCGTGGCAAGTGACACGCTCAAGGCTCCCACTGATTCTGCATTATGGCGAGTTGAACTATTTTATATTACAATGTAATAATAGAAATAATGCGTTTCAATCATCCCGACACTATACAAACTATGGCGCCGGGATGATTGAAGCACTAAAAACCAGCCATTGCTTTGACAAACTGTCAGCGAAAAATTGCTTACCCCCCCCAATAAATGTGCTTTACCGCTGTTCAGCATAAATAGACCAAACATTTCTGATTGCTTTTTTTTTTTTAGTTACTGCACACTATCCTGCGGTCCGGCAAACACAGACCAAACATTTCTGACTTTAAGGTCTAACACCAACACTTTTTACACTGCTTTACTGAATCGCTTAGACTTACCATAGACTAAAATCTCGAGTAGAGAATGAGTCTTGCCCTCATTCACATGACCCAAATCTATTGCAATCATCTTGCAGACATGGTCAAAACATGTGCTATAAACACATTATTGCCCTTTTTCTTACATTGTGCAAAGCCTTCTGATCAAAAGTCATGGCTGAAATTGTTGCGTTATCTACAAATATCAGTTTATGTATGGTCATCCTAGGGGCAATTCTGTGAATTGTGCTTAATACAGCAAAACCTTGGATTGCAAGCATGCTTGTAATCCAAAGCACTTGTATATGAAAGCGAATTTCCCCATAAGAAATAATGGAAACTCAAATGATTCGTTCCACAACCATTTATTCATAAGTTCATAGTCCATATAAAAAGATAGCAATGTGATAGGTTGTGCAACTATTAAATGACCATCCACAAATGGAAGCCTCCAACAAGGGGATTATAAGTAAAATCCAGCAGGAGCTACAGAGTATAAGAGAGAAGAGAGGTGCCTCCAAGTGTAGCAATATGGTTACATTTAATGAAGGTACAACATTTAGCAACTCACATGGTTGACGATTAAAAGAGGCACATCTAAGTATGCGGGCATCCGGGGTAAAGCTGTCTGCAATCGTGACCAGAAAGACTACCCTGAAGTAGAGCAATCTGAAAGCGAGGCTTGAAACGCTCGTGGAGAGCAGCATGGAAGGGACAACATCAATGGACGTGAGGAGGATGGTCTATGTTGACATCTTTACCCCAGATGCCTGCATACTTAGATGTGCCTGTTTTAATCAACCATGTGAGTTTGTACCTAAATGTTGTACCTTCATTAAATGTAACCATATTGCTACACTTGGAGGCACCTCTCTTCCCTTTTATACTCAGTTGTGACATGACACTACTTGTATATCAAGTCAAAATTTATTAAAATATTTTGCTCGTCTTGCAAAACGCTCTTAAACCAAGGTTTACTTAAGCGCTAGTGAGAATTAAAATCAGAGGACCATTAGTGTTTCAAGATGGCCAAATGATACAGCTGCAAACCCATAAGAAAGTGCTCCCACACGTGAGTGATATGTTAAAAGTACACAAATAAATGTGTGATGAGTGCGCTTGTATCAACCTTAAAACAAAATGCAAAAAACCTGTACAACACTTAGAATATATAGTGTATACACCGTAATTAATAAAAACCTGTGTAGTGCAGTGATTTAAAATACGCTTTTAGACCTCCAATTGTTGTTTGGATAGAGGGTTAAAATAATGGATATAAATGTGTCAAGTTTCTCCTATAGATCCTGAAACATTTTTGGTGATTATCCTGAGTTTATTTAATGAGGCACTTGAATGATTGCTGGTGAGAGGTATCAATTACCTATTGCTCAATGTAGAGCTGGTGCCAATAAATGAACAATTATTTGAGTATATAAAAATAGGGTAAATTAATGCATAAATAACTGCTGTCTTTGTTACAGCCACCGATGCTCAAATTAATGAAGAATATTTCTATGCATTTACCCGGTATCCTACCAGGCTGAATCAATCTGTATCATTACATGCAGAAAAAGGAGATTGAATGCAGGAAGTTGCTGCTCACAATATGAATGGTGCACAAGTAAAAGGAGAAAAAAAGACAAAAGGAAAAAAAAACTGACACTTTCCTTTTCTGCTGACACCTCCAGGTGCTGTTCGTTTTCTGTCTTTTAAGCTGTGCTTACAGGCACTTCCAGTCAGTTTGCATATGGGGAGAGAAAGAAACATACACCATTGCGCAGTATTTCCTAAAAAGAAATGTGTGTGTGTGCTGTGACCAGTGAGCGGTAATCTACTCACATACACCCGGTAATGGTACAGCGATAGCCGAATGCTTGTCAGGCTTTTTTGCTACAGGGCTGGATGCCCTGCTCGTCCACACTCTGCGTGCTGCGGTGATGTCACTAGGCTCCTCCTCCCGACGCGTTGCATTACAGTCACGTAACGTTTTCAAGGGATCTTGAAAACGTTACGTGACTGTAATGCAACGCGTCGGGAGGAGGAGCCTAGTGACATCACCGCAGCACGCAGACGCAGAGTGTGGACGAGCAGGGCATCCAGCCCTGTAGCAAAAAAGCCTGACAAGCATTCGGCTATCGCTGTACCATTACCGGGTGTATGTGAGTAGATTACCGCTCACTGGTCACAGCACACACACACATTTCTTTTTAGGAAATACTGCGCAATGGTGTATGTTTCTTTCTCTCCCCATATGCAAACTGACTGGAAGTGCCTGTAAGCACAGCTTAAAAGACAGAAAACGAACAGCACCTGGAGGTGTCAGCAGAAAAGGAAAGTGTCAGTTTTTTTTTCCTTTTGTCTTTTTTTCTCCTTTTACTTGTGCACCATTCATATTGTGAGCAGCAACTTCCTGCATTCAATCTCCTTTTTCTGCATGTAATGATACAGATTGATTCAGCCTGGTAGGATACCGGGTAAATGCATATTAATATTCATTAATTTGAGCATCGGTGGCTGTAACAAAGACAGCAGTTATTTATGCATTAATTTACCCTATTTTTATATACTCAAATAATTGTTCATTTATTGGCACCAGCTCTACATTGAGCAATAGGTAATTGATACCTCTCACCAGCAATCATTCAAGTGCCTCATTAAATAAACTCAGGATAATCACCAAAAATGTTTCAGGATCTATAGGAGAAACTTGACACATTTATATCCATTATTTTAACCCTCTATCCAAACAACAATTGGAGGTCTAAAAGCGTATTTTAAATCACTGCACTACACAGGTTTTTATTAATTACGGTGTATACACTATATATTCTAAGTGTTGTACAGGTTTTTTGCATTTTGTTTTAAGGTTGATACAAGCGCACTCATCACACATTTATTTGTGTACTTTTAACATACATATTGTAATGCTGCCAATGAAATATTTCACAACTCACCTTTGCAAATCCATCTGCCTTTGTGCTGTCTTTTTGGCTGCTTGATCGTGTTTTGGTACTTTTGCGTTGCCCACCTCATTTCCTGCTGGGCTATCTTGATTGGCTGATGCCCTCTTCCGCCCTCTCCCTGATGGCTTGCTTGGGTCATCATTTTTTGCTGCGCTACCCTGAGATGCAGACTTTGGAGGTCTCCCCCTTCTAGGCTTTGGTGGAGGTGCCTGGATTACATCATCTGGTTTCTTCTCTTCTGAATCCTTATGAATATTTTCTGCACCCGGTGATGGCGCTGACCTTTTTTTTACTCGCTCTGAACCAAGGTTAGGTGTTGTAGACGGATCTGAATTTACCTCCTGAAAAGATAGGCTTCTAGTTAGAAAACCTGCTACAAACCTTTCAAAAAGTATAAAAATACAGTTTACAGATAAACTTCAGGTCACACATAGATGAGGTTTTACCAGCCTGTGACAGGACAATGAAGGGGAAACAAGAGATTGATGAGGTCACCTTTCTGCTCTCCCTCCTGTCAGCACCGACCGTACACTGCAGGACATTTTGGTTGAGAGGTTGAAATCAAATAAAATGATTTCACCATTCACATTTAGGCCTCTTGCACACTGCAGCTTGAAAAAGCTCAGTACAGCAGGTTTTTTTTTTTTACTGAGCTAAAAATGTAGCTTATTATTTACAATGTGTGAACAAGCTCCCAAATATTCCTCAGAAAAAAAAAAAAAAAGGAAAATCTGCGTTCCCGGCTAGTAAATCTGCTCATACGACCACAAGTAGTGAATGGATTTTTCCTAGGAAAATATTGTGCGTGCAAATGTGCTAAATCCACGCATACATATGCGCAAATGCGCGCAAAACACCTAAGATTACAGCGAAAAAAGCATAAGCTCAAACATCAGTACCGTGTGCAAGAGGCCTTAAAAGTACATCTTTATTAAATACACTTGTTTTATTTTTATATCTGCTTGGAGATCAAAGTTTATAGTAATATGTATATAATAATGAGCAAGCAGCACTGTACCTTATATACGCTATTATAGTATTGCAGCCAAATTGTCATTTTCAGTTTCTCACTTGAGATTCTACCTCCACTCCTTCATTTAGCAGAAGAGAGCATACTGTACTAGCAACACCACATATTGGTGTTTAAAGTGGTAGGGGGCGCTGATAAAGTGCTAACAAAAAAAGATTACTAAATGGTATACATTAATGACGAACCAAGTACAATAAAGTGCATAGTGCTATTACATGAATCCAACTAAATAGTGATAAATTCATTAATCCAATAATCAATCCAAAGTCCATTAGTATGGTTTGTGTTGTGAACCTTAGCCGTGCACCGTCACCAAGGCAAATCTTCACCAAGGCAAATTGCCTCCTCACCAGATACATGATTTCTAACTAAAAAAGGTCACAACAGGCTGTGAGTAAAACTCAGTGGGCTTGCTGATCTGCCAATGAAGCTGTATCTGGAAACCTTTAGGATCCTCCTCTCCACCATAGGTGAACCATTAAGAATTCCCCCCCCCCCCCCCCCCACAAAAATTTTCGGTCCTTTGTTTTATTTAGCAAAAAATAAAAAACCCAGCAGCAATTAAATACCACCAAAAGAAAGCTGTGTGAAAAAAAATGATAAATTTAAATAGGGTACACTGTAGCATGACCATGCAATTGTCATTCAAAGAGTGACAGTGCTGAAAGCTGAAAATTAGTCTGGACAGGAAGGGGGTTTAAGTGCCCAGTAAGCAAGTGGTTAAACTGCATTTGTGTTGATGCCATTAGTATGATGTTAAAGGCCAAAACCACATGCCCTTACAAAAGCTGTAATTGCAATTCTAGGCTGCCTAGCAATGAAGTAGACAAAATATTAATATGTTAGTCTTTTTTAGACATGAAGCACAGCAGATAAATAAAGGTCAAAACAGAAATGATGAATTTACCTTTGTCTTAACAGAATCCACTTTAACTGGAGTTACAGAAATTCGGACTGGATTTTCTTCATTTTCACTAACCCCAGTTTCAGACACTTCAGAACTCTCAATCCTAAAGTTAAAAAGGAAGAAAAATAAATTAAAAAAAAAAAAAAAAAAAAAAAGGGTACACGATACGATGTTTGTAATTTTGAGTCTCAGGACTAACCTAGATATAAGATAGGATAGATATCTATCTTAGCCTAGCCTACCTGCATGTTTCATCGTACAGGAAGTTGGAACACAGAATCAAAAAGAAAGGGATTTGGAGGAGGCCCGGGCAAAAGTAGGTACTTTATTTTTTTAACCACTTCAATACCGGGCCTATTCTGCCACTCCTCTCCTACATGTAAAAATCATAATTGTTTTGCTAGAAAATTACTCAGAACCCCCAAACATTAGGTTTTTTTTTTTTTAGAAGACACCCTAGGGAATAAAATTGCAACTTTACCTCGCACGGTATTTGCACAATAATTTTTCAAATGCCTTTTTTTGGAAAAAAAAAAAAACAGTTTCATGAATTAAAAAACAGTAAAGTTAGCCCAATTTTTTTTCTATAATGTGAAAGATAATGTTACGCCGAGTAAATGGATACCTAACATGTCACGCTTTAAAATTGCACACACTCATGGAATGGCGCCAAACTTCGGTACTTAAAAATCTTCATAGGCGACGTTTTACATTTTTTTAAAAGGTTACCAGTTTAGAGTTACAAAGGAGGTCTAGTGCTAGAATTGTTGCTCTAACGCACGCGGCGTTACCTCACATATGTGGTTTGAACGGCGTTTACATATGTGGGCGGGATTTGCCTGTGTTCGCTTCTGAGCACGAGCTACCAGGGACAGGGGAGTTTTATTTTGACACTTTTTTTACATTTAATTTTTTTTGATCACTTTTACTCCTATTACAAGGAATGTAAACATCCCTTGTAATAGGAATCTATCGTCACAGGTCCTCTTTATGGAGAGATGTGGGGTCAATAAGACCCCACATCTCTACTCCAGGCTGTAAAGCATGAGATCGAAGAAAAAAAAAAAAAAAAAAAAAAAAAACACACAGATCTCATGCTGACAGCCGCGATCAGGCTTTGTTTACATGCGGGGTCCGGGCCTAACGTCAAAACGTCGCGCCCGGGTCTCCGACAGTCAGAGATGACTGGTGACCATTAGGTCACCGGAAATCTCTATGGTCGCCATCTGGCACGCGAGAGCCCGGAGAGGCAACGGATGTCGGCAGGAGGGGGGGGGGGGGGGGGGGGGGGGGGTCCCCTCCCGTCGCCTATAAGAATGATCAAGCGTCGGAACTGCCGTTATGATCATTCTTATTGTGCGCAGTATTGCCACCTGCAAATAATATCTGAATGGTGCCTGTAGCTGCAGGCATCATTCAGATATCTCCGCACAAAGTCAAGGAGGTCATATGACGGTGAGCATATTGAAGTGAAGTGGTTAAACTCCCTTTTTTTTTTTTTTTAAATCATACTTAGCTGGATGCAGCATCGGTATGATGCTGTCATCTGTCCCCGCCAGCTCTAACACCGAGAACCAAACACAGACGATCGCTTGATTCTCACAGCCCTGTGATCAGAGAGCTGCTGACTGTCAGTCACCGGCTCTGCCCCCCCCCCCCCCCCCCCACACACACACACACACACACACACACCACCACACACACACACACACACACTCACTGGAGCGATGGGCAGTGAAGGGGGCAGCTTGCTGAAAGCCTGATCCAGGTGCCCGTCCAGGCAATGGGTGGATCCCATCCATATGGATGCGATCCTTCGAGACTGTACCAGCTCTGACTTCAGCCTGCTGTCTGCTGAAAACTGGTCACAGTAGTGCAGAAAGAACTGCACTCCTGTGATCCACTAGAGAAGTACAGCCAAAACAAGCTTTGGCTTGTACTTCAAGAATACATGTGTGAATAATATTTTATGTCACTTTGAAGTGGTATTAAACCCCAAAATGTAATAGACTGCAGCTTACCAATCAGATATGGTGGCTGCATTAGCTTTATTTTAAGCTCCCCCCCCCCCCCCTCAGTTTTTACTTGGTAATCTGGCCAGTAACACCTCCTGTTTTAAAGTTCCTACATTCTGGAAGAAGGAGCACAGAGGTACCTTAATAAAAGCTGATCAATGTAAGCACCTGTCAGTGGTAAATAGCTCAACCATATAATCTGCAGGACAAAATGTTTTGTTGAAAAACAGCAGACTGGCTGGATCACTAGGTGAAAATAAAGGAAAGCCTAAAGAAGAAAACTAGAACAGTCACCACATCTAAGAATTGGTAAGCTGCAATTTAACAAATTGTGTTGTGTGATCTTCTGAACTGCTTTATTCCCTCCATACAAGACAATGAAAATCCAGAAGCAGCTTGATGCAGCTTAAGTTGTCAAATGCAAATCAGTAGCAGGCAATGAATGGGGTCTGACGTTACCACGCACCAGCTGGCTGGCTTGAGATGCAGCTGTGAGGTCTTATCGAATATACAGTTTTTTTGGATGTCAGCTGTTTAGCATTTTATTGGAATACAGAAATCTAGATCTTAGTACTGCACCATGAAGTCTTGTTTCTGCCTTTCATAAAAAGCTCCATGAGCGACTTTACCCTGACAAGGGTCCCACGAAGCATACTGCACTAGTTGGAGAGTTGTCTCTGGAGGAGAGGATTCTGATATTGGCTGAAGGGATGAACACAGTCCCTGGTTGATTGATCCCTCCTGCATATGCCTATATGATCTCTATAACCTGAGATCCAACAGATCTGGTAAGCGACCATTCGGTCTTTCAAATTTGGCTGTTTGGTTGCCCCTCTTGAAATGTGGGGTGAATAGAGTAATCGTTACAATTGCTACTTTTGTTTCATTTAAACACGAATATTTTGGTTGCGCATTTATATATTTGTTACACGTATTAGCTGAATATTCAGGTTATTTGTAGCACTATTGTCCTTTGCGTTTTACGTTATGTTTTTTTTTTTATTAACAGATATACTTAATTTTGTTTCACCGTCCTTTATCAATATATTTATTTCTAAATACAAGTATATGCACATTTGGTAGAGGGTTAGCGCGGATATTTCACCTTATACAATGAATGGGTGGGCAAGCACAGGAAGACCAGCTGCTTGTTTACAATAGGGGAACCCATATTGTAACCAAACATTAACTTAGCTTAGTTTCTCAAGACTGGTCATTTGGGGCCACCATGCAATATCTGCCACTTTATCAGTAAAGCACCTGAAAAAAGTCAATATGTATGAATTTACCTTTGCCGTACAGAGTCAGATTCAGAAATAATGCTGGTGTTACTTCCAACGTCTGATCCGGTATTTCTGTGGTAAGGCCGCCTGCCAGTAGCTGATAGAGGCTTGTTTAGAGCACCAAGAACTGAGGTTGGCTTTGGCTAGAAAAGCAGTAGATTGTTAAGCAAACAGTTTATCTTTCAAACACCTCGGAATAGAGTTACTTAAAGTAAATGCCTCAACAGACACAATCACATTTCCCATATGTGTGTTCAAATAAAAACCCCCGTTGGAATGAGTTATAATCCTGCAGAAATTCCAGCAAAATATTAAAAAAGTGATTTGTAGTCATTAAAGTCCTGGATTTACGGCTTAATTTTAAAGTGGCGTTTCCAAAAAAAAGAAACAATAGCTTAAAATTCATAAAAAAAAAAAAAAAAAAAATGTTACTCACCTCTAAAGGCCTGTTGCTAGGGGGTCCCTCGTAGTCTGCCTCCTTCAGTGCCAAGGCACTGACATCACTTCCCCTCGCTGCAGTCAGTCATCTGGGACGCGTGACAGGTGACGGCGCTCGTGCATGCGCAGTGGGTGCACGGCTGTGAAGCCACAGCCGGGTGCCCACAGCAAGAATGCCGGCGCCGCAAACGGAGTGGGGGGGGGGGGGGGTTCGTTCCCCCGCATCGCTGGACCCTGGGACAGGCAAGTGTCCGATTATTAAAAAAAAGTCAGCAGCTGCAGTATTTGTAGCTGCTGACTTTTAAAAATATTTTTAAGGGGCACCCCACTTTAAACAGCTATTTATCATTAGTTTGTGTCTTCTATATTAACCTAAAGTCCAGCTTTAACCACTTTATGACCAGCGCACACACAGATGTACGTCGGCAGAATGGCACGGACAGGCAAATGGGCGTACAGGTATGTCCCTTTGAATTTTCCGCCATGCCATTCTAGTGCGCGCCCGTGGCGAGCTCCGCGAGTCGGGTCGCGGTTGGCCGCGGACTCGATCGCCGTGGGATACCTGCGATCGCCTCACGTAGAGTCAGAACGGGAAGATGCTGATGTAAACAAGCATCTCCCCGTTCTGCCTAGTGACATTGTCACTGATCAGCTCTCCCTGTAAATCGGGAGAGCTGATCAGTGTAGTGCAACACACAGCCCCTCCCCCTGACAGTTGGAACACATCCCTAGCACACTTAACCCCTCACCGCCCCTAGTGGTTAAACCCTTCACTGCCAGTGTAATTTTTACAGTAATCAGTGCAATTTAATCGCACCGAGCGCTGTAAAAATTACAATGGTCCCAAAAATGTGTCAAAATTGTCCGATGTGTCCGCCATAATGTCGCAGTCACAATAAAAATCTGATCGCCGCAATTACTAGTAAAAAAAAATATATAATAAAAATGCTATAAAACTATCCCCTATTTTGTAAATGTTATAACTTTGCGCAAACCAATCGCTTATTGGGAGTTTTTTTACCAAAAATATGTAGAAGAATACGTATCAGCCTAAACTGAGGAAAAAATATTTTCATATATTTTTGGGGGATATTATAGCAAAAAGTAAATAATAAATGTGTTTTTTCCAAAATTGTCACTTTCTGTTTATAGCGCAAAAAAAACCAAAAAAAAAAAACAAAAACGCAGAGGCGATCAAATACCACCAAAAGAAAGCTCCATTTGTGGGGGGGAAACGTCAATTTTGGTAGCCACGTCGCACAACTGCGCAATTGTCAGTTAAAGCGACGCAGTGCCGAATTGCAAAAAGTGGTCTGGTCTTAAGCCAGCAAAATGGTCCGGTCTGAAAGTGGTTAAAAAGAAACTAGGTTACAGGTAAACTAAATCTGCTACCTTCCTTTATCTTCCAGGGACTTCACCGGCAAGCTATTCCCATTGATGCTTTAACCGAGACAAGATAAATCGATTCAACTCCCAGCATTTAAACTTAAAAACTAACTTGAGTCCTCCAAAGCACAACACTGTATGAGCATATCTCCCTGTGTATGCAATTCCTCCTCTGCTTTAAAGAATCTTTACTGGAGTTCACAGCTCTTATATGAACAGAAACCATCTACACCTTTAAACATGGAACATTAATTTTTCTAAACTTTGTCGAATGTAAAGTTGTCAATCTTACCTTTCCTGTTAGTAGATGAACCCTTGTCTCCTCAGATATGCAGCTCTTATCATTGATAAATTCCTAGGGAACAAACAAAAAAAAAAAAAAAAAATTAAAGATGTATTTTTGTACTAGCTGTAGATTCCTTTACTTGCAGTCAATTGAGCATAAGTTTAGGTTGAAAGTAGAACTACAGGAATTATCTTTTTTGCAAACTTACATTGGTCCTTGATCAAAGTGGAAACCCACTGGGTATAAATGAAAATCACTGCAGTAGCCTGTGGTATATACAGTGATTGCCATGATCTTTGCATGCTGCTCCAGGGGTTTCCCCTCTGCACCACTGTTCATAGAACACCTTGTATTTTTTCCAATGAAGGCGTTTTCTGATTGAATAATGTGGAGAACCTGATATGTGCCACAACTCTCCAATTCATCAAAATTATGGTGGTGTTGAGCTACTGGGCGAGTGATCCTATACAAAGAAGATGTCTAGGTCACAGCACCTTGATGGTTGCAAGTACGGTAGACAACTAGAGAGTGTAACTAACCCCATCAGCCGCCCAGGTATCAAATATGGTCACTAAAAACTATAACCAATGTTTGCAAAAAAATTAAAACATGGAGTGGAGATCTGCTTTCAAGTGGCATGAAACTTAGCATTAAAACAATTATATTGCAGCTTGCCTATTCTTAGATGTGATGGCTGCATTTGTTTTCTTTAGGTTCTCCTTTACTTTCATCTAGTGATTTAGCCAGTAAGACATTTTTTTCAACAGAAAAAGCAGTGCAAATGCAGCAGTCAAGAGTGTTGAGGCAAACCATTTAGCACGGACATGGGTTCATACAATGATCAGCTTGTTGTTCATGTTGATGGCATGGCACTGCTTGTGTAACTGCAGTGTGAACTGGAGTTGTGCTCCAATTTGGTGGTGTATTTAAATCTGCTAGTCCATCCAACACTCCCATTCCCTTAGACTGACAACGCTGCTGTCCAAAAGTAGCCCTGGGCTCATTTATCTAGAGTAGGGACACCCTAAGGGCTTGTGCACATGGGGCGCTTTCAGGGGTCAAGTCCTGGGAATAAAAAAAAAGTGTGGCTAAAAAAGGCTTAGCGCTTCTTCAAAAGAAACATTTTGTACACAAGGACCACTAACATGTCCTATACTCCACAACCTGATCTGATGGGAAGCTGTGCACTGATTGACTTTGTAATGCTGCTGCCAATTTACATTGCCTATAACAGCCAAGGCAAAATTAGCAATTAATGTAGAACATGCACAGTAGCTAGCCTTTAGCGAAAGAAGTTTCTGCAAGAGGGAAAGCCTTGACCCGGCCACTCAAGTGCAACCGCACAAGCCAAGTTGGAGAGGTCTGACATCTAGGGTTCCAAAAAAAATAAAAAAAACACATGAACTGCAGCTTCAGGATTTCAAAATGATATGCCCAAGGCCTCTTGCACATGATACTCCGGTTTGAGCATCTACTTTTTCTTGGCATGCATTTTCACATATATGCGTTTGCGCACGCAAAATTATTCTTGTGGTCTTTCTGCACAATATGTAAATAAGCATTTGCACGCATAAATTATCAAACAAAAAAGCTGATTTTTTTACCGAAGAATGCACATTGCTTGTTTACGCACCTGTGCGCATAGGCACATTACAATTAATGGGCTGTATTATAGCTCAGAGGAAAAAAAAACACCGTACTGAGCTTCTAAAAAAGCATCAAAAAGCTATTTAAATTAAGGCTAAACATTCATGTTTCTAAATGCTTTAATATAAAGCATACCAGATAATATTACCTTATCAGGTGGAGTATAAAATCTAGCTGGCAACATTGGTTCCTTAGGACTTTCTAGATGCATTGTTGTGATTTTGCTGTTCATAACGCATAGAGCCACATCACAGACCGTATACAATTTCTAAGGAAAAGCCAGAAATGTGAATAATTTATAACTCATCAACACTTGTTTCAGTGTAACACTGAACTGTACACAAATCACACAATGCAAAACCAACATGCTTCTTTTGTCAGTAAATGTCAGTGTCTAATCAGGCATGCGTTCATTACCAATACTAGTCAGGTGTATTAACATAATGTTAGCCTCAGGCAGTGGCTGGAACTCCCACTCAAATTCAGGCTTCACTGGCCAAAGATTGCAGTGCGACAGTCTGCAAATCTGCTCATTCATCCAGTCTGTCTATAGGATTCATTCAAAACACTTTTAAAACACCTTTACTGACAGACCATCTTTCTCCACATCTCAAGTGCTCACGTAGACCCAGAAGGCATTGGATCAAGCAGCCAAAATTCACACAGATGTGCCTAAGAGAATTTCTGCAGATGTTTAGCTAAATTTATGGGCATATATATGAACAGAATCACTGAGTGACCCCACCTAGAGAGAGCAAGAGCGAGACAAAAAAAAAAAAAAAAAAAAAAGTTTGGAAAAAATGAATAAATCGCTGTGCAAATACCGTGGTGACAAAAAGTTACGCCAGCCATTTTATTCCTTAGGGTCTCTGGGAAGTTTCTAGAAAATAAAAATTATGATTTTTACATATAGGAGCGAAGTGCCAGAATTGGTCCGGATGGGAAGTGGGTAAACAGCGGTACTTATGTTAGATATTACAAATCTGTCCACGTAATCCTCCAAGACCAGCAAATATGTGCAAACATATATAAAAATAATGTATAACTGGGATAAACTCTAAAAATTATGGTAAAATATTCATATCTCCAAACGCGTATATAAGCTTAGGACCGGCATATATTCAGGAGCAAATCGTATGTGAGACAGACTAAACAGCTGGATTATATTGCAAGGATTCTCTTCCACAAGCAGTGGTTTAAGCGGGGAGCATCGACAATTAAAAAAAAAAAAAACTATTAGATAAGCACCCGAATGAACACAACATACAGGAATATACAATGTAATACTGACAAAATCTCTCACACACACACACAGTCTTCTTTCAACCTTGCCTTGTGTGTGTGTGTGTGTGTGTGTGTGTGTGTGTGTGTGTGTGTGTGTGTGTGTGTGTGTGTGTGTGTGTGTGTGTGTGTGTGTGTGTGTGTGTGTGTGTGTGTGTGTGTATAAAACTTAATTTCGATCTTTGTTGAGAACACTTGGATTGAGAGAGTTCAAGATGTATACTACTGTGCAAAAGTTTTAGACCGGTGTGAAAAAAAAAAAAAATGCTGTAAATTAAGAATACTTTCAGAAAAAGAAGTGTTATTGATTTAGCAACAAAAACGGAAAGTACATTTAAACAGAGGAGAAATCCAAATCAATATTTGGTGTGATCACCCTTTGCCTTCAAAACCACATCAATTCTTCAAGGTACACTTGCACACAGTTTTTGAAGGAACTTGGCAGGTAGGTTGTTCCAAACATACTGGAGAACTAGCCACAGATCTTCTGTGAACGTAGGCTTCTTCAAATCCTTCTGTTACTTCATGTAATCCCAGATAAACTTAATGTTGAGATTAGGGAACGGTGGGGGCCAAACCACTTCCAGGAATCCTTGTTCTTAACACTGAACATAGTTCCCAATGACATTGGCTGTATGTTTGGGGTCATCATCCTCCTGAATAAATTTGGAGCCAATCCTGTGCCTCCCAGATGGTATGGTATGATAAGCATCTGTATAGCTCAGCATTGAGGACTGAGTGGGACTAAACATCCAACTCCATTTGCAGAAATGCTACCCCAAACTTGCAAGGGGTCTCGACTATGCTTCACTATTGCCTGTACGTTGTACACCACTATTACGGAATTGTCTGACTGGGTCTAGTTAAGATGGCCCTCCAACAGGATGGTCCATATTGATTAGGAGACAAGACTCCTCTGACCAGGTCCTCTGCACTAACAAGTGCCCAGGACTCATCTCCTGTTCTAGAGGGTGGGACTACTTGTGAGGATCATCCAAAAAAAAAAAAAAAAAGGAAGGAATTTACAGATTCCACAGCTGGATTCCTAAGCTACCAAGCCAGGGACAACTTGGCTCTCTGTGTCAACCCAAACTTTTCTGCCCAGGGACTGAATAAACTTGAATAGGAGGGCATCAAAACAGGTTGTGTAGGGGTCTGACAGACAAAGCATAGAAGATGCCGATATGCAGGAAAACCAGGGGGCATATAGGTAGTTGTCCAAAAAAATCTAGAATAGTCCCCCTGGTGAAGGGAGGTGATAATCGACTTGGTGGATTCTATTCAGAATTTGTGAGCCCTATTGAAGACATTTAGAGTTATAGGATTCAGATCCAAGATTGGGCGAACGTCACCTTTGGGTTTAGGTACTGAAGAGGTTGGCACAAAACCCCAGAAACTGTTGTACAACAGGAACTGGAAGTGATAAACCTTGAAGGGGTAGGGGAGAAAAACTTTAGCATGTTGGAAACCACCTCCCCCCACCCAATAACCTGAGATGCAAAATGTCCATGTTTCAAAGAACAAAAGATAACACCCATTAATGGAGGAAGACTTCAACTCCTCAGAGGCAAGTTCATCCAGCAAGAACTGGAGCAACTCAGACAGGCTCAGAGGCCTTGGGAAGATCAGATAGAATTATCTGCAGAGGAAGGTGCAGGAGCAGTCACAGCCTCTGTGACCAGAGTCCACAAATAACTAGGTGATTTGGGCCATAAAGTCTTGTATGACTGTAGTAAAAACCTCAGCCAAAAAAGCAGAGGGGCCGGTCACATCCTGTGGAGCTAGGGAAGACTACAATGTTAGTATAGACGTTGGGATTATCTCTTCTCCTGCTGGTGGTAGTATCCAATCTTCATACAGGTAGCTGCATAACCTAAAAGATGAATGACTTCCTGTGCCCCAAAATGGATGAGAAAGAAAATCCATTTTGATAAGGGATTCATAGGAGGGATATGCCACGTCCCTGCAGCACTGGCCGGGGAACGACAGCGGACAACAGACAGCTGACACAAAGGAGATTGATAGTTTGTGCACATTCTAATACTTCATGAAAAGCAGTAGCAAGCTTTCTGAATTATACTCTTTCCAGACACCTGGGCTTCAAGCTGGTAAAGTGTAGTTTTTTTTTTTTTTTTTTACAGAAAACTCAGGACTCCTGAAAGCAGAGAAAATTTACATGATGCAAAGCATCAAAATAAAAGGTCAATACAAATACGTACTTCGTTAGCCTTTGGATCATCTGGTGCCTGAGCATCTCGAGTTTGTTTAATGCTGTCGCACATTTTCTTCATGAACATATGACTGTTATTCTCATTCTTAGCCATTAAAACTTCAAGCATAAACCAAAGGCACCTGGTATAGGAAAACAATACTTTAGTGTTGTACAGGATATACTTTTAGATTCTTACTGAATATATGTTCTACTAGGAGACAAAAAACAAATGTCTGGCATATAGCACCAATGCAAGAAATACATATTTATGTGAATAAAAGCTAACAGCTAAAAACACAGATCTACAACACATGCATACATTCAGAATCACCAGTAGGGAGACGGCATACCGATCAGAACATTAGAACTCCTAATCTGCATACTTGTTCTAGGTCAGCGGCAGAGAAGACACTAAAACTATGATCACCACCAATTCCAGAGAATTTGCATTATTAAATGGATAGGTCTACAATGGCAGCCTTTTAACTTCTTAAGTACAGGCTCCCTTTACCAAAAAAATCCACCATGGTTTACCCCAGATCAAACAAGGTAAGAAGCATACTGATGCGTTCATTAGTCTAGCACTGCATCCAATTCGCATGACAGGAGTGTGCCAGGCTCTCAATAGAGCCGGTTCACACATCCCTGTGGTGGCTGCAGAGCAGACTGCACAGGTAGAAAAAAATTTTTTTGGACCAGATTCATCCCTGAAACTGAGAACAGGGACGCACCGGACCCGTGCTGTGAGCGGCATCCGCACTAAGTGTACCTAAAGTACATTTTTTTTAAATATAATATCTGCCCGAGACCCATTTAATGAGTGGTCAACCCGTATAGTACCTCAGTCACCAGATTTCAGGAAGATAGTCCTAAACAAACTGCATTTTTAGCCTGAGCTGAAAGTGAAAGCAAGCATGAATGTCATCTGCGTAAGTTTAGGACAGCAAGTTTGACCATAAAGTATCAGAACACTTACTCTTTGATATCACGTAGTTGGTCAATATCCTGAGGTTTTGTAAAATCTGGGTCATGAGCCAGGAGATGAATCATGTATGGTACAACATATTCAGGCAGTAAGGATAACAGCTTCTCTATGGAGACATGATCAATGTAACAAATCAAGCAAAATGAAACATTCCATTTGTCTTTTCAATTTCCCCAATAAAACATTTGGAGATGACCTTTTATGGCAAGCAATAAGTGGCACATTTATTGCCATTTTCACAATTTACCAGTGTACAACTTATGAAACCTACCGCTTGATACTGGATTCTGCTTTATATATTCCCGTCGTATGCTAATGTTCTTAAGTAAGCACTGTCTTGCATGAGCTCTTCTTTCTTTTACTGGGTCCTTGGCACACAGGGCAAAGATAGCCATATACTCAAGTGGAAGCTGCAGCTTCACCAAAGCTTTGTGCAACTTCTGAGCAAAGATCTGTCGCACCTGATAGCACTCATCCTACAACACAAACAAGAGAAGATAACTCAAGACTGCAGCACATTACTCTAACTTGTTCTTCTATGTACAAATTGAAAGGGGTTGGATGAAAGGTTGGGACTAGAAGTTGTCTGATCTGAAACTTGTCAAACTAAACCATTGTAAAATGAGACACACGTTTACGATGATGTTAAAAAGAGTATAAAAGGAGGGCATATTTTTAGATTATGCAATGCTAGCAAAAAACATTTTCTATATGCTGCCAATTACCCTGCTCTTATAACCTCTCTGAAATATTTGCTAGATACTTGGGACATTGCCAAAATATCCTGGATGGGTTGTATCCAGGCCATCAAAATGTACTCCCTTCACAAAATATTACACTCATTTAGGGTTCTTCCTATCCCTGTTCCCCTTAATATCCTTCGTATCTTGCAACAATGTATCTTGAAATTTATTTGGGGGAAGAACTAGACCACAGCTAAAATAGATCCCTTCTGTACACCCCGAAAGTAAAGCTGCCCAGATCGCTCCTAATTTGACACCCCTACAGGTTGTTTTTTTTTGGAAGATGGGGCGGCAAAAAAACAAAACAAACACACACAGCATTAGAATCCATGCGTCTGGCATCCTGAAAGGGGCCAGACTCATGGATTGGGTGGGCCGCCCCTGCCCTATGGACTCTTATAGATGTCTTGGATGTCGACCTAATCTTTCTTCTGTACAATGGATTAATCCCATGCACCATCCCAAATCTCAACCCGATTTTGGCCCTCTGAGATTCCATTAAATATTCTGCTCGTCTTATTCCCCTCCCCCACACCCCAAACTTTCACTTACCCCTGCTTAACGGTCCTTTGTTCCCACCTGGGTTGGAGAATCCAACGTTTTTAATGGTGGAAGCAAAAAAAGGGTCTTACCATAGTTCATACTCTCCTCACGATCAGAGGAGTCTGTTCATGTCAACACTTACAGGACTTTCATGAGATCCCCGAATCGGGACGTTTTTCAATATCTACAAATCTGTCACTTCATGGAGTCCCTTACGAAGCATCACAAACACCCATTATTCTCCACTGCCTTCGTTATTAGAAGTCGAACCAACCCTACTACTCAGGGTCCGATTTCATTATTATATTACTCCATATTGAATACTGGCTAGCCTCCAATCCCAATCGATGCCTTGTATGGGAAAACGCGTTGGTGTAGCACTAATCCACATATCAGCCAGCTGGTCAGAGCCACGACTGTTTTGAAATTTTACTCTTTACCGTGTTCCAAGATGTAGGGGTTGCTATATTTTTTTCCCCAACATTTCTTGGGAATACTACACTATGAAGTCCTTTTTTCATCCCCTGCTAATGAGATCACCTAGGATGGACTATCTGGGAAAAGAAGATTATCCTTGCCTCAATGTTTTTTACTTCATTGTATAAACCGCTGTATCAGGAGTGTTTTTCCCCTGAGAGGAATCTGAGGAGGATTATATCCCTGCCGGCAGGCTTGTGCATAGGCGTGTTTGATCTCTATAATACGAGATCCTATTGATCTGGTAAGCGGCATCGATTTTACCATCCTTTGACATCAGAGCATCTGAAGATTTACATTGTTTCACATTGTGTTCTTTGCTTTCCTTGAATTCATGTGGACTTTTATCTATACGATTTTAGGTTTACACTTATTTTATTTCTGAACACTACTTTTTACACCCTTTTTTTCATTTTTCGATTAATTCATACTGACTTATTATACAGGGTTTATATAGCTCCAACAGTTTGCGCAGCTCTTTACAACATGGGGCAAACAGTACAGTTACTATACAATTCAGGACGGGAGGGATCAGAGGGCCCTGCTTGTTATAGCTTACAATCTAGAAGGGAGGGTCAAGTGGAAGAAAAGGTAACAGCTGTGAGGGGGATGATCAGATGGAAAAAATGAAAATAAAGTTGTTAAGTGTGGGTAGGATAGGCTTCTCTGAAGAGGAGGGTTTTCAGGGATTGGCTAATAGAGTAGGAGATAAAAACGGACATATTGGGGTAAGGAGTTCAATATGATTGGAGAGGCTCTGGAAAAGTCCTGGAGGCGAGCATGGGAGGAGGTGATGAGGGAGCTAGAGAGCAGGTGCTCTTGAGAAGAACAATTAGGTTGGTATTTTGAGACTAGGTCAGTGATGTAGCTGGGGCAGAGTTGTAGATGGCTTCGCAAGTAGTAGTTAGCATTTTGAATTTAATTTGTTGTGTGAGCAGAAGCCAGTGTAGGGATTGACAGAGGAGTAGCAGACACAGAGCGATTGGTAAGGTGGATGGAGTCTGGCAGCAGCATTCATGATCGATTGATGGGGAGATAGACTAGACTATGTAGAGGTAAGCTAAAGAGGAGGGAGTTGCAGCAGTTGCAGCAGTTGAGGCGAGCGAAGACCAGAAAGTGAATTAAGAGCTTTGTAGTGTCATTGGTTAGAAAAGGGCATATTTGAGATTTTGCGGAGGTTGAGGCGGCAAGATTTGGACAGTGATTGGACGTGGGGCTTAAAGGAGAGTTCACTGTCCAGGATTACACCTAGGACCTTGGCATGCAGGGATGGGCTTATAGATGTGCTATCAATTTTGACAGCAAGATCAGGGGAAAGAGGTACGCGGGGGGGGAGGAAAAATGATAAGTTCGGATAGATTAAGTTCGAGGAAGTGGTGCGACATCCAGACTGACATATCAGATAGTAAATTAGTGATACGTGAAAAGACTGAAAGAGTGAGTTGAAGGGTAGAGATATAGATTTGAGTGTCATCAGCGTAGAGATGGTATTGGAAGCCATGGGAGGCTATCAGCTGACCCAGGAAGGATGTGTAGATTGAAAATAGGGAGAGGTCCAAGAACAGAACCTTGGGGGACCCCAACAGAGAAAGGGAGAGGAGGAATTGTAAGTAACGCTAAAAGCGTGGTTGGATAAGTAGGAAGAGAACCAGCGAAGAGTACAGTCACGGAGGCCAAGGGCTTGGAGTTTGAGGAGGGGGTGGTCAACCCTATCAAAAGCAGCGGAGAGGTCCAAAAGTAGGAGTACAGAATAGTGTCCATTGGTTTTGGCCGTTAGTAGATCGTTTGTTAGTTTTAGGAGAGCAGTTTCTGTGGAGTGTTGAGAACGAAATCCAGACTGAAGGGGATAGACTTAGTTTAGCAAAACTAGATAAACTTAGTTTAGCAAAGAAGGGAGAAAAAGGTCCATAAATTTAGGAGACTAGAAAAAAAAACTGAAGACTCATGGCGTGGAGTAGGGTTAGTGGTGGAGTTAAGGGGGTGTGTCCTCAAAAGCTCTGCCAGTGTCCAATCAACCTGAAAGTACAAGCCTATAACCCAGGATCAGTGAATACCCAGCCTGTGTCCTGTACAGTACAATTAAAATATTTTTTACATTTATTTGAAGTTTACTGAAAACTTACATTAATAACCAGTGCACATAACTGGAATTGCTCTGGAGTGATAATTTCATGGTAACATGGCTCCTGGGCCAGCTTCATAATGGCTCCACCAGCTGCTAATCTCAGGCGAGACATATCAGACTTACTGAAACACAGAAGGACAATGTTCCTCATAAAAATCATGACCAATTAATAGTTATTCATGAATAGGACTGCTTTATACAAATACATGCATTCATAGCAAGGCAGCAATATTTTATCCTTGTAGCTCTGTTTTTACAGTTCTTATAGTACAGGGTATATCAATTAAATCTCCAACTGCCTGCAGTTAATGTTTATCTAAATATGTGTACACTATACAAAAGTCCAGTATGTTTATAGGGGGGTCCAAAATTACCATAAAAAACATTTCACACATTTCCTTGGAGGAGGAGCTGGGTGACATTACTTCCGGTCATGGCCGAGACCAGAAGTCTTTGAATCTATTGATGCCGACTGTTCCAATTTTATTGAATTACTGCACTATGGAGATTTCCTTTAGGAGTCTTGAATGGAGGAGAGTGGAGGAAACTAAGGAGGGCATATTTTGCACAGCAGAAGAACACGGTTTTATACTTATCCCCAACTACTGCTTACACCTTTGCCTGGTCTGGTGCTTCAAGGAGAATAGTGGAGCGGAAACCGCCATTAACCGGTTCCCGACTGACGCACGACAATGTAAGTCAGCAGAATGGCACGGACAGGCATAAGGGCGTACAGGTACGTCCCTTTAAGAATGCTGCAGTGCCATCGCATGCGCCTGCCGGGACCCCCGTGAGTCCGGCCGTGGGTCCCACGGACTCAATCGCCGTGGAGATACCCACGATCGTCTCACGGGAAGGCTGAACTGGCAGATGCGGAAGTAAACAGCATCTCCCGTTCTGCCTAGCAACAAGTGACACTGATCTCTGCTCCCTGTGATTGGAGCAGAGATCAGTGTTCACCAACACACAGCCACGGACCCCCAGTTAGTAACACACCCCTAGGACACACTTAACCCCTACACTGCCACCCCATGGTTAACCCCTTCACTGCCATTTACAGAGGAATCAATGCATTTGAATAGCACTGATTGCTGTATAAATGACAATGACAATGGTCCCAAACATGTGTCCAAAATGTAGGATGTATCCGCCATAATGTTGCAGTCACAATAAAAAAAAAAATCACTGATCACCACCATCTTTTTTTAAATAAAGATGCTATAAAACTATCCCCTATTCTGTAAACGCTATAACTTTTGCGCAAACCAATCTCTTGAGATTTTTTTTTACCAAAAATATGTAGAAGAATACGTATCGGCCTAAACTGAGGGAAAAATAAATTTTTACTTATATATTTTTGGGGGATATTATGCAAAAAGTAAAAAAATTTATTTCTCAAAATTGTCGCTCTTTTTGTTTATAGCGCAAAAAATAAAAAATGCAGGGGCGATCAAATACCACCAAAAGAAAGCTCTATTTGTGGGAAAAAAAGGACGTAAATTTTGTTTGGGAGCCACATCGCATGACTGTGCAATTGTCAGTTAAAGCGACGCAGTGCCGAATTGCGAAAAGTGGTCTGGTCTAAAGCTGAACTAGAAGGAAAATAAATTCTCTTGCACTGCAAGGGTTAAATGCTTGCCTAAGGTACCTGCAACAAGTACTTTTACTAACCCTATAACTCCTTATTGCCTGGCAGACAGAACGCAAACTTTCCCAGATGCTCACAGTCCCTCGCTGTCCTCATACAATGCAGGGCTATTGGACCTATGTTGTACGTGATGTCACAGTTCCTGTGTCCACCATAGAATAAGAGAAGATGCTGCAGGACCTGGTCTTACAATGTGATCGGAGCCTTAAAGTGGAAGTAAACCCTTCCATATGACTTTGGCCTACAGGTAAGCCTAGATTAAGGCTTACCTGTAGGTCCAATAAATATCTCCTAAACCTACATGGTTTAGGAGATATTTAGCGATGAAAAGGCATCGCTGTCTACGGCGCATCGCTGTCTACGGCGCATGCGCCGTAGACAGCGGCGCGCAGGCGCACTGAATATGCCGAGATCACGGCGATATGCCGATCTCGTGCGCATGCGCGGGAGTTGCGTCTCGCCGCTCCAGCGAATGATAGCGATGGAACGGCGAGACCCGGAAGTCACTCTGGCCCTGGATGGCGGCGAAGAAGAGCGAGGATAAGGACGGCTTCGGGGCTTCGTTTTCAGGTAAGTTTTTCATAATGAGCTAGTATGCTATGCATACTAGCTCATTATGCCTTTGCCTTGCAGGGTGTCATTTTTTTTTTTTTTTTAAAGAGGCTTTACTTCCTCTTTAAAGCTGGGGATTGGACAAGTAAAAGTTCTTGTATAGAGTACCTTAGGCATAAATTAACCCTTGCAGTACAGGGGAGAAGCCCAAATGCAAGGGAAACCCTTTTTACTATATGAAGTATCTTGTAGTGGGGAAAATATGAAAGCCTGCATATAAATATTTACCTTTGCAAACAGAACCAACTTTGAAAACTGAACCAACCCCCAATACTAATTATATGAATAAAAGGTGGCAACCAAAAGCTGTGGTTATGACATGTATTTACTGAAATGACTTGCTGCTACATTATAGCTCACCTAATTCTCTTATGCTCTGTCAAGTCTCCTTCGCTGACCAACATGGCAGACAACAATCTCAAGGTGGAGTTGGCCGACTTGGACAGATTGTTCTTCATCCCCAGAAGCCAGCGCACCAGTAGTTTTATGGCTTGTACCTACAATCATAAGTAAAATACAAATAAGATATGTCCAACATTATTAGATATAATAAAGGACGTGTACAGAATATTAGAGGAGGAAAAAAAAAAGGACGACATTAGACAGACTTTTTTAAATGGTGATAAAACCAGTGTGTAAATCATACCTTAGCCAAAACTTCTGGTGAAACTTCTTCATCTGGAGACCAGAGTTTGCCATTTTTGTCTCCAGTTGACTGCAGAGGAAAACAAATTTAACTCATTCGAACTCAATGAACTGCTAAATTAAAGATGAACACAATATTCTGAGTCTCACCCGATCATTCATTAGAAGATCTTTCACAATAAAATTTGCCACCACGGACTTCATTGGAGAAGCAAACTGATCAGGAGCCAGCATGGAAATATGACCCAATGATACTAGAGGAGTTACTAGCTGTTCAGGTACATCTGCATTAAGACTTCGGCTGAGAGGCTAAAAAAAAAAAATATATATATATAAACTTAATATATTAACTATAATTATTATTATAAAGGATTTATATAGCGCCAACAGTTGGCGCAGCGCTTTACAACATCGGGGAAGACAGTACAGTTACAATACAATACAATACAGGAGGGATTAGAGGGCCCTGCTCGAGCTTATAATAAAATGTTTCAAGATATAACAGCAGAACAGAAATCTTATGTACACAGGAAACTGTTTATATAGCAAGCTCATTTAACACTTACTACACAAGGGAAATGTCTAAAAATTGGACTAGACAGAATTCAAAGTAACCAATAAAACTTCTAGATTTCATTTTCAAAGCTGGTTGTAACAAAAAAAATAAAAATAGAAAAATAAAGCTCCTGTTGCTTTAAAGCATTATAAATACCACAGTACATTTGCAGTGTCATTTGTCCAATTCTATGTTCTAAAATACAGTTGTGCTCATAAAAGTTTTACATACCCTGGCAGAATTTATGATTTCTTGGCCATTTTTCAGAGAATATCAATGATAACACAAACTTTTTCTTTCACTCATGGTTAGTGTTTGGCGGAAGCCATTTATTTTCAACTGTGTTTACTCTTTAAATCATAATGAAAAACAAACTACACAAATGACCCTGATCAAAAGTTAACATATTTTGACCTGATAACATGCACACAAGTTGACACAAAGGTGCTTGAATGGCTATTAAAAAAAGGTAACCATCCTTGTGTATAAAAGGTCAATGAGTTTCTGGACTCCTGACAGACCTTTGCATCTTTCATCCAGTGCTGCGCTGACGTTTCTGGATTCTGAGTCTTGGGGAAAGCAGAGCTCTTTGCTCTGGCCGGCCGCCATTAGGGGGAACACGGAAATACGTGGTTTTAAACGGGGAGACAGAGGATAAAATAGCGTTGTATGCAGATTATGCGCTCCTCTTTTTGGGCAACATCTGCCTCTGTCAACTCATGGATTTAATTCATAGGTTTGGGACTATTTCAGGGTTCACAATAAATTGGGACAAGTCCACGCTGCTCCCGCTTGATCCTCTTATGACACCTCTTCCCGCAACAGCAGAACAAATCAAGGTGGTAGACACATTTAGGTATTTGGGTATAGTTATCCACCCCAACCTAGACCAGTACGTTAAACTTAATATAAATCCACTGATTCATAAATTTCAAGAAAAAACAGCGAGCTGGATTAAATTACCCCCATCAGTAGTGGGCCGCTGTAACCTAATAAAAATGATCTGGAGCCCACAGCTACTGTATGCGCTCCACAATGCACCCGTCTGGATTCCTATATTCATGTATTCAAAAAAAAAAAAAAAAAATGTAATACTATCCTTCGCTCCTTGATATGGAGGAAACGGGAACCTCATACCAAACTGGAAACACTGCAGGATGCGAAGGATTTGGGTGGGCTGGCAGTGCCGAACCCATACTTTTATTTCATAGCGGCTCAATTACAGCATTTAACGGGCTGGCAGCACCCTGGGTCCTCTGATCCTATCAGAAATTATGTACGTACAGTACTATCGGGGGGTGATGTTGTGGAGTGCATAGAGGCGGGAGAGTTTGGAGCATTGCCTGACTGTCCCACAATGGTACTTAGGGATAAAATATGGCAAAAGGCCAAACATCTTCTGTACGCAGGGTATTCTGAGTGGTCGCGTATCTGGAATAACTTTTTTTACACTTTATAGCTTTGAAAGTTTTCGCATTTTCTCTAGGTGGTATCACTGCCCCACTATTCTACATAAATTTAATCTTAATGTACCGGACATATGCTGGAGATGCTTGCAGGCCCCGGGCACCATGACATTTATTAAGTTTCAAATATTCTTAAACAGACTCAACGTAACTTCGAACATTCTAGGTTAGAAACTCAAAATGCAATGGTCATCTAACATCTTTCAAAACCCTGTGTAAATGTGCCCTAGGACTGTGCCATGCTGTACCCTATGCCAATACTCAACTAGTGTATGGTAGCGATGGAAACAGTCACTGATGCAAAGACCAGGTTGGTCCAGGACAGGAGAAACAATAGCGGGTGCCATGCCTGTATCTGCATTTTCTAAACACGACTTCTTTGGGGTGTTCTTTGGGCAGAAGTACCATGGAGGACATCCGGAAAATGCCTCATGCAGCCGGCTCACTGCATTGGGAAGTTGGGTCACAACACCGTCTGAAAACAGATGGGCTGTGCTGATCTCTTCCTGGAATTTTAGGAAGGGTCCAGTTCGTCCTGACACTTTGTATAGCACATAAGCATTCAGCAGAGCCAATTGAAATAAGCATCCACTTTTTTTATACCATCATCTGACCTTACGGGCAATTAAGTATGGCGCCATCACCTGGTCATTGAAGTCCACCCCTCCCATGTTAAGGTTGTATTCGTGGACACAGAGGGGCTTCTCAACACCATTCGCCGTTGGAATTTGGACTGAATGGAAGACAGAACTTAGACATTCCACGTGTGCCTCCATTTCACTGCAAGCTATTACACTTTAAGCAGGCTCTCTCCCCCATCTAAGTCAGGATGCTACAAGCTGCTGGGGGAAGCCCCGGGCAATTAGATCACACGTGCCACATGCACCAATTCCAGAATCAAAAAGGCAACTAAAAAGTGGTACGCTTGTGTAATTGTACACGTACAAGTGGTACCCCTTTCCGAATAAGGGTGACACCAATAGAGGTCGACCGATATATCGGCCGATATTTGGCCGTTTTTAAGAAATCGGCATCGGCCGATTATTGTGTAAACCAGGCCGATTCGCGGCCGCAACGCTATACCCGGCCGCCTGCAGTAAAGACCTGTGCCCCCGCTACAGTAGCATGTGACATCTTCCCCTGCGCGGCCGGCCATTATAGAAGCTAAATGGGGAAAAAAGTTTCACAAGCACGGGACCGCTCTGCTCCACCCTGCCCCCCTTCGGCCGCTCCGCCCCGCCCCCCTTCGGCCGCTCCGCCCCGCCCCCCTCCGGCGTGCTGTAAGAGAGGAGCCTCCGCAGGAGATCGTGGCAAGCACCAGTTAAGCTCCACTTGCTTCCCTGCTAAGGCGGAGCCTGCTGGATGCTGCCATCTCTCCTGCTCTGTGATTGGCTGGTCAGCGTCTATCTGCATGCACCTAGCCCTATCAGGTGCATGCAGATAGATACCAGCATGTATGGAGGGTAAGTGAGAAAAAGTATGCTACTGTGCCCCCCCTGCAGACTTTATTTAATGTCCTCCACAGCCACCTCTCTGTACCCCCCTCCTCCAGTCACCTCTCTGTACCCCCCTCCTCCACAGTCACCTCTCTGTACCCCCCCCCTCCTCCACAGTCACCTCTCTGTACCCCCCCCTCCTCCACAGTCACCTCTCTGTACCCCCCCCTCCTCCACAGTCACCTCTCTGTACCCCCCCTCCTCCACAGTCACCTCTCTGTACCCCCCCTCCTCCACCGCCACCTCTGTACCCCCCCTCCTCCACCGCCACCTTTGTACCCCCCCTCCTCCACCGCCACATCTGTAACCCCCCTCCTCCACCGCTACCTCTGTACCCCCCCCCCTCCTCCACCGCTACCTCTCTGTAACCCCCCCTCCTCCACCGCTACCTCTGTACCCCCCCCCTCCTCCACCGCTACCTCTCTGTAACCCCCCTCCTCCACCGCCACCTCTTTACCCCCCCTCCTCCACCGCCACCTCTCTGTAACCCCCCCTCCTCCACCGCCACCTCTGTAACCCCCTCCTCCACCGCCACCTCTGTAACCCCCCCTCCTCCACCGCCACCTCTGTACCCCCCCCTCCTTCACTGCCACCTCTGTACCCCCCCTCCTTCACTGCCACCTCTGTACCCCCCCTCCTCCACCGCCACCTCTGTACCCCCCCCTCCTCCACCGCCACCTCTCTGTAACCCCCCTCCTCCACCGCCACCTCTGTAACCCCCCCTCCTCCACCGCCACCTCTCTGTAACCCCCCCTCCTCCACCGCCACCTCTGTACCCACCCTTCCTCCACCGCCACCTCTGTACCCCCTTCCTCCACCGCCACCTCTGTACCCCCCTCCTCCACCGCCACCTCTCTGTAACCCCCCTCCTCCACCGCCACCTCTGTAACCCCCCTCCTCCACCGCCACCTCTGTAACCCCCCCCTCCTCCACCGCCACCTCTGTGTAACCCCCCCTCCTCCACCGCCACCTCTGTACCCACCCTTCCTCCACCGCCACCTCTGTACCCCCTTCCTCCACCGCCACCTCTGTACCCCCCTCCTCCACCGCCACCTCTCTGTAACCCCCCTCCTCCACCGCCACCTCTCTGTAACCCCCTCCTCCACCGCCACCTCTGTACCCCCCCTCCTCCACCGCCACCTCTGTACCCCCCCTCCTCCACCGCCACCTCTGTACCCCCCTTCCTCCACCGCCACCTCTGTACCCCCCTTCCTCCACCGCCACCTCTGTACCCCCTTCCTCCACCGCCACCTCTGTACCCCCTCCCTCCACCGCCACCTCTGTACCCCCCTCCTCCACCGCCACCTCTCTGTAACCCCCCCTCCTCCACCACCACCTCTGTACCCCCCCCCCACCAACCACCTCCCCCCCCCCCTCCACCTCTCTGTAACCCCCCCTCCTCCACCGCCACCTCTGTACCCCCCCCTCCTCCACCGCCACCTCTGTACCCCCCTCCTCCACCGCCACCTCTGTACCCCCCCCCCTCCACCGCCACCTCTGTACCCCCCCTCCTCCACCTCTGTCCCCCCCCTCCACCGCCACCTCTCTGTAACCCCCCTCCTCCACGGTCACCAAAAAAAATAAATCGGCCTAAAAAAATCGGCCGCAAAAATCGGCATCATATATCGGCCATCGGCTGCCCCAATTTCTAAATATCGGCATCGGCCAGAGAAAAACCCATATCGGTCGACCTCTAGACACCAAGTCCCAAACAATCTGACCGCTGCTCCCCATGTAGTCTGGGCAGTTGGGGGGCTCCAAGCTGCTATTTAAAAAAAAAAAAAAAAAAAAAAAAAAAAAAATGTATAGCATGTGGTCCCGTCACAGAGCTTATACATCTTGACCCCATATATGGCACACTTGCTGGGGAGAAACTGTTTGAAAGACAGGCGGACAGAAAACTTAGAGACTCATCAACGCAGACAATCTGATCAGGAATAAACAAGGCTGCAAACTGTTGGTTGAAGTGGTTTACGAGGGGCCGAATTTGGTGGAGCCGATCGTATTCAGGGTCACCCCCGAGGACGACAGTGTTCAAGGTTATTGAAATGCATGAACCGCAAGATTTGCTTGCATCTAGTCCTGGTCAATAAAGCAGAGAACACGGGCATATGGGGAATTGGGTCAGTGGACCACAAATCACTCTTTAGTTATGCTCATGAGGAGGGATAGGCCCAGAAAGTTCTTGGATTCGGGAACAGTTATAAGTTTCCAGTCAAATTCTCTGGCAAGGGTCAAATTTACCAGCGTATAAATTGCTTTGGTCCACAATAGATCTGTACAGATCTTTTGTGAAAAACGGCTCTTAAGAGTCAAGGGTACTAAAATCCACTGTTTCCACCTGAATTCTGGGTTGGCCAGTGAATGGAGGAAGTATGGGCGCTGCAGAAGTGGTGGGCTGACAATCAGGATTAGTAAAAGCAGCGGGAAGGACACTATGGGCGTAGAGCCATAATGCCTTTGAATTCTTGGTGGCTGCAGTGCACCAGCTTGAACTTATGGGACTCGCCACATCAAGTGTTACTGCAGTGCTGGTTTGTCTACGACCAGGACGTACTAGGCCACTGGTGCTTGCCAGTTTACCAGAAGATTGAGTGGCACTAGTACTGGCTGTCTGCTCCATACGAGAACCCTGCGGTTGTTGCACCTCAGCAACAAAAGAACGGGGTCGGGTACGCCTGACTTTAGCAGGGACCACTACTCCGTAGCCAGAGCCATCTGTCAGGGTGCTGCTGCTCTCTACGAGTTTGTATACCGAGCCTGAATCGGACAGTGAGGCTTCCCCTTCGCTCTCATCCGTCATGCTCAATGTGTAGGCCTCTTCACTAGTGTGGTCACTAAATTTATAGGTACAGCTAAAAAAAAAAAGTTGCAAAAAAATTAACTTAACACTAGCAGGGATCAGGCCTGACTACCAACGCTGCAGTTTTTTGTGGTGTGTTTTGTAAGTGACAGTGATCTATTGATACTGCACTTGGGTGGGCTGGGCGGAGGGGCTAAATGTGTCTGGGCTGATCCTGCTAATGCTACATTTTTGGGAACACAAAACTAGTACTAGAAATGCTAGTATAGATCTGATCAAAGATATTGATCCATTCAAACCCTATTCTAGTAAGGGAAGTGTATGGCGTGTGCGTATTGGCGCTACTCGCAAACAAAGGGTTAAAATCTGATGCTGTCTGGGATTGAACCTGACACCAGATGCTAACTAGCTAACCCGTGACACTAATAACTGATCTGTACACTATACTAATGCCACAGTGACAGGGAGTGAAAGGGTTAACTGGGGAGTGCACAAGCGTTTAAATTTTTATTAGGTTTAGGGTACCCGCCATATAGTCCCCAATAAAGGTTTAACCGTTTGCTCACCCCCCAGTTGACCCTTTCACTCCCTGTCACCGTGGCATTAGTATAGCATACAGATCTTTTTTCTGATGACTGCATATGTGTCACTTGTGACGCTAAACAGTGTTAGGGACTACATGGCGGGTACCCTAAACCTAATCTGACTACCGCTAACTGCCCTAACGCTGTTAAGAGTCACAAGTGACACAAATCCAATCAGAAAAAAGATCTATACACTATACTAGTGACACTAACAAAGGGTGAAAGGGTTAACTAGGGGGTGATCAGAGGGTTAAGCCTATATTAGGGGGTTAATGGGGGTACCCTAAACCTACCTGAGCCTACCAACTGCCCTAACGCTGATTAGTGTCACAAAAGTCACACCAGAACAGTGATCAGTGAAAAAACTGCACTTGGTGGCACCGTGACAGAGTGAAAGGGTTAACTGAGGGGGGGGGGGGGTGAAATGTGTGTTTATGTTTACTGGTGTCAGTGCAGTGCTTGGTGATCTCACAGTAGATGTCTTCTCCTGTCGCACTGGAACCGAAAAGGGCTCTACAAGAGGCGGTGACGTCACTTACTCTGCCTGTGTTTACATTACACAGGCAGAGGACAGTCTGCCATTCGCCAGAACCAATCAGCAGGGGCAGGCCAGAAAACATTGGCCTGAACCTGAAGACTGATCGTTTCTTTAACAAATCCGATCGCCGTGTGGACAGTGGGTGCACTCGCGACGTACACCTGCGGCGGTTTGCACAGGAGAGCCAACCTGCTACAGTATAATGAAGGCACCTGGACGACAACAGGTTAAAGTCGGTTTAAAAGGCCCAAGTTTTTTTTTAACCTTCATGCAATCTATGCATGAAGGTAAAAAAAAAAAAATTGTGTACAGCACAACCTCCCCCAAATACCCTGAGCTCTCTCGATCCAGTAACGTGCAGGAGAGTGGAGTTTCTCCCTGGTCCCTCATTCCGCACTGGCTGGGACAGAAGCAGGAGCTGTTGGCTGCTACTGTCAATCACAGCCAGCAAACCAATGAGGAGAGAGTGCAGAGGGGGGGGGGGGGTCGTGGATCTGTCTCGCTTATGGACACAGAGTAGGGCACAGGAGCGGCACACGCACCAGTGCCCCCATAACAAGCAGCTTGCCATCGGGACACTGGCTGAGGAGTAGCACTGGAGGGTGACCCAAAAAGAGGAGGATCAGGGCAGCCCTGTGCAAAACCACTGCGCAGAGCAGGCAAGTATGACAGGTTTGTTATTTTAAAAAATAAATAAATAAAAAAATTAACCTTTGGTGTCACTTTAAAGATCTACCTAGCCTACCCTTCTAAGTAATGTCAAGGAGAGAACTAACTGGGGAGTAATATTTAAAAAGTGGATGTAAACCCCATTCATGAAATTTGACCTGGTCACATCTGTAATGTTTACTCATCTCTCTCCAAAGCCCCAAGTCCTGTGTCTGTCTGCTGCTCTGTTCTTCTGTTATCAGCATAACTTCTGACAAGCTCTCCGGTAACCGAGATAAAAGCAGCCTGAAATTTGTGTTAGGGGTGGTGCATAGAAATAGATTAGCAGACAGCTGGTATATTAACAGCACAGCTCTGCACATTTCTTCCTTCCTCTACCTATATGGAGAGGGGGTGTGTGCCTTTCTTCCAATCAGTTGTAACACAATGTATGCCAAGAATCCACACCTGGTGGTGGAACAGGAAGAGAAAACTAACATGATGTGCACTTTCTAAAGTCTAGAAAGTTGAAGACAGCAGATAAGCATGTAAAACTTATGTAGGGAGACTTTTTTCCCCTGAGGCTGTTCGCTTCACTGGCTATATGTGAGGGTTTACATCCATGTTAACCTTGTCTGTACTACACTAGCAGCTCTTCATTATCAGCTGCAAAATAGATTTAAACACTTTTATAACAGAGCTAAAGATCGTAAGGTCTGGGTGGCGTATTATGTTAGGGTTCATTCACACATACTGTGGTGACAGGTGCGTTATTTTTCCCCCGCACTGGTCAAATAAGTGTTTTTCATGTGCCCCCTTCAAACCGCAATGCTGGTGTGATGTTTGGTGCATAGCAGAAAAATGCAAACCTGCAACGTTTTTCCACAGTGCAGTGGATGGCACCGCATGTCAGACTGCTATGGAGACATAAACGAAGTGTCACTTCAAAGAAAAGTAGTGCAATTCACGGAAACATGCATTGCAAGACCTCAGACTAACATCTGCTGCACAATAAAACTGCTTGTTACTGTGCGGGCCAGTGTGAACAAGTCCTTAAAGTATTTTAGCTTGGTCTGTCCCCACTTTGAAATTGCTCAGAACAGCCTGCAAGTCATGTATAAATCTGCTCCAAACATAACACCGGAAAGATAAAAGTTTTTTTTTTTTTTTTTTAAATAAGGTAATGCTGTGTTAATGAGAACACAAACATATAGTGGGGGTCGCTCATATTTGACTGCAAGAATGGAGCTACACAATAATTAGAAAGCATTTTTTTTAAATTCTATAAAAATAAACATAATAGCAGCCATAATGGGAGGAGTACTCCACTCGAATTGTTAATTTAACATCCGAGCACCAAAGTATGTATCCTATAACATAAGTTTATTATGCATTTGCAGAAAATCAGGGGGGGGGGGGGGGGCAATGACACACACACACACACACACACACACACACCACCCCACAACAAGCCTGAGACGCAACAGTGCATTACAAACCATTCAAGACATGAAAATAATGTAAAATTACCTCAAATATCTGGGCCAGTTGCACTTCTTTATTGGAGAAGATAGCGTGTATACAATGTATTGCCTGCTTAGCTTGATGCGGTGTACCCCTCTTGGCCTTCTGATGCAAAACTGGAATAAGTGCCCTATTAAATTACAGATTTGGCATAGGCATTACAAATCACTTAGACAGATCATCAAGCATTCTAAAACAAAGAAATTAAATAAAAAAAATTGTATTTATGTGCTACAATCTAGTTTCTTTTGACCATCGTCTTGTTATGTGCTAGTAATTCAATAAACTCTCCGATCACCATTTACAAGAAGTGGGTGTGTGTGCTTCTAAATCTCATCTTGCGCTATTAAGCTCTGTAAACAAGTTTACAGGTGGTTACACCAAAAAACAAGTTTAAAGAAGCCGAGAGCCCCACCTGCTGGCTGCCTATGAAAATAGATATTGGTAAGAAATGAAAAATGAAAGAGCATTTAAAATTGGATTTTTATATTCACTGTAAAATTAATTTTCTTGGAGTCTGTTGAAAGACATGGATTGTTCATAACTTCCAAGTTATACTGCTGCCTGCAGGAGAAGTGGACAAAGTTCAAAACTGTAGACCACCCCAGGATGATCCTTCTCCCTACCAGCATACCTCAGTTTTGTAGCAAAGTAGTATGGATAGCATCAAAACCCAGAGGGGTGGGACCTTTCATGGACTTTAAGAAAAGGGCTTTAAATAGTACAAAAATCTAAACTTTTTCTCTTCTATTGAGACATTGAAGTTTTTAACCTTTGGTAGGTGGAAAAACAGGAGTGGGGGGGAACAGCGTACAATTACAGGCCCAAGAAAAAAACAGAACCAGGGACTGCCAGCACCTCACCACTGCCTGAAGTACCTTATGTCCAAAGTTTGCACTAGATTGGGTTGCAAAATCCACCTAGTAGAACTTAAAGAATGTGTAACCAAGATTTGAGATTTGCAGCTATGCAAATCTGTGAAACAGTTGCTTGATCCAAAATGGTTATTAAAGCCAACGACCATGAAAATTAGGATTACAAAAAAATAAATAAAAAAAAAATAAAAAAATAAAATAAAAAAAATAATCGGTGCTCGAAACGGAAGGCCCTCATGATTTCATAGAGCCCAAAGAGAGTTTGCTATGAGTCTTTCTAGGTCAATGTACCACATCCACCTCCACCTGAAAATTTGCCATTGGCCTAGACCAGCATTTGGCCTCAAGTACCAATGAGACTGGAGGAAGGAAAGGATGCATCCCACAGAGTACTTCCCAGAAGGAATCACTCATCCTGATCAGATTTCTCATCAATCTACTAGCCAAGCAGTATATCTGCAATAAAGGAAATATGTTCAGAAGGGAAGGCTAAAGGGGCTCGCTCGTGATCAGTCATCTTTGGCCTCTAATAGGACTTAACACCTGCCCATAAAAATTCTTCGCTGGACAAGTAGGAAGAGGGTTGTTCAGGCAAATGGCAAGCAGAGTGCCTAGAGGAAGGCAGGGAGTCAGATTGGGGGCAACTGACCAAACATAGGGTATCTGTAGGGCCATGCGGATAGAAACTAAAACCCCACACCCTTGCCAGAAGCCATGTGCTGTGTGTGGCCATATTAGGGAAATGGTGAAGCCTTTTGCTCTGTCACTATAGGCTGCTGAACCCAGGCGGGCATCCAATGATTGCTGTACTGCAGGAGCTGGGGACTGCTGGACGTGGACTGACAGCACACCAATGGAAAAAAGTTAAAAAAAAAAATCTGAGCCGCATGCACAGTAAAGCGACCAAAAGAGAGGAGGCGTAGAAGCACCAGATTTGACTGACTTGATCCACACCACCAGCTAAAGAATGCCAAATTTAAGTGGTTGTGGTGCCCATTCTATGGCTGTAACACATTGTTTTAAGTGTCACAGCCTGGCCCCTCCATAGCTTCGGCATAGGGTCACCAGGGCCTTGGGACAGAATTTAAGGGAGCAAACCTTGCACTTAAACAGAGGTCTTCACACTCTGCGCAAGGTGTAAGGGATTAGAACCCATTCTGGCTTCGCCCTCCACAAAGGGCATACACCTGATAGGGCTCTGCTGCGGGCAAACCATGATCCTGGACCTGTATAGCAACATGTGGCTAATTCACAACTCCTACAGAAGAGGTAAGCTTCTAAGAGTTTAGAGACCTATCATATAGATGTGGTCTGCAGCTTTTTTTGCAAGTGTACAGCCCCCTGAAGGTAGATGCATATAACCAATAATTAAGTACTAAAAATTCAGTGTCCTATATTGAACATCTAAGAAAAAAAAAAAAAAAAAAAAACGAAGGAAAAACAACAAAAAAAAAAAAAAACGCAAGATGGGTTTTAACAGTCAGTCATACATGTGAAGCAGCGTGGCTGAGATGCATTAGCCAACACATAACCAGACTGAATTACTAAGAGCTCATTTACACTTGCTTCGGCTTCAACAAGGCTTCAGGCACGCTTTGTTAAAGCTCTCTGAACGCTAGTCAAAGCTGTCACTAAATAAAATGGTTAGCTTACAGTCCTGTTTACACCTGCTTTTGCTTCGGCTTTGCTTAAATAATTATAACCCAAGTATGCTTCAGTGGTGCTTCAAAGGGTTTTCAGAGCCTCCATAGAAGTCTATGGCAAAGCTCTCAAAGTCTCATCGAAGCCCCACACAAAGCCTCATCGAAGCACCAAGCAAAAGCAGGTGTAAACAGGACTGTAAGCTAATCATTTTAATTAGTGACAGGAGCTTTGGCTGGCAGTCAGAGAGCTTTAACAAAGCGTGTCCGAAGCCATGTTTTGAAGCAAGTGTAAACTAGCCCTTAAAATGTGTTGGAAGGAAAAAAAACAAGAGGAATGGCTGAAATGTGCACAATGGACTGTGCTACCATTATATATCAAAGTTAATTATTTTTTTTTTAAATACATAAATATATTTCTGGGCTATCACGCTTTAACAACTAAATTCAGCTTGGTGAAAGTGCACAACACGCCTTTAAAACAATACCATAAACTGCAAATGGTGTAAATCTATAACATAAGTGATTAGTGAAGAAGTAGTAATAAAGTAAACCCGTTACAATTTCTCCTTTTGTTAAGTTTTAATTTTATTAAAGATTGTGCCCCCCCCCCTTTTTTTTTGATTGGACTTTATTCAATAAATTGCTTGTGTTATAAATTTACACTATATGCGCTTTTGCTCTGATTTGTAGAATTTTCTTTAAAAAGTGCTGTAGACCTGGATGTCAAGGCTGTTTCAAAAATAACCCAATTCCCTTTGCTCCAACCCATCTAATATAAGCAATGGCAAATTAAGTCTTACGATCGTATCTGTGGTAAATCGATTTCAATCCTGTGCCCAGTATTGCGAAATATCTGTATTGCTGCCTCTGCCACTTTGTCGTCATCCATGCGAAGGCACTGAAGTAATGATTCATAGGTCTCTGAAGAGTGGAATGCAGTCGGATGGGTAAAGGACAACACCTAAGCATCAGATTATCACACAGAATTAGTGTATTTGTCACTACCTCACACGCTAGACAAGAATTAACAGCAAGTGATCGATTTAATAAATAAAAAGCAGACATTAAGATAATGCAATAAAATAGTAAAATCTGAACTATTTTATTGACATGGAAAACTTAACCCCAATGAAAAGAAAATTAGGATTTTTGCATTACCTGTAAAATCCTGTTCTTGGAGTACATCACAGGACACTTAATAACTACTTGGGTTACGCTATCGCCTTAGGCGGATGGACACTGGCCAACTAAAATTCCCAGCCCAGGCATAAATCCTCACAGCTCAGCAAAGCCGCAGTTTCATAGCAAGCAATGAAAAAACAGAGCGAGAGCACGGTGTTCCATTATGTACACCAAAAAAAGTATTTTACAGGTAAACCATCTTGCTTGAGGTGATTGCAGCCATATTAGTGCACTAGCGACAAAAATTCAGTATTGTCCGTGATACTTTTTTTATTTGCACGAACATAACATTTTTCCAGGACAAGCTTTCGGGGGTGTCTCCTCCAAGGTCTGAGCAGTACCAATTTCACAAAAGGTAAAAAGTGGACCGAGTTCTTACCACCACCACCTTATCCTGGTGAAGAACCAGGAAAAGTTCCTTGCATGAAAGCACTGAAAACTCTCATACCCTGCCAACAGTAATGCAACCAAAATGACAAGGTTGTGCAAGAAGTAACAAGGGATTCTCTTGGAAAGGTTCAAAAGAAGATCAAATTAAAAAAAGGTACCATGGGAACAAAGGGGATGCACAACCAGAACAATCTGTGAGGCACCCTGTACAAAAGGTTTGAATGAGTCTTTACAACAGAACGACCAATGCTAAGGGTGAAGATTTGCCCATTGGTATGTCTAAGTGGTTGTAAAGGCAGAAGGTTTATCTTAATGCATTAAGATAAAAAGCCTTCTGTGTGCAGCAGCCCGCAATTCCCACGCCGCTGCAATGTACACAATGTACACAGGCCTTTGCAACCAGGAGAGTGCACCTGTTAGAGCTCTGGGATATTCCCCCTGCCCTTTTCTCTTCGTCACTGACCTTGGTAATGCGAGTGGCGCCCGCTCACTCCCCCTGTGCTCCTATTGGCAAGAGGAAAAGCCAAGTACAGGAGCCAATCTGAGGGACTGACAAGCTGCAAAAACAGCTGCAATGGATTCTGGGACATGTAGTCCCCATAGGCTTTTATGGGGGCATGAACTAAAAAGTCCAGCATGCTCTGGGAGCAGAGTGTCAAACTCCATTTTAAATTTCCTGAGGACAATTGAGACAGCACGAGGCAGAGGAAGAGATGCTTTCACCACATGATTTAGGCCTCTGCCACCAGTCGGGACATCTAGCCTAAAAGGGGGATCCTAGGTGAACATCCAATCCAGGCACACCTGCACAGACAGTGAAGCGTAAGTGTGGGGTTACCAGGAGAGCCTGCTGTTCCAGGACGCTCATTTGGGCCTTGGCCGCAGGGCTGGGTGAGGGGGATTTTGCACATTTGCAGGAAACAGGAACACTGCAGCACAGAAGTTAAATAGACACTGTATACAGAAATCATTGCTCTTAGTTATCTTGCCACACAGGGCTAAAAGGATAAGGCAATCCTTTTTCCAGGGACACTGTATACAGACACCATTGTCCTTTCGCCTTGCAGAGAAATATCCTGCCTTCTTCACTTGGTAATCCGGGCAAGTTGTGTTGTTTGGCCCTGCTATTCAGGAGTTTAGTGCCCCAACGAAAGTGGCTAGCTGAAGACACAGTTTTATCTGTTCTTTAAAAAGGACTTAAGCTACTAGTGCCATATGGACTCGCAGACACATATTCAGTGCTCTGTATATGCAAAGGTAACCAATCTGATACGGATTGCCATATTGTGATTTTCCATGTAAGTGTGCCTCTGCTTCTGGGGTTATGCTTGGGTTTTAAATCCTCTGAAAGCAGCCCGAATATAGTATTGAGCTATACTGCTCATAACCTCAGTTATTGCTCTCCCATTGCATTCCTTGAACAATTATACTGTTCGTTACTTTTCCACAGAAATACTGCAGTAAATACAATTTGTGTTTTATCATAACATGTGTGTTCTCATTGGTTATTGCACTTAAACCATTGGCAGGTGTGCCAGAGGGGGCTGAGACTGTTACTGGGGTTAGGATTAACAGACTGAACAAACTTAAGCGGCTCCTGGGGTGGGGTAGCACTATATATGCCACCGCAGTCAAATTGTCTGTCTGCATCCTGACATGAAGACAGCAAAGGAAAACAGACCAAAGTAGGAGAGCATGTCGAATCACTGTCATTTCAGGATTTTAATCAGCATGTACACTACTTTGACGACCATGTTCCCTGAACAAAAAGTTTCTCCAGAACACCTCCCCAGCCAGACAAGGTCATTGTCATGACCTTTTAAAGTCAGTCAATGGAAGGATCTCTCGATAACCACCATTTAAGAATAGAGCTGGTCTTGGAAGCCAGATGCATTGGCAGATCCAGACTCCTGACATTTGTCCTACACTGACAGGATATTGAATCAAAAAGCTCTGGAGTGAAACTGGGCATAGGGAACCAAAATGGGTCCCAAGCACCTACATGTAACCATAAATCCAGTGACATTCCAACAACCTTGAACTCCACCTAGGATCAAAAAAAAACAGGCATTTCTTAATTCAGAAGACCTTCATCTGAGCCATGTACTAAGCCTAAGTACTGCAAGCATTATGTGGGCACCAAGGCCAACATCCAACCGAACCTTTGCAGGACCTGTACTGTCTGCTGGACATTTCATGTCAGCTTCTGAGAAGATTGCTCCATACAGAGCAGCTCATCCAGGTACACACCCCTCAAAAAAATAAAAAAATAAATAAAACTTCTATAAAACATATCTAATAAAAAAAAATAAAACATGTCTTCATCAATTTAGGCCAATATGTATTCTGCTACATATTTTTGGTTTAAAGAAAAAATATCCCAATAAGCGCATATTAATTGTTTTGCGCAAAAGTTATAGCATCTACAAAGTATGGGATATATTTATGGAATCTTTACTAGTAATGGTGGGGGATCAGCGACTTCTAGCAGGACTACGATATTGCAGCGGACAAATCAGACTTTTTGGGGACCAGTAACACTAATAGTGATCAGTGCTAAAAAAATATGCAGTCACTGTACTGACACTGGCTGGGAAGGGGTTAACATCAGGTGATCAAAGGGTTAACTGTGTGCCTAGCCAGGGCTTGTGTACTGTGTGGGAGGTGCTTTTACTAGTGGAAGGCATTGATCCATGTTCCTGCTTTGCAGGCGCACAGGATCAATGCCTTCCCTACTGACAGAACAGCAAGGCAGATCGCCTTTCTGGCTCTCTGCCTAATCATTGGTGGGCGCTGGCAGACAGAGTCCGCAGTACACGCAAATCAGCTCCCGCTGTGTATAATCACAGCGGGAGCAGTTTGCCGGCAGTGCGTACATGCGCCCCAGACCCAGAAGTTCAGGCTCACATATTTGGTACGTGATCCTGCACAGCAGAAATGCCGCCATATATGTAAGGTATACAGTCGGTAAGCTGTTAAAGAGGTAGCCCTGGAAAGGACCAATGCTTAGTATGTCAAACCAAACCATTGCACAAGCCATGCTTTAGGGATTGATTACGTCTTAGATCATTTTCCTATACTTGGGCAACAACTACTACAATAACACACACACGCACACGCACGCTTTCTTTTAAATTCACAGCCCATGATATTTTTGCATAACTTTGTTTACCTTTAGCAATTCTAATCCTGCTCTTATTGCAGAATCAGGACTCACACCCTCCTCTTCATCATCTATTGTACCCTCAATAGATTTATTCATCAGTTTCACCAATGCACTGAAACAGACAGTATAAAAAAGCATAAGATGGGGAACATGTACAACAAAAAAATAAAATAAAACATCTGCAAATGACTTAAAGTGCACAATATTACAAAAAAATAAATAAAATAAAAACACTACATTTCCTTTGAGATTTGAGAATATGCCAATATATACAGACCCAAGCAAGTACCTTACACAAACATACAAAAGGAGATTTAATAAATAAAAAAATAAAAAATCAGCATATCCAAAACATCCCTGAACAGAAAATTCTCTTAAGAAAACTATTTGTATGCATGGAAAATAATTACGTACCTGATAGCCTCTGAATCTATATGTACTGGGGCAATTCTTTCTAATAAGAATTTTACCATTTCTAAAAAGGGGTTTGTAGGTTGCTTTGGATTAGCAAGTTTCCGGGCAATTTCCCTCTAAGATTAAAACATGCAAAAACAAGAAAACATTGGTCAGTACAAATTTTGGGATGTCCATGTTCTGTCATAACTATAGTGAAAGCATGCAAATAAAGCTGCAATAAAAGCTTCTTACCACACAAACATCAGCTTGTTTACATGAGCATGTTGGGCTTATGAGCATCTCTAGCTGAGACCTCAATTTCTCATCATCTCCCAAAACCTGATTAAATTTCTTGACAAAATCTTGTGCTTTTCCTGGATCTGGTAAATTCTCTATAAGTTAAGAAGTAGAATTTGAATTCCAAGCTGGCTTCTCTCTTAAATAGCACAAATGGCATACATTACAGTGAACATGTCATTTGAACAATCCTATTTAACAATCATTAAATGACCCTGCTATTGTTCATTTAACTCTTTTGCGCCTAAAGGTAAAATAAATGTTAATGCTTAAGCACAATTTTGCAACTTTAAAAATGTGTTAGTTTTCTTGTTAAAAAAAAAAATGTTAGTAAAACCAGACATATCGCAACTACTTTGTGCAACCAGGTGGATTATACTTTTTTTTCAGGACAAAATGGTCCTTTCATTAGGTGGTAAATGGTAAAGGATATCGCCTGTTTTTTTTTTTTTTTGATAATAAAAAAATAAACAAAAAAAAAAAAAACTGTCCCAAAAAAGTAAAAAAATAAAAAATAAAAAAATGTTTCTTGCTACAACCATACCAAACAACAACTCAAGATAAATTCTCCTGCTCCCGAAAATCGCACTGATACTACATATGTGTATGCTAGTTGTATGTACATAAACAGAGGGAGAGAGTGAACATCTGCACTAGTGTGATATTGTTTATTAACAACTATGATTAAAATCTTGTGTCAATACACTCACATTTGGTAGTACATTTACAGGCATGCACGTCTCAGCCTCCTCTTCAGGACTGCCACCGAGGGAGCTGGCTGAGCATCAGATCGCCAAGAAGTTAGCGGACAGCTCAGGCAGACCGTCAGGCGTGTACGATCAACTGTGCATGCACCAGGGCCAGCCAGCGCCACACACCAACATGATATTCCACGACACGAACAGCAAGGGGACAGACAGTACGTCAGTTGCTATGGACAATGCAAAGGACTTAAAAAAGGAGACCACACCTCAAACACGTTGTCATAGCAACCCTGACGTACTGTCCCTCCTTCGTGTCGTGAGATATCGCTGGACACCTGTGATTGCTCCAGACAGATCTCCGTTCTGTCAGGGGAGGAAAAGACAGATCTGTTCCACTGTTTAGGAACAGCGATCGGTCTCCTCTCCCAGGCAATCCCATCCCCCCCAGTTAGAAACACTCCCTAAGTAACCACCTCAGAGGGAAAACCCCCTGAGGAAGATACGCCACACCCTGAGTATCGACACGCGTAGGGGAGGGGCCAGGACGGAGCGAGAGACAGTACACCTGCCTGGAGGGGATACAAGCCATACCCATACTGTTTACAGTATTTTATTGAGCCTTATGAAGTATGGTGCACTGACGCACCTTACACATGCGAGTATCCCGGCGGGGGAATGTTTAACTTGTCCATTTAATTTTGTAAAACGGTATTGCACTATTAGTCTTTCTTTTTTCATGTGCTTCTGAGATCATTGCACGGAGGATACTACTGATCCAGTGAAACAGCCGAGAACCCTATAGTGGTTCATATGCGTGCTTTGACTTAGTGTAAAAGCTGGTCACACGCTCTGAGGTGAGATTACCATAAGGGGTTCCCGGATTTCACCTATGCATGATTCAGAGCCACGGTTGGATGTAACAAGCATGCCAATAGTATGATCACCGGAAATCACATCACCTGCATCTAGTCTCACATCAATCAACATTTTGTGTTTCTTATCACAGCCCCAGACAGGCTGCCACAAAGAACTGTTTTTTTAATAATATAGAGACACTTGTGTGGTTTATGCACTTGCATTTTTTTAAATCTTTTATACATGTTTGCTATCACATATGTATGCATTTAGCACTTTTTTCATCTAATATTATTATTGATATTCTATTTTTTGGTGTGTTATTGTGCATGGCACCTTGTAACTCTAAAGGGTCCATATAACCTCACAGTTTTTTTTGGCACTTGTGCACTTTATATTTACCTATACGTTTTAGTTGTGCGTTTACAGATTTTGTGCACATAATTTGTTTTTGCTATATTTTGCACTTGCACTTTACACCAGTTGTATGTTTACTATTTTATGCACATTGTTATATTCTTGTGGATCTATAACTATAGATTAAGATACAGATTATCTAGTGCATAGCCATTCCAGCGCAGCGTATATTTAATTTTGTGTTTAATGTGCACGAACGTATGAGACGTGTTTAACGTTTGCAGCTTGATAGTGGCAGGTTGTTAGGGGGTTCTTTAAGGCTCGCAGGATTTTGTTGTTTTGTTAAAAAATAAATAAAAATGCCATAAATGTATCCCCCATTTTGTAGACGCTATAACTTGCGCAAACCAATATACCCTTACTGCAATTTTTTTTAACCAAAATATGAATATTTATCTGCCTAAACTGAGGAAGAAATGTGTTTATATTTTTGAGGGATATTTATTATAGCAAGAAGTGTAAAAAAAAAAAAAAAAAAAAAAAAAAAAAGCATTTTTTTTTAAAAAAATTGTCACTTTTTTGTTTATAGCGCAAAAAATATAAACTACAGGTGATGAAATACCACCAAAAGAAAGCTCTATTTGTGGGACAAAAGGGACATAAATTTTGTTTGAGTACAGGGTCGCACGACCACGCAATCGTCAGTTAAAGCAACGCAGTGCCGTATAGCAAAAAATGGCCTGGTCATTAAGGGGGCAAATCCGTCTGGTCCTTAAGTGGTTAAAGTACTGTAGTTTGTCGCTGTTCCACGGGTAGGTATCCATTTACTTGGCATAACATCTGTTATATTTTACCCAACAATTGGGTATCATATTGTGTTTTGTGCATTAAAATTCATTAAGTATATACAAAAAATTTGCTTAACAGTGCAAAAAAATATTTTTTTTTCCTCCCAGGCCTATGCGTTCTGAAAATAGATAATGTTTGGGAATTCTAAGCAATTATCTAGTAAAAAAAAAAAAAAAAAAAAAGTTTGGCGTTTCCTGTAAATGTCTCATCTTTGAGTACAGTTCAGTACTAGTATTCATAAACCATGTGATGTACCCATGCAATAAAACTGAGGGATTGGCAACACGGCATCAAAGAACTGTCAATAGGCCATCAAGACAGAAAGAGGGTTTGAGAAACCCAAACAAGACTTCAATAACAGCTTAATGAACCCTGTGTTTGAAGCTCACATTAGCAGATGGCCTTGCAAATCTGACACACATATGCTTGATGCTAAAAGGCTCAGGGGACATCACCCCTGGTGTAATGGGCTTTGAAGGGAAAAGAAGAAAAATTGTCCTTAACGGCATAGGCCATGGAAATTATTAGTCTGATCCACATGGCAATGGTGTAAAAAGAACCGGGATGTCATCTACAAGGACCACAGGTAGGACAAAAAGGGACTGACTGCCAAGTAGACTCCAACCGTCCTAACCACATAATGTCCTAGTATTCTCCACATATTAGTACATTATGGTAGACTTACTTGCCAAACTATCTCCTCAGTGTTGAGGTGTCTGCATGCTCAGCTGTCACAGGTATCTCCATCTCCTGGTTTTCATTCCAGGTTCAGACAATCCCGATTACGTCACTCCGATGCATGCCCACGCTTCTTTCTAGGTTCGGACCATGATTACATCACTCATGAGCATGCACACAGGCATCACAATGCAGCACAGATGATTGGTACTGTAAATGCATGGCTCAGTGTCCATTAAGGCCGACGGGCATCTCTGACAGAATAGAGCTATAGGGTTTTTTCTGTCAGAAAAAAATCCTGACCGTTTTTTTTTTTATAAAGAGTTGAATTCCACTTTATGAGCATAAGATCTGGAAATGAGCTGCCTGACCCACCTATGGTGGAGGAAGCATGATGTTCTCTCTTGTGACCTTCAGGGAGGACAAAGATAATTTTTTTTTCTGAAGGATGATGTTGTAGCTTGCTAGACCCCATCAGGGGATCCCTGGACCTGGCCCAAAACCCATCTTTTGATCGAAAACCTCGAGGCCACGATGTCCACATCTAGCGCTCCCCATTTTTGTCAGAGGATCAGATCTCTGGATATAGAGCCCACTTTTTGGAGAGCAGGAATGGCGACCAAGTCAACCCGCTTACCAATGTTCAACCTCTGGTATGTAGATAGCGAGCTGGAATGCGTTCTTCCATGCAGGAGAGAATCAGGCATACTTCTGTCAAGGCTGCCTGACTTCTGGTACCACCTTGGTGGTTTATGTAGGCCACAGCCATAGCATTGTCTAGCTGCGCCTTAAAATGGTTGACCTTGCAGAAGCGTCAATCTTTTGTCCCTGTTGCATAATTTTGGTACTGAGCATTGACTTATGTGGGGACCAGCTTCCCTGAAAAGTTAGGGAATTGTAGACTCTACTCAAAGACCTTCCAGAGAGAAAAGTTTAAACTGCCCAGTACCAAGTCTAAGTTGAAATCCTGGCATCCAGCATGCCAGGGAAACTTTTGTTTGACTGGACAGCAGTAGGTGGAAATCCAGAGTAAACATCTGGTTGTCTCCCTTTGTGAGAATGCCAATCTGCAAGGGTCTTGGTTGGAATGGACCAAAGTGGAATGCTTCCAACAGGGCTACCATGGAGGACACAAACCTCGCAGAAGTTCTGGAATGTCTGGTTGGCCTGAAAACCCGGCAACTGGACCTAAGCAAAACAATCTTTCCCTGAGGAAGGAAATTTTTTGCCCGGGTCGTTTCAAGCCTCAAATACTTCAGGTGATGGTAAGGCAGATAATTTAAAGTTGATAACCTATCCAAGTTTGAAGAAACTAGATTGTTTTTTGAATGTTGTAAAACAGGACCATGGATGAGGAATCTTAACGGCAGGTTCTCCAGGTAACCTGTGACATGAATGCCCTGGGATCTTAGAGCCAGTACTTTTGTGGAGACTCTTGGTGCAGAGGAGACTGGGCCTGAACAGCAGTGCAACAAAATAAAAATCATAGAAAGTTGTTGTGCTGGAAAGGCAGGGATGTGAAGACATGCATCTTTGGTGTCCAACGATGCCAGACATTTCCCTGATTTGAGAAGCAATGACAGATCTAGCAGACTCCATGTAGAATCTGGGGACATGCAGATATCAGTTTAGAGTAATTTGTCCCGTTTTGGTCCTAAAATCTGTATTCAGTTTTGGAACTGAAAATTGTGAAACCCTTTGAGCCTTTCCTCTGCAGGAAGTGGGATTACAACGCAAGGTTGCATACACACCTGCTTGGTCTTTGAAACAGGCAGATTGGAGGTTAGCAATCCAAAAGGGGGCAGGGATAGATATTCTATTTTGGAAGCCCTTGGTAACAAACGACTGGACCCATAGGTCTGGGACATCCGATTCATATTGGCGCAAATGTCAACAGATGTCCATTATGAGAGCTTCTGGGTAGGTTTGAGGCATGAGATGGAAAGGATGGAACCCTTTGACTTGAAAACCTGGGTGGAGGAAAAAGACCCCTTTAAGTGAAAAGAGGTAATAGCCATGATACTAGTAGGCATAGGCTGTTTGTGGCAGTAGAAGTAACTTCCCCAGCTAACGTCTTTGGCAATTGGCAATTGTTTTACCCAAACAGGTGTTCACAATTAAAAGGCATGTGTATATCAGCAACGGGAAAATATTGTCACTACAGGAGCTACAGACTAAAGGCGAGTTGTTTTCCATAGACGTATGGCTTTGGGTGGATGGGGTAGAATCAGCATACACAATGGAGTGTGTAATAAACTGTACGGGGGAGGACAGGGAAGCAACGAAAGAGAAGTGGGAAGGCTGGAGAAAATTTAAGAAATCATGGAGCTTTTCGGAGCTTTTCGGACCCACCCTTAGATGCCCAAGTAGATAAAGACGTAACAACAAGTACCCGTAACGGGGGGAAATAGGGGAGAAGGAAAAGAGAGGGGAAAAAAAAAAAAAAGGAAGAGAAAAAAAAAAGGAAAAAGAGCCGTATGTCAGTAGCGGAGGGGGGGGGGGATGGACCGGGGTGGGGGGGGGGATAAATAAGTAAAGGGGAGTTTGTATAAGAAAGCCCTTTCCCGGGAGGCTGGAAAACGAGAAGGGGAAAACGGGCCTAATCGGTATATTGACTTTGGGGCATGCTGGTAACAACCTGGCCCACCACCCTTATTGCTTTGATTTTTGTATCCCAACGGTGGAAAAATAAAATGGATGTGTAAAAGATGCTTTTTAGCATGCAGGTTCAGCCAACCAATTCACAAAGAGCTGTGTTGTCACAGAGACCTAGTGCAGTGCATTCTAGGGCAACACAAAATCAAAGCCAAAGGCATGAGCTTCAATTGTTCTAGCAGAACATGGTCCTCAGACAGGATTGTGTTCTCTATTCATTTGCCCAGTCAGCGACTTTTTGACAAATGGGTGTAGCCGCAATTGCCGGTTGTGAGGCAGAACCAGTGAGCGCAAAAGTTGCTTTCACTAGGTTTCCTAGGCATCTTATCAACGTAATCCTTAAAAAGGAGGGAAAACCCTCAAACGGGAGAAGTCTTGTTGCGAACAGACCATTTTTTTTTTTAATTTCCACTATATTTCTTTCATAGGATATAATTCCACAAAGTTAAAAAAAATTAAAATAAAAAAAAAAAACACCAACACCTTTTTCGGATTTGCCCAATCCTCATGCAAAGCACAGTTAACTAGCGTGTAGAAAGGAAAAACCTTTCTAGAGTTTGTCTGCCATTTAGTGCCCATAAAAGATTTTTTAGGCTAAGGAGATTCTGGTGCTGCTAGGCAAAGACTAGTACACACTGAATCAACAAGTTCACAGTAGAAAGCATATTGTGTAAAGCCTTGGCTTGTTGTGTGTCATAACATGCACGAGAGGAAATTTCCTCTACAGGATACTCTTCTTATCTTCTTCAAAGCAATAAACAGGTTCAGGGTCAACTCCTGAATAGATCCCAGTGATAGAGAGGCAGACGAGTGACTTAAGGCTCTAGAATAGCAAAAGGTTTTTCAAAGAAATAGTTGCAGTGAATTCTAGTCAGATAGGCCATCAGGTTCAGAGAGGGTGCTAGAATTAGAGGAATGGAGCTGTGTCAATATATGTCTTTTCTCCGCTGTAGGGGAACGACTATCACCCTGAGCGTTTGTTTCGTCAGTGCCCTCTGAGGTTCCCAGGTAGAAGGCATATTGCAACCAGGTCAACACACATTAAGCAACACTAAGAGGAAAACCAGCCAGGGGAACATTATAAAAACTATTACCTACCACGCACATAGTAGACTTTTACAGAGGGGGATAAACACACTGGTTAAAAAACACTCCATGAATAACGTCACACATTTGAAAGCAGGACCCGGTCACAATACAGGGAAACCCCTTATCCACGATTCGGGTTCCCAGAGGAAACCCAAGATTAGACATCACTGTAAAAATACTACTGAAGGGATCTTCAATGTCCCGGGGTTCATGGGGAATGTACCACAGCCCTGGACCTGTATAGCAACCATGGCTAACTACACCTGGCACCACATGCTAAGGTGAGTGATCAAACGAACGCAGAATCCAGTGCCTGAGGAAACATTACAGGCTAGCCCTGCTACTGTGGGGGTCTGGGTATGGTCCCCAAGAAGCACATTTTATGTTAACCAATCCGGAGATTGCTAGCAAGTCAAGAAGGAACAGTCAGATCTTGACTGAAGTGTCAAATGTAGTAGTAGTAGTAGTGAAAATAAAATAGTTTAGAAGCATCTCCATTAGCAGAATTACTTAACCTTAAAGCGGAGCTCCGTCCTGGGGAAATTTTTTTTTAAAAAGTCAGCAGCTACAAATACTGCAGCTGCTGACTTTTAAAAAAAATCGGACACTTACCTGTCCCAGGGTCCAGCGATGCGGGGGAACGAGGCCCCCCCCCCCCCTCGTTCCCTGAGCCGCTCGCGGCGCCGGCATTCCTAATGTGGGAACCCGGCTGTGGCTTCACAGCCGGGCACCCACTGCGCATGCGCTAGCGGCGCGCCGTGATTTGACGCTCAGTCATCTGGGACACGTGACAGGTCCCAGATGACTGTGCGGCGCCGAGGGGGAAGGGATTTTTTAGCCCCCTTTTTTTTTTTGACCGCAACCCCACTTTAAGCAGGCAAAAAAAAAAAAAAACGGAGCACCAAAGAGTGGGTGGGATTATGAGCAATCACCCGAAGGTAGTGGCATATAACATGCTCTATAAACATAAGTGCTTTGTCCTGTACTGTATGAGCAAGATAATTTGGATTTACCATAACTTTGATTGCAAATCAACAATATGCATTATGTAGTGCAACCATTACACAAATCTGCAGTAACTACATAAAGTGTTTAAGCCAACATGAACAGTAGGAATAAAATAAAAAAATAAAAAATAAAAAAACTCTAGGCTTCGAATAAGTAACCACTGTCCAGAGAGTGCTGAATGATACTTGTTGTGGTAAATATGACAAATACTCACTTGCTATAGTCATCAATTTCCCAAACATGGCTGTGTTGTTTGCTTCTGACTGCAGGAAAGAAAGAAACATTTAGACAGAGACCAGGTATTTAATTTGGCCTTGAAGCTTAAAAGTTGACTGCAATGCACATATACAGCATATAAAAAAGTCCAAATTGAAAACCAGTTTCAATTCAACACAGTTCAACCTTAACCGCCTTAGGATTACCCGCATCATACTGCAGATCCTACAAGCACAGTGATGAACCCATTTCCGGGTTTCATGGCGCATGTTTTTTTCACTTTTTGAATGGATGGGTTTTGTAGCAGAAAGTAAAAAATATATATTTTCAAAATGTTCGGTATTTTTTGTTTATACAATAAAAAACCCAGTGGTGCACAAATACCACCAAAATAAAGCTCTATTAGCGTGAAAAGATATAGATTTAATTTGCAATTATCAGTAAAAGTGGCGAACTGTAAAATAGCAAACATGAAGGGGGTAAAACCTTCGGGAGTTCAAGTGGTTAAAGTGGAAGATAAGGAAAAATTACAAGCATTCCTAAAAAAATGTTGCCTACTCTTAACTGTGCTGTATAGCCTGTATAAACAAAAAGCATGTACACAATGTTTTTTCAATTTGCTCTGCCATGGCCCAGTGGCTCCCTTGTGCCATATAAGAGGGGAGGGAGCGCCAACAGGGAGGCAGTGGGAGTTAGCAAGTTACATCATGACTGAAATTCAGAGCTGCTGTTGAGCACACGATTTTGAATCTCTCATTCTCCCGATTCTGCATACTTGTTTCGGGCCAGTGCTTCATATCAGTGAAACCAGTGGGTCAGCACTACAGGTAGACACCAAGCATTTTCAGAATAAGGTCAGTAATGGCAGCCGCCATTTAAAGACCAGTTTACCAGTCTTTAGCAGGACAAACATAAGAATTTTGTAACTTAATTACTACAGTAATCCATGTATGAGCAGATGACCTTACAAGGATTACCAATAGACTGGGAACATGAATATGAACTTACAGGTGGCTGTTTGTGCAAGTCTAATAACTCCCGGACATGGCTTCTCAGCATATTCTGACACTTCCACATTTCATTTAGTGCCCTGGAGATAGACAAAATAAATCAAAATACATAATTTTGCTATACGCATGTTAAATAAAATCAACATCTGAATACACACATAAGCTTACAGTAGAACTAAGGGAAAAACTTTGTTTAATAGATTTAAGGAAGGGTTATGACCCCTGTCGGGTTATTTTTGCCATTTGGTAGATTTCCCTTCACTTCCTGTCCCAAAGCCAAAAAAGGAAGTTAGGAAATCACTTCAAAGTGACAGAACTAGTGCCCCCCATGGGAAGATTCCTCCTCCCCCCCACAACTGTCCGGTGATTTTTTTTTTTTTTTAAGCTATGTTTTCGGTGCACAAAGCAAACAGGACAAGTAGCGCAGGTGAATCTCCCCAGCAGTAAAAACATGGTGTTCTAATCCCGCTACACTTAGTCCAAAACCAAAAACTGTTTTGCATTTAGTTTAAAAATAAAAAGCTCAGATGAAATATCTACTAAGATTTATTATTTAGATATTATTAGTCTTTTAAATGTTCCAAATGTACTGTTCCTTTCCAGGTACACAGGCTGTAAGACTGTTACATTATGCAAAATGACAGACCATCATTCACTCACTTTACAGCATTAGGGTCCAGGCTCGCATACAAATAATAGAGACATTTCATTCTTTCTTCTGTTTCCAGATTGTGAGGAACTATGTACTGAGCAAAGATTTTCTCTACAAGTAACCTGAAAGAGGGAGAGAAGGTTAGTACACCATTAGACCTACAAGCAATTATTTGCTTGATTTACATTTTCTATGCAACAACCCAGTCTAGAACTTTGAAATACATAAGTATGATAAAAGACTTACAGCTGAATATAGAAAAAAAAAAGGGGGGTGCAAAGCGTTAAGGTAGTCTAGACAGTAACACTTTGTTCAACTGTCTATATGCAGGTCAGAGTGCCGTTCCCCTACAGTGCAAGTCGGGAGTTAGAAACTCTCGCTCTGCATCAAATGGCTTTTTTGTAACACATACTATTATCCGCTGGAAATTGCAATATACTGTTCACTGCAGCCTGCTATGGCTCAGTGCAACTAACCTGCAGATCAGTGTGAAAGCAGCCCAATAGTTGTTAAGCCTTTTATAGGTGCAAATATGCCCATTGCAAAAGCTTTTAGGCCCAATATATGCGTTTACATACACTGACCTTTTCCTCTTGCAGCTGCTGCCCACATCGCTCTTCAGGCTGCTAGAAGGCATAAGAAGCAGAGTGCACTTTGTATCACTCAGTCTGGGACAGGAGCTACAGAGGAAGCATTGCTTTCTGCTCCCTCTGCAAACGGAGCCGGCTCACTGCACTCTGATGGTTTGAAATGGCGGGACAGCATGCCCAGATTACGATCAACAGGTTGCCGACCCAGGGCATGCATTTCCCTGGCTTAAGGACACAGGCCACATCAGAAGACTCATCGGGTCATGGGTTGAGAACCCCTGGCTTAAAGCAACTCTTCAATACATGCCTATTTCCCCAGGTTTAATCTCTTTAACAGCAAGTAAAGAAAACACCTGTGGATCAGCCAGAAATTTAGTGTGTGCTTAACTTCTGTTTGGGCCAACACAATAGTGCCTTTTCAGTACTGAAATTCTAACCAGCATTGCAGACCCTGTATGCTGGACTACAGAATTTCACCTTTCTGGTGAATGGACACAAAAGGCAGGAACCCCCGCCCAGGCATAACCCATCACAAGTCTGTTTTGTAGCAGGCAACGAAGAAGAAACATGAGGGGAGAGATGTCCATGTCCTGTAATCCAAATAATGTAGTCCATGTCCTGTAATCCAAATAATGTAGTCCTAGAATAGGAGTTTAAAAAGGTAAACCAAAAATCTTAAAACTGCATAACAGAACAGAGAGCTTCATACTTAAGACTACTGGGGATATCCTAAAGCACTGAATACAAGGGGTGGGCAGAACAGCACTAAGGCCAAACACACCCAAAATCCAAAAGCATAAAAGCAAGGGGGAATTTCACTACAAAGTCACCTGCAAGACCTTATATCCAAAAATGGCATTTACAGGAGGTGCGAGCAACCTGTTAGAACCAGTAAAAAAAAAAAAAAAATTCCTGTCCGACGACGTCATATGACATAGACTGAGTGGAGATATCTGAATGAGTCCTGTAGCTGCAGGCATCATTCAGATATCTTAATTTAGAGCCAGTGATTCCACGAGAGGGAGAAGGAATCGGTACGTGCCCATTTACCAAAGAGAATCCTGCAGGCCAGATGGCCCTTGGACATCTCTGTAATCTTTCGGAGGATGGGCGCAAAGTTACGACATCATGCCTGGCTTCTTCATTTGAAAAAATGCCGCTGCCTCGGCTGGGAAGCCAGGATTGTTTTGTTTTTTTCAAGCTTCCCAGCCTAGAGGTGAGTTGTGGGGATTTTTTTGACCTCCGATCTCGCTGTAAAGAGGACCGATCACTGACTTTTCCTATTACAAGGGATGTTTACATTTCTTGTAATAGGAATTAAAAAAATTTAAAAAAAAGTGTCGAAATAGAAAAATAAAAGTAAAACAAAAATCTATTTTTTTTATTAAAGTGACCCTGTCCCCCACATGCTCACGCGAAGAAGCGTACGTAAATTGCGCCCACATACCGTATATACTCGAGTATAAGCCGACCCGAATATAAGCTGAGGCACCTAATTTTACCACAAAAAAAAAAAAAACTGGGAAAACTTATTGACTCGAGTATAAGCCTAGGGTGAGAAATGCGCAGCTACAGTAAGTGGAAAAGAGGGTCAACAATGCCCATTTGCAGCCTCACTGTGCCTATTTGCAGCCATAGGTCCCCTGAACTTCAAACTTGGTAGTTAAGGGTTCCTAGATGCCCCCTAGCTGCAGCCAAAATTTGGGGTCTCTGGACCCAAAGGGTAACCGAAATGACATTGCTGCAGATGGACACAGTTGACCGAATTTGGGGCCCTGTATCTCAGGGCCACTTGGTACTAGGAACTCCAATATGTTGTAGTGTTTGTTCCACTGGTTTGCATACCAAATTTAGGGTTCCTGGCACTAAGTGGTCCCGAGATATGGGGACACAAAGTCGGGTCGGAATTTTTTTTCTGCGCAGAAAAGTGCTTGACTCGAGTATAAGCCAAGGGGGGCACTTTCAGCACAAAAAAAATGTGCTGAAAAACTCGGCTTACATGCGAGTATATACGGTATGTAAACGATGTTCAAACGCTTTGCCTATGGGGATTTTTTACGTACCGAGGTTTGGTGCCATTTTTTTACGAGTGTGCGCAATTTCAAAGTGTGACATGTTAGGCATCCATTTACTTGGTGTAACATCTTTCACATTAAGCAAAGAAATTGGACTAACTTTACTGTTTTTTTTTTTTTTAATGCATGAAAGTTTAACCACCCAAAGCGGCACAATTGTTGCATAGAAATTTGTCGTTTTATATTGTAGGCCTGTAATTCTTAGCAATAACACACTTTAACCACTTGCCGACCGCCCCATGTAGATATACGTCAGCAGAATGGCACGTACAAGCAAAATCCCGTACCTGTACGTGACATTGTTCCGGCGGGTGGGGTGTCCGATCGGAACCCCCTCCGCCGGCAGGGACGGTCGGCATCGCTTCAGGAGCGATCCAGGAGGAGGGGACGGCCAGTGGTTTCTGGCCACCCCCTCGCGATCGCTCCTGGCGAATGAAAAGCTTCCCCTTCCTGTCTATTGTATAGACAGGCAGGCGGAAGTGATGTCACGCTCGGTGCGTCGGTCTGACCGGGACGTCGAGCTGTGAACACGTACAGGTTAGTGCACAACAGTACACTGACAGCAGTACACATAGGCACACAAATAACCCCCCTGTCACCCCCAGATCACCCCCTGCCCCCCCAGTCACAGTGTCACTAATTGCAGTGATCATTTATTTACTGATCACTGCATTTAGTGTCAGTGTGACTGCAATAACTGTCAGGGCAGTTAGTTTTAGGCCCCTTTAGGTCTAAGGTAGCCCCCTACCCCCCCCCCCCCAATAAAGGTTTAACCCCCTGATTGCCCCTAGAGTTAACCCTTTCACCAGTGATAACCGTATAAGTGTCACTGGTGACGCTGGTTAGCCAGTTAGGTATTTCGTTATTTTGGTTCCCCGTCAGGTTTTTATATAGCGTCAGGTACCCCCATATATTACCTAATAAAGGTTTAACCCCCTGATTGCCCCTAGTTAACCCTTTCACCCCCTTTTGCCAGTGTCACTAAGCGATCGTTTTTCGGATCGCTGCATTGGTGTCACTGGTGCCGCTAGGTAGCCAGTTTTTTTTTTTAGGTTAACCGCCAGGTTTATATAGGTTCATAAATAGGTTTATAGGTCAGGTACCCCCATATTACAACCTAAATAAAGGTTTTAACCCCCCGATTGCCCCTAGAGTTAACTCTTTCACCATTGATCACCGTATAAGTGTCACTGGTGACGCTGGTTAGCCAGTTAGTTATTTCGTTATTTAGGTTCCCCGTCAGGTTTTTATATAGCGTCAGGTACCCCCATATAGTACCTAATAAAGGTTTTAACCCCCTGATTGCCCCTAGTTAACCCTTTCACCAGTGATCACCGTATTACTGTTACGGGTGACGCTGGTTAGTTAGCTTGTTTTTTATACTGTCAGGGCACCCGCCATTTATTACCCAATAACGGTTTAACCCCCTGATCGCCCGGCGGGTGATATCAATTAGGTTTTAGGGTCAAATAAGGTCTGCGTCGCCCCAGGTTAGTGGCAGTACCGCAAACACCCACGCGCAAAGCATACACCTCCCTTAGTGGCACAGTATCTGAACAGATCAATATCTGATCAGATCTATACTAGCGTCCCAGCAGTTTAGGGTTCCAAAAAACACATTGTTAGCGGGATCAGCCCAGATACCTGCTAGCACCTGCGTTTTCCCCCTCCACCCAGCCCACCCAAGTGCAGTATCGATCGATCACTGTCACTTACAAAACACTAAGCACACAACTGCAGCGTTCGCAGAGTCAGGCCTGATCCCTGCGATCGCTAACATTTTTTTTGTGGTAGCGTTTTGATTCAGTCGCTAACAGTCAGGAGCTTTACCTGTGAATCTCAAAAAAAATAAAAAAACAAAAATAGTTGTCGTTTTATTGTTCTCTCTCTCTCTCTCTCTCTCTCTCTCTCTATTGTTGCTCTTTTTTTTACTCCATTCTATTCTGCAACGTTTTATTATGTTTTATCATGCTTGCTTTTCAGGTATGTAATTTTGTTTACTGTGTTTTAGTGTTAAGCATTTTTTTGTTTTCAGGTGCGCCATTCAGTTGCAGCGCGGATTTATTTATCTTGACAGCAACAGTGTTTGCTCCCACGATACATAAAGCCGCGACTCCAACGCTGTAGGAGGTGATTTCACCACCGCAGTTAAAAAAAAGAGCATATGTGCCGAAGCATGGGGGCAGCAGGGGGGGGGGGGGGGGGGGGAGCGATTGGCTCCTAATGCCACGTACATACGGTCGAAATTCCGACGGAGGCTTGCCCCGTGGAAAAGTCCGACCGCGTGTACACGGCATAACTTTTGCGGGAGGATGCCCCCATGCATCGGCATATATAAATGGTGCATGTATGCCCATCATTAGAAGTGGGTGGATGAAGGGAGGTATTCTAATGGTGGGCATACCCACCAATCAATCTCTTTTTTTCGTTCAGTCAAGAGGCTGCATGGAAAAAAAAAAAAAAAAAAAAGATTACAATACATGTCCAGTATGTTGCTGGACTTTGAATGGTTATACCAGAATGATGCCTGCAGGTTTAGGTATCATCTTGGTATTCTTTTCAGCCAGTGATCGGCTTTCATGTAAAAGCAATTCTAGCGGGTAATTAGCCTCTAGACTGCTTTTACAAGCAGTGGGAGGTAATGTCCCCCCTCCCGGATATAAACCGCGCCATTGGGAAATTGGGAAAGCATTTTATCACACCAATCTTGGTGTGGTCAGATGCTTTGAGGGCAGAGGGTCTAGGGTCTAATAGACCCCAATTTTTTCAAAAAAAGAGTACCTGTCACTGCCTATTGCTATCATAGAGGATATTTACATTCCCTGAGATAACAATAAAAATGATAAATAAAAAAAAAAAAAAAAAAATGGAAGGAACATTTTAAAAAAAAAAAAAAAAAAAAAAAAAAAAAAGCACCCCTGCCCCCCCTTCTCTTGCGCAAAGGCGTACACAAGCGTTGGTCTGGCGTCATATGTAAACAGCAATTGCACCATGCATGTGAGGTATCACCGCGAAGGTCAGATTGAGGGCAGTAATTTTAGCAGTAGACCTCCTCCGTGAATCTAATGTGGTATCATGTAAAGGCTTTTAAAAAGGTATGTAGTTTGTCGCCACTGCGTGTTTGTGCGCAATTTTAAAGCATGTCGTGTTTGGTATCCATGTACTCGGCCTAAGATCATATTTTTTATTTCATCAAAAATTTGAGCAATATAGTGTGTTTTAGTGCATTAAAATAAAAAAAAAAGTGTATTTTTTCCACAAAAAATGCGTTTGAATAATCGCTGCGCAAATACTGTGTGGAAAAAAAAAATGCAACACCCACCATTTTAATCTGTAGGGCCTTTGCTTTAACAAAATATAAATTATATATATATATATATATATATATATATATATATATATATATATATATATATATATATATATATATATATATATATATATATATATATATATATAGTGTTTGGGGGTTCAACGTAATTTTCTTGCAAAAAAAAAATATGTTTTCATGTAAACAAAAAGTGTCAGAAAGGGCTTTTTCTTCAAGTGGTTAGAAGAGTGGGTGATGTGTGACATAAGCTTCTAAATGTTGTGCATAAAATGCCAGGACAGTTCAACCCCCCCCAAATGACCCCATTTTGGAAAGTAGACACCCCAAGCTATTTGCTGAGAGCAATGTTGAGCCCATTAAATAAATATTTATTTTTTTGTCCCAAGAGATTGAATAATGAAAAAAAAAAATATATATATTTTTTTTTTTTACAAAAAGTTGTCACTAAATGATATATTGCTCAAACCTGTCATGGGCATATGTGGAAATACACCCCAAAATACATTCTGTTGCTTCTTTTGAGTACGGGGATACCACATGTGTGGGACTTTTTGGGAGCCTAGCTGCGTACGGGACCCCAAAAACCAAGCACCGCCTTCAGGCTTTCCAAGGGTGTAATTTTTTTATTTCACTTCTCACTGCCAATCACAGTTTCAGAGGCCATGGAATGCCCAGATGGCATAAAACCCCCCAAAATGACCCCATTTTGGAAAGTAGACACCCCAAGCTATTTGCTGAGAGGTATGGTGAGTATTTTGCAGATCTCGCTTTTTGTCAAAGTTTTGAAAAAAAAAATTTTTTTTTTTTCTTTACTTTCTTCATTTTCAAAAACAAACTGAGCTGTAAAAATACTCACCATGCCTCTCAACAAATAGCTTGGGGTGTCTACTTTCCAAAATGGGGTCATTTGGGGGGGTTTTGTGCTATTTTGGCATTTTATGGTCTTCGAAACTGTGATAGGTAGTGAGGAGTGAAATCAAAAATTTGCACCCTTAGAAATCCTGAAGGCGGTGCTTGGGTTTCGGGGCCCCGTACGCGGCTAGGCTCCCAAAAAGTCCCACACATGTGGTATCCCCATACTCAGGAGAAGCAGCAAAATGTATTTTGGGGTGCAATTCCACATATAACTATGGCATGTGTGAGCAATATATCATTTAGTGACAACTTTTTGAAAAAAACAAAATTTTTATTTTTTATTTTTGTCTTTATTCAATCACTTGGGACTAAAAAAAAAAAAAAAAAAAAATATTCAATGGGCTCAACATGCCTCTCAGCAAATAGCTTGGGGTGTCTACTTTCCAAAATGGGGTCATTTGGGGGGGGGGGGGGGGTTTGTACTTCCCTGCCATTTTAGCACCTCAAGAAATGAGATAGGCAGTCATAAATTAAAAGCGGTGTAAATTCCAGAAAATGTACTCTAGTTTGTAGACGCTATAACTTTTGCGCAAACCAATAAATACGCTTATTGTCATTTTTTTTACTAAAGACATGTGGCTGAATACATTTTGGCCCAAACGTTTGACTAAAATTGAGTTTATTAGATTTTTCTTACAACAAAAAGTAGAAAATCTTTTTTTTTCAAAATTTTCGGTCTTTTTCCGTTTATATCGCAAAAAATAAAAAAATCACAGAGGCAATCAAATACCATCAAAAGAAAGCTCTATTTGTGGTAAGAAAAGGATGCAAATTTCGTTTGGTTACAACATTGCATGACCGCGCAATTACCAGTTAAAGTAGTGCAGTGCTAAATTGAAAAAAGACCTCTGGTCCTTAAGCTGACAATTGGTCCGGGGCTGAAGTGGTTAATCTGTCCAAACAAGAGTCTAGTAGATATCCCGGGTATGATAAAGTTTGAAACACAAAATCATAATATAATAACTATAAAAAATATAATAAAATACATTTCCCCACGATTCTTTATCGATCACCATCGATCTCATGGACTCGCTGATCACCAGAGTGAGCCACGCAGGCATCGCATGCACGGAGGACGTACATGGACACCCTTCTCAGCAATTTGGGCCCACGTCGTAGCCCGCTTTCGGCTATAGCACAGGCAGCAAGAGGTTAAAGCAGTGTTTCACTACAGAAACATGGCAAAAAGAAAAAAATGCTGGAACATTATCTGGAAGAGGGGAGAGGGAGACTTGAGTTTAGGATGGGTAATATTTGGACACTATCACGTCACCACTCAGCAGCACTCCTTGAAATAGGCCAATTTAGGAATCGGAAAGGAATCCTTTCTAAAAACGACTCTCTGGGACCTTTAGTTGGCAATTATTTTTGGGCATGAAGTCACTTATTGCGTTTCATAAATATAAAAAAAGAAATGTTCTTATATTCTGTCAATGCTCTAGAACAGGGGTAGGAAAGCTCAACGCTGCAGCTCTTTAGAAACTAAAAATCTCATCACGCAACCATTACTGTGGTTGCCCAAGTCTTGCAAGATTTCATGGGATTTGCAGTTTCACCACCACTGGAGTGCCAAGATTGCCTGCCCCTGCTCTGGAAGAATGAAGCAGCATCTAGCTTCTAACAATAACAGCTTTTTCTCCACTTAGAACACCAAGCAAACAGGCAAGCGATCCTTTAAATGGACTGTTTCCTTGTCATTCTAGCAACCCTCATTTGTACAAATGTTAATTTCCACAGCCTTTTAATCAAGTTTATAACAGATACCTACTTGTCATCAATGCTGTTTTGATAGTAAATATGCAGAAGTTTATCCTTTATCCAGTTAACTTTCTCTGCAGCTTCCTTCCCAGCTTCAGCATGCAAGCAGTATTTCTTATACAGCTGGGCAAGACCCATCATTGCTTCTTTCCTTACTCTCCACTAGAGGGCGAGAGAGTGAGTGTTGAGAGAGACTGAATGGTTGACAGCAATACATTGTGTACAAATGTCACTTAACAAAAAGACACAACCTTAGGAATTACTACTTAGCAAGAGCCAGTGGGATCAATGTCCTGTCCAAGAATATTGGCCCACTACTGCAGTGTGAGCAAAGAACACTAAAACCAAGATCGTAGCATACAAGCCAAGGAGTAAATAGAATGGAAAAAAAAAAAAAAAAAGATTACAATTTCATATCTGTAGTGCTTGGAAAGAACAAAAAACAGCCCACGCAGGAGGCAGCAGCCTTGTTAGTTGGGATAGGGGTAGATCCACCACAGATACAGAGGGTCACTTCTAAAGAAAGTCCTCTGTGGGGGGGGGAGGGGGACGACAAATGTTTGAGGGACAAAAAGGTGCCATTAGGTGTAACCAGATTTATAAGGTAGCTGGGGAAACACCTTTCACAGCTTAGAATATGATGTGTGCCTCGCTAGAAGGGGTACTGAGAAATTGTCTAGATTCCACAATCTTCCAGCTGATGACTTAAAGCGGTCTCCAGGGCTCCCTGGACAGGTAAGTGTCCTTATTAAACGTCAGCAGCTACAGTGTTTGTAGCTGCTGACAAATAAAAAAAAAAAAAACCTTGAGGGTGGAACTTCGCTTTGAATATGAACTAAATAAGTTACACTTTAGTTGAATTGGACATGTGTTTAAGCACCCTGATATTACCAAAGTCTCAGAGGGTTTGCGCATTATAAAATTAAACATAACACAATATGTGTAGTAGTAAATCGGTTTTAAAAAAGTGATCCTCATTAAATTCACAATGTACACAAGCAGACATTCTGACTTACCCTTTTATCCAATGTTCTCTCACGTACAAACCCAAGTAGCTGGTCGTTTACTAGAGAAAGGTCTTTCTTCCCAGCAGTTATTATAGTTACTATAACATCATGCCGTATTGCTTCTTCGGGATCGTGAGACCTCACCTTCAGGAACTCTGCAGACAACATACGCACAAATCAAAATCTGTGTATAAAATTATATTAACCCCTTAATGCCTGAAGGTAAATCAAATATTAACTACTTAACGCAGTTTTGAAATGCTGGCATGTGCGTAAAACTGTACATATCATAACTACTTAATGTATCCAAGTATGTTTTTTTCCCCAGGATAAATTTGGGCTTTATTTGGTGGCAGATGTTGACAAATATCGCCCGATTTTATTATCAAAGAAAAAACTCTGGCTAGGAGACAAAGATGCAATAAGTTGAGCATGGCTGGCAATCAATCCGTGCTGGGATAAGAAATGTACCAGATAATTTACTGGGGAAAGTTAATCCTATTGTACTCAAGGTGTTAGACTATATAACACTGAGGGGTTACTTTCAGGGCTGGTTCACACCCCAAAAACGCACTCGAGATCCATTCCGGATGAGTTTGATAATGCGTGTTTTTGGTGCGTTCCAGTGCATTTTAACTGTACTGGGGTCCGGCGCGTTTTTGATTCGTTCCAGTACAGTGCAAGAAAAATGCAGCATGTTCTACTTTTTTTTTTCTGAAACTGGAAAGCCCAGGAACTGACTTTACCATATAACCTACTTTCCACCGTTTTTGATGCAGAAAGAAAAAAAAACGCACTGGACTGCATGTGGTGTGAACTGCCCCAAGTCTATAGTTGAGAGCACAGAAAGAAAAAAATAGGATTTTTTTGTCGTACTTATCTGTAAAATCCTTTTCTTTGAATACATCACGGAACACAGAGTTAGGCTATTCATTACTTACTGGATTATACGTGAACAACAATGTTGCGCTTAAATGAAACAGTAAATAATATGAAGTGAGTCCAAAAGTCAAAACGTGACAATAGTGAAAGTTTGAATTTTGAGTCACCAAACTTTCTCCACCTTGTGCGACCACCACCAAAAAAAAAAAAAAAAAAAAAAAAAAAAAAAAAAAGGGATGTGCCCTTACCAAAGAGCGTGGACCACCTATTACAGGGGAGTAAACATAGGCTTGTATGTCTGGAAAAACTCCAGGTCTGTAAAGAGGTCCGCTCAACATAAATGCCAAGCCACCACCAGGGAAAACATCAGGTTTCTTTTACTCCAACCGTGACATCAGGTCATATACCCCAAATGAGAGACAAACGCCACAATAGTGTAAAACCTTTTTTACCAGGATTTAATGAAGGTAATGCACTTGCATGAAAAGGACGATTTAAACGTCATTTACTGGACACAGTCTTTTCACACAAGTGCATTACCTTCATTAAATCCTGGTTAAAAAAGGTTTTAAACTATTGTGGCGTTTGTCTCTAATTTGGGGTAAATGACCTGATGTCACGGTTGGAGTAAAAGAAAACAATGTTTTCCCTGGTGGTGGCTTGGCATTTATGTTGAGCGGACCTCTTTACAAGCGTGAAGTTTTTCCATCGGTCATGACACTTAGGGAAACCAGGAAACATGTTAACCCCCGTCAGTAGGAAACACTAATACTGACATGGGCCCTGGGGGACCGCCGGTTTATCCGGCGGGGGTTAATGTGTTTGCTGTCCTGGTAGGAGGAGCCCTAGGTCTCACGGGCTGTCCCAGAAGACGCCTTGAGAAAGGCGCTTCGAAGACATTGCAAAAAGTAGAGCCTGCTCCTTAGGCTTTTTTTTGCTGGGGAAGATGGGTACGCTTATTCTTAGTAGAATACCTGACAGAATCCAATATCATCCCTCAAAGGCCTTGCAGAATGAACACTGATGCAAATCAAGCCCCGCAGTCCAACAATTCAGCCACAGGGCCCTGCAAAAGTGGCATGACACATCAAGCAGTATGCTTTCAGCTAACCATTACAACTAAAATGTAAAATCAAAGACAGCAAGTCAATGCAATTATCTGTGGGTTGTCAGCATCTGTCCCATCATGCCTAAAGGATTTAACCCATTCAGCCATTAACTGGCACGAAAGAACAACTGCCAGAACCAGGTGAAGCCTGACAAAAAAAAAAAAAAAGAACAGCCATTGAAAGGAGCTTCAAGTCTTGTCATTGGTGTCCTTAAAATGGTTGTAAATTTCCAGTGAAGTGACTAGCCAGCTCTTCTTTACATCAGTTCCAAGTATAGAATTTTCACAGCTTGTCTGAGCTTTCAGAAGGCAGGGGTGGGGATCTCAAGACACAAGAAGCACAGCTGGGAGAGGAGAGCTGACTGGAAGAAAGGGAAACCACTCCCTCGACATAGCAAGCATGCAGAGTGAAGGCTGTCAATTACAGGCTGTATAACGGAACTGCCTCCACTTTCTCACTCGGTCTCTTGGAGTCATGAAACCCTATCTGAAGTGACTTACGCAGACAGCAGAGAGATAACATTCAGTGCTTTGGATTGAGATAAGTACACACCATAGGAGGATGCTTTTTGTTCCTACATTTTAAACAATGGGAAAATACTCAAGAATTATAAGCGCCTTGTTAGCCAGAACTCCCGCCGAATGGACTACTTAGCGATTAATTTCTCATTAAGAGGGTATAGAAGCCTCAAGCGTTTCAAGATGCATCCAATCCTTACACAGAAAACAAATCAAAAAGTGTGGGTCTCCTCCTAGGGACTCAAGGCCAGAGAAAATACTGCAACAGACTAATATGCCTGTTTTAGGGTGTGACACACTGGATCAATAAGGACCAAATGGTCCCATTTAAATTTGAGAGTAATAAAAGACGATTGCAAACCCAGGCTGCTGCTAGACAACACCCAAGACCAGAGGGGTCAAGTAACTGGAGGAGACCAAGTGTCACTCGGATTACGCTACCTGTAGTACACTGCACCTGCAGTTTATGAGGGCTGTGGTATAGAGTATGTGGTATCCTTTGGACTGTTCTCACAATTACACAGTTAGCAGCCTGGGGGGAAAAAGTAAACAACCAAATGTATTCCCTTAAATGGCATAGTTCACCTTTATCAAAAACTGCTTATGTAGGTTAGGGATGTATGTAGATAAAACAAAAACGTGCGGTTTTGACCAAAGTTGAATTATGCCCTAGCTATAGGTTTAGACTATTTACACAACTCATGAAGTCTGATTGAAAACTCATGCTAGGATGTTGCTAAAACATTCCCAGCTGGTACCGTTGACATCCCAGGACTGAGATACAATCTGTGGGAGTTTTTCAGTCAGGTTTCATGAGGTAAGTAAATGCCTACACCTTCAGCACCACTGACACCCCTAACCTACATAGGCAGTTTTTTGGTAAAGATGAACTGCGCCTTCAATTGAAAGTAGTTTCATTCACCTGGCTGTGCAGTGTGATGGGAAGAGATACAAATCCTTTGACAGGTAAAACAGATCTCATACACTTATTTATGCAGTTTGGAGTATTTTGCCGTTTGCTTGGGAGTTATGCTTTTGCATTTTATTTTGCCCTGGTGTGCAAGTTAATTAAAACCTGCAGAGGAGCAGTATAGTCATCAGACTCAGGACTGATTTGATCCTGGCCTTTAGAAAAACAAAATATGCAGATAATCTGTCCAAGAACTTACCTGTAAGATCTTTAGCCAAATCTGGATGGTTCATTAAGCAGTGGCTTGCAAATTTGACACTTTCCAATCTCACAGGAACGTGGATATCATTAAACCTAGTTGAGAAAAAAAAAAAAAAAAAAAAAGGCAATGAACATTAAAGAAAAAAAAAAAAAAAAATCAAACCAAAAAAACTCTCTTACTCTATTGTGGGGGGAGGCTTAGTCCACTGTGAGCACTTCTTGCAGTGCAACAGTTTATATACGCAACGTATTCAAGAATAAGGTCAGGCATCGGCATGTTATTCAAAGTTTCATTACCAATGTGAATATGTATATGACATAACTGGACGATGCCTCTGGAAGCTGAAAATCACTGAAGTAGACACTTTCTACTCTTGTAATCTCCACTTGTTTTCGGGTCCCATGCTGAGCAGCTGGGCCTGATACAGTGTGAATAAAGGAAGTCAGCCACTCAGCATGGGCATCATTCTCTGAATGGACAAGGTGGAAAGCGTGACATCACCTACCCACTGCTCTTAAAACAGAGAAGGCATTGCTGTCATTCATAAATTGCAAAGCATTCTCTGAATTTCGCCTGTGCCAAACAGACAACTCTCTACAATGCAGGACAGCAGACACTTGGCACAGGACCCAGAAGCAGGAGGATATCACTGGAGTAGTAGCGTCTACCTCTGATTTCCAGCAGCATCAGCAATGTATGTCATATACATAGTTACACAATAATATTTTTTTTCATTCAAAAACAAACAAACATGTTATGTTATACTTACCTGCTCTGCGGTTTTACACAGAGCAGCCCCAATCCTCCTCCTTGGGTTCCTCGCCAGCGCTCCTGGACCCTCCCACCTGCTGCATGCCACCACAGCAAGCGGCTTGCTATGGGGACACCCAAGCTGAGCTGCTGCTCGGTGTGTCCATTCAAACACAGAGCTGCGGTTCGGCCCCGCCCCGCATTGGCTCCCCGACTAAAAGCAACGGGAGCCAATAGCACCCTACTGCCTCAGCCAATCAGGTGGGAGAGTTCCGGGCAGCAGAGACTCTCGAGCAACATCGCTGGATTCAGATGAGGTTCAGGCAAGTATTATGGGGGCTGCTGCATCCAGGTTTGTTATCCTAATGCATGAAACGCATTAAGGCCCCTTTCACACTGGGGCGGTGCGGGGTGGCAACGGTAAAGCAGCGCTATATTTAGCGCTGCTTTACCATCGTTTTACCCGCGGTATGCGGCCGCTAGCAGGGTGGTTTTAACCCCCGCTAGCGGCCGCAAAAGGGTTAAAAACCGCTGCAGCGGCGGTTTGCGGGCGGTATCCCCGCGGTTTCCCATTGATTTCAATGGGAAGGAGCGGTAAATACACGGCTCCTTCACCGCTCCAAAGATGCTGCTAGCAGGACTTTTGTTGCGGTCCTGCTAGCGCACCGCTCCAGTGTGAAAGCCCGCCGGCTTTCACACTGGAGTGAATGGGGCCGGTTTTTTCAGGCGGTATACAGGCGCTATTTTTAGCGCTGTACCGCCTGAAAACCGCCCCAGTGTGAAAGGGGCCTAAGATAAAAAACCTTCTGGACTTTAGAACGACTTTAAAAACAAATTCAATACAATTTAGACAAGATTTTTTTAAATTAAATAAATGTTTACCAAAACAAATCTAATAATTTTTCATACAAACCAAACACTCATGTAACCAAAATACACCAGCATATGAAGAATACAATTCTTCAAAGATAAGGGGTTACATTACATCTTCTGTATGCATCAATTTCAATGCAAATCGTTTTGAGACATTGAGACTGTATATGCAAAAATTCTACTAACCTATACGAACTGAATCAAAAGAAAAAAGCAATGCATTTTCTATTTAACCACGTGCGGACTGCCCACAGTACATATACAGCAGCAGGGCGGCTGGGTATGTTTTTGGGAATGTAGCATAAAGAAAAAAAAAAAAAAAAAATTCAAAAAATTGTGTGCGAGACAAAAATTTTATTTGGGTACAGTGTCGCACGCCCTTGCAATTGTCAAAGTAAGGCTGTGCCGAATCGCAAAAAATGGCCTGGTCATGAAGGGGGGTAAATCTTCGGGGCCAGGCGGTTAAATTGCATCTTTAGATACAGCCTAGGGTTCACATCTTCATGGTTCTGCATGGGCACACCAGCCCATTGATTTAAATGGGCTGCTGTACCTGCAAAAAAAATAAATAAATAAAAGTTTGTCTGAAAAGGCGTCTTATTTTTAATTTTTTAAAACATGGCCCCATGAAAACATGGTGCTATGGCACCAGTGTGTGGGAAACCACTTGCGTTTTTCAGCAAGTAGGGGTGCCTAAAATCGGAGCCACTAGAGACCAATAGTGTTTTATCCCATCTCCCCAATTCGCTCTCCTTCCTGCCTCATCAGCAGCCTGTGAATTTCAGTACTGTAAACCTTCCGTTAGCCTTCCTCTCTAACTTTGTCCAAGACATACAATGAAGGCTGGAAATGTACATATTTTAATTAAAGAAAGTAACAGATAAAGTAGTGACTGCTCTGTGCGTCAATAAAACAGCAGCCTTCAGCAAGAACAAACAGGAAGAATGCTGGAAACACAGGCTAATTTTGGTAGCATAATTATAAAAAAGGTGGAATGCATGTTGTTTTGGTACAGATCATTAATTGCCATCAGTCATAGGTAAAGTTCCGCTTTAAAGCGGGATTAAACCCGCTGAAACTTTTTTCTTTAACACACCTGTAAGGGAAAAGGCATAATGAGCTAGTATGCACCGCATACTAGCTCATTATGAAATACTTACCTTAGAACGAGGCGTCGGTGACTCACCTGGTCCACGCCGAGGTAGCTGACATGGTGCCTCGGCGTGTCTTCCGGGAATCGCGACTCCAGTGCTGTGAGTGGCTGGAGCCGCAATGTCATCACTCCCGCGCATGCGCACGGGAGACTTTCCGGCAGGGGTCGGATTCTGCGGGCCTTTCAGCCGAGAATCCCCTGTGCGCATGCGCCGCTGCAGTCAGCGGCGCATTGCACAGGGAATATCTCCTAAACCGTACAGGTTTAGGAGATATTTTTTTTTTTTTTTATCTACAGGTAAGCCTCATTATAGGATTACCTGTAGGTAAAAGTCCAATTTTTGACTTTACAACCGCTTTAAGGCCTTGTTTACACTTGCAATTGAGGGGAGGTAAAACCCCTGCACTTGAACCAAGTTTTTTACTTCCCCTAACCACTCCCACAGCTGCTGCTGAGGCAGCAGCCGGGGGTGTACACATCACGGCTGTGATGCTTTGCTTCAAGTGAATGGGGCTGTACTGCAACCACCCCATAACTGCACAGAATGCCTGCTGTTGTCTGGTATTTGGGGGTTAAAACAGGAATTGAAAAAGGTGATATGCCTCCTCACCGCCTGTGTCTATGGCAGTCTAAAGCGCGATCTGAACGTGGACTGTGCTTCAGACAACACAAACGTAAACAATGCCTTAATCTCAAGAGTGTTTTCTCGTTTTTCACGGTCTTGATTCCGTACATTATACCCTTTAACATTTGTAGCCTACCCCAACATTACATAGCACTGTTTTTGGGACATATAGGGTTTTAAATTTAGCAGACGATTTGAATACATATAATTGTATTTACTTGGGTTTTTATTGGCAATATGTAATTTAGTTTAAAAAAATATAAGAAGATTGCATTTCCAGTTTATTTCACAATGCAATGTTTACATAGTTTGCATTCCACCATATAAATTAGACTTACAACTTTTTTGTAATGCAGGGGAATGTTAAAGCTCAATGTGAACATATGCATTTTTAGTAGTGTGTCATTTCATTAACATTACGGCACAAATTTGCAACTTTACACACGATCACATACATTACAACCAACATAATTTTCACTTATGCTTGCACAAAAATTACATCCAGATTACCGGATGTCCTTGTCGGGACCTCGGAAATAAGCCGAGGGGGATTTTTGTTTTGTAGGTGTTATGATGTATATTTGAATATGTATACATTTTTTGTTTAGATCTTGACAATGGAGCCCAGACAACCCAATAAAGTTGTTTAACTGTACATCACTTCTAATAGTAATCTATTGCTGGCTGCAATCTTTTGCTGCAGGCAGATATTGAATTGAGCTAGAACAGCTGTCCCAGCCTTAGTACTCAGAGGAAATGTGACATCACATCTCTGCAATGTAAATACAAATGTGGAAGCATTGTGTTAATAGTGATCTGCTCTTATGTAACAAGACCAGAATTCCAGGAGCCGATTGCTGATCCTGGGTTTAGTGCTGGTTTCCAGCTGTCACAGACAGCTGGGGGTTCCAGCACTAAAGCTAAAGTGAGCCCAGAAACTGAAGCTGGGGTGGCTCTGGGAGAAAAGGCCACTATCTGTGCCATTTAAAAAAAGTGGCTAACCTCGTAAAAAAGGTGGATGCCATTCTTTTACATCTGTCTAAACGGAAAAGGTTGCAACTTTTTTTTTTTTTTTTTTTTTTTTTTTTTTAAATGGACATGAACGGACATAGGCTGGATATATGAACGATATAGGCTGGTGTAAACTGAAAATGATCCGTGTACATCTGCCCACTTAGACATAAATTGACAAATGAATCTAGACTGAATGTCCATGTTAAGAAGGCCTTACAATTGTTAAAAGGCTGGAAACTGAAGAAAAAAAAAAACAGACATTGAACATCAGTAGTCTTCATCAGTCTATGAACTTGAAAATACAGAAATAGTAAAAAAAATAAAATAAACTTGTCAGAAATGCTCACCGCCCCAGAAAACACTGCCAAAGAGGTCGGTTTTGATTGGCCAGGTCTGAGTCCTTAGAACCAAACAGCTTTGCTAGAAGCTTTACAACCGCCAATCGTTCTTCCCCGTCATTACTCTGAAACCAAGGACAAAATTATACTAGTGAAAAAGCACATACAAGCAATAACTTCTATAATTGTTTTAGTTCACAGACTCAATGGAACACATTTTATATTTGAAAATTTACCAAAGGATCCCAAGCCCCTTTCAAAACCATATTTTTTATGAAATCAGAGGACCTAGAATGTGAAAAGATAATCCTGTTACTTATAATAGGTGTGCCATCATACGTATTAAAATGCCAGTTCCCTGGCTCTGTCTGGTGTTGATGTAGTATAGTCAGAAGTTAAAAATCCTTGTTGATTCACCCAGGAGACCCAATGCACTTGGTCTTCTTCAGATCTGTGCACTGGTTTGGAAATAATTAAGGAGTTTTCTTGTTTGTCTGTAGCACCACCCCAGGATTAAGGGCAAGCTGTTGCTGGTGCTACATAGTAGGCGAGGTTAAAAAAAATCAAAAAGACCATCAAGTCCAACGTCTGTGTGTTCTTTTATATCAGTATTACATTGTATATCCCTGTATGCTGTGGTCGTACAGGTGCCTGTCCAATTGTTTTTTGAAATTATCGATGGTCCCGCTGAAGCCACCACCTGTGGAAGGGAATTTCACATCCTTAACGCTCTTACAGTAAAGAACCCTGTACGCAGTTTAAGGTAAAGCGCTTTTCTTCCAAATCTAGTGAATGGCCACGTGTCCTTTTAAATTCCCTTACGCTGTAAAGTTTTATCCCCATTGGGGAGTCACCAGTACAGTATTTGTACATTGAAATCAAATCCCCTCTTAAGTGTCTCTTCTCCAGAGAGAATAAGTTCAGTGCTCGTAACCTCTCCTCATAACCAAGGTCCTCCAGTCCCTTTGTTAGCTTTGTTGCCCTTCTCATGACTCTCTAGTTCCAGCACATTGGTGCCCAGAACCGGACAGCATACTCCAGGTGCGGTTAGATCAGTGTCTTATAGAGTGGGAGAAGTATTTTATCTCTTAAGTTGATCCCATTTTTAATGCATGCCAATATTCTGTTTGCGTGGCTTGCAGCAGCTTGGCATTGCACGATTCCATTCTAGATTCCCTCAGAGGTTCTCCCCTAGTGAGTAGATTCCATTAAAATTTTTGCCACCCAAATGCATTATATATTTTTCTACATTAAACCTAATTTGCTAGTTGCCCACCACATTCATTTGTTCAAATCTTCTTTCAAGGTTTCCACATCCTGCGGTGAAATTATTGCCTCTGCAAATACATAGATTGAGCCGTTTATGAATTAAATAGGATTGGTTCCAGGACGGAACCACTGCCCTGATCTAGGTGTACTGGGTCCCTTAGTGGATTTTTTAACTTTACCATAACATCCAAAGGAAAGTCAGAATTCCTTTCCAATTCAATATTGAAGCCACATTAGAACAGTCAGGCAACTAGCATTTCCAGGGGATGACATCAATGGTAGCCTTTTGAGCTAGATTTTGTGCCCATGGCAATATTTCTTATAGTTTTCATCTGCATGACATGGGTAGGAAGCAAAGACTAAAAGGGCAAAAATGTAAGATAGTTCTGCCTTGCAGCTCTTCTGAAATCACTGCCTTTAAGTTTTCTTGGGTAGCCCTGGTTCACATTGCCATGCCTTTGAAGCCAAACCCCAGTGCGACTTCGGCACGACTTGCATGCGACTTCTTTACCAGTAGTCAATGCAAGTCGTACAGAAGTCTGACCAAAAGTAGTGCAGGAACATTTTTTTTTAAGATGGAGCAACATAAGTTGCACCAATTAGAACAGTTCCATTGCTTAAAAGTCGTAGTGCTTGTCGCATCAGTGTGAAATGGGCCTAAAAGAAAAATGGGACCCTCTACCATTAATTTTTTTCTAAATTGACAGCTGGCATGAACAAAAAACGTAATTCCTATAAAAAAAATAAAATTGTATTTTACTGTGATGCAGCAAATGTAAAATTTCAAAGCCGAGTGATAAAAGCAGGTCTTAGAGCTGTCCGTGTTCCTAAACCAAGAAATTTTAAAAAAAAAAAAAAAAAAATACAAAAAAAAAAAAAAACACGTTGTATACATTAGGTGTCCAAATCAGGTCCTTACCTTCAGTTTGAATTCCAGCTGCGGCATCACAGAAACCAGCAAGTTAGGATCTATTGCAAAGAGCTCCTGAATAAGGTCAAAGACATGCTCTGACAAATCACTAACAGATGACTTTCCCAGCACCAATACCTGGTTAAAAAACTGTATTGAAAAAAAAAAATAAATAAATTGCTTAATTTAAATGCAGTTAAAAAACATTGCTACAATCCAAAACTAAACTCCATTGCTACACCTACAGATTATTATGGAATGGTATAAAATTTTTAATAGCCGTTTTATAGCTCACTCCAAGAATTAGATTTTACACAAGACGGAAATGATCAGGGGGTATAATAAGCAGAGCTTTTTTCTGAAACAGCATTATTTATTGAAGGGTGGGGAACATTTTTAGCAATTCCAAACAGTGTATAATGGTTTTAACTTGTTCCATGTTATGCTGTTCTTAGTTCACAGTTGCGCAAAATATTTAAAATAATTTATACCCTATTGCAAAGAACAATCATAAATCAAAGGCTGCATGTAAAAAGCATTTTACACTTACATTTGCAATACAAGGCTCAATTGTTTGAACGGTCCTCTTTAAAAGTACTTTGGCCAGGTCAAATGCTTGCTTGTTAAGATTCTGGGGGGGAAAAAAAAAAAAAAGGCAGACCAGAAATGTTTTATGTATATGATTGGTGAGAAATGCTGGTACAAAAAAAAAACAAAAAAAAAACAAAAACAAAAAAAAGGTTGTATGTAAACAGGTAGTTCTGCCCAGCCCACACCTTTCATATACTGTATAAGAAATCTGATGCTAGATAAATTTCAAGTAAAATAAATGCATTATGGCTCTCGTTTATACCTCTGGTTAGGGGGGTGGGGGCTTTAAAATCACAGATATGTCTGCCTGCTGAAAACTATGGTTTTAGGGAGACTGAAAATTTTCATTCTACCAACAGTTTTCTTAATTATTGTACCCCATAAGGAAAAAAAAAAAAAAAAAAAAAAAAAAAAAACTGCAAAGAAACAAGAATACAAAAAAGAGTACCATATATACTCGAGTATAAGCCAAATTTTTCAGCACTTTTTTTGTGCTGAAAGTGCCCCCCTCGGTTTATACTTGTCAAGCACTTTTCTGCAGCAGAGAATGACATTTTCCGAACAGACTTTGGGGCCCCGTATCTCGGGGCCACTTGGTGCTAGGAACCCCATCTTTGGATATGTTTTAGTGCTAGTTCCACTCGGTTTGCACACCAATTGGGGTTCCCAGCACCAAGTGGCCCCCGAGATACGGGGCCCCAAATTCGGTCAACTGTGTCCATCTGTAGCAATATCATTGCGAGACCCTTTGGGTTCAGAGACCCCAAATTTTGGTTGCAGCTAGGGGGCATCTAGGAACCCTCAACTACCAAGTTTGAAGCTCGGGTGACCTAGGGCTGCAAATGGGCATCTTTGACCCACTTGCAGTAGCTGTGCATTTCTCACCCTAGGCTTATACTCGAGTCAATACGTTTTCCCAGTTTTTGTGTGGTAAAGTTAGGTGCCTTGGCTTATATTCGGGTTGGCTTATATTCTTTGGTAGCGTTTGAAGCAGTCACCGACAGTCAGGTGCTCTTTTTTCCTGTGAGTTGCACTATTGTACCAGTAAACTTAGAGGTCAAAATGTCCAATCGAAGGTACACTAGTGAAGAGGCTTAGACGTTTCTGAGCCTGACAGATGAGAATGAAGAGGAAGTCACCCATCTGTCCGATTCAGGCTCAGAATATGAACAGCAGCGGCACCCTGACAGATAGCTCTGACCCAGTTCTGCTGTTTAGGTGCAAGAACCACAGGGCACTCATATGGAGCAGAGAGCCAGTACTAGTGCTGCTCATCCTGGTGAACTGGCAAGCACCAGCAGCCTAGTACATCCTGGTCGTACATCCAGCACTGCAGTAACACTTGGTGATGTGGCGAGTCCCATAAGTGCAGTTCAAGCTGGTGAGGTGGCTAGCACAAGTAGAATCCTGCAGCCACCAAGAAGACAAACACAGGCCTGTCAAGCCCATAGTGCCCTTCATGCTGCATTTGCCAATATGAATTGGGAACCCACCACTTCTGCAGCACCCGTACTTTCCCCATTCACTGGGCAACCTGGAATTCAGGTGGAAACAGTTGATTTTAAGTCACTTGATTTTTTATTTTTCACTGAAGATCTCTATAGATCTGTTGTGGACCAAAGCAATTTGTAAGCTGGTCAATTAATCGCCACTAATCCACAGTTGGCCCTTGCCAAAGATTGGAGACCTATTAAGGTTGCGATTTTACTCCTCACTACCTATCAGTTACAGAGGCCCTGAAATGTTAAGGATAGCACAACCCCCCCCCCAAATGACCCCATTTTGGAAAGTAGACACCCAAGGTATTTGCCAAGAGGCATGGTGAGTATTTTGCAGCTCTCATTTGTTTTTGAAAATTAAGAAAGAACACTTGTTTTCAATTTTCCAAACTTTGTGACAAAAAGCGAGATCTGCAAAATACTCAACATGCCCCTAAGCAAATAGCTTGGGGTGTCAACTTTCCAAAATGGGGTCATTAGGGGGGGGGGGGGGACGCCATCTTGGCATTTTATGGCCTTCGAAAATGATAGGTAGTGAGGAGTGAAATCAAAAAATTTACGCCCTTAGAAATCCTGAAGGCGGTGCTTGGTTTTCAGGGTCCTGTATGCGGCTAGGCTTTCAAAAAGTCTCACGTGTGGTATCCCCGTAATCAGGAGAAGCAGAACGTATTTTGAGGTTTAATTCCACATATAACCATGGCATGTGTGAGCAACTTTGTGTAATTTTTTTTTTATTGTCATTTTTCAAATCACTTGTGACAAAAAAATTAAATATTCAATGGGCTCAACATGCCTCTCAGCAATTTCCTTGGGGTACTGCCCTGCCATTTTAGCACCTTAAGAAATGAGATAGGCAGTCAAACTAAAAGCTGCAAAAACTCCTGAAAATGTACCATAGTTTGTAGATGCTATAACTTTTGCACAAACCAATACATGTATGCTTATTGATTTTATTTTATTTTTTTACCAAAGAAATGTAGCTGAATACATTTTGGCCTAAATGTATGACTAATTGAGTTTATTGGATTTTTTTTTAACAAAACAAAAAAGAACAGATTTTTTTTCAACATTTTTGGTCTTTTCAGTTTATAAAATCGCAGAGGCAATCAAAAAAACATCAAAAGAAAGCCATTTGTATGGGGGGGGGGGGGGGGGGGGGGGAATAAAAATAAATAAATAGGACAGGCACCAGTGATATAAAAATAACAAACGTGTTAACACTTAACTGCTCTGTGCAGTGGTTTTGCACAGACCAGCCTGGATCTTCCTCTTCTGTGCTCCTGCCCCCACAGCAAGCAGCTTGCTATGGGGCACTTGAGCCGAGTCACAGCTCCCTGTGTCCATTTAGACATTGAGCCGCAGCCCTGCCCTTTCTCTCCTGACTGGCCAGCTGACTTTGACAGCAGTGGGAGCCATGGACAAAAATCAGGAAGGAGAGTCTCAGACAGCCGAGACACTCGTGGACATTGCTGGCCAGAGATGGGGTTCAGGTAAGTATTATGGGGTCTGATGGGAGTTGCTACACACAGAAGGCTTTTTATCGTAATGCATTAAAATAAAAAAACTTCTGACTTTACAACCCCTTTAACTGCTTCCCGACCGCCTAACGCAGATATACTGCGGCAGAATGGCACGGGCAGGCAAAATCACGTACCTGAACGTGGCCCTTTAATTGCCTGCCCGTGGGTTGTGCTCGCGACCCGGTCGGGAGCTCCGTGACCCCGGCCGCGGGACCAGCGGACCCGATCGCCGATGGTGTCCCGCGATCGGGTCACAGAGCTGAAGAACGGGGAGAGGGTTGTGTAAACAAACCTCTCCCCGCGCTTCCTACTCTGCCTGTCATTGATCGGCTGTTCCCGGTCATCGGGAAAGCCGATCAATGACGTCAGACATCAGCCCCGCCCCCTAATGTAAAAAAAAACAAAAAAACACACACACACACACACACACACACACACACACACACACACACACACACACACACACACACAGCCCATAACCCCTCCCCCTAGTGGTTAACCCCTTCACTACAACTGTCATTTATACAGGAATCAATGCATTTAAATAGCATTGATTGCTGTATAAATGACAATGGTCCCAAAAATGTGTCAAAAATGTCCGATGTGTCCGCCATAATGTCGCAGTCACAATTAAGAAAAAAAAAAAAATAAAAAAATCGCTGATCGCTGCCAAAACTAGTAAAAAAATTAATAAAATGCTATAAAACTATCCCCTAGTTTGTAAACGCTATAACTTTTGCACAAACCAAACAATAATCGCTAATTGCGATTTTTTTTTACCAAAAATATGTAGAATACGTATCGGCCTAAACTGAGGGAAAAATTTTATTTTTTATATTTTTATATATATTTTTTATATATATATATATATATATATATATATATATATATATATATATATATATATATATATATATATTTTTGGGGATATTTATTATAGCAAAAAATATTGCATTGTTTTCAAAATTGGTCGCTCTATTTTTGTTTATAGCGCAAAAAATAAAAACCGCAGGGGCGATCAAATACCACCAAAAGAAGGCTCTATTTGTGGGGAAAAAAGGACGCCAATTTTGTTTGGGAGCCACGTCGCATGACCACGCAATTGTCAGTTAAATCGACGCAGTGCCGAATCGCAAAAAGGGGCCTGGTCCTTTGGCTGCCAATTGGTCTGGGGCTGAAGTGGTTAAGCAGAAGAATTAAAAAAGAGGGTACAAGCACAAATTTCTTTGACTGGGAGCAAGTTCTACCACCACAGCACTTGCCATTTCATGGCGCAAGGCACCCATCTTGGCAGGCTAATGCCACAAAGGTCTTCAGGGACTTGACACCTCAGCTGGAGATCACTGCCCAGAACCATGTATCTACAGGTTCGCAAGGCAGTATATCATTGCACAGACTCCAATTAGGCAGAGTCCAGTGCTGAAGGGAAACATTACAGGCTGTCCCCATGTGTGTCAGGCTACCACTCTTAGACAGCCATAAGAAAACAGATACGCCAGTCTCCTCAGATGGAAATCTTGAGAAAACTAGCCAAACACACAATTTTGTGCAGAGACTGCACAGGCATGGGCATCACCTTAAGACACTAGCAAATAACTGAAATGCTGCCTAGCTGGGAGGGGTTTTACCCCCTTTTTTTGGCCGGTGACCTGAAGATGGCAGCATGAATCTATCGTAATGTATACGCAGATAACCTGTGTCCTTGGATCTACGATAAAATGGGATTTTGTCCTATACTAGAAGACAGTGAAAGGATTCCCTCCCTATGACAATGAATAAAATTCAATACTTTATTAGAGTTCTAACCATTACTAGAAATGGTAAGCCAGTCACTTTCCAAGAGATGAATGAACTCATCGTTCTCTTTCTGAACATGAAAACACATTTTTGCATTGCAAAAGGTAAAAACATCAAGTAGCCACAACAACAAAAATACCACAACAACAAAAATACAAAGACACCTTCATGCCATTTGAACTATTGTAATCTAAAATGAGCATGGATTATTAAATAAGGTGATGTCACAAGCCAAGCTGCTCCATTAAAATCTAAAACATATATTAAAATTGCTGACCTTATGAGCTGGGATGAGATTAATGAGGATAGAATCCAGCAGTTCTTGTGTAACTCCATCTCCTTCCATGGTTATTGAGCTCATTAAATCCAACATGTGCATTTGAACTTTCTGGTTGTGGCTGTTACTGTAGAATCAAAAACATTGAATGAAAAATGTATGTGGGATAACATGAAGTGGTAGGTACACAACATACAGCCCAATGACCAGAGTAATCAACTAAAAAAAAAATCTGACAAAAAAAAAACCTGTGCACATTAACCACTTGAAGACCAGGAATTTTCTGGCACTTTGTTTACATGTGAAAAATCTTTTTTTTGCGCTAGAAAATTAAATTAGTTACATCTGCCAACATTATAATATATTATATATTTCTTTATATATTTTTTTTAAATGCATAGGCCCTAGAAAATAAAATTGGTGGGTTTTGCAATTCTTTATGTCGCACAGTATTTGCGCAGTGGTTTTTCAAACGAAGTTTTTGGGGGGGAAAAAAATACACTTTAAAATTTGAATGCAAAAAATACATAACCCATTTTTTGTAATATAAAAAAAAATGTCACGCCGAGTAACTAGATACCGAACGTCATGCTTTAAAATTGTGCACGCCCGCACAACTGCGACAAACGACGTAAATGTTACTATACATGCTTTAAAAACATTTACAGGTTACCACTTTAGATGTACAGAGGTGGTCCAGTGCTAGAATTAATGCCCATGATACAATGTTCATGGCGATACCTCACATGTGTGGGAGGGATCACAGTTTGCGTGTGTTCAGGGCCGACGCACGTGTTTCGCCTTTGCGCGCTAGCACTGGTGGCACTTTCATTTTTTTTTTTTTTTTTTTTAAACATTTTTATTGCTGTCACAAGGAATGACAAGTACTCTTTATGGAGGGATCAGGGGCCTAAGACACTAAATCCCTCCTTTGCTCAAAACACCAAGATAGGCGGTTTTGAATACTTCCAGGTTACCATATCTGAGACCCGATCAAAGCCAATCACGGCTTTCTTCGGGTCTCTGGCCAGCCAGCGCACGTTCTGGCTGGTCGCTCAGGTCTCCCGGAGAGCCTGGGCAAGTGGCGGAACTTCCCCTCCCGCTGCCTGTAATAACAGCCAACTGTCTGCGCTAAACAAGGATACCGGGGTGATGCCTGCAGCTGCAGGCATCACTCCGGTACAACCACTTGAAGTCAAATGACGTACAGGTCAGTGATTTGGCGGCAAGTGGTTAAAGGAACTTGTTAAAAAACAGAATGACAATATTAGAAGCAGGTAGCTATAACATGCCAATACTATGCAGTCAAGCAATTTCTGCAGCCTCCCAACTTAGAAACGTAAATAGTAGCTGTCTCCAAGTTGCTTTTTAGCATAGGCAGCACTACCAACCCACCACCAAAATGACAAAGCCTAGGCCTGTATTGCAGGATAAACAGCAGTTGCAAACATGATTGCATTGGACTGAGTCTGCAAAAAGCAAACTGCTCCAATTGCTTACTCTCATCTATTTACCAAGAACACTAGTTCACTTCCACAGGTCTGATTTAACTTAAAAAAAAAAAAAATAAAAAAAAAAAAAAAAAGTCATGAGACGCAACCACGTATTGCCTTGTTAAATGAACCTGTTAAATGCCTACCTCGCTCTAAGCAATGATTGATCTTTTTAATGCTCTTGGTGGCCAAGATTACTATAGCCCGTTCATGGAAGAAGACCTCTGTATGCATGTCGCTATATAGACAAAAAGTATCCTGGATCATGCTCAACGAGCAAATTGCCAGTGTAAGTAATGATCCTGCAAAACAATTTGAGGCTACCCATGTACAAGTGAGACTCTAGGGGGGACTTGGTCATATTAGGTCCATCCTCAGGTAGCTTCACTCTATTTCTCCCCACTTTAAATTCTCTGATTTTCTTCTTTCTATCCGGTCTTTTACGAAATCTATTGTTTACGGGACCCCTCATCCATGACATGTCACAGGCAGAGCTCCTGTCACTGTTTCAGCACAGTGAGAAGGCTGCTTTGATTTCTGTTATACCCTCAACAAGTCATTTGGAAATGCATTACGAGTTTCCGACCCTCCCTTGTTTGGGAGGGCAATGGTATGGGTCTATTAGATTTCACTTTATTCGTTTTAGAAATTGTGGATGTGTTTACCATTCTGTGTTTTTGTCAGCCTGTGCCAGGGTTCTGGCTGTTGTGACGATAAATGTGATTTCTCTTGGTCTGATTGTCAAACTGCTAATAAAAATGATTGAAAGTAAAGTCTGTCAGACAACTTATACACCAGCAGGAAATTGGAACAACTGCACATAAACATCACAAGTCTTATACCCAGTAGCCAAAGAGTGTTCCATCAGTGCCATATGTGACGCTGAGTTCAGAGCACATTTTTCAGATATATTCGTGCCATGAAAAAGTATTCATACCCCTTGAAATTTTTCACATCGTCGTAAAAAAAAAAAAATTTAAAAAAAGTGTAAATGTATTTTATTGGGATTTTATGAGATAGACCAACACAAAGTGGCACATAAATGTGAAGTGGAAGGAAAATGATAAATGGTTTACAAATAAATGTGTGAAAAGTGTAACATGCATTTGTATTCAGAACCCCCGAGTCAATACTTTGTAGAACCACCTTTCACTGCAATTACAGCTGCAAGTCTTTTGGGTTTGTCTCTACCAGGTTTGCACATCTAGAGAGTGACATTTTTGCCCATTATTCTTTGCAAAATAGCTCAAACTGTCAGATTGGATGGAGAGCGTCTGAACAGCAATTTTCAAGTATTGCCACAGATTCTCAATTGGATTTAGGTCTGGACTTTGACTGTGCCATTTTAACACATGAATAAGCTTTGATCTAAACCATTCCATTGTAGCTCTGGCTGTATATTTAGGGTCGTTGTCCTGCTGGAAGGTAAACCTTCACCCTAGTCTCAAGTCTTTTGCAGATTCTAGCAGGTTTTCTTCTAAGATTGCTCTGTATTTGGCTTCATCCATCTTCCCATAAACTATGATAAGCTTCCCAGTCTCTGCTGAAGAAAAGCATTCCTACAACATGCTGCCACCAATATGTTTCATGGTGATGTGCAGTGTTAGTTTTCTTCCATACGTAGCGTTTTGCTTTTAGGCCAAAAAGTGCAAAGTTGGTCTCATCTGACCAGAGCACCTTCTTACACGTTTGCCATGTCCCCCACACAGTTTCTCGCAAACAGCAACAGGTCTTTTTATGGCTCTTTCAACAATGGCTTTCTTCTGATCACTCTACCATAAAGGCCAGATTTGTGGAGTGCACGACTAATGGTTGTCCTGTGGAGAGATTCTCCCACCTGAGCTGTGGATCTCTGCAGCTCCTCCAGAGTTATCATGGATCTCTTGGGCTGCTGCTCCGATTAATGCCCTTTGCCCAGCCTGTCAGTTTAGGTGGACGACGAGGTCTTGGTAGGTTTGTAGTTGTGCCATACTCTTTCCATTTTTCAGATAATGGATTGAACAGTGCTCCGTGAGATGTTCAAATCATGGGTTATTTTTTTTTATAACACACACATGAATGTGATAGGGACCTTAGGTTGTAAGCTCCATGAGGGCAGGGACTGATGTGAATGTACAATGTATATGTAAAGCGCTACGTAAAATCGAAAGCGCTATACAAGTACCTAAAATAAAATAACCAAACCCTGCTTCAAAATTCTGTGTTCCTTGGCCTTCATGATGCTGTTTGTTCACTAAGGTTCTCTAACAAACCTCCGAGGGCTTCATAGAAAAGCTGCATTTATACTGAGATTAAATTACATACCAGGTGGACTATTTACTAATTCGGTGACTACTAAAGGTAATTAGTTCCACTAGATTTTAGTTAGGGGGTATCAAAGTAAAGGGGGCTGAATACAAATACACGACACATTCTCATATTTGTAAATTTGAAAACCCATTGATCACTTTCCTTCCACTTGACAATTATGTGCCACTTTGTGTTGGTCTATCACATAAAATCCCAATAAAATACATTTACGTTTTTGGTTGCAACATGACAAAATGTAGAAAGTTTCAAGGTTTATGAATACTTTTTCAAGGCATTGTATATACACACACACAAACTGTATGCAAATATAATATGGAGGGCAGTACTTTCTAGAAAAGCAAAGAAAAAAGTAAAGTCAAACAAAAAAGAAGAAGAGGTTTTAACTTACTTAATAACCGAGAACAGAGTCTTAAAGAGTTGAATAAATATTTCATTGCAATCCTCTAATTCAAAACAAATGTTGTAGGATTTGACCCATGCTAAATTCTAAAATGAGAAGAAAAAAAAAAATATGTAGTCTATGAAAGGTTGAGCACTAACATTTACACACATACCTTTAAGCTACTTAATTATTAGAAATAGGAATTCTTATGTAGCAGTAAATGCCATGTCTAGAAATACAGTACAAGACAGGAAGTCATAAACAAGTGATGGCTAACCCAGGGCTTGACAAATTTGCTTGGAATCTAGGAGCCAGCTAAAAAAGTTAGGAGCCAGTTTTTTTTTTTTTTAACTTCTTGAGATCCGCGCTGTAGCCGTCGTTCTGCTTTGCCGGGACCACGTCCTATGACGTTGTCCCCTGTACGAGCGGCCTGCGCGCCCCCTGCTCTGTGATCAGCGAGTCTGTGAGACTCGCTGGATCACCGATCCGAGTAAGGGGTCGATCCCGACCCCTTACCACGTGATCAGCTGTCAGCCAATGACAGCTGATAACGTGATGTCAACACAGCCGGTAATCGGCTATTTTTTTTCCTCGCCCTGACAGCACGAGGAGAAAAAAAAAGCCGATCAATAACGATCGACAATGGTTAATTTTTATATTGAAAAAAAGCTATCTTAAAATTTACACAGACTATAACCAAAGCATACATACACATATTACTAATTATATATATAATATATATATATATATATAAATATGTGTGTGTATTTTGGTTCTATTCGTCTGTGTAAATGGAGGCAGCAGGCAGGGCTCCATTAGCATTGCTGGATGTCATACCAACGGCCACCACTAGATGGCGCCAAGATCTTAGAAGGAAGCATAGGCTTGCAGAAGGCCGCAAAGCCGCGGCCTCGATTACCGGCCGGCGCGGCCCGACGCAATCGCGGGCCGTGGAGCGGGGTCCGCACCGAGACAGGATACCCCAGATGGGCTGCCCCGGGCGCCAGGTCACTAATTCTAGTCGCCATGGCGCCCTGGCGCCTGGGGATTGTCGAGCCCTGGGCTAACCTATAGCACGTGTGCCACAGCTGGCATGCCGAGCCCCCTCTGTGGGCATGCAGCACGCGGCCAGGATGAGGGGGGTCCCAAGCCAGGCAGTCACTTGTGCGACATTTAGAGGGGTATAAATGTATTCCTCCGCCGTCCCGAGGGTCTGTGCTGCAGCTTTTTGCCTCCCCCGGGCCCCTACACCTCCGGTGAGGCATTCCTCTCTGCAGCACCCTATTCCAGCTCCCCCTGCCCCATGACTACTTTTGTACAGCCTGTCCCTCTGGCAAATGCACTGTGACCTGACAGCGGAGGGGGAGGGGCAGTGCTCGGAGCAGATCATGGCCATGGGAGAGTTGCAGTGGCTGCTAGCCGACTATTCGGCGACTGGGACACCAAGGAGCGGCTGGATGGTGGGGACTCCAGCAATACTGCCCGCCCGATGCTGGGGAGAGCCCCGATATGATGGATGTGTGGCAGGCCGGTCAGTCTGTGTGGCAGGCCGGTCAGTCTGTGTGGCAGGCCGGTCAGTCTGTGTGGCAGGCCGGTCAGTCTGTGTGGCAGGCCGGTCAGTCTGTGTGGCAGGCCGGTCAGTCTGTGTGGCAGGCCGGTCAGTCTGTGTGGCAGGCCGGTCAGTCTGTGTGGCAGGCCGGTCAGTCTGTGTGGCAGGCCGGTCAGTCTGTGTGGCAGGCCGGTCAGTCTGTGTGGCAGGCCGGTCAGTCTGTGTGGCAGGCCGGTCAGTCTGTGTGGCAGGCCGGTCAGTCTGTGTGGCAGGCCGGTCAGTCTGTGTGGCAGGCCGGTCAGTCTGTGTGGCAGGCCGGTCAGTCTGTGTGGCAGGCCGGTCAGTCTGTGTGGCAGGCCGGTCAGTCTGTGTGGCAGGCCGGTCAGTCTGTGTGGCAGGCCGGTCAGTCTGTGTGGCAGGCCGGTCAGTCTGTGTGGCAGGCCGGTCAGTCTGTGTGGCAGGCCGGTCAGTCTGTGTGGCAGGCCGGTCAGTCTGTGTGGCAGGCCGGTCAGTCTGTGTGGCAGGCCGGATCAGGCTGCGAATCTGGCAGAATCATACATTTTTGGTCCCTTAGGGCTCATTCAGACGGATGATCAGTCCCATCCTCTGTACAGAGCCTCTGGTAGGTTTAATTTTGTGTTGGCACTTTAAAAAAAAAAATAAGTTGGTTTTGTGTCACTGTTTGGGCACTCGGGCTCAAAATGGTTTGCCATCACTGTCATAGACCATGGGTTATTTGCCACCATCTGCAGGTGACTGGACACTGTCAAAAGCTTTCCTGGGAAGGATTCCAGTGCACCTTCATACAACCCAACCAACTCTGGGGGACTGCAGTTTTCTAGAAAGCAACAGGAAGACAAAGGATAGAGACCTGTGCCCTGTATTGTATTCCAAGACACACACACACACACACACACACACACACACACACACACACACACACACACACACACACACACACGCACGCCAAGTACTTTGTAAAAGTACTAAAAATTAAAAACATACCTCTAACAGATAAAAATATCTATTGAACTGAGGGCTTTTTGTGTCTTCCAGACCTTTCAGTTGTCTTGTTATAAACAAGAATATGTCCTGCATAAAAGAAAGGAAAAAATTATTTTAGTAATGCATTTAATATGAAGAAAGGGTTTTCTCTTAAAAAAAAAAAAATGGACTATCACACTATCAGACATGAAATACCAATTTACGCTGGCCAAACGGAGGACTTAAAAAAAATAATCAGCCAATCGGGAAAATAAAGGACTCCCCCATCCACACATTTGAGATAGATGAAGGAATCCGCCCCACTGTGCTATTGTACTCGGACAGTGGGACCCCTCTGCTTTCAGAATACATTGATCAGTGCTGCAGTCAATTGGCTGCATGCGCTGTTCAAAACACAAATTCTCCGACAGTCCCTCTGGAGAATAGTTGATCACTAGGTCAACTCCTCTCCAACGGAAACAGCCATAGATGGATGAAAACTGGGTTGGTCTAAGGCCAGCTTAAGAGTAAATGTTTATCTACGTCCATCAACCAAATGGAAAACCATAATCTGCCCATGATGGTAGGCACAAGTTAGCCACTATAGGGTATCTGGTTACACCTTCCTCACCCTGATCTAATGCCAGAGCTCTGACAAAAAAAAAAAAAAAAACCTTCAGGGTAAGGGATACATAGGTATTTCCTCCTGCATACCACAAGTAAGCCATTGGTAGAGTAGTCAATTACCAGGTCACAGCTCTTTCATATGGGGCAGGGCTTGACAAATTTGCTTGGAATCTAGGAGCCAGCTTGTTTAACGACCGACAAAAACATTTGGGGGTTCTAAGTAAAGGGAAGGAGATGGGAAGGAAAACAGGCAGGGGAAGCTCCATTAGCATTGGTGGTTGTGTTGTCATACCAACGGCCACCACAAGAGGGCACCAAATTCAAGAAGGAACCATAGGACTGCAGAAGGCCGCAAAGCCGCGGCCTCAATTACCAGTGCGGCCCAACGTGATCGTGCCAGGGGGGTGGGGGGACGGTGTCGCACGGAGACTGGATACCCCAGCTGTGCCGCCCCAGGCACCAGGTTGCTAATTCTAGTCGCAAATGCGACCTGACGCCCAGGGTTTGTCGAGCCCTGATATGGGGTATTAGGAGGAAGGAATACTTGTGAAAGTATTGATAAAAATTCATATCTGTATAGCAATTTCAGGAGATGATTCAGCAGATTTGAGCATGTAGTAATGCAGTGAAAGCAACAGCAAGCACCTTACAAAGTCTAAATTCAAATGAAATGAGTGCAGCGCAACCACTCTAAACAATATACATTACATAAATAAAGCAATTGCTGTGAAAGTTCAACAGTCCCTGCACATGATTCAATGTAAAAAAATGTATATACAGTGGGGACTGAAAGTATTCAGACCCCCTCCTCCACTCCGTTATATTGCAGCCATTTTCCAAATTATTTAAGTTCATTTTTTTCCTCAATGTACACACAGCACCCCATATTGACAGAAAAACACAGAATTGTTGACATTTTTGCAGATTGATTAAAAAATAAAAAAAAAAAAAAAAAAACTGAAATATCACATAGTCTTAAGTATTCAGACCCTTTGTTGTGACACTCATTTAACTCAGGTGCTGTCCATTTATTCTGAACTTCTTGAGACGGTTCAACACCTTCGAGTCCAGCTGTCTTTGATTATACTGATTGGACTTGATTAGGAAAGCCACACACCTGTCTATACAAGACTTACAGCTCACAGTGCATGTCAGAGCAAATGAGAAGCATGAGGTCAGAAGGAACTGACTAAAGAGCTCAGAGACAGAATTGTGGCAAGGCACAGATCTGGCCAAGGTTACAAAAAAATTCTGCTGCACTTAAGGTTCCTAAGAGCACAGTGGCCTCCATAATCCTTAAATGGAAGACATTTGGGATGACCAAAACCCTTCCTAGAGCTGGCCGTCTGGCCAAACTGAGCTATTGGGGGAGAAGAGCCTTGGTGAGAGAGGTAAAGAAGAACCCAAAGATCACTGTGGCTGAGCTCCAGAGATGCAGTTGGGAGAAAGTCAACCATCACTGCAGCCCTCCACCAGTCGGGGGCCTTATGGAGTGGCCCGACGGAAGCCTCTCCTCAGTGCAAGACACATGAAAGCCTGCATGGAGTTTGCTAAAAAAAAAAAAAAAAAACACCTGAAGGACTCCAAGATGGTGAGAAATAAGATTCTCTGGTCCGATGAGATCAAGATAGAACTTTTTGGCCTTAATTCTAAGCGGTATGCGTGGAGAAAACCAGGCACTGCTCATCACCTGTCCAATACAGTCCCAACAGTGAAGCATGGTGGTGGCAGCATCATGCTGTGGGGGTGTTTTTCAGCTGCAGGGACAGGACAACTGGTTGCAATCGAGGGAAAGATGAATACGGCCAAGTACAGGGATATCCTGGACGAAAACCTTCTCCAGAGTGCTCAGGACCTCAGACTGGGCCGAAGGTTTACCTTCCAATAAGACAATGACCCTAAGAACACAGCTAAAATAACAAAGGAGTGGCTTCACAACGACTGACTGTTCTTGAATGGCCCAGCCAGAGCCCTGACTTAAACCCAATTGAGCATCTCTGGAGAGAGACCTCAAAAATGGCTGTCCACCAACGTTTACCATCCAACCCGACAGAACTTGAGAGGATCTGCAAGGAGGAATGGCAGAGGATAACCAAATCCAGGTGTGAAAAACTTGTTGCATCTTTCCCAAAAAGACTCATGGCTGGATTAGATCAAAAGGGTGCTTCTACTAAATACTGAGCAAAGGGTCTGAATACTTAGGACCATGTGATATTTCAGTTTCTTTTTTAAACCTGCAAGAATGTCAACAATTCTGTGTTTTTCTGTCAATATGGGTGCTGTGTGTACATTGAGGAAAATAAATTAACTTAAATGATTTTAGCAAATGGCTGCAATATAACAAAGAGTGAAAAATGTAAGGGGGTCTGAATACTTCAGTCCTTACTGTGTGGTTGTATATATGTAATGTATATATATTATTTTTTTAGTAAAATAAAAGCCCAGTGCTCCCCAGAAAAAAAAAAAAAAAAAACAAACAGTGGTCCAATTCCTTCTTTCCTCCAGTGATTTGTGCACCTCCACACACCAGGTGAAAACCCTGCTCACCTTAAGCACATTTATACATGTTCATCTGCGTTATCCACCAGGTAAAGCTCATATGGCAATCCCTCTTTGGATTACATGGAACAGAAAGGCAGATATGTAGTGCTTCCCATTTTAAATATTTATTCATATGGCCCCACAATAAAAATCCACACAAGATTTAAAAAAAATAAATAAAAAAAAAAAAAAAAAAACACAATGCGCTTGTTAAAAATAAAAAAAAAATAAAAAATAAAAGAAAAAATAAATCACATTAGCCAGCTCAGCATTACTATGCCACGGCGTGACATCACGGGCTCAAATCCTCCCTCCTAGACTCATTGCACCCTTGTAAGTGGATTTTTATTGAAGGGTCATATGAATATTTACATATCTGTCTTTCTGTTCCATGTAATCCAAATGTGAGATAAAAGGACGTTGGGAGCTGGAAGGCGAGATCATCCTGGATCTGAGGAGGTGTGAAGAGGGATTACCATACAAGATGTACTGAGTGGATAACACAGATGAGCATGTTTAAATGTGCTTAAGGTGAGCAGGTTTTTCACCTGGTGTGTGGAGTGCACGAATCACTGGAGGAAGGAATTTGAAGATTTTTTTGGAAAAAAAAATTGACTTTTATTGCGCTTTACAAATTTTTTGCACCCAATCTATATTTTAGTTTTTGCCTTGGATCCTATGCAGGGACTGTTGGACTTGACAAATACGGATTTGATTTGTGTGTGTAATGTATATTGTTTAGAATGTTTGGTTGAGGTGCACTCATTTTCATTTGAATTTATGTATACGAGATGGTGCTGTGAAAAATCACTATATAGCGTTTAGCTAGCAACTTATTGTATAAAAAAGGTATTGTGTGATTCCGTGCAAAGGAAGGCAGATAGAACTGCTGCCCCTACAAAATACTGGCACCTAGGTGAAGTACATGGAAATTGATTGGGAGGGGTGTAGGTGTGGCGTTATTCCTCTTAAGGCCTAATTAAAGTGCTTGGATTGCTAGAAAAAAAAAAAAAAAATGATCATATGACAACATTGTCACATATTCAAAGTAGTTAGTGCTTATGTGTTGCACCCTCTGCAGAGTGCAACACTGATGAATGCCTTTAGGGTAGATGAGGGTGTGTGCTAATAGTATGAAAAAGACGACCTTATGTGCTCATACACCTAATATACGCTTAAGTGTTTTTGTAAAAAGTGCAAGTGTTTGACCCTCTGCTATAAAATGCTATTTGCATAAATATACAATGACAATTGATGAAAAAAAAACACTGAATGTGATTAAAGAGGAAGTAAACCCCAATGCAAAGGTAAAGCATAATGGACTACTATGCATCACATAGTAGTGCATGTGTCACTTACCTGACACAGGAGCCAGCGAAGTCACCGCTGTCCTTGTGTACGGAGCCTCCATCTTCTTGGTGGGTCTCGCTGCTCCGGCGCTGTCATTCGACGGAGCCACGATGACGTCACTCCCGCACATGGGAGCCGCCACTCTCGGCATATCACCGTGAACAGCGGCGCGCTCAGTGCGCCTGCGCGCCGCTGTCTACGGCGCATGCGCCATAGACAGCGGTGCCTGTCTTTTGGCAAATATCTCCTAAACATTGTAGGTTTAGGAGATATTTATTGGACCTACAGGTAAGCCTTAATCTAGGCTTACCTGTAGGTCAAAGTGGTTTGTAAGGGTTTACAACCACTTTAAGAAATGTGCACCAGAAATTATATTGTTAATAAAGGACTAGAAATAAACAATTTTCACATTTGATGCAAAATAAAATGAACAAAGTGAGTTGTGCTCTCCAAAGTTTCCAGTGCTTTGCAGAAATAATGCAGTTTCTTATCCTCGAGTGATAATAGTGCGCTGGTGATCTTATCCGTGCTCTTATGATTGTACTCAGACAGCCTCCCCCCCTGCCTCCAGGGGTACTGCGCAGTCACAGTATAGGCCACTGTGTAGCACTCTGTAAATGATCGAATGATCTATGGTTTGTTAATGGCGTTCCGCCGGATTACCATATGAAGGAGAGAAGAATGCCCATAGCATAATACCGCTTTAAGACCATTTATTAAAATTCGGAGACACTCACATTTGTTTTAAGAATTGCAAGAAAAAAAATGGAAATGCAAGCGCTGAGAAAAAACAAACAAACATACATCTATGGCCCTGACCAGAAGTGACGCAAAGACTTTCTGTAACTCCGCCCTACATGTTTTGTCATTCAAGACGTCATATCTGGGACGCTCCAGAATGAGTATAATAAGAGCACGGCTAAGATCACCAGCACTATTATCACTCAAGAGGATAGGAAACAGCATTATTTCTGCAAAGCCCTGCACACTTTTGAGAGCACAAGTCACTGTTTATACATTTTCTTTTGCTTCAAATGTGAAAAAATGATTGTTTATATATTTCTAGTCCTTTATTAACAATATAATTTCTGGTGCACAATTTTCTTTTTAATCACATTCAGTTTTTTTTTTTTTTTTAAATCAAAATAGTCATTTTTTCATCAATTGTCGTTGTATATTTATGCAAATAGCATTTTGTAGCAGAGGGTCAAACACTTGCACTTTTTACAAAAACACTTAAGGCACGTGTATTAGGTGTATAAGCACATAAGGTCGTCATTGTCATACATACTATTGGCACACTCCCTCATTTACCCTGAATGCATTCATATCAAAGTTAAACCCCCATGTGAGATCTTTGAGAACTGAATTGGTTAAAGACAATATCTCCTCCCTGCGAGTACAGATCAGGAGTTTTTTTTTAGTATACGAGTAGACTGTACCTTTAATTTATCATGAGATGTGTATGGCGCTTCTGGTGCATATATTCTGAAGATATCGGCCAAACAGCAGGCTACTAACAGGCGAACATCTTTGTTAGGATTCCTGAGGAAGAATTCAGATGAAAGGTGCAGGGCTAAAGGGAGATATTGCTGTTTCTCATCTTCTGAATCCTGGTCCATATCCATAAAAGTTTTAACCACCATCTAGAAGAAAAACAAAAAGAAACAAAAAATATAGATTACAACATTTTAAACCAATGTTATTTCTATATACTGTTTGACATTTTTTTTGAGGGGTAAATTAGACCTCTTTCACACTGGAGGCGTTTTTCAGGCACTTTAGCGCAAAAAAAAAGCCTCAGCTGCAATCCCAGTGTGAAAGCCCAAGTGCTTTCACACTGGGGCACTGCGCTGGGAGGACGTAAAAAAAAAAAAAAAAGTCCTGCAAGCAGCTTCTTTGCAGCGCTGTAGGAGCAGTGAATACACCGATTCTAAAGCACCCCAGCCCATTGAAATCAATGGGCACATTGGGCAGCGCCACCGAACCGCCACAAAGCACCAACTTTTTAACCCTTTTTCGCCCCCTAGCAGGGGTAAAAAGCACCCCGCTATCATCCGAATATCGCCGCTAAAAATAGCAGCATTTTACCGCCGACGCCCGGGCGCTGGCAGTGTGAAAGTGCCCTTAATGTGCCAACATAAAAACCATGCTTCCAGGAGAGAAAAAAAAATGCATAGTTTATGCATAGAATGTGCAACAAACATTTGCTGAAGTACCTAGGAAACAACCTCCTTTGTTTTCCCCAAACATTCAGGGTGCAGTCACACCTGTGAATGCACACTGCCTCCAATTAAAAGTGAGAACCCCAGCGGGTGTTCCCGTGATTAGCTGCAAGAGGTAGCCCCATTGAAAGCAATGGATGGCTGCCGACTCTCGCAGCTAGCCACTCGCATGTAATCACTCATGCAGTGATTGGCCCTGGATGCAGACTGCCTGCGTCCAGGGTGGACAACTTGCATTAGATCGCTGCGTGAGAGATTAGATACTGTGTGACTGCTCCTGATGCCCACGTTGACAAAAATGTGTTGGCCGGAGCTTACGCACAATAAGGTCATCGCGTTCCTGGGGAGGAGGGCCCTTCTCCAAAAAAAAAGTCATAACATTTATTTAAAAAACTTTTAGGTCTGCTCCCTAATGCAGTAGTTATTAACCACTTAAGAACCAGACTTTTCTGGAAGAAGTTTAAGTCAGTATTTTTTTCTAGAAATTACTTCTAACCCCCCCAACCAATATACAAATCTATATATTTTTTAGCAGAGAACCTAGAGGGGGGGGGGGGGGGGGGATGGCGATTGTTATTTTTTTTTTACAGTGTGATTATATAAAATTGTAAGTGTTCGAAAAACCGCTGCACAAATACTCTTTGACCACTTAACAAGAAGGCTTTACCCACTTAAAAAAAAGGGGTTGTAAAGGTTTGTGTTTTATCACCATAATGCATCCTATCCATTAAGGTGAAAAAACACCTGGCAGTGCCCCCCCAGCCCCCCTGTTTTACTTACCTGAGCCCTGGAATATGACCCAGTGGGGACGCGCCGTCTCTCTGCCCGGGGTTCTCGGCTATTGATTGGATAGATTGATAACAGCGCAGCCATTGGCTCCCGCTGTTAATCAAATCCAATGTCGCGGGCCGAGTCCTCCATTTGGCCTCTATGGACGCCGAATGCTGGACTCGGGAGCGCACACGCAAGGTAATCCCCCGGGAGAACGCTTCTCCCAGGGGGTTTTGTGATGCAGGGAGGAGCCGCGAGAGCCGCCGCGGGACCCCAGAAGAGCAGGTTCAGCCACTGTGCAAAACAAGCTTCACAATGGAGGCAAGTACGATATGTTGGTTAAAAAAAAAAAAAAAAAAAAAAAAAACAATTAACCTTACAAATCACTTTAATGACCAGGCCATTTTTTGTGATACGGCACTGCGTCGCTTTAACTGACAATTGCGCAGTCGTGCGACATTGTACCCAAACAAAATTGATGTCCTTTCTTTGGTGGTATTTGATCACCTCTGCGGTTATTTTTTGCGCTATAACCAAAAAAAAAAAAAAATACAAAATAAAATGAATACAACATTTTTTACTATTTAAAAAAATAAAAATCGCATTTGTATATTGGATTGCGCAAAAGTTATAGCGTCTACAAAATAGGGGAAGGATTTATGGCATTTATTACTTTATTTTACTAGTAATAGATCATCAATTTTTAGCGGTACTGACACATCGCGGTGGACAGATCAGACACTTTTTGGGACCAGTGACATTAGTACAGTGATCAGAGCTAAAAATACTGATAACTGTATAAATTACACTGGCAGGGAAGGGGTTAACACAAGGGATTAAGTGTGTCCTAGGGAGGAGTTCCTACCTGTGGGGGGGATGGGACTGAAGAGTACAGAGATCGCAATTGCTGTTCCTGATCACTAGGAACAGACGATCTCACTGAACTCTGTCAGAACAGGGATTTGCTTTGTTTACATGGACAGATCCCCTGTTCTGCCTCTGCGGAGCAATCTCAGGTGGCCGGCGGACATCCCGGGTACCGGACCTGCGCATCGGCTACCCCGCTGTGCAGCGGGCGTTTGCCCAGTGACTCGTGCATGAAACCACGTACGTGTAAGTTGTTACGTGCAATAGAGTCGCCCTGCCACAGTATATATGCGGTGGGCAGTGCTTAAGAGGTTAAAAGGAGAAGTACAGGCTGACGTCACAGGGCGGGTCCAGGCTCGGAAAAGATCACAGCAATATGGTCAGGATCAGTCTACCAGCCTGGAGCGGCACCTGGCTCAGCCTCTCAACAAGCTAACGAGAGCCTGAGCCGGCCGCTCCTTCCCCCCTCCACAGCCCAGCACTCCAGTAAGCGCGGGATGGACAGAGGAGAGAGCCGGTCTCTGAGAACCAAGCGATCGGCAGTGTGGGGCCGATGCTGCATCCACCTAGGCAAGTATGATTCCATATAATAAAAAAGCAAAAAAATAAAATACCACACACACACACACACACACACACACACACACACACACACACACACACACACAATATATATACTTTTTCCGTAGAATATGAAGGATGATGTTGCGCCAAGTAAAGATACCCAACATGTCACGCTTTCAAAAATATCCATAGGCGATGATTTAAAAATGTTTGCAGGTTACCCGTTTAGAGAGTTACAGGTCTAGCACTAGAATCGTTGCTCTAGAACATTAGACACTAGAACATTAATAAAACATACTATCACAAATTAGTATTGTGTCTACGTTTAGGTCTTCCTCAAGACCCCCCAAAAATTCGGGTGGTTAACCAGGGCTGTCCTGAAAGACTTGGAAAAGACGTTACAGGTAAGCATACTCACATAGGGTGGGGGGCCATGAACTGGTGGCCTCCTTGTTAAAGGGGGCTTCCTTATTTTAATAAGTCCCCACCTGCAGACCCCGACAACCACCAGCCAGGGTGGTCGGGAAGAGGCCCCTGCCACAAAGCACCCCCCCCCCCCCCCCTCCATGTTGAGGGCATGTTTTTTTTATTTATTTTTTTAAGAGTGGCTGGCATAGTCTTATAATAATGCCTCAACAACCACTTAAAGGACATGGCCTATTTTAAGTTAAAAATATTTTTTTGGCTAGAAAATTACTAAAAAAGATAAATGTTTGGGGGTTTTAACACCCGAGAGAATAAAAACGCCGGTCGCTGCAATACTTTGTCACACCATATTTGCGCAGTGATCTTACAATCGCGCATTTTAAAAAAAATAAATAAAATAACAGTAAAAGTTAGCCCAATTATTATTTGTTTTTTATATTGTGAAAGATGTTACGCCGAGTAAATCGATACCAAACATGTCATGCTTCAAAGTTGTGCCCGCTTGTGGAATGGCGACAAACTTTTTACCCTTAAAATCTCCATATCCGACGTTAAAAATAAAAAAATTCTGCCTTTATAATCACTCACTTCCTTCTCCTACCCAGGACTACATTTCCCATGAGGCATTGCTCCTCCGTCACAAGCTCTCAGGCACTTGCTGACATGTATAAATGGTGTACTGAGCTGTATGTGTGCTGCACTGTATTTCCTGATAAGTAAACAAAAAAAATGCATCCTGTATGCAGGCCAACTAATAGTTTATAAAAATAGTTGACAGCTATTATCATCGAATATAATCAATTATGCCCATTCGTTGTTTCAGCCCTACTGCCTTCTATTTTCATCTGGGGATCTGGCCAGTAAGGCCCAGTTCACACTGGTGCGACATCCGACAGAGCACGTCACATAAGTCGCGCTCTATTAAGTGCAATGGAACCATTCTAATAGGAGCAACTTGAGTTGCTCCGACTTAGAAAAAAGGTCCTGCACTACTTTTGGTGCGACTTTGGCACGACTTGCATTGACTTCTGCTTAAGTCATCATATGGAATACATCCCAATTAGCATTCAACCACCCACCAGAGCTGTAAAAGGAAGTTACATCATTTGCACAGTCTCAAACTACAGAGGGGTGGTTTTTAGGCGAGAGATGCAGCAGGAATTAGCTGTGGAAGAGACTCAGTCTACAGCAGGCTATACAGAATGTCACATGGTACAAATCCACAACTAAACCCAGAATATCAGGGGGATCAACAGACAACAGAGCAACATGCACAGGTATGATCTATGCTGGGACTGATCACTCCATTCAGTTCAAAAAAGTAATATTTTGAAAACAGTCACACTATTGCATGTCCTAAAAGAGGGCTGGAGACAAAAGAAGAGATGCTGCAGCTGGTTAGCTTGATACCGGCCTTAAAGTGGTTGTAAACCCTTACAGACCACTTTAACCTACAGGTAAGCCTAGTTTAAGGCTTACCTGTAGGTGCAAGAAATCTCCTAAACCTACACAGTTGAGGAGATATTTGCAAAATTAAAAAAAAACAAAAAAAAAAAAAAACAGGTGTCTATGGAGCATGCGCCGTGGACAGCGGCGCACTGAGTGTGCCATTGCTCAACAGCGATCATGCCATTAGTGTCGTCATTGCGGCTCCGGCCAATCACAGCATCGGAGCCACGATACCCGGAAGGAAGATGGACGCTTTGTGGAAGAGGGAATAGCGGTGACATCGCTGGCTCCTGTGTCAGGTAAGCGACACATAATGGGCTAATATGCGATGCATAGTAGTTTATTATGCTTTACCTTTGCAGGGAAACAAAGAGGAAGTAAAACCCATCAGGGAAAAGGGATTCCAATAAAAGTGATAGGACTGCTCTAGAGTAATTTTTTGCACACGTTAAAAATCTTTTTTTTTTTTTGGATAGAAATTACACTAAACCCCCCAAATTTTTTTTATAGTTTCTAAAAGCAGAGACCCTGCAAAATTAAAAAAAATAGTAGGTAGTTGCGTTTTTTTTTAGGTCACACGATATTTGCAAAATTACTTAACACATTTTCATAAAAATAAAAAAATAACAATACAAAAATAAAATATTAGTACAAACAAAAAAAAGTATTATACCCAATTTTGAGAACACTGCAGTTCCCTAGCACAGCTTCCTCCTTGCATATCATTGCCTTCTCCTTTTCTTGGAGAGTCTAATTACAGTCTGTGCTGACCGAAGCCCTCAGCCCCTCCCTTTACAACCTTTTATGTAGTAGGCAGAAAAGCAGTGAAGGATTTTAGTGCAACGTTCATTCACACTCCGTACAGCTGCCAAAGAGGTAAACCCGAACATTATACAATTTTTTCCCCCTCACTTAACTTTATTTGAAGTGTACAAATGTACACTTCATTTATGTCACTGTACAGCAGCATGATGTGCTGCACAGCGATCTGCAATCCTGTACAGTGCGCTGTGATAAAATGCAGTACGTCAGCTCTGCGTTGTGAATGGGACAAACCAAACAAATGCTTTCTGGATAGTCCTTGTTTTTTTTTTACAATTTAATAGGGCTGCAACTAACGATTATTTTCATAATCATTTGAGTATAATTTAATTTGTAAAGTTTAACCACCTGAGATCCGCGCTATAGCCAAATGACAGCTACAGCACGGATCTGATGTGCCGGGACGACGAGCTGCCCCTGACGGGCGCGCGCGGCACGTTATGCGATCCGTGAGTCTGAGACTGGCTGGATCACAGATCCGAGTAAGGGGTCGATCCCGACCCCTTACCACGTGATCAGCTGATCATGTGATGATAACTGAGCCGGTAATCGGCTTTTTTTCCTGCTCGCGCTGACAGCTCACCAGCTCCTGCTCACCGGCGGCAGTGAGAGGGACATAAGTCCCTCTCACTGCAATATGCCCAGGGTCCATGGTGCCCACCTTTTCTAATAAAAGTGCCCACAGTGCCGCACGTCAGTGCCCACAGTGCCGCACGTCAGTGCCCACAGTGCCGCACGTCAGTGCCCACAGTGCCATCTGTCAGTCCCCACAGTGCTGCACATCAGTGTGCCCATCAGTGCCCACAGTGCCGCACGTCAGTGCCCACAGTGCCGCACGTCAGTGCCCACCAGTGCAGCCTCATCAGCGCATATCAATGAAGCAGAAAAATTACCTGTTTGCAAAATTGTATAACTATTAAACATGTTTTTTTTTTTTTTTTTTTTTCCATCTTTTTTTATTTGTTTAGCAAAAAATAAAAACCCCAGCTGTGATTAAATACCACCAAAAGAAAGCTCTATTTGTGGGGAAAAAAATTGTAAAAATTTCATTTGGGTACAGTGTTGTATGACCGCGCAATTGTCATTCCAAGTGCGTCAGAGCCAAAAGCTGAAAATTGGTCTGGTCACGAGGGGGGTTTAAGTGCACAGTAATCAGGTGGTTAACAAAAAAAAAAAAAAAAAGGGCAATTTATTCTTAAATATCTATATGCAGTGGTAAATATAAAATAACCAACTATATGGATAGAGGGCAAAATCTTTAATCCACTCTCAGATTAACAGACAAAATAGATATACTGTATATACTATTAGGAGGTTGAATCTGGTAAATATCAGACCCGGATCATTTTTAAATTAGGCTTTTTTGCAGATTTTTCAAAACAAAAATATATTATAAGCTGGGCATACAAAAACAATGTATTCCTTCAAAAAAAAAAAAAAAAAAAAAAAAAAAAACCCAACTGAAAGCAAAATGGAGCATGGGAATTTGAAAGTTTTTTGCTCCTTTTACTAACTTTTGTACAAAATAAGCAATTTCTCAATTTTACTAGGGGAAAAAAAAAATGGTTTGTGTCTAAGTGCTTGTGTGACTAATCTCCCCTTCGAAGAGAAACTGATCTAAATGATTTTGTGAACATTAATAAATTATGAACTCCTAACTTCATATTCAACATATATAACCAATACATCCATTTTGTACCATCTGTACAGAACACATCTTTGGTCATAGAACCAAAAGTGTTCAGACCTTTGCAAGAAACACTGCTACGCAATGCTTTTTCACACAAGCGTCCATGGGGGGGGGGGGGATTATTCACAAACGAGACAGCCAGGGTTTACTGTCCATCAGTTCAGAAGAGGAAACAGAGGATTCCCATTGTCAACTCTGCCAGAGATCAAGAAATCACGTACAGCCCAAGTCTGGGACTCAAGAATGTTGCACAGATATCTAGATTGACTGAAAGAGTAATGCAGATTAATGCAAACAAACCAGGGTGGATATAAATACATTTTTTTATTTAAAAATAAAGGAAAGAAAAAAAAAAAAAAAAATAAATAAATAAATAATAAAGGTTTAACCCCCTGATTGCCCCTAGTTAACCCCTTCACCCCCTTTTGCCAGTGTCACTAAGCGATCGTTTTTCTGATCAGTGATCATTTATTTACTGATCACTGCATTGTGTCGCTAGGTAACCATTTTTTTTTTATTTTAACCGCCATGTTTTATATAGGTTCATAAATAGTTTTATAGGTCAGGTACCCCCATATTACAACCTAAATAAAGGTTTTAACCCCCTGATTGCCCCTAGAGTTAACCCTTTCACCAGTAATCACCGTATAACTGTCACTGGTGACGCTGGTTAGCCAGTTAGTTATTTCGTTATTTAGGTTCCCCGTCAGGTTTTTATATAGCGTCAGGTACCCCCATATATTACCTAATAAAGGTTTAACCCCCTGATTGCCCTAGTTAACCCTTTCACCCCCTTTTGCCAGTGTCACTAAGCGATCGTTTTTCTGATCGCTGCATTAGTGTCGCTAGGTAACCAGTTTTTTTTTGTATTACTGTTACGGGTGACGCTGGTTAGTTAGCTTGTTTTTTATACTGTCAGGGCACCCGCCATTTATTACCCAATAACGGTTTAACCCCCTGATCGCCCGGCGGGTGATATCAATTAGGTTTTAGGGTCAAATAAGGTCTGCGTCGCCCCAGGTTAGTGCCAGTACCGCAAACACCCACGCGCAAAGCATACACCTCCCTTAGTGGTATAGTATCTGAACAGATCAATATCTGATCTGATCTATACTAGCGTCCCAGCAGTTTAGGGTTCCAAAAAAACGCATTGTTAGCGGGATCAGCCCAGATACCTGCTAGCACCTGCGTTTTCCCCCTCCGCCCAGCCCAGCCCAGCCCACCCAAGTGCAGTATCGATCGATCACTGTCACTTACAAAACACTAAGCACACATAACTGCAGTGTTCGCAGAGTCAGGCCTGATCCCTGCGATCGCTAACATTTTTTTTTGTGGTAGCGTTTTGATTCAGTCGCTAACAGCCAGGAGCTTTTTTACCTGTGAATCTCAAAAAAATAAAAAAAACAAAAATAGTTGTCGTTTTATTGTTCTCTCTCTCTCTCTATTGTTGCTCTTTTTTTACTCCATTCTATTCTGCAATGTTTTATTATGTTTTATCATGCTTGCTTTTCAGGTATGTAATTTTGTTTACTGTGTTTTAGTGTTAAGCATTTTTTTGTTTTCAGGTGCGCCATTCAGTTGCAGCGCGGATTTATTTATCTTGACAGCAACAGCGTTTGCTCCCACGATACATAAAGCCGCGACTCCAACGCTGTAGGAGGTGATTTCACCACCACAGTTAAAAAAAAGAGCATATGTGCCGAAGCATGGGGGCAGCAGGGGGGGCGGAGGAGCGATTGGCTCCTAATGCCACGTACATACGGTCGAAATTCCGACCGTGTGTACACGGCATAACTTTTGCGGGAGGATGCCCCCATGCATCGGCATATATAAATGGTGCATGTATGCCCATCATTAGAAGTGGGTGGATGAAGGGAGGTATTCTAATGGTGGGCATACCCACCAATCAATCTCTTTTTTTCGTTCAGCCAAGAGGCTGCATGAAAAAAAAAAAAGATTACAATATATGTCCAGTATGTTGCTGGACTTTGAATGGTTATACCAGAATGATGCCTGCAGGTTTAGGTATCATCTTGGTATCATTCTTTTCAGCCAGTGATCGGCTTTCATGTAAAAGCAATTCTAGCGGGTAATTAGCCTCTAGACTGCTTTTACAAGCAGTAGGAGGGAATGTCCCCCTCCCGGATATAAACCGCGCCATTGGGAAATTGGGAAAGCATTTTATCACACCAATCTTGGTGTGGTCAGATGCTTTGAGGGCAGAGGAAAGATCTAGGGTCTAATAGACCCCAATTTTTTCAAAAAAAGAGTACCTGTCACTGCCTATTGCTATCATAGGGGATATTTACATTCCCTGAGATAACAATAAAAATCATAACAAAGAAAAAAAATGGAAGGAACAGTTTAAAAATAAATAAAAAAAGCTAAATAATAAAAAAAAAAACTAAAAAAAAAAAAAAAAAAAAAAAAAAGCACCCCTGCCCCCCTTCTCTTGCGCAAAGGCGTACACAAGCGTTGGTCTGGCGTCATATGTAAACAGCAATTGCACCATGCATGTGAGGTATCACCGCGAAGGTCAGATCGAGGGCAGTAATTTTAGCAGTAGACCTCCTCCGTGAATCTAATGTGGTATCATGTAAAGGCTTTTAAAGGCTTTTAAAAATGTATGTAGTTTGTCGCCACTGCGTGTTTGTGCGCAATTTTAAAGCATGTCGTGTTTGGTATCCATGTACTCGGCCTAAGATCATATTTTTTATTTCATCAAAAATTTGAGCAATATAGTGTGTTTTAGTGCATTAAAATAAAAAAAAGTGTATTTTTTCCACAAAAAATGCGTTTGAAAAATCGCTGCGCAAATACTGTGTGGAAAAAAAAAATGCAACACCCACCATTTTAATCTGTAGGGCCTTTGCTTTAACAATATATATAGTGTTTGGGGGTTCAACGTAATTTTCTTGCAAAAAAAAAAAAATATGTTTTCATGTAAACAAAAAGTGTCAGAAAGGGCTTTGTCTTCAAGTGGTTAGAAGAGTGGGTGACGTGTGACATAGGCTTCTAAATGTTGTGCATAAAATGCCAGGACAGTTCAAACCCCCCCCAAATGACCCCATTTTGGAAAGTAGACACCCCAAGCTATTTGCTGAGAGCAATGTTGAGCCCATTAAATATTTTTTTTTTTTGTCCTAAGAGATTGAATAATGAAAAAAAAAAAAAAAAAAATATATATATTTTTTTTACAAAAAGTTGTCACTAAATGATATATTGCTCAAACATGTCATGGGCATATGTGGAAATACACCCCAAAATACATTCTGTTGCTTCTCCTGAGTACGGGGATACCACATGTGTGGGACTTTTTGGGAGCCTAGCTGCGTACGGAACCCCAAAAACCAAGCACCGCCTTCAGGCTTTCTAAGGGAGTAATTTTTTTATTTCACTTCTCACTGCCAATCACAGTTTCGGAGGCCATGGAATGCCCAGATGGCATAAAACCCCCCAAAATGACCCCATTTTGGAAAGTAGACACCCCAAGCTATTTGCTGAGAGGTATTGTGAGTATTTTGCAGATGTCGCTTTTTGTCACAAAGTTTTGAAAATTGAAAAAAAAAAATTTTTTTTCTTTACTTTCTTCATTTTCAAAAAACAAATGAGAGCTGTAAAATACTCACCATGCCTCTCAACAAATAGCTTGGGGTGTCTACTTTCCAAAATGGGGTCATTTGGGGGGGTTTTGTGCTATTTTGGCATTTTATGGCCTTCGAAACTGATAGGTAGTGAGGAGTGAAATCAAAAATTTGCACCTTAGAAATCCTGAAGGCGGTGCTTGGGTTTCGGGGCCCCGTACGCGGCTAGGCTCCCAAAAAGTCCCACACATGTGGTATCCCCATACTCAGGAGAAGCAGCAAAATGTATTTTGGGGTGCAATTCCACATATAACTATGGCATGTGTGAGCAATATATCATTTAGTGACAACTTTTTGAAGAAAAAAAAAAAATTATTTTTTATTTTTGTCTTTATTCAATCACTTGGGACTAAAAAAAAAAAAATATTCAATGGGCTCAACATGCCTCTCAGCAAATAGCTTGGGGTGTCTACTTTCCAAAATGGGGTCATTTGGGGGGGTTTTGTACTTCTCTGCCATTTTAGCACCTCAAGAAATGAAATAGGCAGTCATAAATTAAAAGCGGTGTAAATTCCAGAAAATGTACTCTAGTTTGTAGACGCTATAACTTTTGCGCAAACCAATAAATATACGCTTATTGGCATTTTTTTTACTAAAGACATGTGGCTGAATACATTTTGGCCCAAATGTTTGACTAAAATTGAGTTTATTAGATTTTTCTTATAACAAAAAGTAGAAAATCTCTTTTTTTTTCAAAATTTTCGCTCTTTTTCGTTTTATATCGCAAAAAATAAAAGATCTATTTGTGGGAAGAAAAGGACGCAAATTTCGTTTCGTTACAAAATTGCATGACCGCACAATTACCAGTTAAAGTAGTGCAGTGCGAAATTGAAAAAAGACCTCTGGTCCTTAAGCTGACATTGGTCCGGGGCTGAAGTGGTTAAATAAAATGCCTAGGAGTTGTGTAGCATGAGACTGAATATTCTGTAATATTTAAACCACTTCCATACCCGGCCTATTCTGGCACTCATCTCCTACATGTAAAAAAAAAATTTTTTTGCTAGAAAAATGACTCAGAACACATACATATTTATTTTACATACACACACACACACACACATTTTTAGCAGACACCCTAGGGAATAAAATGGCAGTTGTTGCAACTTTTTATCCCGCACGGTATTCGTGCAACAATTTTTCAAACGCATTTGTTGGGGGAAAAAAAAAACGTGAGGTTACGCCGAGTAAATAGATGCCCAACATGTCACGCTTGCGCACACTCATGGAATGATGCCACACTTCGGTACTTAAAAATCTCCATAGGCGACGCTTTAAATTTTTTTACAGGTTACATGTTGAGTTAGAGGTCTAGTGCTAGAATTGGTTCGAACAGCGTTTACTTATGTGTGCACTTGAGTGTGCGTTAAGCTTCTGAATGCGAGCTACCGGGGACAGGGGCATTTTAAATTTTTAACTTTTACACACTTTACATTTTTTTTTGGATCACTTTTATTCCTATTACAAGGAAGGTAAACATCCCTTGTAATAGGAATCTATTGTGACAGGTCCTCTTTATGGAGAGATGCGGGGTCAATAAGACCCCACATCTCTCCATGCTGGAAAGCATGAGATCGAAAAAAATAAATAAAAATCTCATGCTTACCAGCCGCAATCGCGGTTTTGTTTACATCCGCGGCCCAGACGTGATGTCATAACAGGGCGCCCGGACCTCCAACTGTCAGAGATGACTGGTGACCGGCCGATTCTTTCTCCGGGACACCAATGGCACGGGAGAGCCCAGAGAAGAACGGTATGGGGGTAGGAGGAGGGGTATGTCCCCTTCAAATGCCTGTAAGAATGATCAATCGGTGGAACTGCTGCTATGATCATTCGCATGGTGCACAGAATCGCCGGCTGAACACAACGATAGCTGAATGATGCCTGTAGCTGCAGGCATCGTTTAGATATTCCCACTGACAGTCAAGGACGTCATACGACGTCCTTGGGCTGGAAGTGGTTAAATTTTTTGTAAACTCATTCAATGAATCCAAGCTCTGCAAGCTGAAATAACATGCGCTGCATTGATGCATTCACACAATTTCACAGTAACCATGAGATAAACCAAAGTTCAGGAATATTCCTTTATCCCATTGTTTTGCAAATCTACATACACTACAAACTGTATAATCAAATCGGTTCTGATAGCGCTATTTACTAACCTGACAGCTTATTCTAAAATAGGAAATCTTAATTTTGTTTGCAAATATTGAAGACTAACTACCAGCAAGAATGAGTCCTTACATTTAAAGAACACCTGTCATTTCAGATCCATCATGGCAGCGCCTGTTAGTAAGCATCCACTCACCTGCTGCCACCACATCCCTCACCTTGTTGTGTCACTGCCACATCACCAGCTGTGCCATTAAAGTGAATGGGACTGTCGGTGAGTCAACAGCGGGTCAGAGGAGGATCCGCTGCGGGACAGAAATGACAGTTCCTCTTTAAAAATTATGACTTAGGCCCCTTTCACACTGGGGCGTTTTTTATGCGGTAAATCGCTAAAAATAGCACATGTTCACCGCCTGAAAAAATCCGACCCCTTTAACTCCAGTGTGAAAGCCGGCGGGCTTTCACACTGGAGCGGTGCGCTAGCAGGACGGTAAAAAAAGTCCTGCTAGCAGCATCTTTGGAGCGGTATAGGAGCGGTGTGTTCACCGCTCCTTCCCATTGATTTGAATGGGAAACCGTGGTAAAACCGCGGCAATACCGCGGCAGAGCGCCGCTACGGCGGTGTTTAACCCTTTTTCGGCCGCTCGCAGAGGGGGGTAAAACCGCACCGCGAGCGGCCGAATACCGCGGTTAAAACGACGGTAAAGCAGCGCTTAATATAGCGCTGCTTTACCGTCAGCGCGGCTCCCCGCCCCAGTGTGAAAGGGGCCTTAAAATATATAGACTGGATTTAAAACAAATCCACCCTGAAACAAACCAAGGTACTTCAGCACTGCTAGCATAACATCCTCATCTCCTGAGATCATGGCAATGGTCTTAAGGCCTCATGCACATTGTACATTACAGCTGCCGTTTTCTTTTTTTTTTCTGCAGCCAGTAAACTCCCCAGCATGCTATCCTAGGTGTCCATGCACACATAGGCTGTTAGAGTATTTTGGCAGAGGTGTTTTCTGGCTGGAAAACCCCCATAAAAAAACTAGTGGGTTTTGAGAGGAGCTTTTCAGCTGCAAAAAAACCCTCCAAGGCTGATAAAAGCTTCAAAAACGTGGCTATTCTGCATTTATCAGCGTTTGAGCCATAAGATTTTGAGAGAGTATAGTTGTTAAAAAAACAAAAAAAAAACAAACACACACACACACACACACACACACTCATTCTACAGCCAACGCTGACGTCTTTAAAACATCTGGTGTGCATGAGGCTTTAAACTGGCCAAAGACTTTTAGCCAAGCCATTTTCTTTCCTGGAAATGCAACAGGAAGTGATAAGAAATCTCCCTGGAGTGAGGAGATTCTCTTACAAAGTTTTCCCCGTAACAGTCGGTGCCTTTAAAGGCAGTTTAATGATAAAGTGGATATGCCATGAAAGTGAAAAGTCTACTTTACTCACAGCACTTTTGAAATGGCTTACATTTCCCTGTGAAAAATAAAGCTTGCAATATTTTTCAAGATTGAACTTCAGCCCATTTAAGAAATGCATTCACTTGGGAGTTTGCTCAGTATGAGGCAGAGAACAGTCACATCAGCACTGCTATCTCCATTATGGAGGAGTGCTCATCGCCATAAAGTTAAGAGGGTCCTGAAGACTTCTGTAACTTTTAAATAATATTTTAAAAACAAAATGCAATTGGGGGTGGGGTACCGAGACATCCTGTTTTCAATGGGTCTGGTTCACATTGTGGCATGAAAAATAATGGAGGTACATTTGTCATGTCAACAGGCCCATATGGAAGTCAATAAGAGGGCATGCAAATGCACAGTTACTATGACCTGGCAACAGGGCATGTGCTCCTGGCCTAGCTACATTTGTAAATCATCAGGCCTGCCTCATACCTCTATATACTGAGCAAGATTCTACAAAACCAAAGATGAAAATGAATGTAAACAAAAGAACACAAGTGTAAAGGTTCTAATGCCTAAACATGTTTAGCAACCAATTGTGCAGTATTCAAATTTCCCTCAAATACACAATACAAGTCAGTGTAAAAAGAATACCAATAATACCCCTCTATATAAAATGAAAATTTATCAATAAAAAAAAAAACAAAAAAAAAACAGTCCTTTAGCACAATTTTACATTTTAAGTGACTCATATCCTTCAAAACTTTGTGCACACAAGGACTAAGAAATATACAACTGCTGAACAATCATATCACTTATATATAAAACAATTATTATATGTAACCAGTTGTACAGTGCTTATCTTATTTAAAATTCTCCAATTCATAGTGAATGAAACATGATAATATTGTGTAAAATCATCAATTCACAATAAATTATATATAATAAACGATGAAAAAACACATTTAGTGCAAATATTGCTGGTGACTAGCACCCTCAAACTATGTGTACACACTATATTGCCAAAAGTATTGGAGCGCCTGCCTTTACACACATGAACTTTAATGGCATCCCAGTCTTAGTCCGTAGGGTTCGATATGGAGTTGGCCCACCCTTTGCAGCTATAACAGCTGCAACTCTTCCAGAAAGGCTGTCCGCAAGGTTTTTTTTTTTATTATTATTTTTAACCAGGGACAGAAGGTGAGGTGAAATCTTCTGAACAGGGGCACAGACAGCAAAACAAACGTCACAGGGGTGATAACCCTTCTCTAAAAAAAACTTAATAGATTTTTTGGCTGGAGCTACACTTAAAAAATGTACCTGTTCTGACTTACTGATTCAACTTAAGAACAAACCTGCAGTCCCTATCATGTTTGTAACCCGGGGACCCCCTGTATATATAATAGTCAAAATATAATCATAGACAGGGGCCTAGGCATACATTATGGATTGACTGTTAACCTTAGTTGATAGGGACTACTCAGTGTGCAAAACCGAGCTATAACAGCTCCCGTAAGTCAGCACCCATTAACCCTCTGACTAATTTCTCTCCACCTAACCTCCAACTCTAAAGAATTAGACTTAAACTCAACATTAATAAGTCACCAGGACCAGATGGCTTGCACCCGAGGGTCCTTAAGGAACTCAGTCAAGTAATTGCCAGACCGTTGTTCCTAATTTTTACAGTCTACTTACTGGAAATGTACCAGCCGATTAGAGGAACGCCAATTTAGCATCAATTTTTAGAAAAGGGCCAAGATACATCCCTGAGAATTACAGACCATTTAGCCTAACATCAAATGTATGCAAGCTCTTGGAGGGGATGATAAGGGACTATATACAAGATTTTAGCAATGACAACTATCATTAGCAGTAATCCGCATGGATTCATGAAGAATCGTTCTTGCCAAACCAATCTGCCATCTAGATAAAGGAAGGCACCAGTCTGAAAGGATGTGCTGGAACTGGAGAGAGTCCAGAGAATGGCAACAAAGCTAATAAAAAGGGACTGGGAGGACATTAGTTATGAGGAAACTTTACGAGCACTGAACTTTTTTTCTCTGGAGAGGAGACGCTTGAGAGGGGATATGATTTTAATGTACAAATACCGTACTGGTGACCCCACAATAGGGATAAAACTATTCCACGTAAGGGAATTTAATAAGACACGCGGCCATTCACCAAAATTAGAGCAAAAGCGGTTTAACCTTAAACTGCGTAGAGGGTTATTTACTGCAAGAGTGGTTAGGATGTGGAATTCCCTTCCACAAGCGGTGGGTTTCAGCGGGGAGCATCGATAAAAATAAATAAATAAAAAAAACTTAGATATGCACCTGAACAACCACAACATACAGGGATATACAATGTAATACTGAAAAAAAAAAAAAAAAAAAAAAAAAAAAAAAAAAAAAAAACCACACACACACACACACACAGGTTGGACTTGAATCTTTTTTCAACCTCGCCTACTATGCAACTATGAATAGAGCATTATATAATTAGGTTACCGGGATCTATCCAATAGGACCATTTTTTTTTTTCCCCTCCCACAAGGTTTAGGAGTAGGGTTGCACCGATACCGTTTTATTTTTTTATTTTTTTTACAGGCAAGTACAAATAAACACTTTCAGTCAAGTACTCGCCAATACTGAGTACCGATACTTTTGCGGTGCAATTTGAGCCCATACAAAATTAATGTGCTCAAATCGCACTGACAAAATTGCACGCCATTTGAAGAGGAATGCAGTTTGTGTGTGAACCCAGGCTTGTCAGAGACTTGAGCCTGAGTTCACACAGAAGCAGTGCGGGAAACCTCCCTGCATGACGGTTTCCACCATCTCCGGCTCCAGATCCCACAGAGGAAATCAGCAGCTTGCAGCGTGGGCTCCCCCCAACCTCCCGCCATCCACTGGGCCTCCTACCCACCCCTCCCTGGTCCTTCTGTAACAGATTGCCGGTCCCCCGCTGTCAGACAACAAAAAGCTACTTCACAGGTCCAGGGATTTGAAGTCACTGTGGCTTTCTCCTCTATGCAGTTTTTACAGTACGGGCTAGACAGGCTTACAAATGGTCAGCACCGGTCATGTGACAGGGATTGGAGCCCATTTTTTCTGTATGGGCTCAAATTGCACTGCCAAGGTATCGATTTAGGTAGCGGGAGCATTTGCACGAGTACTTGGTATCCCCTATACCCTATTCCAGAAGCAGATTTGTGAGGTCAGCCACTGATGTTGGACAAGAAGGCCTGGCTCGCAGTCTTCGCTCCAATTCATCCCAAAGGTTTTATCGGGTTGAGGTCAGGACTCTGTGCAAGCTAGTCAAAGTTCCTCCACCCCAAACTTGCTCACCCATATCTTTATGGACCTTGCTTTGTGCCCTGGTGTGCAGTCATGTTGGGACAGGAAGGGGCCATCCCAGAACTGTTCCCAAAGTTGGGAGCATGAAATTGTCCAAAATGTCTTGGTATGCTGACGCCTTAAGGAGTTCCCTTCACTGGAACTAAGGAGCCACGATCAACCCCTGGGAAAAAAAAAAAAAAAAAAAAAACCCACACCATAATCCCCCCTCCACCAAATGATTTGGACCAGTGCACAGATCAAGGTCCATAAAGACATGGATGAGCGAATTTGGGGTGGAGGAACTTGACTGGCATGCACAGAGTCCTGACCTCAACCCGATAGAACACCTTTGGGATGAATTAGAGCTTACATCAGTGCCTGATCTCACAAATGTGCTTCTGGAAGAATGGTCATAACATTCCCAGACACTCTTAAACCTTGTGGACAGCCTTCCCAGAAGAGTTGAAGCTGTTATAGCTTCAAAGGGTGGGCCAACTCAATATTTAACTCTACGGACTAAGACTGGGATCCCATTAAAGTTCATGCGCGTGTACAGGCAAGCATCCCAATACTTTTGACAATATAGTGTATATCCAAAATCCCACGAGAACACGCACCCCCCAGTGTACTTCACTAGAGTCAGTCAAGTGTTTGAGCCTACCATAGAGTATAAAGGCAAATCACTAGCATATGTAACTAGCGCTGAAACAACTAATCGATTAATCGACAGCTAATCGATGATGAAATTAATCGATTACTATTTTCATAATCGATCGGCCAGTAACATAATGGGGTTAAAAAGAAACTAAAATGAGCCCTTTATACTACAAAAAGAGCAAATAATCACTACTGTAAATATTACTTTCAGTTTTACAGTAAAAAATTAACCCCTTACTGAAATGAAAAATTAACCCCTTACAGTACTGATAATCTTTTTTTTTTTAACCCCATTATGTTACTAAACGTCTTAGGCCTGGTTCACATCTATGTGTTTTTTGCAGAAACGCACTGCAGTTCATTTACATGGTTTCCTATGGGACACGTTCACATCTATGCTTTTTTCAGCCGCTGCGTATTTGGAAAGGGTCAGGTACTTGGTATATACAGTATATCTCTTCTGTCTGTTATTCTCAGAGTGGATTAGATATTTTGCTCCCTAACCATATGGTTCAGTGGTCCCCAACCTTTTTGGCACCGGGGACCGGCTTCGTGGAAGAAAATTGTACCAACGATTTTTTGCGGGCAATGGTTGGTGTTAGCGCTTCAATCATCCCGTCACCGTGTTTGATATGGTGTCAGGGTGATTAAAGCGCATTATTTCTATTACATTGTAGTAATAAATTAAATAGTTCAACTCACCATAATGTAGAATCAGTGGGAGCCCTGAGTGTCACCTGCCACCGTCGCCTGCTACCAGATGTGGATTGTCACTTGCCACGCTGCCTGTCACCAGATGCGGAATGTCACTTGCCACATCGCCTGCCATGCTTACTGCCGCAAGATGTGGAATGTAACTGCCACGCCACCTGTCACCAGATGCGGAGTGAGTGGAGCGCCCCTTGTGGTTTGTCAGGCAGACAGCTGAGGGGGTGAACTACAAGTCCCGGCACACCTCACCTGTACTCCAACACACAGCTCACCTGTCACTGATGACATCACATCTCTGTGGGATCGCCCCTCTGAATGTAGCAGGGTGTCTCCCTCATGCTGCAGCCGGTCTCACCTGGCAGAGGGAGGGTCTGGGACTCCTCCGGCTGTCACTCTCTGGCTCCACCCTTTTGCCATTCCTGATTAGCTGTCCGGGGGGGCAGGCAATCTGCCCCGCTGAACCACCACACAGCGAGGAGCCTTACGAGAGCGGTGATGCGGGGCGGGCAGTATGAGATGTCATCTCTCTGCTCCCCGCCGCACCTCCGACACAGAGAGAGCACTGGCTTTGAGAGCGGAAGAGCGGTGATGCGGGAGGCGTAGAGGGATGATATCATCTCTGCTTGCCCGCCTGCTCGCTTCTTCCATCCACCCAGCGCTCTCACGCCGGCAGCCTAGCATGTCTCTAGCTGGCCGCCCGCACCCGCGGCCCGGCTGCAGAAGGGCCACGGCCCGGTAGTGGGCAACCCCTAATATAGTTGGTTATTTATATTTACCACTGCATAGAGATATTTAAAGAATAAATTGCTTATTTTTTTTTTTAAAACTTTACACATTAACTAAATTATTACACCACACTTTATTGGTTATTAACCGATTAATCGAAACAATAATCGGCCAACTAATCGATTATAAAAATAATCGTTAGTTGCAGCCCTATATGTAACGCACAAGATTTGCCATTAAATAGTCAGGTGTGCAGCCATAAACTGATTGTAACTGAAAATAAGGTGGGAAATTATTTAAACACATATACTACCATCACAAATTTGAACTACACAGCAATCATCCGGACTACCTTCTCACCATCCAACCCTCATACTGTCTGCCATGTCAGGCAGCTGTAATTACAAGTCCTTAGTGGGCACGCATTTTGCTACTCTTACATCATCCTGCACTCTACTTAGCAACAAACGTTTGGTATTCAGGACTGAAATCAGTCAGCTTTGTAGTAGGATTGTGACAATCTTAAGCTGCACAATCAAGGTATTAAACCACTTGCAGACAGCCCACCAGACGGGCGGCCTGTGTAGGAAAAGCAATGTGCAATGTGCCCATACATCGCTGCCTGCCTCCAGGTTTGGGGTGCACATGCGAGCCCCCCCACGGACACATGCTGTGATTGGACAAAGCAGGAGTCTGTCAGCAAGTCCCGGCCAATAATTCATGCGTGGCAACCAAACTGCTAGTTTTTCATATCAACTAAACAAGCTGAAACTTTTCTTGTTAAAAAAAAAAACAAGCTAAAACTAGGATTAGTAACTATGCACACCTGCTCCAGATCCTGTCCACCACAAATTTTACCCCCCCCCCCCCCCCCCCCCCCTTCTTCTGCATTTAAAGCTACAACTTTTTTTTTTTCAAAAATATGTTTACATTGGTTGTAAACCTCAGAAATGATTTTTTTTTTTTTTTTTTAACAGAAAGGGATGAAGTATTAAAGTATATTCCTCTATAGTGTGTTTCAATTAGGGGGCTAAGCATAATTTCTGTCTGCTGGTTCATTCCTCAATCAGCATTTATAAAACGTCTGACAAGTTTTCCTGACACCAAGAGGTTAAAAAAATAAAAAAATAAAGTGACAGGGAGGGAGCTCCAGCTGATTGACAGCCTCAGCTCTGTACCTGTGTGCAGAAATAGGGGAGGGGGGTTGTCTCCCTTTCCTCCAATCAACTCTTGGAGTTCTTCTAACTGAGCTCTGCAGCATGTGATTTAAGCTCACCACCCCATTTTCTGACAGTTGGAAAAGCTTTATAAAAATTCTGCCCTTTGAATGGATGTAGCGAAGAGAAGACGGCAGCTAGACAGGTACAACTTATGTAGGAGGATTTACTTCATCTGTGTCTCACCTGAGGCCAGTTACTTCACTGGGCATATGTAAGGGTTTACAACCACTTTAAGCCATCTGAAAGCAGAACTAAAGTTCACAATATTGCCTCTCCTTCAAGGTCCCTTGCATCATCCCGCATCGTAGAAGATGCAAGCAACGCCTGTGCAGGACTTCAGTCCTTCCAGCACACAGCATCATAATGTAAAAGGAGAATGCACTCAGTGCAGATTCTAAGGATGGTGAGCATGCAGGTTTGTTTATTTTTTTATTCCAGAAGAGACATTGTGAGGGTATCAAATATGTAATTAGTGCCGTCGCCTGTTAGTTAAAAGTTTTAAACTATGGGTCATTTTTTTTTATTTACTATAATGTTTTCATGAATATAATAGCTATTGAATGTAGTTACCTGATGTGTTCTGCACAGATCAGTAATTCACCCACCTAGTAGATCCAGCGATGTCCTACTGAGATCCTCATCCCAGCAGCTCCTGCGGTGCCATCTTCTGCTGTGACATCACAGAGCTGCTGGCTCCTACGGGTTCAACGTACGAGCCTCCCAATGAAGCTCCGCCCCCTCATCTTTTGTCATTGAATAGCTTTACCCCCTGGGATATGTGACAAGAGAAATGCATGGGGTGGGGGAGGGAAATTGATGGGGCAGAAGCGTTTCACAAAATAAAATAAAAAATGGCCTATGTAGCAGAGGGGAGTAGGGGTGGATAGCAGGGAATTTTCATTTCAGAGTGAAGTTCCACTTTAAAAAGAGAAGAAAACAAAAAAGACTAACACCCACCTGACATGATCATCTAGGGGCCAATAACATGAGCACTAGGTGAAAGTCCTCGGCATACATTCCTGCCACATTCTGAATGTTCTCCAGCACCCGAGAGAACTGTAATTGGCTGTATTACTCAATTTACACAGCCATATGCTTTGCACTGGGGCAAGCTAAAATAAGAAAAGGACAGTAGCATCTGTTTTACACTGACAAACGGTCCTTGTAATACAACATGGCCACATTCAATATACACATTACAGTAGCATCATGAGCGATTCAGCGACGTGACATCTAGGCACAAGTACAAACGGACGTTACTCCGTCTCATGGTCAGCCGCAAGTTTATTCATGTTCCCACATGTACAGCAGGCTGTACAGTTCTTTTTTTATACCATGCCACACCAGAGTTTCCCCATTACCACTACTACAGCATGTTTAGAAGAAAAAATAAAAAATAAAAAAAAGTTCAGCCTTTCACATACGCTAGCATTTTTGGAGAAAAAGAAGAAAAATCATATGAATCATTTTTAAAATGCCTCTAATAAGTTTCCTCTGGCTGTGGTCATAGCAAAAATCTCCAAACAGGAACAAGGCAACAAAACACTTTAGAATAAGCGTATTCATTTCTGACTGATTCCTTTGGGAAGATTTCGATCCAGTCTGACACCATTCACTTGGCTAGGATGGGGGGGGGGGGGGGAGGGATATAGGAGGTACTAAACCTTCTCCAGTAACCAGCAACACTTCCTGGTAGATTTGAAAGTTTTCACTAAGCCCTGCTCAACACACATCCCTACCGATCCATCACTAGGACTGGAAGCATATCTGGTCAATGGGAATGTGTAGGCAGCAGGATAAGGCAGGTAAGCTTTGGGATGATTGCTCTAGTCACAGCTGCCGCGGATTCAGCCATGATGGGTTTGGCAAAGCTAATGTGGGCTGGTGACTGCACGTCCTACTGGCAATTATTTTTTTTCTTAAACCACCATGTTATACTTACCAGCTCTGTGCAGTAGTTTTGCACAGAGCAGCCCTTCTGGGGTCTCCCGATGGCACACCTGGCTCCTCCCCCCTTGACCAGTGCCCGAAAAGCAAGCTGCTTGCTATTGGGGCACTAGTGCGTGCTCGCTCTCGGCCCTGAGTTATGCGTTCATAAGAGAGCTATGACTCAACCCCGCCCCTGCTCTCTCCTCATTGGCTCACTGGCTGTGGGCGACAGCAGTGGGAAAACTTCAGCACGGATCGCCTAGGGAATCCAAGAGCAAGTGGTGGTGGGTGACCGCTCCCCCCTTACCAAAATGACATGCCAAGTTAGGCAGAGGGGGGATGGTAAGGAGGAACGTCCCCTTTTGAGTAGAGCTCCACTTTAATATAACCACAGACTTTGGAGATAGCCAAAATTGTTCTCTGGGTCAAAACAATTCTTGTATTAAAATAAAAAAAAAAAAAAAAAAAAAAAATTGTCAAAATCATCAGTAAGAACAAGAAATGTTAAACCAATAGGATCATTATCCTTTAAACAAAGCACACATCCAAAATAAACGACATGAACACACTTGTTATTGCATGTGTTCCATAAAAGGTGCCATTAGTACCCTACTACAGAGCACCACAATACCCTGCCCCATGGAAACCCCAACGTCTAAGCATGAGAAGAGTAGCTATATTTCCCTCCTATACCAAAGTGACCCATCACCACCAAGCACAGTCACATTTAGAGGAGCATTGTGATAGTTATTGATTTTCAGAAAATATTTCAATATGAACATCAGAGGCTCTCTGGTGGAGGGAGAATTCTTTCCACAAGGAATAGAGCAGCAGCTTGCTGTGAAATAGCAGTTTCAGTTTCTACTACTTGTAAATGAAAGAAGTATAGGTCAAGTTATAGCATGTTTAAAATTGACCTAAAAATCTTGCAAATCACACAAATAATATTCAAATCCTGCCTACTATTTTGCATTTTTTCTTGTCAAAAGTATTTTATTTAAGTACAAGGAATGTATACAAGTAACATAGAAAGATTACAACACATTCAGCATAGGGAAGCTCGTTTGCTAGTGTTCAGCTATACAATCATATACAGTGAAATGGGACAATATAAATAACTATAAGCAATAAAGCATGTGAAATGATGAGAGAAAAAAGGGAAGAATATAATAGTATATTTGTTCAAAAATAAAAAATTATTATGTATTTATATAGACTGTGGTCTCATTTCGTTTCTTAGACAAGCAAAGAGATTGTCATTTAGATAAAATATAGAGCTTCAAAATCATAAGGCAGGGTAGTACAAAGAAATAGTTATAAAGAGTGACAAAGAAGGGGAGTAGGAAAAGGGGGAAGAAGAGAGTATAGAAGCTAGAAGAGAAGAAGAGGGGAGTCCGCGAGGACATTTTTTCATAACAGTTTGCATAGCGCTATATCAAAAAATTTACAATTACCATCTTAACAGTAAACCGGATTCTCATGTAAAAGCACATTTTACCAAAGCAGAGTCAGTAGATATTGGCATCTGTCCCATGAATGTCTATTTGGACACTAACCCAGATTTTTATTTATTTTTTTACCAACTATGTTTTGTGCTATATCATGTGAACATGGATGTCAATAGTGGGCATGATGCCATTTGTACCTCCATGTTATGTATATAAATTTTATGATCAGTCTATACCCATTTTACTTTCATTGTGGTTCTAAACTGTATTGGAATATGTATTAAAAAAATAAACTTTACAGACCCACCCACAGTGTGTTTCTGCGTCTGGGTACATGCTTAATTTAAAGTCCGAAAATCCCTCTTTCCCTATAAAACCCAGAGCATGCGATATACAAGTGTCAGTTTTCCAACTGTTCCAGCAGCTTTAATACCCACAAGCAGCCCATAGAGGATTCAATTTCATTGGAAGGAAAGGAAAATTGCTAGATTCCCCCCATTAACACTGAATGCCTCCCGCAGCGCCATTGTGTCCTGCTGGTGGGGAGCCTTCCCAGTTGGGAACATTTTTTAAAAATCCAACAGGCTGGTCACTGGCGCAAAATTAATACAATCAACCTGTTCATAGATGGATCGAATCTCAACTGGTCCTTTCTTTACCCAGATCTTTTCGATCCATGTATGGCCAGCTTTAGTCACTGGGTAAAGCAGAGGTTTGACTTCAATGTTTGTTTGCAAGCATGTTCTGGGTCACCTATTCAGATTACCTAGAGCAGGGAGTGCCAGACAACCAGCATTTTCAAAGATGTCAGCAATGCCAGCCTACATATCTTTCACACTACATGTTCAAACAAGGGCAACATAATGACAGAACAAATAAAAGAAACAGGGGGTGGAGGGGGGCGCCTCTCAAAGTGTAGTATTAAAACAGTATCATTTATTGCACAAGATTAAAAACATTTACAATATATACAGTGCCTTGCGAAAGTATTCGGCCCCCTTGAACTTTTCAACCTTTTGCCACATTTCAGGCTTCAAACATAAAGATATAACATTTTAATTTTTTGTGAAGAATCACCAACAAGTGGGACACAATTGTGAAGTGGAACGAAATCTATTGGATATTTTAAACTTTTTTAGCAAATAAAAAAACTGAAGAGTGGTGCGTGCAAAATTATTCGGCCCCTTTACTTTCAGTGCAGCAAACTCACTCCAGAAGTTCAGCGAGGATCTCTGAATGATCCAATGTTGTCCTAAATGACTGATGGTGATAAATAGAATCCACCTGTGTGTAATCAAGTCTCTGTATAAATGCACCTGCTCTGCGATAGTCTCAGTGCTGGTTCACACTGGGGCAACACGACTTACAGGCGACTTAGCAAGGCAACTTGGAAGCGACTTGGACGCGACTTGGACGTATTTACAACACAACTTCAAGTCGTCCCCAGGCCAGGCGACTTTGGCAGTGGCCAATCACATAATAATCAGCTCTGTGGGAGGGAGGGGTTTGCCTAGAAAACTATTTATACTTCCTGGAAAGTTGCTTCAGTTAAGACAGGGCATCCGACTTGGAGGCAACTTCCATTGAAATCAATGGGTACAAGTCGCCTAGAAGTCGGATTGAAGTAGTACAGGAACCTTTTCTGAAGTCGGAGCGATTTCAGTAGTGTTCATTAAGACGTCTCTCATTCAGGGTTCTGTTGAAAGCGCAGAGAGCATCATGAAGACCAAGGAACACACCAGGCAGGTCCGTAATACTGTTGTGGAGAAGTTTAAAGCCGGATTTGGATACAAAAAGATTTCCCAAGATCCCAAGGAGCACTGTGCAAGCGATCATTTTGAAATGGAAGGAGTATCAGACCACTGCAAATCTACCAAGACCTGGCTGTCCCTCTAAACTTTCAGCTCAGACAAGGAGAAGACTGATCAGAGATGCAGCCAAGAGGCCCATGATCACTCTGGATGAACTGCAGAGAACTACAGCTGAGGTGGGAGAGTCTGTCCATAGGACAACAATCAGTCGTACACTGCACAAATCTGGCCTTTATGGAAGAGTGGCAAGAAGAAAGCCATTTCTCAAAGATATCCATAAAAAGTCTCGTCTAAAGTTTGCCACAAGCCACCTGGGAGACACACCACACATGTGGAAGAAGGTGCTCTGGTCCGATGAAACCAAAATCAAACTTTTTGGCCACAATGCAAAACGATATGTTTGGCGTAAAAGCAACACAGCTCATCACCCTCAACACACCATCCCCACTGTCAAACATGGTGGTGGCAGCATCATGGTTTGGGCCTGCTTTTCTTCAGCAGGGACAGGGAAGATGGTTAAAATTGAGGGGAAGATGGATGCAGCCAAATACAGGACCATTCTGGATGAAAAACTGTTGGAGTCTGCAAAAGACCTGAAAGTGGGACGGAGATTTATGTTCCAACAAGACAATGATCCCAAACATACAGCAAAATCTACAAAGGAATGGTTCACAAATAAACGTATCCAGGTGTTAGAATAGCCAAGTCAAAGTCCAGACCTGAATCCAATCGAGAATCTGTGGAAAGAGATGAAAACTGCTGTTCACAAACGCTCTCCATCCAACCCCACTGAGCTCGAGCTGTTTTGCAAGGAAGAATGGGCAAGAATTTCAGTCTCTCGATGTGCAAAACTGATAGAGACATACCCCAAGCGACTTGCAGCTGTAATGGCAGCAAAAGGTGGCTCTACAAAGTATTAACGCAAGGGGGGCGAATAATTTTGCACACCCCACTTTTCATTTTTTTTATTAGTTAAAAAAAAGTTTCAACAATCCAATAGATTTCGTTCCACTTCACAATTGTGTCCCACTTGTTGGTGATTCTTCACAAAAAAATTAAAATTTTATATCTTTATGTTTGAAGCCTGAAATGTGGCAAAAGGTTACAAAGTTTAAGGGGGCCTAATACTTTCGCAAGGCACTGTAAGTGGGAGTCATGCTTGTCATAAGTATGTAGTACTGGAAGTTCTACTGCGTCCCACAGGCTCCTTGCACAATCTGGGTAGCTGGGAAAGGAACCTTGTTCCATACAAAAACAGAAAGTGAGAGGAAATCCCTTCAAGTGAGGGAATCCCAGGGTGTCAGAAAAGGTCACCAGAACTTGTGTCTCCACTGGAAGATTTCTGCTCTTCTTTTGTTCTAGTGTCAACACAAATACTTGGGATATTCTTTAACCACTTTGCGGCCGCGCTATAGCCAAAAGACGGCTTCAGCGCGGACGCTCCCTGCCGGGTGGACGTCCTGCTGTTTACTTCCCAAATGCGTGCTCCTGAGAGCGCACATCTGGGAAGTTCTATGCTGGCCGTGTCCGTCGGACACAGCCAGTCACAGATCGCTGTAAACGGCCGAGAACGGCGTGTCCAATGAGAGATGATAAACATATGAGATCATCTCTCAGCGCTGCTCTCCCTCCTCACACAGACAGCGTATGAGGAGAGAGAGATGAACGGCTGCAGCGGCCGTAAGTAAAAATAAAAAAAAAAAAAATAAAAATAAATAAATAGAAACCGAAATGTGCCACGTGTCATCAGTGCCACATATTCGTGTCATCAGTGCCACATATTCGTGTCATCAGTGCCACGTTCCATCTGTTATCAGTGTCACCAATGCCACGTATCAGTGCCATCTGTCACCAGTGCCACGTATTAGTGCCATCTGTCACCAGTGCCACGTATTAGTGCCACATATTAGTGCCATCTGTCAGTGTCACGTGTCATCAGTGCCCCGTACTAGTGCCATCTGTCATCAGTGCCACATCAGTGTCACGTGTCATTGTCCTGGTGCTCCAGGGCCTTCAAAAAAATTGAAATCAATGGGCGGCACCTGCAAAGCACCTTGGTAGCAGCGCTTTTAACCCTTTATTCAGTTAAAAGCACCCCGCTAGTGGCAGAAAAGTGCCTCTAAAACGACAGTAAAGCCCCGCTAAAAGCTTTACTGCTACTGAACAAACCAATTTAATGTATACTCCCATCCTTCAGGCAGAACGCACTTCTCTTTAGCAGATGCGCCATTAAATCTTAATGGCACCCCCACACATCAGCAGAATATTCAAACAAGCTGTTGTGGCCATGCCAACAAGTGCTGCAATACCCGTGCGACTAGTGCGAACCTAGACTTAAAGAACATAAATAAAAGAGAAACATGCATGACAGAAAGCAGAGAGATGCAAACCCAACCTTATAGAAGGGAAATCTTCCGCTGGGGACAAGTTCTGGTGTCACCCTTGGATTCTTTGTATTGACTTCCTGTCATTTTCCGTTGTCACCATGGGACAGGAAACAAAGGGAAACCTTCCCAATGGGACCAATTTTTTTTTATAAATATCCAAAATGAAAAAAAAATAAATAAATAAAGCTTTGCCTTTAGTTGGAATTTAAAGTGGAACTTCAGTCATTTTGTCATCTTTCCATCTATCAAATCCTCTGCCCATGTTTGAACTAGGAATAGAAAAAAAAAAAAAATTCTCCCAGTAAATACCTTATACAGCCCACTTCCTGTTTGTCTGGTAGAAAGCCTAGACTAATGACATGTACAGCTCTCACTCTTGCGAGAGTTTCCCCAGGAGTGTGGGGGGGGGGGGGTGAGTTATAAGAGGGCCAATGAGAACTGCAGGGCTGGAGGTGCGCCACTGTGTAAATCCAGGAAGTGAACAGGCAGCAGCTTCAGCTGCCCACAGTTAAAATGGATGCAGCCAGACTCAGTGGAGGTAGGTTTCTGCAGCATATTTGGCAAGTACAGAATATATATATATTAGTGCAAAGTGGTTGGAGGGACGCTTCAGAATGGTAAAGAGGTTTTATTACAAATTATGTGAGCAGACTACAGCAACTCTTTTAAAGAGAAGTATGGGAATCGCAGTTTTATACTTACCTAGATGGATGCAGCATCTGTCCCCCGCCGACTATACACTGAGAACCGAGCCATCGAACACCACCAATGGCTTGGTTCTCTCGGCTTGCCGAGCAGAGTGCTGCTGTCAGTCAGCAGTTCTCCTGCTCCTCCATGCTCACTGGAGTGCTGAGCTGTGGAGGGGTGGGGAGCGGCCGTCTTAGTTGCTCGCTGAGAGGGCCATCAGTCCAAGCACCTGGCTGATTCAGACTCCCAGAGTCGGGATGACGTGGTGCCTGGACTGATATTGGTGATGTCAGCAGAAAATGGGTCACAGGAGGAGTGCAAAACAAATTGAACGCCTGTGACCCATAGGTGAAGCCCAGCCAAACAAGCTCAGGCTGGACTTCTCTTTTAAGGTTCACCATACACATTACAATCTCGCCATACCATCAATTTAAGATTTACCAAATCTATGTAATATATGAGGACCTACCTCATCTAACCAGACAGGCCTTTTCACCTTAGGCCTGGTTCAAATGCTTCCTGCAGATCATTCAAATGAATAGAATGCTGTACCAGCACAAACGCGTGTCACACAAGTGTGAACCTAGACTTCAAGTGGAAATACATTTAAACACCAACTATACCCAAATCTACTCCCACCCCAATTACAAGCCTATTCCATCTACCCTGTAAAGAAAGTATCTGTAAACTTATCTATGCTGAGGGTGTTCTGGCTCGGTCACATGATCGGGTCCCAGCGCTGGCTTCAGTGAACGAGGAGAGGAGAAATCAACAATGGCTGCAGAGCCTGAGCTACGACGTCATCCAGAGGCTTTCTATGGGGCATCCATTGTCTGCTGACCCTCTATGCTGAAGGCGGCGCTGGGACCCAAACATGTGACCAGACTCCCCTCGATACTGTAAGTATACAAGTCTTTCCTGTCACAGGGTGGATCGATTAGGCTTAGAATGGGGGTGGGAGTAGATTTAGGTATAGTTAGGCCCCTTTCACACTGAGGCGCTTTGCAGGTGCTAAAGTTCTAAAAATAGCACCTGCAAAACGCCTTTTAACAGCCGCTGCTGTGTCTCCAGTGTAAAAGCCCGAGGGCTTTCACACTGGAGCGGTGCGCTTGCAGGACGCTGAAAAATGTCCTGCAAGCCGCATCTTTGGAGCGCTGTGGGAGCAGTGTATTTAGCGCTCCTAAAGCGCCGCCTTCCATTAAAAACAATGGGGTGGCGCTCCAAACCCGCCCGCAAAGCACCGCTGCAGCGGCGGTTTTAAACCCCTTTTCGGGCGCTCGTGGGGGTGAAACTGCCCCGCTAGCGGCCCGAAAATCGCTGCTAAATCGACGGTAAAGCGGCGCTATATATAGCGCCGCTTTACCGACAGCACCTCAGTCTGCAAGTAGCCTTAGAGTTTGACTGAACTTCCCCTTTAACTTCTTGCCGTCAGCCAGCAGTACATTTACTGCTGCTGGGTGCCTGCCACATGAACCACAACCTACCCCTACGTCACCCTGTACTTCCTGCTTTAGAGGCATGCATGCCCCCTGCTGACCTGTTCTGTGATTGGACACAGCATGGGCATGTCAGCAAGTTACAGCCAATCATTTTGGCTGTGTACCTGATCAGCAGTGGCCAATCACAGCACATAGATCTGTGTGTTGGTAAACAATACACAGATCTAGCTAGATTTCTCCCTCCTATCAGTTATTGATCATAACTGAAAGGGAGGAGAGACTCAAGACAGATTTGTAATTAAAAGAAGCACAAATACACTGGTTAGGAACTCAGTTACCCTATTGAGTGCCCTCCCGATCACTCCTGTCACCCAGCCAGTGTCAGTACAATAGTATCACTGCCACTAGCGACATCTGTGTCAGTTAGTGATCCTCCCAGCCAGCATCAGATTTCACTCTATAGGTGGCTGATCACTGCCATTACTAGTATAGCATTTAACAGTAGGATATAGTGTTTGTTTGTTTTTACCAAAGACGTAGCAGAATACATTTTTATATATTTTTTTGTATAGTGTTTGTTTGTAATTCAATATTTGTTTTGTATAGAACAAAATAAATCCAGTGGTGATTAAATAACACCAAAATAAAGCCATTTGTGTGAAAAAAAATAATAAAATTATACAAATTTAATTTGCGTACAGTGTTGCATGACTGAGCAATTGCCAGTTGAAGTAGCACAGTGCTGAATAGTAAAAAACATGCTGGTCATTAAGGGGTTAAAACCTTCCAGAGGTCAAGTGGTAAATGAACAAACATGGCAGCAAAAGCAGAGAGATGTAAACCCAGCCTTATAGATGGGAAATCTTCATATGGGGACACTAGTTATTGTATCACCCTTGGATTCCCTCAGGAATTTCCTCTCACTTCCTGTTTTGGCTATGGGACAGGAAGTGAAATCTCCTCAACAGGACACATAGCAAAAAAAAAAAAAAAAACTGACAGGGGTTAAAACCCTACCTTAGGGCCCTTTCACATCAAACGCTGTGGGCTGCAGTTGCATGCACTGCAATGGCATAGACAGACCAAAATCAAAGGTAATCCTAATGGGCATAGTTCACATCATTGCAGTGGAGGAAAAAAAAACAAGAAAATGAAGAACATGCTGCATTTCTCCTGCACCGCAAATGCAGGGAACACGCTTCAAATGCACTGCACCCCTTTAAGGCCCCTTTCGCACGGGGCGGATCTGCTGGACTGACTTCACTACCTCAGTGGGGGACTCGCTCACTGTGCAGGGATGGACCCATCAGAGCCTCGCTCTTCTCTATGAAAAACGGACAGCCTGTCTGTTTTCATCCGATCCGCTGGACGGATGGCGAACATATAGCCATCCATCTGTTTTGGGAATATCTTGTCAGATCGGATGGCAGGCAGGTGTCAGCGGACACATCTCCGCTGACATCCGCCTGCCCATAAAAGTCATAGGGTGGCCTGCTCAGATCCACATGAAAAGACAGGTGCTTTTAACCCTTTCTTCAGCCGCTAGCGGGGGTTATAAGCGCCCCACTAGCGGACGAAGAGCGATGCTAAAACTAGCGCAGATTTACCGCTGGCAATGCCCCAGTGTGAAAGTACCCTTAAACAGCTTAGAACAGAGGGAATGTAATCATTTATAAAAAAGGGGGGGGGGGGGGGGGAGGGGAAACAGGGTATTTATATTTTTTTTTTTATAAAACTATGCGCAAAATGTTTTGTCCCCAACCCCCCCAATTTTAAACTGAATGGGTTGTTTTACAACACGATTGTTTACAATCACTTAGGCTGGGCTGTATGCATATGTGCAGGAGTGGTCCACAGCAGTCCGGTGTGTCCCCGTTTACTGAAATCCCACCTGAATCGGAATCAAAGAGGCACAGGACCCTTTTAAGGCTGGGTTCACAGTGAGTCCAATTGGATGCAGTGTTTTCCACATCCAAATTGCATGACAGGAGACTGACCAGCTCTCAATGGAGTGAGTTCACACATCTCCGGGTGCAGCCACGGAGCGCATTGGCACAGGGGTCCTGTGCGTCTTTGGCTCAGTTGCAGGTGCGAATTTAGGCAAAAGTTTGGGCCTGATTACATACCCCAGCTGTGAGCCGCTCAACACAACAGTGTGAACACAGCATTTATGCTAGACTGCGGCTGCCCAAAAGATGTGTGAACGGGCTTCGTTGACAACCGGTCACAGTCTCCTGTCATGTGAATTGGAATGAGGGAGGGGTGCATCCAATTTGCATATTATGTGAACCCAAGTAAGCCTAGCAAAAAAAAGGGTATAGTGCTAAACACATTCAAGCGCACTTCAAATGTAGGTAAACATGCAGTTTCGGTGTGAATGGGTCCTCAAGCAGTCCAAAATGGGGGAAAATAAAAAAATACCACACGTTTTGCCCTTAGCCTAGGTTTCCACTATTGCGACCTGAAAGTTGCATGATTTTGCCACAAAATGAAGCAAAACCTGTGTATTCTTGAGGTCTATGGACCTCAAGTCGCATCAAAGTGGGACCAAAGTACAGGGGGTCCCCGGGTTACAAACAAGATAGGGACTGTAGGTTTGTTCTTAAGTTGAATCTGTTTGTAAGTCTGAACAGGTACATTTTTTAAGTGTAGCTCCAGCCAAAAAAATCAATTTTTAATTTTTTTTTAGATAACATAGAGAAGGGTTATCACCCCTGTAACATTTGTTTTGCTGTCTGTGCCCCTGTTCAGAAGATTTCACCTCACCTTCTGTCCCAATGACAATTGGATTTAGAAAATTTTGGGTTTTTAGGGAAGCATGGACTGGTGATAAAGCATCAGTGGAGACACCTTTTTCCCCATATTAACTCTTACAGGAGAGAATGGACTGGTGATAAAGCATCAGTGGAGACACCTTTTTCCCCATATTAACTCTTACAGGAGAGAATTTCCCTTCCTAGGGGTGGATTTCCTCTCACTTCCTGGTGTCTCCCTCCGTTTGTAAGTAGGAGTCGTTTGTAAGTCGGATGTTTGTAAGTAGGGGACCCCCTGTAGTGCAGGGACTACTCTGAAGTCACACAGATAAGAACGGTTCTCATTGGAAATCATGGGGGGGTACGACTTGTCATGCGACTTTGCAGTCCCAAGTTGCACGACAAGTGGCACATAGCCTTAGTTCTTTAATGACCTTTTCACATCAGAGTGCTAGCAAGAAAGGTGCGTTGAGAACACACGGGTGCCAATAATTGCTAACGGCACCCCAAGACGCAGCTAACAAATGCAACAGGTTTGTGGCCAAACGGCCTGTCACAGCACTACCATATGGTTTGCCAATTCTAAAAGTCACACCTGCCGTAGTTTTGGCACCTCACTGAAATGTACAGGCTGCCAAGCTGAACGAGCCATTGGGGGGTCACCACACACATTACAATCAATTGGCTTTAGATTTACCAAATCTATGTACTATGAGGACCTACCTCATCCCTCCAGACAGGCCCTTATACTATACAATCTCTTCCAGCAGCACAAAGGCCTGTGTGATGTCCCCTCATCTACATAGAAGTGAGATTGGTGTATAGAAGACACTCTACTACAAATAATAATGATGATATATAATAGATGTAGATGTCTCCTTGTAGGAGACAGGGAAGGCCTGAGGCCGGCTACTCACTTTGAGTCTCTTGACCACCTCATCGTTGGTGATCTTGTCGGAGATCTCCTTGACCCCGGGCGGGTAGATGACGATCTTGCTCTCGGCGGCTTTGATCTGGCCTGTAGAAGGGAAGTCCATTCTTCCAGGTGGTGCCGGAGGTGGAGGGGACGGTGGTGGTTGGTGGCGGCGCTGCCTCTTCCGCGCTCCTCTAGCGGCCTCTATCGGTCACAAAACAAAATGTCACCAATCACGGTGTATGGAACAAAAACAGCCCCGGCCAGATGTACCCTCCGATCCCGGACACAGCGCGGGGGTGGAGGGGAGGCCCGGGGTGGGTGAAGGCCCAGGCCGGGGGTAGTAGTTTGGAGGAAGCGCGGGGGGGGGGGGGTACACTGGGCTCCGGGCCGGTAAGGAGGGAGGCCTGTTAGGAGACGTCCCGTCTGCCGGATAAGAGAGCCGAGCACCCTGAGGAGGCCCCGGCCTACACTGCAGGCCTCACTCCGGCCTGGATAGCGCTGCGGGAGCACTACAAGTCGCAGCGTACCGGCCCAACCCGTACTTCCTCAGGAGTTGAAGGGCCCCACCACAGTAAGTCAACGTCACCCGGAGGAGACCAGCCGCCCCTAGCACCTTCCACTAGCGCCCCCTACCGTGTACAACTTCTTACCTCCAGCAGAGGAGGGCGAGCTCCCCCTTCATGTATCCGGCGCCCGGTGTGTAGGGGCGGCTCTGAGGAGAGGGGGGAGGGAGGAGTGTGAGTAAAGGTGGGGGAGGGGAAGGAAGGCCTCTCCGCGTGCACCTCGCTCCCCTGACCGGAACCTTGCAACGCCGTGAGACGGACACGTGACTCCCGCACCGGACTCTGTCCTGAGCACAAGCGGGAACACCGGGGCTTCTCTGAACGAAGGAGGGGGGGGCGGACACGCGCTCAGGCTCGCGGCCGCTACGCTCACTCACGCCGTCCCTGTCCTGGAGTTGCTTCGCGGAGGAAACCGGGGTAGGGTGCGGGCGGGCAGCGACCTCTAGTGGTTGGCGCCAAAAATGTGGCGGAGAGGTGCAAGTCCAGGAAACAAAACCTCTGTCACCTTGCTGGGGATCCCGGTCATGTGTCTGGCGGGCAGAGAGAGAGGGTGGCCCGGGGAGTTCCTGCAAAGAGACCTTTCCCGGGATTATAATCAATCATTAATACTTCTCAACTGTTGGATGACAGATGTCCCCAATTCCAGGGAATAGACGGAAAACTTAAAGTGGAACTAATAAAAAAAAGTTCTTTAGCAAAGAACTTACATTCCACATTAATAATTATGCTACCAACATTAGTTTGTGCTGTAAATTGCCTCCAGCATTGTTCCTGTATCTTCTTGCTGGAGGCGGCCATTTTTCTGGAGCCCAGAGCCCCTGAGCAGCAGAAAATCATAAAGTGGAACTAAACTCATCAATTTAACAGTTTCAAGTTATATTCCTGGAATGCCAGGATTGCTAACTGTCACATTTGCTTGTGTCCTCAACCAAACTGTCAACCCGTCAAATGGCTGGAGTCATAACTGATCACGTATCTGATCTCCAAAATACGCCCCTTTCTAACCAGTGTCAAAGCTCTTATTTCACTCTCTGGTCATGTCTCGTCTACTGCAACTCCCTTCTCAATGGCTTACCTCTACATAGTCTATCACCTCTTCAATCCATCATGAATGCTGCTGTCAGACTCATCCACCTTACCAATCGCTCTGTGTCTGCTACTCCTCTCTGTCAATCCCTCTACTGGCTTCCACTCACCCAACAAATTGAATTCAAAATACCAACAACTAACAAAGCCATCCACAATTTAGCCCCCAGCTACATCACTAGCCTAGTCTCAAAATACCAACCTAATCGTTCTTTTCCTTCTTCTGAAGACCTCCTGCTCTCTAGCTCCCTCATCACCTCCTCCCATGCTCACCTCCAGGACTTTTCTAGAACCTCTCCAATCCTATGGAACTCCTTACCTCAATCCAGTGATGGCGAACCTTGGCACCCCAGATGTTTTGGAACTACATTGCCCATGATGCTCATGCACTCTGCAGTGTAGTTGAGCATCATGGGAAATGTAGTTCCAAAACATCTGGGGTGCCAAGGTTCACCATCACTGCCCCAATCTGTCTGATTATCTCCTACTCTATTAGCTTTTAGACGATCCCTGAAAACCCTTCTCTTCAGAGAAGCCTATCCAACCCACACCTAACAACTGTATTTTAATTTTCTCCATCAGCTCATCCCCCACAGTTATTACCTTTTTGTTTCACTTGACCCTCCCTTCTAGATTGTAAGCTCTAACGAGCAGAGCCCTCTGATCCCTCCTGTATTGTAACTGTACTATCTGCCCTCATGTTGTAAAGAGCTATGCAAACTGTTGGCGCTATATAAATCCTGTATAATAATAATGTGCAGCATCATGGCCGTTGCAGATCAAACAGAAGCAGCTTTCTTGGCTGTAAAGGATCGGAGGGTTTAATTTCGCTTTAAGGCTGTCAGCAGTTCAGCCTCTACAAACTCAACACAGTGCCTAAAAATGCTGAGCAACTGAGCATGTGCAGAGCAGGGTGAGACAGTGTATTACTGGATTGTAAACAGTATAAGCACTTCTTTTTAATGTTTTATATAGCTAAACCTGCAAAAGGGGCCAGCATGAAGTCATCAAGCAGGACTTAATTTTCTGACTAAAGTTCCACTTTAAAGCATATATCAAGTCAATAAAACAAAACAAATGAGAAAAAAATATAAATATGCATTACATCTCTGTAACCTCTGCACGTTCTTGTGTTTTATCCCTTTAAAGCTGAACTCCACAAAATGAAAAAGTCCTCCCTTGTAGCGAGGCTGTGCCCACATTGTAAAGCTAACATGCTCCTTTAGTCAAGGACAGTGATATACAAATTGCAGCCCTTTGTATGCCTTTACCCAGCCCTGGGGCACTATTCCTCCCTCTGATGTAAAGAATTATTCCTCCCACTGACAAACAATGGGGCATAATTCTTCCCACTGACACCAATGATGGAGCACTATCCCTTCTACTGACACCAACGAGGGGGCACTATTCCTCACACTGACACCAACAATGATGGGGTATTTTTACTTCCACCGACACCCAGCAGTGGGGCACTATTCCTTCCACTGACAAACAATGGGGTATAATTCTTCCATCTGACACCAGCCAGGGGGCACTATTCCTTCCACTGACACCAACGATGGAGCATTATTCTTCCCACTGACACCAGCAATGGGACATTGTTCCTCCCACTGACGCCAACAATGGGGCACTATTCCACCCAATGACGAGGTACCATTCCTTCCACTGACACCACCAAGTGGAGTTTATTTCTTTCCACTTGCACCAACCATGGGAAACTAGTCTTTCAACTGACACCAACAATGGGCACTATTTCTCCCACCAACACCAACAGCGGGCACTATTCCTCCCACCAACACCAACGATGAGGCACTATTCCTCCCACTGACACCACCAAGTGGAGCATCATTTTTCCCACTGGCACCACCACTACTGGGAACTATTCTTTCAATTGACACCAACAACGGGCACTATTCCTCCCACTGACACCAACGGTGGGGCACTATGCCTCCCAATGACGAGGCACCATTCCTTCCACTGACACCACTAAGTGGAGCATAATTTATCCCACTGGCACTACCATTGGGCACTATTCTTTCAACTGACACCAACAATAGGCACTATTCCTTCCACTGACACAAATGAAGAGGTACCATTCCTTCCCCTGACACCAACCGTTAGGCCACTTTCACTCTGAAGCGGCGGCTGCATTAGCAGAAAAGCGCCACTAGTTTTAGCAGCGCTTTTCCTGTAGTTTTAGTAGCGCTTTTCGTGCAGCTAGCGAGGCGCTTTCAACCCCTGCTAGCGGCCGGAAAAGGGTTAAAAGCAGCGCTGGCTATAGATTTCAATGGCAGGGTTGTTTTAGGAGCAGTGTATTCACCGCTCCTAAACCACCCCAAAGATGCTGCTTGCAGGATCTTGTTTTCCGTCCTGCAAGCGTACCGATCCAGTGTGAAAGCACTTGGGCTTTCACACTGGAGTAACAGGAGAGGTGCTATTTTTAGCGCTAAAACGCCTGTAAAGCGCCTCAGTGTGAAAGTGGCCCTAGGCATAATTCCTCCCACTTACTCCAATTATGGGGCACTATTCCTCCCGCATATCCCAATGCTGGGGTATTATTCCTCTTCCCACTGACCACAGGCATTATGTCCCACTGACCACCTAGCCTGAGGTATTGTTTACTTCCACTGGTGCTGGGGCATTTTGTATTGCTACTGGCTACAATCAATGAATATTCCTAATGGGGGCATAGACATCAATGAATCCTGGCAGGTCTAATGCCTCTCCACTCCAATCCAGAACTAAAAAAGTTTTCCCTACGGGCCCCTTTCTCATGGGGCGGACTCCACCAGGAGTTTGCTTGCTCAGGGGGGGATCTCTATGCTAATCCCTGCTGAGCAGGCGGATGGCTGGACACAGCCCACCCTTCTCTATGGACGGTCAGATGTAAATTGACTGCCTGTCCATTTACAACCAACTGCCATCCGAACCACTGGACAGAAGGGGAATGGATCGGATTGGATGTAGGCGGGTGTAAACAGACACTTGTCCATTTACACCCGCCACTTCATAGAGGAGAATGGAGGGTCCAAGTGGGTCTGCCTAAAAAAACTGTCAGGTGGACCCGATCGGAGAGCTAGTGTGTAAGGGGCCTTGGTTATACTTTAACACAGCAGTTTTCTTTTTTCTTAGTCCCCCCCTCTAAGATTGTTTTATTACTTATTATTTCTATCCGTATAGCCGTTGCTATTCCACTTCCTTTAACAGGGTGTTAGCTATTCGCTTGGCAGTGAAATTGTGCAGCAGGATATGTTTTGATTAGATGGTGGCAAAGATACCAGTGGGATTGTTTCTAGTTTCTAGTGCTGTTCCCCGTCGCCCAGGTCCCTTTCCCACTTATGCGCACATGGAAGGGAGCTATTGGTATTAAAAGCTAAAGTAATGAAGTTATAAACAGTAGCGATCAGGCTTCAGCAGAGGTGGCCTGGGAAGCCAGACCAAACAGAGGTGCCGTTATACGTTTCCAAAGGTGTGGACCTGTACTGGACCGATAAAGCGTGTCACAGTTGAAGCCACTGTAAAAATCTATAATGACCATGAATTCCTCTCTGCGGTATTGAAAAAACTTCAGGCTAAAATCTACATACAACTTCAAGCTCAGATAGATGATTACATAATTTCTTCTCGGCTGACCCCAGAGGCCCGGGAAGAATCGGAAGCCCCAATAACCTTATGCGGCGTACACACGGTCGGAATTTCCGATGAAAACAGTCCGATGGGAGCTTTTCATTGGATTTTCCGACCGTGTGTATGCCCAACGGTCTTTTTCTGTCGGAATTTCCGATGGACTTTGAATTGAGAACCTGTTCTCAATTTTTCCGACGGAAAACCTTTCTATCGGATTTTCCGATCGTGTGTATGCAATTCCGACACGCAAAATTCCGATGAATGCTCGGAAACAATTCGACGCATGCTCGGAAGCATTAAACTTCCCTTTATAGTGCTGCCGAACGTGTTTTATGCCGCTGTGTTATTGACCGTCGGAATTTGGTGTGATCGTGTGTAGGCAACACAGCTTGAGCGGAATTCCGTCGGAAAAACCGTCAGAGTTTTTTCCGACGAGAATTCCGATCGCGTGTACGCGGCATTAGAGGAGCTTCAAAGCACAATCAGTCTCTCAGACAGGCAAAGCAGCAGGTCCCGATCGTTACAGTATTAAAAACTATTCCTCACAATCATAGGCCCCCATATAGTGGAACTATTCAATAAAATAGGATCCGAGATGCTCTTCCCTAGAGATACCCTAAAAACTCATGTCACAGTGATCCCTAAAGAAGATAAAGACCCAACTAGCTGTGGCAGCTACAGGCCTATCTCTTTTGAACTGTGACCTCAAATTATTTGCCAAGATCATTGCCTCTCGTGTTGCACAACACCTACAACAATTGGTTAACCTTGATCAGGTGGGTTTCATCCCATCTAGGGAAGCCCGCAATAATACACTTAAAGTGTTGAACCTTATCCATACAGCACAAGTGACACAAACACCATATGTTATAGTAGGTACGGACGCAGAAAAAGAGTTTGATCACGTGAACTGGCGATTCATGTTTACAGTACGTCATATAGGATTGGGGGACCATATGCTCAATTGGATCACCAAGATATACTCACACCCGACAGCCCAAGTTAAAGCTAATGGGATTCTATTGGACCCCTTTCCCATCACGAACAGGACAAGACAGGGGTGCCCTTTATCCCCGCTGCTTTTCACTCTTTCCCTGGAACCCTTTCTCTGTACAGTCCACCTGCATTCAGAAATGACTGGAGTCACGGTCAGAGACACACAACATAAAATATCAGCATACGCTGATTACCTGCTCTTTTCCCTAACAAATCCATCGGTGTCCCTTCCGAACCTACTCCGCAAATTCGATACTCATGGCCTGCTTTTGAACTTGAAAATCTATTTCAGTAAATCTGAGGCTATGGGGGTGGGAGTTTCCCCTGCACTTTTTCAGACCCCCAAGTTCAAATGGACAGATGTAGCTCAAAAATATCTGTGAACATGTATCCCTTCTAACATATCTCGGGTCTTTGAACTCCATTTTCCCCTCTCCTGACCAGAACTCGTATCTTATTAGAGACTTGGCACCAGGGTTTGCATTTGTGGTTTGGTAGATGTAATCTTCTCAAAATGTGCATCCTGCCTCAATATCTCTATCTCTTTGAAACCCTGCCAATCAATATGCCTTCCCACTACTTTAAACAAGTACACTCCTTTTTCATCAAATTTATCTGGGCACATAGGCAGCCCCCGGTGCCAACTATCCCTACCTAAACATTGCGGGGGAATAGCACTCCCTAACGTTCTGAAATACTATAAGGCAGTCCACTTAGGGAGGCTCATAGATTGGAACCGTCACTTGGCCAGCAAGCTATGGGTAGAAATCAAAGAAGCCCAAACAGACATTTTATTGAAGGGAGAACCCTTGTGCTATGACGACCTAAAGTTACACCCCCTGATAGGCCCCACAGTCCACACATGTTCTCATGTCTTTATGCAGACCCCTCTCTCGACCATGTACTTGCCCTTGTTGCCATTCTTGGGAACCCACAATTCACCCCAGGTTTGAGCGACCATCAATTCCGTACCTTACCATGGAATAACTGGTTCCAGGCATCACACTTTCTATTCTCTGAACACTGGCCCTCCATTTCTTTGTTAATGGAGCCCACAGGTCCCTTTCGTTTGCCATTCTGGAGTGCCTTACAACCCCATAACTTTCTCCACTCCCTACAGAACCCAAAGAGGTTTGGTCGACAACTATCCACCTTTGAAGAATACTGTTCAGATGATGGGGTACTGTGCTTTCAAAAACATATAACCTGTTGATTACCCCTCCGGAACACCCACATTTACCTTGGATGGGGAAAAGGAATTGAACCGTACGTTCACGATTGGGCCAACAACAAAATATCATTAGATTCTCGTTGAAATCATCGATCTGCACAAAAATTCAGGAAACTAATTGCAAAATATTGACACAGTGGTATCACACCCCGCAGATGTTGCATGAATTTTAAAAAAGCGGGTCCTTTCACTCCAGTGTGAAAGCCGGAGGGCTTTCACACTGGAGCGGTGCGCTAGCAGGACGGTAAAAAAAGTCCTGCTAGCAGCATATTTGGAGCGGTGAAGGAGCGGTGTATTCAGGACTTTTCCTGACGTCCTGCCAGCACAGGACATTTCCCTCGGGCTTTCACACTACAGACAATGGTGCAGCTGTTTAAGGGCGTATTGCAGGCACTATTTCTAACGCTATAGCGCCTGCAATACGTCCTTGGTGTGAAAGGGGTCTTAGTTAGTGACACACAGTATAGTGTTTATTGGTGGTATTTACAAATATATTTACAGGTGGTGTACAATGATCCAGAAAATAAACAAGGCAAAACTTCCAAAAACAAATTGCTAGCCGGATACTAACTACACAAACTGCAGTCCTCCCTATCAGGCTGCACAAGCCTAAAGCCTGTCAGTCTCAGCATACACAGCTTTGTTTGTTTTTACCAACCATAACAGCTCTCTCAGACAGGACCTGTCTGTCCCCTAGGTATGACCCCGAACAGGACTTTTCCCTGCTCTCTCTGGGATGCTCTGCTATAAGTGGAACTAAACCCATCAGTTTAACCTCTTCGTGCCCGCGCTATAGCCGAAAGACGGCTGCAGCGAGGACACTCTCTGCTGGGAGGACGTCCTGTTGTTTACTTCCCTAATGCGCGCTCCTGAGAGCGTGCATCGGGGAAGTTCTGTGCTGGCCGTGTCCGTCGGACACGGCCAGTCACAGATCGCTGTAAACGGCCAATCACAGCGGCCGTTTACAGTGAGATCGGCGTGTCCAGTGAGAGATGATCTCATATGCAAACATATGAGATCGTCTCTCAGCGCCGCTCTGCCTCCTCACACAGACAGCGTGTGAGGAGGGAGAGTAGAACGGCTGCAGCGGCGCCGTAAGTAAAAAAAAAAAGAAAAATAAAAGAAAAATAAAGTGATCTGTCCCCGCTGCCATGCTGCCATCTGTCCCCGCTGCCACCTGTCCCCAGTACCACCTGTCCCCAGTACCACCTGTCCCCAGTGCCATCTGCCAGTGCCACCTGTCCCCAGTGCCACCTGTCCCCAGTGCCATTTGTCCCCAGTGCCATCTGTCATCAGTGCCACGTCAGTGCCATCTGTCATCAGTGCCACGTCAGTGCCATCTGTCATCAGTGCCATGTCAGTGCCACGTGTCATCAGTGCCACATATTAGTGCCATCTGTCATCAGTGCCACGTATCAGTGCCATCTGTCATCAGTGCCACCTGTCAGTGTCACGTGCCATCTGTTATCAGTGGCACGTGTCATCAATGCCACGTATCAGTGCCATCTGTCATCAGTGTCACGTGTCATCGGTGCCATCTGTCATCAGTGCCATGTATTAGGGCCATCTCTCATCAGTGCCACGTATTAGTGCCACATGATATCAGTGCCACGTATAAGTGCCATCTGTCAGTGTCACGTGTCATCAGTGCCCCCGTATTAGTGCCATCTGTCATCAGTGTCACGTGTCATCAGTGCCCCCGTATTAGTGCCACTTCAGTGTCACGTGTCATTGTCCTGGTGCTCCAGGGCCTTCAAAAGTGTACTAGGTAGTCAACAAGTTAGATGTGTAATTTATGCTCCTAGAACACGTGATGGCGCTCCCTGCTTGTTGGGCCTCTCTAAGTGGCCAGGCTGTGGAAAAGTCCCACACATGTGGTATCGTAATACTCAGGAGGAGTAGCAGAATTTATTTTGGGGTGTCATTTGTGGTATACACATGCCATGTGAGAGAAATAACCTATTACAATGACAATTTTGTGGAAAAAAAATAAAAAAATTATTCATTTTGCAAAGAATTGTGGGAAAAAAATGACAACATCAAAAAGCTCACCATGCCTCTTACTAAATACCTTGGAATGTCTTCTTTCAAAAAAGGGGTCATTTGGGGGGTATTTGTACTTTCCTGGCTTGTTCGGGTCAGAAGAAATGAGATAGGTCACTAGTGCATCAGGTGTGATCAATTGTGTATGATTCGCACCACAGATTGTAGAGTCTGTAACTTTCACAAAGACCAAATAATATCCACTAATTTGGGTTATTTTTACCAAAGATATGTAGCAGTATAAATTGTGGCCAACATTTATGAAGAAAAATTAATAATTTGCTAAATTTTTATCACAGAAACAAAGAAAAATGTGTTTTTTTTCAAAATTTTCGGTGTTTTTTCATTTATAGCGCAAAAAATAAAAAACCCAGAGGTGATCAAATACCACCAAAAGAAAGCTCTATTTGTGGAGAAAAAAAGGACAAAAAATTCATTTGGGTACAGTGTTGCATGACTGAGTAATTGCCATTCAAAGTGTGAGAGCACTGAAAGCTGAAAATTGGTCTGGGCAGGAAGGGTGTTTAAGTGCCCAGTAAGCAAGTGGTTAAGGATACACTTACACTATCACTTTGGACCGGTTCTGGACTTTGTGTAGTGTCAGTGCTCCAAACTGCACTTTGAATAGGTGGTCCCAGGTGGAGTTCACTTGTGGTCTGGTACGGTTTTGCTTTAGTGTGAGTGCAAACCATGCTGAAGCACAGTTCTCTCCATAGAGGATTTTGTACTGGAATAGTGATCGCTGGTGTGGTTAGCAGGGGTTTGTGCCTATGAACACTGTGTGTCAGTGTGAGTGCAGACCAATGAGGGAGTGGGAACGGGGAGAATCAAACTCTGGCTCGGTTCAGTTTAACTGGCCCCAGTGTGAGTGCACCCTAAAGCCTGATACACACTACCTGCGGGGTTGCACAAAAAAAAAAAAAGCGATCTCCCCCACGAGCTATTGTGTTCTGAACACTATGATCAGCACTGTCTGCCATTGGGCCAGCTTTTTTTGGACAGACTGACTTACACACGGGCAGAATGTCGGCTGGTATTTTTTGTACCGGCAATTCTCCCGACATTCTGCCCATGTGTATGGGGCTTAACGGTTACCCAAAACAGTTACATTCTAGAATAATAGGAATTATTGAATAATAACTGTCAGAGTTGCTTGTGCTCTCTACCATACTATCAAGCAGTCAGGCAAGTTGGTGTTATATTTGATAGTGTGCAACACCATGGCAACTGCAGTGCAAACAAAGGCTAAGATGGCAGCTTCCTTGGGTGTAAAGCATAAGAGGGTTTAGTTCTGCTTTGAACCAAAGCTTAGAGGCAAATATGGAGCTAGGAATGAAATGGAATTGAGACATGACAGGGTGGAAGGGGAACCAGATAGCAGAGGTAAGTGTTTTAATAGAGTGAGGGAAGTATATAGCAGTATTTCTCAACTCCAGTCCTCAAGGTGCCCCAACAGGTCATGTTTTCAGGCTCTCCATTATTTTGCACAGGTGATTTGATCAGTTTCACTGCCTTAGTAATTACCACAGCCATTTCATCTGAGGGAAATCCTGAAAACGTGACCTGTTGGGGCGCCTTGAGGACTGGAGTTAAGAAACACTGGTATATAGTACCTACTTGAATAGCTGGAAAACTGGAGTGATGGGGAGGCGTATAGGAGGGTGTTTTTCAGGGAGGAGTGTTACAGATCTAGTCGGAGAGTAGAAGTTGTCGCCACCCTCCTGCCCACCCTGATTGTTTTTAGTCATTGTTGCCATCCCGGCAAGTTGTGGAAGTTTAGCATTCTTGGGTCCTTAAAGGGGTTGAAATCTGGTGTTTTAGGAAAAAGGTGGGGACCCACCTTAGGTATGGTGTCCTCTAGTTGGTCCGGTCAATGAAGAGTATTCTGTTATAAACATATTATGAGATAGAGATCACAAAGGAGGAAAGACATAAACAGCCTCTGGACTTTTTGGGGTCAACTAACCAGATACAGCTAGGCTTCCAATCATATGTGCACTACGTATATTCATCGTAAGTGTTATACTACCTCACTAGGCAGTAGTAGAGATATATTTATGTGTATGTCTAGGCACACCTGGGCCTCTCTCTCTCTCTCTCTCTCTCTCTCTCTCTCTCTCTCTCTCTCTCTCTCTCTATATATATATATATATATACCATTTTATTTGTTACCCACCTAGATGTATCCCTATATCTACCTTTAGTTGTGAGGGGGCCATATCCACCAGTGGTTCGTCGCTCTCTATGATCTATTCTGTGTGTAAGTATTAAGAAACTGCTTATCTTATATAAAGTATGGGTCTATATTTTTAAACTGTTACCAATTAAACTCTGTGCTTATTCCTGTACAGGGTATAGAACTGTACTTTAACCCTTTATGTTCCTGAAGAAGCGCTACTAAACGCGAAACATGTTGAACATAGTTCTGTTCTAGTGTGGGCCTACAATTACCCATTACGCATCCCCCTACAATTACAGCTGGGTGTTTACTATCAGTTCTCTGGTGATGCTCTTTACTATGCTGAACAATTGTTAATGAGAGTACTTTGGGGGCACCCTACCTATTTTTGGGAGGGTGGGTATACCCACATACTAGTCCAGGTCATTATAGATATGTTTTTTTTGGTTTTAATGATTTTGCTAATAAAATACCATATTTAAATTTATATATTCTGGTTTCTTTATTGTTGATATGGTGCCCATAAAGTCCCATCGTCTTGCGATTGCAATTTGTCTTCTGTATGTTTAGGGTCATTGTCCTGCTGGAAGGTGAACCTCCACCCCAGTCTCAAGTCTTTTGTATACTCTAACAGGTTTTCTTTTAAGATTGTCCTGTATTTGGCTCCATCCATCTTCCCATCAAGTCTGACCAGCTTCCCTGTCCCTGCTGAAGAAAAGCATCCCCACAACATGATGCTGTCACCACCATGTTTCACGGTGGGGATGGTGTGTTCAGGGTGATGTGCAGTGTTAGTTTTCTGCCACACATAGCATTTTGCTTTTAGGCCCAAATGTTTAATTTTGGTCTCATCTGACCAGAGCACCTTCTTCCACATGCTTGCTCTGTCCCACACATATCTTCTCGCAAACTGCAAATGGGACTTCTTATGGCTTTCTTTCAATAATTTTTTTTTTCTTGCCAGTCTTCCATAAAGACCAGATTAGTGGAGTGCATGGCTAATATTTGTCCCGTGGACAGATTCTTCCACCTGAGCTGTGGATGTCTGCAGCTCCTCCAGAGTTACCATGAGCCTCTTGGCTGCTTCTCTGATTAATGCTCTCCTTGCCCGGCCTTTCAGTTTAGGTGGACGGTCATGTCTTGGTAGGATTGCACTTGTGCTATACTCTTCATTTTCGAATGATGGATTGAACAGTGCTCTGTGAGATGTGCAAAGCTTGGGATATTTTTTATAACCTAACCCTGCTTTAAACTTCTCTATAACTTTATCCCTGACCTGTTTGGTGTGTTCCTTGGCCTTCATGATGCTGTTTGCTCACTAAGGTTCTCTAACAAACTTTAGAGGGCTTCACAGAACAGCTATGTATATACTGAGATTAAACACAGGTGGACTCTATTTACTGATTAGGTGATTTTTGAAGGCTATTGGTTCCACTAGATTTTAGTTAGAGCCGGTTCACACAGGGGCAACCCGGGATCCCACTTCAGGTCGCCCCAAGTCGCACAGTTGAGAAAATCAATGGTAGTGAATGGAGCCATCTTAATGTACACTACAGCAGTCGCTCCGACTTCAAAAAAGGTCCAAGTCGCCTCTCTAATAATAAAAAAACACACAGATGCTGGCGCTCAGAGTACTGATAAGGTCTAGCACAGCCAATAAATCAATAATACCTAACACATTTAAATGACAGTAAAAAGAAAAAAGTTATTGATGAAAATATATAAAATAAATGTCCAAACTAGGATAAAACACCAGTTCATAAAGTTCAATAATAGGATAAGATGAGATGGATGATGTTGATAGTAGAGGGAAAAATAAATCAAAATGATATAACACGATCACAAAGGGCTGCTCTTCTCAGGAGTGAAGCCGGCTCGGAATCAATGAGAAAAAAACAAAAGAAAGGAGAGCGCCTCTCAGTAAAAGTGTTTAATCAATATAAAAATAAAAAAAAACACAAAAACGTAGGCACTTGATTTTAAGGGGAACCCCAAAATCCATACCAGACCCTTATCCGAGCACGCAGCCCGGCTGGTCAGGAAAGGTGGTGGGGACGAGCGAGCGACCCCCCTCCTGAACCGTACCAGGCCGCATGCCCTCAACATGGAGGGGTGGGTGCTTTGGGGAAAGGGGCGCCCTGGCTGTTGGTTGTCAGGGTCTGCTGGCGGAGGGCTTTTTGGAATCCGGGAGCCCCCTTTAATAAGGGGGGGGCTCAGGTCCCGGCCCCCCACCCTATGTGAATGAGTATGGGGTACATTGTACCCCTACTCATTCACCTGAGGGAAAAAAGGGTCAATAAAAAAAACACACTAGACAGGTTTTTAAAGTAATTTATTAGGCAGCTCCGGGAGTCTTCTTCCGACTTCAGGGGTCTCTTCCAACTCCTCCGCTCTCTCCGGCCTCTTCTCCCAGTCTCTGATTCTTCTCTCGCCCTCCGGTTCTTCTGCTGGTCTCCTCCGCTATCTTCTTCCAGCTCTTTTACTAGCATTGGTCCAGGCTTCTCCGTCCTTCCCTCTTCTCTCGATGTTGACACGACGCTCTCTCCCGCTGTAATGCTGGGTGCGAGGTGCGCGACGACTTATATAGGCATGGGGCGTGGTCACTGGGTGATGTCACGAGGTGACCCCGCCCCTTATGACGTCAGAGTCCCAGCATGCCCCGGGACATGATGTCGTAAGGGGTGGGGTCACCGTGTGGCATCACCCAGTGACCACGCCCCATGCTTTTATAAGTCGTCGCGCACCTCGCACACAGCATTTCAGTGGGAAAGAGCATCGTGTCAACATCGGAAGAGAAGAGGGAAGAAGGACGGAGAAGACCGGGCCACCGATAGTAAAAGAGCTGGAAGAAGATAGCGGAGGAGCCCGGCAGAAGAACCGGAGAGTGGGAGAAGAGGCTCTGGGGGACCCCTTATTAAAGGGGGCTCCCGGATTCCGATAAGCCCCCCGCCCGCAGACCCCAACAACCAACGGCCAGGGAAAGAGGCCCTTGTCCTCATCAATATGGGGACAAGGTGCTTTGGAATGGGGGGGCCGCAGGGCGCCCCCTTCCCCAAAGCACCCACCTCCCCATGTTAAGGGCCTGCGACCTGGTATGGTTTAGGAGGGGGGGCGCTCGCTCGTCCCCACCCCCTTTCCTGATCGGCCGGGCTACGTGCTTGGATAAGGGTCTGGTATGGATTTTTGGGGGGACTCCCACGCCATTTTTTCTGCGTACAGGGTTCCATACCTAAGGGCCTGGTATGCTCTTGGAGGGGAACCCATGGCATTTTTTTATTTAAAATTTGGCGTGGAATTCCCCCTCGAGAGCTGATTATTCTGTGATTGGCCACGGCCAAATTCGCCTGGCCTGGGGGCGACTTAAAGTCGTGTTATAAGTCGCCCCAAGTCGTGTTGAAGTCGCCCCAAGTCGTGCTGTTATTCATACTCAAGTCGTGTCCAAGTTGCCTCCAAAAGTCACGCTGGACGTCGTGTTGCCCCTTTGTGAACAGGCTCTTAGGGGTATCAGAGTAAAAGGGGGCTGAATACAAATGCACGCCACACTTTTCACATATTTATTTGTAAAAAATATGAAAACCATTTATAATTTTCCTTCCACTTCACAATTATGTGACACTTTGTGTTGGTATCTCACATAAAATCCCAATAAAATACATTAATATTTTTTGTTGTAACATGACAAAATGTGGAAAATGTTAAGGGGTACAAATACTTTTTCAATGCACTGTATATGTACCGTCAAGGACTTGCAACCTCATCTGATATGTTATGTTCTGTTTGGTTATTTGTTATATTTTGTATGTTTTATAACAAAAGGCCATTTAACTCTAATTTTGTGTAAGGCCCCTTCACATCACAGACAGATCGGGTCCGCCTGTGTCTGTTTACATCCACCTACATCCAATCCGATCCACTAAAAAAAGATCAATGGGGATCTGTTCTGCATAAGCGGAGCTTTTTTTTTGTTTTGGAGAAAAGGTTAAAACCACGTGAATGAATGCTGACTGTCATAAGCACCTCAGCACCTCTGGTAGTGTCCGGTAGATTGATTGTCCCAATCCTGTAACTGACACTTTTGACGGACAGCTTCCTCTGCATGTAGATGTGGAGAAAAATATAAATCATGGCATGTTAAATAAAAATGAGTTCATAACACAGGTCAACTCACATTTTGGTGCCTCAAATGTTAGACCTTTTCCTGGGTATATCTGATCAGCTTATTCCAAACATTGCACCAATTTTTCCCTATCAGCTCCAGTTTTTGAGATACAGCATAAATGCCAAATACCACTCCTTACTCTGGTTGCCCATCAAAAATCTGGATAGAAATATAGCAAAATACGTCGAAATGATTCAGGCAGCACCGTCATGAAGTAACCATAACTTCTACGGTGCTCAATCTGTAAAAATATAACAACAACATTAGTGGCAATATACACACACCTCCTATATGATCATAAAATGATGATGTTACAGTTGAAAGTACATAAACACTCTCACTATATCTGATAACTTGTACACAAAAACAAAAACTAGGTAACAGAAGAACAAATTGATAAGCAAGATATTTTCTAAAACTGACTAAAATTGATATACATTTAACCATATTTAAGAAACTGGAGCTGATGCAGTCTAGCCGATCCAATTTTCTGAATCAGCACCCAAAATAACGCCAGGAGGAGGTCTAAAAAGCAAGAAAACCAAGAAAAAGTTCTGCTCTTGTTGGATTAGCTAAATTACAGATTTTTATTAAAGAGAGTAAGGCAAGACCTTTATTAACACATATGCTGGCAATATACACCGGTTGGGCTGGGGTGCCTGTGCACTCTGACATTTCAGCAGCATGCATAACTTTATCCTGCACTGCTGCGGGACCTCTCTGCTGGTATACATGAGAGCGTTTCCATTGTTCTTTCTTTCAGCATTTTAACATCCTTTAAGTGGGATTAAATGCCCACGAGGTGGCACGGCATCTTTATCATGTTACCTCTGTGATTGCTTCTCACATCAACCACATGATTGGGAGCACATCCTGCTGGCACCCAGTAAGAAGCCTTGGCCAAGAACTGTCCGAGTTAGCTTGTTCGGTGTGCTGGGAGCGCACAGTGACCGCTCCCTCAGCACACAAGTTTCTTCTACCATTGACGCATATGTGCGGTGGCTGGTCGTTAAAGCCTACCTTACTTGCCACCATACTGTATATATGCGTTATGCAATCAGCAACATCAGCTGATTATTAATGAAAACGTCACTACCATTTAGAAGCAGAATCCAAAAGACATAGAGGAACAAACAGCTTTTTCTTCAGAGCAGAAACTCGTACAAATCTGCAATAAAGTTTGTTAAAATCCCTGTAATGTACATTGATCACACAGAGAGAATTGTTTTTGTTCCTCAACAAAAGGGAGTTACTCTTTCATCAAAAGTAATTGCAAATAAAAGAAAGAAGTATGTCATGATGAACATGCTTTCATTTTCTTTTTTATTTTGTTGCCTGGAATGAGTAGGTCAGTAGGTTATGTGGTTACTATCACTTAACATAATGCTGCTTGTTTTTTGTTTTTTTTTTTAATTAGATTTTACCATCATACTTCAGGACAGGACACAAGTGATTCCTTCTACAGGAAACACAAAGCCCATAAGTTACAAAAGCATTTGAAGGACCTTCCTGCCTCAACCCGTATTCTTCCCCTGCGCATTTCTCTACCCCTGTCCATTCTCGCTAAAGTCTTACCAATTTGCCCTGGTTTTTGCTTGGACTCTCTTAAGCCAGAGGTTTACATGCTGCTGTATGTGCGGGATGGGGCTTTAAGTATTCCTTTTGGCAGTTCTACAATGCCTACTGCTTCAGAACCTAGAGGAGCGCTGCCTTCTGGAAGTCCTAGTTCCAGGACAGGTAGTTTAGATGTCCTGATGCTACCTTACCACTCCAAGATCCGGATGTTTTAGTGGCATGCTGATGTAGGTTCCCTTTAAGTCTGTGAACTCTGTGTCCTCATGCAATCTGCACTCAACATTGGAGCAAGAGTGGGTCAGAACCAGTGTTAGGGAGAACAGTGCACAATGTTGCTGCTTATAAAAGGGTGCTTGAGGTTTCTTATAAAAAGTGCTCTCTGACTGCAAGTGGAATTAGTAGGGAGACAGATGTGGTGGCCCTGGGGTCTGTGGAGGAAAGCACTGGTAGCTGTACAGAAGTTTAACGTTTCTGCTGGTTTACTTTCTTCCTCTCCTTCCACTTTTGTTGGGTGCTTTTAGATTGTTTTCTGTATGCACTATCTTACTTGTATTGTAATACACAGTGGTGGGGGGTTGTTTATTCTCTATCACCAGTAGTACGTAGTTCATTGTGGTTATGCATTTTATTTTGGTGGGTCCTTTGTGCTTATATCATAGGCTAATCCACTGTCAACAAGACTGTTGACAACTTCTACTCCTACTAGAGTTAAACAAGTTAAAAGAAAGTAATGCAATTCCTTTAAATCCAAAAGAGCACGTTCCTGGTCTAAACTATTTGCCAGCACTGTATAGACATTCGTATGTAGAATAAATACATGGAAAGTTCAAAAGATCATATATTCCATGTGGCAAGAAATTGTCTTTCTTGTCTAAGTAATTTCTTTCACATTTTTGTAGGAATTATGTCCTCCTCGTACATTAACTCCATCTTCGCATTTCCCTATACTATATTTCTCCAAAGATGCTACTGTAGCAGATTTGAAAGATGAGCTTCTATTCACCAGCTAATTTATTAGAAAAGAGAGAGAATATAGGGACAAAGGTAGAAAGTAGGCCTTCCGAAATGAATGTTGTGACAGACCCAACTGGGACAGGGGCATTTGGAGGGGACTATGAGCTAGCCTTCAGGGAGACTGGGTGGTTTTGTATTCTTCTCTCGATCAGAGCATGGTCTTTAAACCCTTTGACTGACCAGGAGTAACTACTGGGATTATGCAGCCAGGACGTCCCCAGAACAGTGGTGTGTCTGTAAACACATTGTGTTGGACAACTTCACCAACCGGGAATACAGACAGATTTCTTATCTTGCCTGGCTGGTCCACGATACCTGCATAATGCAGCATTAGCCAATTTTGCCCCAGCAATTGCCAAATTTAAATTATTAACTTTTTATACTGTATCTGTATGTGCCACTTGGTAACCTAGATCCAAGCTGGATCTGAGGTGAGATATTCAGAAATAAGTGGTGTACTTCATGTATCTGGGGCTCTGGAACTGTTTCTGGGCATCCTGGTGGGCCTGCCCTGGTTAATCAAGACTTATTGTTGACATGTTTTCCAGTACATAGACAAGGGAGGCAGGGTGGGGAATTCCTGTGACTACTAGCCATACTGATAAGCCTTTTCTAGGTGCCTATCTGTTAATTAGATCATAGTTTAAAGGTTGCATTGTCATGTGTTTATTGGTTGTACGTCTTATCTTATCTATGATAACACCCCCAAGAGGGGAATGTCCTCCTGTGGGTATAAAGTATGTGTCTTCCTTTTTTTTTTTACCTCAACATCTTGTCTGCGTATGATGCTTGGGGTAAAGAGCTCCTTTTGGCTAAGATAAAGTGTAGTATCTGTTCTTATCAGTTGCCAGGAGGTGGCGCTTGCTTCCGTCCCTGTTCTACGGCGAGGTGGAGCAGGGTTGGCGGTTGCTATGCAAAAGCCTGCTGGCGTAAAGGTGACCTGGAGCGGTTCGTAGCCGAAAGGGAAGCCTTTTGATGGGGATGGTGAAACACTGGGTCTGGCCGAAGGGTCGGGTCCCTGGCCTTCTGGCCTAGATTCGGTGCAACTCTGGACCTGCCAGTTTTTTGAGAGGGAAAGTCGGCCCCTTCTTTAGGAGGGGTCAGGATTTTGGCTAGTACCTCTCGAATATAATTAGGTGGGAGTTATGGCGGCGAGGGGGGAGCCTTTCTACCGGGGCTCTCTCTAAGCTGTCAGAAGCTCCATGCCTTCCTGGTGGGAAAGGGGGGCTTCCGTCCCTTGCAGTTTTTCGGTTGGGAAAGCCGGCCCCTTTTTGGTGTTATTGAGGGGTTTTGGCCGGTACCGCCGAATATAATTAGGTGGGAGCACTGGGACCTATGGGAGAGTTTGCCAATTTCTTCTCTCCTATATGGCGCTCATGATGTTCTGATACCTTCCTGTCTGGGATGGGGCTGCATCGGCCTGGGCTGCGGGCCAGGGCTGCAAGTTGAAAAGCCAGTGGTGAATGTGCCCCTGAAGTGGCAGTTCAGGGGTGCCAATATCTCACTGTGGGGAACCACCTTGATTTATGGCACCATGGTCACTTCACCACTACACACGTTTTTCACACCTGCCTCTAGGGCCGAGCCTTTTGGCTAGGACCAGGGGAAATTTTTATTCCTGGCCGGAGGGCCGGCCATTGTATTGCACAATGGTCACTTTCTACTCACTCTCCCACTTCCTTCTCCCCACTCTCTTTTTATTTATCCCCGTGTTTGTCACTTTTATGTATTTTTTTGTTTGATGTATACACTGTTTTTGTCACTGTGTGATAAGTAGGGTGTAGGTCCTCGGGCCTGCCCTGAACGTCTTGGGATGGAGGTGGTCATGGCCTTTTGGCTTAGCCCACCTTCTCTCATGGGGTCTCCCTTCGGGGGAGCCCCACCTAGTACTTGGGTGGGTCTGTTTCGGCAGACCCTCCAGAGAAAGGGGGACCGCCTGGTTTCGGCCAGATGGTCCCAAGTGAAGTACCTTAGTCCCTGCCTGGAGCCTAACGCCCCGGGGGATCAGGGTCAAGGTCCTTCCATGTGGAGGACAAGTGATACACCCGTTGCACTTTTTGTGTCACCTCTTTATGTGTGTGCACTTTTTTTGGCACCGGGTGGAGTCTTTGGGTGTGTTTGCACGCCACTGGCTTTTCAATAATAAAAAAAAAAGCTGGTATTAGCTACCAGTCTGCTGGAAGGGTTTGGAGGGCAAGAGGCACCCAGTTGAGGTGCCAAGTGGCCTGCCACAGATGTTCCCTATGGAACAGATAGAGGGACTGTTAAAGGTCATCTGCCCTTTAAAGAGAAGTAAGCTATGGTATCAGTACATGACCAAATTTATAGATGGTTGCAAGAGAAGAAAGGTCATACCCTTCCAATCACCAGGTATTAAAGGAAAAAAACATATAGAATGGCAAGAGACAGAAAAACGCCTGAAACTAAACACCTCTCCGTTCTCAAGCATCTTCGGATTCTGACTAGTCCTTAAAAAAAGGGGTTCTGAAAGACCCTGTTGATAAGAAGACAGAAGGGTTTATAAATATATATATATATATATATATATATATATATATATATATATATAATATATACTTGTGTGGGTTACACAGTAAAGTTTTATATGGACAATTACACTCACATCCACAGATAGATGACTTAACAGAACAAATTCAAGCATCCGCACAGTACTTCCAAAGTCATTGCTTATACACGGGATGCCCTGGAAGAAGTCCATTTGTAACTAAACTGATCAGACAGATGAACACATACCTGTCATGTCATCGCGTTCCTGTATCTGCTGGAGATTGTTGGTGTTTTTATCTTGCCTGTGCTTCTTTGGGAATGTGCAAATGCAATTTTTAGCCCCATAAAAACTCCTGTAAGAAGGTTTTACACTATTGTTCTTTTTGTCATTTTGTGTTCATTTGGTTCACTGCTGGATTATCTGCTGGATTATCCGGATGACCAGAGTCCAAATCAAACCCCATATGGGACGCACACCATCACTGCTGTTCTCCTTGGATCTCGTTAATGGTGGATGTGCTAAGGCTTATGTGACCTTCCGAAATTAGAGGGTCCTTTTTTGCCGTACATCTTGCAGTACATCTTAACCTGTGTGTCGGTGGCTCTCTTAAGGTGGAGGATTTCCCTTTTAAGTTTACTTTTCTTAACACTCTATGATGAGTTTCTTCCGTTTGTTCCATAGCCATTTGACTGTGATCATAGCCTTTTGTGCATATGGACTTCATAGAAACTCTTTTTTACACCTTTATGCACATTTTGAACAATTTATGTTTTATATTTTTCAGCACAACTTATCTTTTTTTGTCATATTTTTGTTGTGTTTTTATCTCACAATATTTGTTGCTGCTTGTATATTTATTTCAACACAAGCGCAATATTGCTTTGCAGTTTTTTTATACACTATATTACCAAAAGTATTGGGACGCCTGTCTTAATACGCACACTTTAATGGCATCCCAGTCTTAGTCCATAGGGTTCAATATTGCGTTGGCACATCCTTTGCAGCTATAACAGCTTCAAATATTCTGGGAAGGCTGTCCACAAGGTTTAGGAGTGTGTCTATGGGAATGTTTGACCATTCTTCCAGAAGTGCATTTGTGAGGTTAGGCACTGATGTGGATGAGAAGGCCTGGCTTGCAGTCTTTTCTCAAATTTATCCCAAAGGTGTTCTATCGGGTTGAGGTCATGGCTCTGTGCAGGCCATTCAAGTTCCTCCACCCTAAACTTGCTCACCCATGTCTTTATGGACCTTGCTTTGTGCACTGGTGCGCATTGTGTTGGAACAGGAAGGGGCCATCCCCAAACTGTTCCCACAAAGTTGGGAGCATGAAAATTGTCCTAAATGTCTTGGTATGTTGAAGTCTTAAAGTATAACTAAAGGCCAAACTTTTTTTTTCAGTTTTGGATAGAATGGAGATAGATTAGAACACCTGACAGTTTTTATTGCTGTCTGTGCCCCCGTTAGGGAGATTCAACCTCTCTATTTGTTCTGTTTACCTTTTAAAGTGAAAGTAAATTAAATTCCCACTGACCACCAGCCGCCAGTGCTTCCAAGTGCACTTGTAGTGCACAGTGAATTTGCCTTTAGTAAATAAAGCCCATAGTGTATTTCAGATGCTTTTAGTTTTGCATGACAGATAGACCTGCTGCCTTAGGCCCCTTTCACACCGGGGCGTTTTTCATGCGGTGCAGCGCTAAAAATAGCGCCTGTTCACCGCATGAAAAAATCCGGCCCCTTTAACTCCGCTTTCACACTGGAGCGGTGCGCTAGCAGGATGACAAAAAAAGTCCTGCTAGCAGCATCTTTGAAGCGGTATAGGAGCGGTGTGTTCACTGCTCCTATACCGCTCCTTCCCATTGATTAGAATGGGACACCGCGGTAATACCGCGGCAATACCGCCGCAAAGCGCCGCTACGGCGGCGCTCTGCGGGGGTGTTTAACCCTTTTTTCGGCCGCTCGCGGGGGGGCTAAAACCGCACTGCGAGCGGCCGAATACCGCGGTTAAAACGACGGTAAAGCAGCGCTAAATATAGCGCTGCTTTACTGTCACCGCGGCTCCCCGCCCCAGTGTGAAAGGGGCCTTAGTGATTGCTTCTTAGGACAGCAGTTTGGCTCAAAAACCTGGACATGAGATTCTTCTAATGCCGCGTACACACGAAGGGACTTTCCCGTGGGATTATCCGCTGGACTTGAGTCCGGCGGACAATCCCCTCGTGTGTGGGCCTTCGACTGACTTTTTTTCAAAAAAGTCCGGCGGACTAGGTTTTAAGTTTTGTTTTAAAATTATCCGCTGGACTTGCCAGTCCGGCGGACAATACGGCCGTCTGTAGTATGGTCCGGCGGACCAAAAAGGACGCATGCTCATTAGCAAGTATTTTTCTAGTATTTTTCTTTTTCTAGTCCCGTCGTACGCGCTGTACGTCATCGCGTGAACCGCCGGACTTTTAGCGTGATCGTGTGTGGTCAAGTCCGTTCGCTTTCAAGTCCGCTGAAGCCCAGCTGGAAAGTCCGGCGTATTGTCCGCTGGACTAGGTCCGGCGGACAAAGTCCCTTCGTGTGTACGTGGCATAAGTCTAAATTATGTGGCACTCTCTGGTGCAGAACTAAAAACCTGTCTTGAATATACCCTTTTGGAATCAGTGTTTTTCCAGGCTTTGTATTGAATTCTATGGTCCAAACATTTTTAATACCACAATTCTAAATTTATGAGAAATATTTAAGCTTTGACCATAACCAAACTTATATTTTCACATTTGTATCCAGACAGAACTGTCCTTTGGGTGGATCTTTGATTTTTATGAGGTATTTGTTAAATCATAAGATATTTTTATTCCCTCTTTCCTAACTATTCCTAACCCCCTAATGTTTGAATGTCAGAGGATGCTTTCTAGCCTAGTTGGATTTCTCCTCAGCTTAGAATAAATCTAGTAGTTTATTGGTCTTGTCTGCAGGACCTCATGAAGGTCTGAGGGCCTATAAAAATATGCCACGGGGTGTGGTGCATCCACTATGTCACTGAAGGTTTACAGACTACTAAACAGGCAGAATCAAAGACTTGTTCAGGGAACAAGATAAAGACAGACAACAGGCAAAAGATATTCCCAGGGAAGTTTGAACTCAAATTAATAATCTGAATGCATGAAGTAGCAAGAAGCACTTTTGATCAGACTCTGTCTAAAGTGTATTTCCACCATTACAATATCAAATAAAAAAAAAAAAAAAAAAACCTTGGTATGTTGATTGTGTGTTCCCATTTACACATCATATATAAAAGTATTTCTTATGTAGCACTGACCCCCGAAGGAGCTGCTGGTTTTAATTTGTTTTGGGCCAGCCGTTACCTCACTGTTCCACCATGTCCGTCATATGGGGGCCCATTGGAAAGTGGTTCACAGATGTCAGCTCCAAACACTTAGTCTCTTTTTCCAATGCTTTTATTAACACAAATCAGATAGAGGGATGGAGGGATAGGGAGATTCTGGTACCTTGTATTGCGGATCACAGGTACTTCTTTGATCCAGAGGACAACAGCTTCCACAAACTGGATCAAGCAACCACTGGATAGGCCTCTCTCACTGACCTAGCAACCGGTACGATGCTCGGTCATAGTCTCTGACACAGACTTGAAGAATATAGTAGAATCGTTGCACAATCCTCTGCCACAGGATTGTGTAACCAATAACCTTTGCAAAGTGAAAGTATAGTCACACAGTACCAGTTTCTTTCAGCCAAGCCGGCGGTACTGTGAGGTAGATGACCCGAGATGCGTCCTCCAATTGAGTCTCCAGGCTCTTCTTGAGATACCAGCCTTGTTGCTCGGTCCTCTCTGAGAAAAGTCCTCCCCTGGTTTCTCTAATTGCTCGGCTTCTACCCATAGGCAAGACAGCACAGGACCACCTCTGGATCAGTAGACCCCAGAAATTCTGGGCCTACTAGCAGTGACTAGGCCTCGGGCCAGCTGGCCCAGAGACAGTTAAATGATCATGGTACACCTTAGGCCAGGAGGGCCATTAGGTCAGGAGCCCCCGACCACCATGTCTGTCCCTTAAGTACCCTCTCCCAGAGTGCACAGCGGGTACACCACTCCCACTGGGCTGTTTCTGGGCAAAGAGGTACTCAATACACCCATCCTGTTGTATTTCCAACACTGACCAAGGATGAGAGCGCCACCCACAGCCAAGTGGAAAACTACACAACCCCGCTGAACTGGAACAGAGACCAGAAATTTAACATAATCAGTCTGAACCAAACTACAGCTCAGACAAATCTAAATTTACACATATAGCGTCTGCCCATCAGGAGCAGGGCTACACTTATGTTTTTGTTTCTTTGGAGAAGGTTTATAACTACTCTATACTACAAGCAAGCTTCCGTTGAGTTCTAGGATGAATGGACTTCTACACATGTTTAGTTACTTACATAGTTAGGTCATCATTAGGACAACCGAAGCTGGGGAGAAGATGCCAGAGAGGGACCTCACATGCATCAGACCATTGGAGCAAACAAAGAATTGCAGACTTTAGTTGCTTTAAAGCAGATCTAAATCTTCAAGGGAATGTATACTATACATAGAAATTCATCAAATATACAGCTTTGTCTGGATTTTTAATCGTACAGTACCTTTTTTTGTAGTAACCTTAGAGATTGTAAGCTCCTTGAGGGAAGGGACTGATGTGAATGTACAATTTGTAAAAGCGTGTGAAGCACTATATGAATACTTGTACAGTAAAACCTTGAATTGCGAGCATAATTTGTTCCAGAAACATGCTTGTAATCGAAAGCACTTGTATATGAAAGCGAATTTCCCCATAAGAAATAATGGAAACTCAGATGATTCGTTCCACAATAATTTATTCATAAGTCCTTCAGTTTATAGTCTATATAAAAAGATTATAGCAATGTGATAGTTTGTGTAACTATAAAATGTCCATCCACAAATGAAAGCCTTCACAAGGCGATTAGAAGCAAAATCCAGCAGGAGCTACAGAGTATAAAAGAGAAGAGAGGCGCCTCTAAGTGTAGCAATATGGTTACATTTAATGAAGGTACAACATTTAGCAAGTCACATGGTTGATGGTTAAAAGAGGCACATCTAAGTATGGAGGCATTTAGGGTAAAGCTGTCCACATCCCCCGCACCGCCTGCTCTCAACTCTGTCAGTCTGCAATCGTGACTGGGAAGACGTAGAGTGATCTGAGGAGCACAGCATGGAAGGGACGATGTCGATGACGGTGAGGAGGATGGTCTATGTGGACAGCTTTATCCCAGATGCCTGCATACTTAGATGTGCCTCTTGTGAGAGTTTGCCAGGAAAATAGGTGGGATGACTCATAAGAAGGCGCCAATGAAAGCTGCAGGGCTGCAGAGCTGGAGGTGTGCTTCTGTGTGTCTGTGTAAATCCAGGAAGTGAACAGGCAGCAGCTTCAGCTGCCCACAGTTACAATGGCTGCAGCCAGACTTAGTGGATGGGAGATTTCTGCAGCATATTTAGCAAGTACAGAATCACAGTATATTTAAAATATTATGCAAAGTGGTTGGAGGGAAGCTTCAGAATGGCAAAGATGTTTTTTTTTTTCTTTACAGATTATGTGAGCAGACTGCAGTTCCTCTTTAAGGAGCACCACAAGCCTGGATACATTCCTTGGAGCTGGCTGACCACTTGTCTTCAGAGGTGCTTCCATTCACATGCATATAATCTCTTGGTGGGATCATTTGATTTGGTAAGCGGATAATTTTCACATATAGAGCACAGCGGTGACACACTTTGCATTGTGGATTATTTCAGCTGCACTACAATCAGTTTGATGCATTGGCATGTGAGAAAGTTGGAGCATCATCTCTTCACTAAACACACTGAATTTTGGAGCACTGGACAATCTATGAACTTTTTTGCACTATTTATTATTGGCTACTTATTCACAAAAAATAAAATAAAACAATGTATAATGTAATAATGTAATTCGTTTGATATATAATTTTAGACAACAAGGGTTTATTTTTATTGAGTGACACTTTTGCCATTTGAACATTCACTATTGTTTAATTTTGCTTATTGCACATTGTTTATTGCATCCGTTACCTAATCATTTTTAGGATAATATCCCAGTCAAAAACAGTGCATCTTATTATTTCACAACCTCTTTTTCTCCTAACTATTCAAGGAGTGTTTGATTGCAATCGTTTTTTGATTTCACATATTTGCAGCTGAGTGCACATTTTTATATTGTTTAACTTTCTATATACCGTATGTGCCATAATAAAAGTCTTTGACAGTCCTTGTAAATATGTAGTCAGTTTCTGACAGTCACACAATGTATTAATAACATGCAGAGGGCTACAGGAAGATGAATTGCGCTATACACAGGTATATTATGCCTGTGGGGCTTTAGAAATTTGGAGTGTGACACTGTCATTAGACGTGTGCAAATCGTTTCTTTACCAAACCAAATTATGACAAGATTTTCGTTATTTGGAGATTCGGATGTATACGAATCACAATAGTAACGGATTTCAATAAATCCAAAATAAATTATAATGAAACAGCGAAATGTATTTGTATTTATTTGTTTCATTCAGGACCTTTTGGTAAAGCAGTAGTAAACTCAGTACTGCAAAATCCTGTTGAACACTAATCTGCACTTCAATCCACATTACAATTTAAACAGGTATGTTACGCTGCAACTGGGGTGTCCTTACTTTTATTGTATCTGACGTTTTATGTCTTCCGATGCGTTGGAAGCTGGCGCTATCTTTGGGGAAACCTCCTGATGCCGATCCCAACCCTACTTCCGCCCTTCTACTATGTTGCCACAGTGATTTCTCACATGTGTGGAAAGCTATTCTCTTTGCGTCCTGTGTGCTTGCCTGGTTACAATGTGAACAACCCCTGTGACGTAGTTAGTCACATGGGGTTTCAGGAAGAGATGATATTCGGTGCTCTCGTGAGACAGCTGCAATGCTGAGCAGTGAGGACTGCGTTACCGCGGCACATCGCTATACACTTTAGCGGCACACTGACTGACAGTCAGCGTGCCGTAAATATGAATTGAAATGCGCAATCGCGAATTATGGAATCAGACATAGTACAGGGCAAAATCTCCTAAACAATGAACCTCACAAAGGATTAAAAGCAACCTACATGTAAGTCTTACTTTAAGGTTTTAAATGTTGATGAATAAAAAAGTAAAGTTTACTACCACTTTAATGTTTGAAGCATCTGAAATAACGTAACAACATAAAGATTGAACCAAATTTCTTGTTAAAAAAAAGATTGAACCAAATGAATTTGGATTAATTTTATTTTTATGTTGCATTAACATTTTTCATTAATTTAAAAAATGCACTACTTATACAGTGTCTTGCTAAAGTATTTAACCCCCTTGGCTTTTTACCGATTTTGTTACATTACAGCCTTTAGTTTAATGTTGTTTTAATCTGAATTATATGTGACAGATCAGAACACAATAGTCTAAGTTGGTGAAGTAAAATTAGAAAAATATATACATATATAACTATTTTTCAGAAATAAAAAAATTATAATTGGCATGTGTGTATGTATTCACCCCCTTTGTTATGAAGCCCATAAAAAGTCTAAATTATGTGGCACTCTCTGGTGCAGAACTAAAAACCTGTCTTGAATATACCCTTTTGGAATCAGTGTTTTTCCAGGCTTTGTATTGAATTCTATGGTCCAAACATTTTTAATACCACAATTCTAAATTTATGAGAAATATTTAAGCTTTGACCATAACCAAACTTATATTTTCACATTTGTATCCAGACAGAACTGTCCTTTGGGTGGATCTTTGATTTTTATGAGGTATTTGTTAAATCATAAGATATTTTTATTTCCTCTTTCCTAACTATTCCTAACCCCCTAATGTTTGAATGTCAGAGGATGCTTTCTAGCCTAGTTGGATTTCTCCTCAGCTTAGAATAAATCTAGTAGTTTATTGGTCTTGTCTGCAGGACCTCATGAAGGTCTGAGGGCCTATAAAAATATGCCACGGGGTGTGGTGCATCCACTATGTCACTGAAGGTTTACAGACTACTAAACAGGCAGAATCAAAGACTTGTTCAGGGAACAAGATAAAGACAGACAACAGGCAAAAGATATTCCCAGGGAAGTTTGAACTCAAATTAATAATCTGAATGCATGAAGTAGCAAGAAGCACTTTTGATCAGACTCTGTCTAAAGTGTATTTCCACCATTACAATATCAAATAAAAAAAAAAAAAAAAAAAAACTTGGTATGTTGATTGTGTGTTCCCATTTACACACCATATATAAAAGTATTTCTTATGTAGCACTGACCCCCGAAGGAGCTGCTGGTTTTAATTTGTTTTGGGCCAGCCGTTACCTCACTGTTCCACCATGTCCGTCATATGGGGGCCCATTGGAAAGTGGTTCACAGATGTCAGCTCCAAACACTTAGTCTCTTTTTCCAATGCTTTTATTAACACAAATCAGATAGAAGAATGGAGGGTTAGGGAGATTCTGGTACCTTGTATTGCGGATCACAGGTACTTCTTTGATCCAGAGGACAACAGCTTCCACAAACTGGATCAAGCAACCACTGGATAGGCCTCTCTCACTGACCTAGCAACCGGTACGATGCTCGGTCATAGTCTCTGACACAGACTTGAAGAATATAGTAGAATCGTTGCACAATCCTCTGCCACAGGATTGTGTAACCAATAACCTTTGCAAAGTGAAAGTATAGTCACACAGTACCAGTTTCTTTCAGCCAAGCCGGCGGTACTGTGAGGTAGATGACCCGAGATGCGTCCTCCAATTGAGTCTCCAGGCTCTTCTTGAGATACCAGCCTTGTTGCTCGTTCCTCTCTGAGAAAAGTCCTCCCCTGGTTTCTCGAATTGCTCGGCTTCTACCCATAGGCAAGACAGCACAGGACCACCTCTGGATCAGTAGACCCCAGAAATTCTGGGCCTACTAGCAGTGACTAGGCCTCGGGCCAGCTGGCACAGAGACAGTTAAATGATCATGGTACACCTTAGGCCAGGAGGGCCATTAGGTCAGGAGCCCCCGACCACCATGTCTGTCCCTTAAGTACCCTCTCCCAGAGTGCACAGCGGGTACACCACTCCCACTGGACTGTTTCTGGGCAAAGAGGTACCCAATACACCGAGCCTGTTGTATTTCCAACACTGACCAAGGATGAGAGTGCCACCCACAGCCAAGTGGAAAACTACACAACCCCGCTGAACTGGAACAGAGACCAGAAATTTAACATAATCAGTCTGAACCAAACTACAGCTCAGACAAATCTAAATTTACACATATAGCGTCTGCCCATCAGGAGCAGGGCTACACTTATGAATAAAGAAGTAAAGTTTACTACCACTTTAATGTTTGAAGCATCTGAAATAACGTAACAACATAAAGATTGAACCAAATTTCTTGTTAAAAAAAAGATTGAACCAAATGAATTTGGATTAATTTTATTTTTATGTTGCATTAACATTTTTCATTAATTTAAAAAATGCACTACTTATACAGTGTCTTGCTAAAGTATTTAACCCCCTTGGTTTTTACCGATTTTGTTACATTACAGCCTTTAGTTTAATGTTGTTTTAATCTGAATTATATGTGACAGATCAGAACACAATAGTCTAAGTTGGTGAAGTAAAATTAGAAAAATATATACATATATAACTATTTTTCAGAAATAAAAAAAATTATAATTGGCATGTGTGTATGTATTCACCCCCTTTGTTATGAAGCCCATAAAAAGCTCTGGTGCAACCAATTTCCTTCAGAAGTCACGTAATTAGTGAAATGATGTCCACCTGTGTGCAATCTAAGTGTCACATGATCTGTCATTACATATACACACCTTTGTGAAAGGCCCCAGAGGCTGCAACACCTAAGCAAGAGGCACCACTAACCAAACACTGCCACGAAGACCAAGGAACTCTCCAAACAAGTAAGGGACAATGTTGTTGAGAAGTACAAGTCAGGGTTAGGTTATAAAAAAATATCCAAATCTTTAATGATCGCTAGGAGCACCATCAAATCTATCATAACCAAATGGAAAGAACATGGCACAACAGCAAACCTGCTAAGAGACGGCCGCACACCAAAACTCACAGACCGGGCAAAGAGGGCATTAATCAGAGAGGCAGCACAGAGACCTAAGGTAACCCTGGAGGAGCTGTAGAGTTCCATAGCAGAGACTGAAGTATCTGTACACAGGACGACAATAAGCCGTACACTCCATAGAGTTGGGCTTTATGGCAGCAAAAAACAAAATGGCACGTTTTGAGTTTGCGAAAAGGCATGTGGGAGACTCCCAAAATGTATGCAGGAAAGTGCTCGGGTCTGATGAGACTAAAATTAAACTTTTTGGCCATCAAAGAAAATGCTATGTCTGGTGCAAATCCAACACATCACATCACCCAAAGAACACCATCCCCACAGTGAAACATGGTGGTGGCAGCATCATGCTGTGGGGATGTTTTTCAGCAGTCGGGACTGGGAAACTGGTCAAAGTTGAGGGAAAGATGGATGGTGCTAAATACAGGGATATTCTTAAGCAGAACCTCTACCACTCTGTGTGTGATTTGAGGCTAGGGCGGAGGTTCCCCTTCCAGCAGGACAATGACTCCAAACACACTGCTAAAGCAACACTTGAGTGGATTAAGGGGAAACATGTAAATGTGTTGGAGTCTAGTCAAAGCCCAGACCTCAATCCAATAGAAAATCTGTGGTCAGACTTAAAGATTGCTGTTCACAAGCGCAAACCATCCGACTTGAAGGAGCTGGAGCAGTTTTGCAAGGAGGAATGGGCAAAAATCCCAGTTGTATGATGTGGCAAGCTCATAGAGACTTATTCAAAGCGACTTGGAGCTGTGATAGCCGCAAAAGGTGGCTCTACAATGTATTGACTTTAGGGGGGTGAATAGTTATGCATATTGACTTTTTCTGTTATTTTGTCCTATTTGGTGTTTGCTTCACAATAAAACAACATAAAAAAAACATCTTCAAAGTTGTGGGCATGTTCTGTAAATTAAATGATGCAAATCCTCAAACAACCCATGTTAATTCATTAATTCAGTGAGGCAACAAAACACAAAAAATGCCAAGGGGTGTGAATACTTTTGCAAGGCACTGTAAATTGGAAAAATATTGCAATAAATACAGTAAGGTATAAAAGTGAAGTAAGATGATTCCTACTTATTGTGTTTGGGTAGGAGGGAGGTGGATCTCCAAATCATAACATAACAAAATGAATCCAAAATCAATTTTGTTCCATTCAGTATGTTATGATTCAGAGACTCTGATAGCTCCACCTCAATCCAACCTAAACAGAGTGCATAAGTAATCTCCCGAAATATTGAATTAACAACAAAATATACAAAATGAATTACAAAAACAAATCATTCCAACATAACGAAGATGTAAAACCATCCGGGCCGGGCGCCTTTCCCGGCTTCATTGTTTTTAAACGCCTGTTTCTTATTTCCTCCTTCGTGATTGGTTCTTTCCAATCTCTTCCGCTCTACAGACGTTAATCTCGGCAATCTCGCCGATGGAGATATATTTTTCCTGTACTGATAGTGCTATAGGTGCTGACTCCAAATGATACAGAGAGGTATAAAAATCCCAAATGTCTGTGATATCTCCTTGGGCTGAGAAATAAGTTTCCCTCCCTTCCTTTTATGATATATACATTTGAAGTTTTCTCTTTCAATTTACCTGCTAGTAACTTACCACAACTTATCCCCTAGTTCATAGGAGGTCTTTCTACCCCTCTGTATAATTTTCCTCACTCTGTATCGTAGGATATCCTGAAATCTGGCGTCGCAGATCCCCCAAGTGTCTTCCCAAGGAGGGTGTCTGATTCCTCTTATGCTGTAATTCTAAGTCATGTATTTCCTGCAAGAGTTCCCTTAACCTCGATCCCCCTTTGATCAGTATGCCCCGAATCACTGTCTTATGCGCCTCCCAGATTATAGCGGGGTTGATTCCCGGAGTCTCATTTATTTCAAAATCAATTTTGTTCCATTCAGTATGTTATGATTCAGAGACTCTGATAGCTCCACCTCAATCCAACCTAAACAGAATGCATAAGTAATCTCCCGAAATATTGAATTAACGCATTAAAACAAATATAGATAATCTTCCTGAATTAACGTCTGAAATATGAATCGATTCAGAACAACAAATATACAAAATGAATTACAAAAACAAATCATTCCAACATAACGAAGATGATGAAACAAAATGATTAACTTAACGAATGAATCCGAAACAAAACAAAGCAAATTTTTGTGCACATCTCTAAATGTAATACTCTGGCTACATTTAGACATCTTTGATGAGCCATGTGATAACATTACTCAAGCTTTTATTTTGCTTTCATTTTCTATGCCTTTTCTTTAGTTGTTGATACAGTAGGAAATTATTAGAACCTCTGTCAAGTTTGTTATAGCTGTTTTTGTCCCACTACGGGACTCTGGATTATGATTTTAAATAGACTTTGAGCAGACAGGCTATTATTGCAGAAAAGAAATGCAAGGAAGGATATTTATTAAAACTAGACCAGACAGAATCGGGAGCAGTTGTGCCTGGCAACTAATCAGCTTCTATATTTCATTTTCAAAGCTTAAAGTGGATGTAAACCCCAATTTTTAATGTCATAATGTAGAGAATAAGATTTCCTTTCATTTGAGCCCAGTCTTGCCACACAGATTTACTTGAGGCCTGAGCAATCCTCTTTTATTGTTCAGTTAGAGAAATCTTGACAAAGTCTTGAAAACGTTGTCAAAAAAGCCCCCTTGCTGTGAGTGACAGGTGATTTACATATCTCATGCACTAGCCTGAGACAGGTTATCATCAGATCACTGGATGTTCTACTCTGCCCAGCTCTGACTACATACATGTCCCATGTGCATGAGATATGTAAATCACCTGTCACTTACAGCAAGGGGGCGTTTTTGACAAAGTTTTCAAGACTTTGTCAAGATTTCTCTAACTGAACAATAAAAGAGGATTGCTCAGGCCTCGAGTAAATCTGTTTTCCTTTACAGAAATATCTGTAAGGTGAACTTACACAGTACCCCCTCCTCGCCCCCCCCAGTCCCGCTGACCTGCATGGCGGCGTTCTCCTGTTCTGAGCCCCGGTATAGCCTTTACGGCGCTTAAAAAACCCCCAGAGCTTAATCTCCTAAACTACCCGGTCAGCAGGGCCATCTTTTCGCATGGGCATGCTGGGCAGTTGCCCGGGGCCCCACCTGCCCAGCGTCCCCAGGGTCTCCCATTTCTCATGCCCCCAGTGTAAACATCCAGTGATTGGTGGGCAAGCAGGGGCCTGTGGCTGCAGTGAGAGTGGAGCTGTCAAATCTAAGCACTAATGTCGGGGATGGGCGGGGCCCCACATCCTCTGATCAGCTACCTCTGATCGGAGTGTCTCTGTCCCAGCTCCACCCCCTGCTCCTGGCTACAAATTGCAAATGTAAGGTAAGAGAGGGGCTGGGACAAAGGCTAGACAGGTTCAGTGGAGGCAGAGTTTACATGTGAGGGGGGGTGGGGGGTTACATGGTAGCCAGTCTAGAGCACATTGGGCTGTGCTTCCTTTAACACCTCCAGACTGGAGGCTCCGGTCCAGTCCCTTCGGCAGCACAAGTGATTGCAGAGCACTTTAGAGCTGCCCTGTGATTTCACTCACCGATCTCTCCTCCTGGCTCCTGCTGGCTGCATTCACTAAAGAAAGGAATCCGCCCCCTCAGTTTGGGCTCAGTCACGCCCCCTCCACCATGTGTAGCAGAGAATTGTATGTATCTGCATGTGTGTGTGTGTGTGTGTCTGTATATGATGTGCGGTGTCCCACAATGAAGCATGTTGATTTACTTCCTGCTTCTGTCATAAGTCTAATCTATGTTTGCATTCCTAGGCTGCATATACTGTGCTCTGCAGAGAAGTTATGTTAACTCTTCACTTGCTGCCACTTAACTGCTCTGCGGCCACTACCTTCTATTCAATTCCTAGCCTGCTCATACATAAGCATAGTAAGGAGTGACTGTATGTAGACAATTTTTGAGCATAAGTTTCTTTTTTATTTTATATATATTACCAGCCCACTCACCAATGATCACATGTACTTTTTGAACAATTAATTTAGGTAGGTACAGTCACTATCTATTGATAGTGCCATTATTCATTTCTGTTCTTGCAGCTGGTGCTCTGGGTACTTTTCTTTGATTTATGTGACCCTCCCTGTGTACCCGGTATGTCTCTGTGTAGGGGTGCTGCAGCAGCAAATGCATAATTTAAGCCTTCATTGGCTGTTACAGGTCTGAGCCATTGGGCTGGTTCACTGTGCCATTGTCAAATCCTTTATCTGCAGCATCTCTATGAGGACATTGTTCAGGTGGCCCTCATACACAATCCCCTATGCAATATTGCATCTTATGGCTGCACTATTCAATGTATGTGTCAGAAGAGGGATCCGTGTATGTGTCAGGAGAGGGTTCCATGTATGTGTCAGGAGAGGGATCCATGTATGTGTCAGGAGAGGGTTTTGTGTATGTGTCAGGAGAGGGATCCGTGTATGTGTCAGGAGTGGGTTCCGTGTATGTGTCAGGAAAGGGCTCCGTGTATGTGTCAGGAGGAGAGGGATCCGTGTATGTGTCAGGAGGAGAGGGCTCCGTGTATGTGTCAGGAGAGGGCTCCGTGTATGTGTCAGGAGAGGGCTCCGTGTATGTGTCAGGAGAGGGCTCCGTGTATGTGTCAGGAGAGGGCTCCGTGTATGTGTCAGGAGAGGGCTCCGTGTATGTGTCAGGAGAGGGCTCCGTGTATGTGTCAGGAGAGGGCTCCGTGTATGTGTCAGGAGAGGGATCCGTGTATGTGTCAGGAGAGGGCTCAGTGTATGTGTCAGGAGAGGGCTCAGTGTATGTGTCAGGAGAGGGTTTCATGTATGTGTCAGGAGAGGGCTCCGTGTATGTGTCAGGAGAGGGCTCCGTGTATGTGTCAGGAGAGGGCTCAGTGTATGTGTCAGGAGAGGGTTTCATGTATGTGTCAGGAGAGGGCTCAGTGTATGTGTCAGGAGTGGGTTCCTTGTATGTGTCAGGAAAGGGCTCCGTGTATGTGTCAGGAGGAGAGGGATCCGTGTATGTGTCAGGAGTGGGTTCCGTGTATGTGTCAGGAGAGGGCTCCGTGTATGTGTCAGGAGAGGGCTCCGTGTATGTGTCAGGAGAGGGATCCGTGTATGTGTCAGGAGAGGGCTCAGTGTATGTGTCAGGAGAGGGCTCAGTGTATGTGTCAGGAGAGGGTTTCATGTATGTGTCAGGAGAGGGCTCAGTGTATGTGTCAGGAGAGGGTTTCATGTATGTGTCAGGAGAGGGCTCAGTGTATGTGTCAGGAGAGGGTTTCATGTATGTGTCAGGAGAGGGCTCAGTGTATGTGTCAGGAGTGGGTTCCGTGTATGTGTCAGGAAAGGGCTCCGTGTATGTGTCAGGAGGAGAGGGATCCGTGTATGTGTCAGGAGTGGGTTCCGTGTATGTGTCAGGAGAGGGCTCCGTGTATGTGTCAGGAGAGGGCTCCGTGTATGTGTCAGGAGAGGGATCCGTGTATGTGTCAGGAGAGGGCTCAGTGTATGTGTCAGGAGAGGGCTCAGTGTATGTGTCAGGAGAGGGTTTCATGTATGTGTCAGGAGAGGGCTCAGTGTATGTGTCAGGAGAGGGTTTCATGTAGGTGTCAGGAGAGTTATCCATGTATGTGTCAGGAGAGGGCTCAGTGTATGTGTCAGGAGAGGGCTCAGTGTATGTGTCAGGAGAGGGTTTCATGTATGTGTCAGGAGAGGGCTCCGTGTATGTGTCAGGAGAGGGCTCCGTGTATGTGTCAGGAGAGGGCTCAGTGTATGTGTCAGGAAAGGGTTTCATGTATGTGTCAGGAGAGGGCTCAGTGTATGTCAGGAGTGGGTTCCTTGTATGTGTCAGGAAAGGGCTCCGTGTATGTGTCAGGAGGAGAGGGATCCGTGTATGTGTCAGGAGTGGGTTCCGTGTATGTGTCAGGAGAGGGCTCCGTGTATGTGTCAGGAGAGGGCTCAGTGTATGTGTCAGGAGAGGGCTCAGTGTATGTGTCAGGAGAGGGCTCAGTGTATGTGTCAGGAGAGGGTTTCATGTATGTGTCAGGAGAGGGCTCAGTGTATGTGTCAGGAGAGGGTTTCATGTAGGTGTCAGGAGAGTTATCCATGTATGTGTCAGGAGAGGGTTCCGTGTATGTGTCAGGAGAGGGTTCCGGAGAGGGATCTGTGTATGTGTCAGGAGAGGGATCCGTGTATGTGTCAGGAGAGGGTTCCGTGTATGTGTGTGTCAGGAGAGGGTTTCATGTATGTGTCAGGAGAGGGTTCCGGAGAGGGATCCATGTATGTGTCAGGAGAGGGATCCGTGTATGTGTCAGGAGAGGGATCCGTGTATGTGTCAGGAGAGGGTTCCGTGTATGTGTCTGGAGAGGGTTCCGTGTATGTGTCAGGAGAGGGATCAGTAGTGTAGGGGTCTGGTAGGTCAATTTAGTGGTCCGCATGGATGGGCACTGGTGAGCCAGGCAGCAACCAGCAAGTGAGCCTAACACCCCCCCCCCCCCCCGCCACCACCGGCCTTGGACTTCGGGCTGAAGCCCCTGGTCTTTTTCACACCTAGCAACGCCCCTGGTTCTGCCTATCACACAAGACGGTCTAGGGGGGCGGGACCTTGTTACAGCGCGGCCGCCGAACACAGACCCAGCCAGCTCCGTGATACGCATGAGGAGATGCCTGCTGCATGTGTGTGTGTTACCAGGCGATGGTGAGTCTGTATTAATTGGCACAGTGATGTTGCATTCATGGGCACAGTGAGGGTGCAATTGTGAGCACAGTGAGACTGCATTGGTGGGCACAGTGAGATTGCATTGGTGGGCATAGTGAGACTGCATTGGTGAGCACAGTGAGGGTGCAATGGTGGGCACAGTGAAGCTGCAATGGTGGGCACAGTGAAGCTGCAATGGTGGGCACAGTGAAGCTGCATTCATGGGCACAGTAAGGCTGCAATGGTGGGCACAGTGAGGCTGCATTCACAGGTACAGTTAAGCTGCATTTGATGGGCAAGCGTGCGTGATTGTGTAGAAAGGGCCCCAGTGCACTGTATTTCCCGGGGGCCTATAATGCTCTTAAGATGGCACTGCTTGTCAGGAGGGACGTTTAGGAGCTTTCCAATTGGTCGGCGCCATCACATTGGCGGCGCAGACCAATCAGAACCCGCGTAGCTCATCCTCTCAGTGGGGAAGAAGAAGAAGAAGAGAGAAAGCTGAGGGGATTTATAAGCACCAGAGCCATGAGGCAGCTATACCGGGGCTCAGAACAGGAGAACGCCGCCATGCAGGTCAGCGGGGCTGGGGGATATTCAGATTTTTCTGTATAGGTGAACTTACACTTTCATTTCCAGGGACTTCCTCTTACTTCCTGTTTGGTTATGGGACAGGAAGTGAAGGGAAATCTCCTGAATTGAACACAGATGGTGAAAAAAAAATCTGCCAGGCGTTATAACCCTCCCTTATGCCCCGTACACACGGTCAGAAATTCAGACGGAAAAAGTCTGATCGGATTATGTTGTGGGACTTTTTTTCGATCGTGTGTGGAGAATTCCGACGCACAAAGTGCCACGCATGCTCAGAAGAAATTTGGAGACGAAAGCAATTGGATACTGGCCTCTACGTAGTCCTGTCGTACGTTTTGTACGTCACCTCGTTCGGATCGATCGGATTTTCCAACAACTTTGTCCGACCGTGTGTAAGCACCAGTTTAGGACAAAATCCGTCGGAAAAAATCCGACAGATTTTGTGGTCGGAATGTCGCATTACTCTATCTAAACGGAAAAAAATAAGTTTTGCCAATAGTTCTACTTTATTGTGACGCATACACAATAAAAAACACATCATCAATGCAAAACTGGGAGTGTTCCTTCCTTCCTGGCCCTGGATCATCATAGAGACGCGAGGCTACGGAACTACAGGAGATCCATTGCTTGCTATCCAGGGGGTCCACCATTTCTGGTAAGGGCATTTCTATATCAACTGTGACCCACCACCAATCTGGGAATTCCTCTTACATCCTTCTTCCTCCCTCTTTCTGGTGAAGGTGGCTGATTTCTGGACATTTATTTTCCTCAACGGATTCATTTTTTTATATTATTGTTTTATCATTATAACAATTTTTTGAATTGATCACAGACTTCCTTCTCTCTCACCAAGTGTTTGTTGATTTTAGTCACGGATTCACTATATTATTTATAATAAGGAGACCCTCACGATTGTTTTACCACTCACATTTATGGTCATTATCGTATTTTGAGTGTTTACTTTTATAAGCGCAACTTATTTGTTTTTATGTTTATTATACACCATATGGGTATTTGATGTTTTTTTGTTGCAGCTGTTGTGTAGATATATTTTGCTTTTGAGCGCAGATTTACTCCTTACATTTTATAATGTAATAGATACATTATTAAGTGTTCAATTTTCAAAGAAGGTCAAAATAAGTCCTTACAGTACTGTGTGCATGGAGTTACTATGGTAAAATTTCATCAGCTACAGCACAACCAAACCCAAGCACACAGCTCACAACCTCAACCACCAATCTCACGTTAGCCTTCCTCCAAGCCTGCAGGGGGCGATCGCCTTCAGCCAGCCGTATTGTTGTTGTACGGCGAAGCCCTTGTCTTTTAAACGTAGAAGGTGTAGATCACGTGAGGCGCTCGGGTCGCCCTGCGGTTGGCTGGCCGAAGTTCCTGTTTGTTTGGGTGGCGATTGTCCGGTGTGGCCCGTTCACGTGCAGAGACAGCGACGTGGGGTGAGTGGGAGGAGTGTCAGCCCCCTGGAGGTAAATATAAGGAGAGGGGGAGAAGGGCTGTGAGATCGGTCGGGGTAGGTTGTGTGGACGGGGAGGATTATGGGACTTGTAGTTGTGTACAGGGGGATTGTGTCCTAGTGCTGAGCCCCTACCATGTGATCACCATGACCTGTCCACAGTCAGCTCTCTGGACTTCATTTCCTCCTGTAGTCAGGACAAGACTTGTATACATGGAAATATTTGCGGAATGATATCAGGGGACAGTTTCCAAGCAGCCAGTCTGTAAGAGGAAGTTCTACACAGAGAAAAAATGTGTATTCATTAACGTCAGTAAATCTCTGATACCATTGTAACAAATAGAATAAAGAATGACTGACATATATATATATATATATATATATATATATATATATATATATATATATATGTTTGTATTTGTGTCACATGCGTAATACTGAGTCAGACATGAGAACATAATTGTGAGTGTTCATTCAGGAAGGGGCGTTTGATGTCGTCACCCTCCAGTCCTTTCCTCTGTACAGCCAGTACAATAAAGACACAAGAAATTGCAATTATGTGCTATCAGCTTAAAGTGTAAAGCTACAGCTTTTTTAAATAAAAAAACAAAACAAACCTGTTATACTTACCTGCTCTGTGTAATGGTTTTGCACAGAGCAGCCCCGATCCTTCCTTCTCCTTGGGTCCCATGCCGGTGCTCCTGGCCCTTCTTGTTCAGGCAGCAGGGCTCGCTTGTCGGGTGGAAACATTTTGGAGGGAAATAAACGGTGTGGGCCCCCTAAAGCCATACCAGACCTCCGGAATCCATAGCGGGGCAGAAACATTCGGGTGGCAGCCCTGGCGCCCCCTATAGGTAATCAGTTTAGCATTACGAAGGAGGTCTGGTGCTAGAACGGAATGCACAGCAAAATGTAATGTGTATTGCAATCAACGTTTTCAGGCATAGGCGTTCCGATGCACATACAAGCGTAGGCAAATTATATGGGGGTGAGAGGCCTCAATTTCTGGGGGGGCGCGGGGTCTAGTCAACTCCTAGAGTAACGTGTCAACTAAGGGAAACCGGCAGTGGAGCCTTCAGGCTTCACAGACGGTTTCCTACTGTGCATGTGCGAGTCACGCAGCACTTTCTGAATGGCCCCATCGTCTTCTGGGACACACAGGTCCCAGAAGGCAGCGGGGGAGAAGGAGCGCTTGCCGCAGAAGAGGACATGAAGTACTGCGCTGCGGCTGGGCTAGGACGGAAGTACACTATGTACTTCTGAAAAGGTAAAAAAATAGATATCCAAAAACGAGGGGTGGTCTTTAGTTTGAGACCACCTTTTAAAAGTGAGTGAAACTCTGCTTTAATGCACAGAATGCATTATGATAAAAAAACCTTCTGCCTTTACAACTCCTTTAAGAGTGTCTGTTTCCCACTCTATCCACCACAACAAAGAAAAAGTTTGCCCACAATCTGTAGAAAATTATTGCTCTACAGAAAACCTGGACCTGGGGGAATGCCTTTTAACCCCATTGACAGCTAGCAGTCGTGCTGATGGCTATCAGATTATGTTGTCACTGATGGCTCCTGTCCTCACGAACAAGAATCAGGAACCAAAAGCAGGGGTCTCAAACTGGCGGCCCTCCAGCTGTAGCAAAACTACAAATCCCATCATGCTTCTGCCTGTGGGAGTCATGCTTGTAAGGCTGCTTTCACACTGGAGCGGTGGGGGCGCTGGCGGTAAAGCGGCGCTATATTTAGCGCCGCTTTACCGGCGTTTTAGCGGCGCATTGCGGCCGCTCGCGGGGTGTTTTTACCCCCCGCGAGCGGCCGAAAAAGGGTCAATACCGCCCGCAAACCGCCGCTGCAGCGGCGTTTTGCGGGCGGGTTCGGCGCGCTCCCCCATTGTTTTCAATGGGACCGGGCGCTATAGGAGCGGTAAATATACCGCTCCTATAGCGAGCCAAAGATGCGGCTTGCAGGACATTTTTGAGCGTCCTGCAAGCGCACCGCTTCAGTGTGAAAGCCCTCGGGCTTTCACACTGAAGGAACAGCAACAGCTGTTTCGGGTCGGTTTGCAGGCGCTATTCTTAGCGCAATAACGCCTGCAAACCGCCCCAGTGTGAAAGCAGCCTTACTGTCAGCCTTGCAATGCCTAATGGGACTTTTTAGTTTTGCAACAACTAGAGGGCCGCCAGTTTGAGACACCTGAATTACAGTGATTTCTGTTCATGTGATTGGCTATGACATAGTAATCCCATCCAGACTGGATGGTAATTCACAAAATATGAGCCTTCAGTCTGCAGATATCAGTGCACTTTTATTTAATGCCATAATTGGCAGATACAATTTCAGTATGAAAAATGTTAAGAGCGGTATGGTCTTTAAAAAAAAAAAAACATTTATACTCACCTTGGTGGATGCAGCGTCAATCCAAAGTTGCATTTGTCCCATACCGAGTCTGCACTTGAGAACTGAGCGATCAAAGACTGCTGATCGCTTAGTTCCCAGCATTCTGTGAGCAGAGAACATCTCTGCCCCCCCCCCCATGCTCACTGAAGCACTGGGATGTGGAGGGGGTGGGAGGGGCTGGCTCAAGCTCTCAGCAGATTGCTGAGAGGCTGAGCCAGCTGTCGATCCAGGCTTTTGGGCGAATCCCAACCATATGATCAGAATCTTTTCAGAGCTTGGACAGGCTGTGACGTCACGCTTCACTCGGCTTTGAGCTTAAATGGATCACAGGAGTGTAGAACGTACGGCACTCCTGTGATCTATAATAAAACCATGTACCAGAAAAAAGCCTTAAATGTCTTTGAAAAAAAGTCTAAATTATTTAGGTAGTCAAATTAGTTATAGTGCTTTAGTCAATTTAAGTGATGCATTCTGATGCTTCTAAATTTGCTCTGCATGTTTAGACATCCATAACCTCTGCATGGGACAGGGTTAAAGTGGTTGTAAACCCTTACAAACCACTTTGGCCTACAGGTAAGCCTAGATTAAGGCTTACCTGTAGGTCCAATAAATATCTCCGAAACCTACATGGTTTAGGAGATATTTAGAAAAGAAAAGGCACCGCTATCTACGGCACATGCGCCGTAGACAGCGGTGTGCAGGCGCACTGAGCATGCCGAGATCACGGCGATATGCCGCTCTCGTGTGCATGCGCGGGAGTGACGTCATCGCCGCTCCAGCGAATGACAGCGCTGGAGCGGCGAGACCCGGAAGTCACTCCGGGTTTGATGGCGGCGACAGAGGTCCTGGACGAGGGTCGCTTCGGGGGCTTCGTTCTCAGGTAAGTTATTCATAATGAGCTAGTATGCTATGCATACTAGCTCATAATGCCTTTGCCTTGCAGGTTCAGTTTTTTTTTATTTATTTTTTTTTTAAATAGGCTTTACTTCCTCTTTAAGCCATATGCTTTACCGGCAAGTTGAAAAAAGTCAGGGCACAATCATGGCTGACGGGGTTAAAAAAAACTTACAAGACTAGATGTACAGAATAAAAAGCTTTTGGCAAGTAAGACGGGTCAGACAATAGTATTTCATTTGTAAATTTTGCTGTATGCCTGGACTTCTACTTCTACATGCACAGAAAACTGTCCAGGTATTTCTATGAGAATTATGGCTTTTATCAAATTATAGTTAAAAACTTTTACATATTGTTAGATATGGTACAATAAGCATCTGTCTGACATAACCGTTAGCCAGCTGTTTGGACAAAGGTATTTTGTTGTTGGTAATGTGTTCTGTTGGTAATGTTCACAGGAGACCTTGACTGCAAACTGTTGCTCACTGATAAGAGAGTTGATGTTGGTGTGCAAGCTGAGAATTTGAAGGAGAGCTGCATTTCGTCTGTGCGGTAAGGAATTTTCATAACATTTAACTGCAGATTTTTATTTATTTTTTTCCATAAATAACTTCCTGTGCTAATTTTTTTTAATTAGGTGAAGGTAAAAGTTTGGCATTTTTTTGGTCAGTTGATAGTACTATCTGATTGTCCAGTTTTGATTCAAGGTATTGAGAATTCTTAGATATTAGTACAAAGGAATTGCTTGAGCTTACCAGCCATCTCCAAAATGCATGCTGATTTCCTGAACAGATTTATGTGTGTACTAAAGGCCTTGGCAATAGACCTAAAGGGGTATTGGCCAGTGAGACATTGGGGTTGATTTACTAAAACTGGAGAGTGCAACTTCTGGTGCAGCTATGCATGGTAGCCAATCCGCTTCTAACTTCAGCTTGTTAATTAAACTTTGACAAAAAAAAAAAAAAAAAAAAACTGGAAGCCGATTGGTTTCTATGCAGAACTGCACCAGATTTTGCACTCTCCAGTTTTAGTAATTCAACCCCATTGTACACGGATAGCTTGTGAAAACTTGTGACAAGTGGAATTAAACCCTCCTATCATTTACAACCAAGAAAGCTGCCATCTTCGCCTCGGTTTGATTTTGCTTTAGCCATGGTGCTGCACGTTATCAGTTATGACACCAGCCATTTGGTTTTACAGTTCAGTTGAGCGCACATGCAGCTGTGACAGTTATCATTCACAGCATGCCTTGAATGATAACTGTTTTGGGAAACCGTTAATTCAATGGGTTTAGTTCTGCTCTAAGTTGACTGCCTCTACATTATTCAGCTCTGGTGCAAAAAGTTTACATTGTTCAAATATATCCAAAAAGTTTAAATATGTACACATTATACCTCTGAACCTGCTTCTGTTTTTTTTTTCTCTTTTGACTATTACATATGCAACTTGTGTTTAAAGAAGAACTCTAGGAATTATGTTACTATTTACAATTGATAGTCTTAATGAGCGCTGGGAGTGAAGCGATCTCTGGAGAGATGTGGCTGTTGTGTGCTTGCCTGTCCCTCCCCTCCGCTGTCCATTCACATAAGCCTTTGTATTTTGTGAATGGGTTTACATAATGCAAAGTGTTCCATGATTGGGTAGGAGGAGGATAGGGGCATGCAGAGCTTCAAAGCACCTTGTTGCAGCTTCTACATCATATAGTGAAGGCTGTACTGTACTGCATCCATGTACTCCCAGCGCTCAGTAAAACCATCACATGTATATTAGAGATAAATCCAGGAGGTGGCATACACCTCATTGGATTCAAAGTAGTTGTAAAGTCAGCAATGTATCACATTATCTATTCTAACATTTATTTCTAAGATTAGCAGTGTGTTTATTTTTTTACAATAAAATATGTCAATCCTATAATGTGGTCTGGTTTGCTGTTCCCGAGCACAGGGACTCACCTGGGAGGGGCTGCTATTCCTCTGCTGACGTATGTAACACGGCAGCTTTAACAAAGAGGAGGGGAGGAGCAGCTGCAGGGGAATCAACTTTCAATCAAGGCAGGAGGGGTGGGGAGGGGTGCAGCTTAACACAGACTACAGAACATAAAGGAGGAAAATACAGACACACTGTACTCTTTCACAGCATGTCTGTACACAGAGAAGGAATGCAAAAGACGTAAACTGACCCTGCTGTCATTGATCGGCAGCCATGCTTACCGTGGTCAGTTTACGCCCAGGGGCAGAGGCAGAATCAACCAGGTAATATACTACACAGAAAGGATTAAATAATATTGCAGCCTTACAGCGCTATTGATGTTGCTTAAAAAGATCAGTAAGAGTAACAGCAATTTTTTTTTTTTTTTTTTAGGGTTTACAAACACTTTAACCTATTGTAAACCAACACTTTTTAACCACCTCCCACCTGGCCACTGCACATACGCTGCACTGCGGCTCAATCCTGTGATCATTATGATGTGCAGAGATCGGGATATGGGCGCTGTGATTGGCCCTCTCAATCATGTGATGGTGTCCAATCACAGCTGTCACAATTTAAACAGACGTGTGTCTCTGACAGTTCTCCCCACCAAGCTCAGTGGGGGGGGGGGGGGGGAGTAATCTGCAGCTCTGTGAGGATGATTTTATACAGAGAGCTGTCACAGACCCCCCCCCCCCCCAAGCAGTACACCAAGCACCACTGATACCCCTGTCCTCATACACCTGTCAGTGTCCCCATAAAACATCTGTCACAGTGCACAAAACATCTGTCTGCCCCCCCATCCCCGCCAACACCAAATAAACCCTGATTTGGATTATTTTTACCAAAGAAATGTAGCAACATCATTTTTGGTCAAAATTTCTGAAGAGAAATTACTTATTTGCAAAATGTTATCACAGAAACTAAGAAAAATGCATTTTCTCTTTTTTTTCTTTTTTTTTTTTTTTACATTTTCGGTCTTTCTTTTAATTTTGTAGCGTAAAAAAATAAAAACCCCAGCAGTGTTTAAATACCACCAAAAGAAAGCTCTATTTATGTGAAAACTAATTTTAAAAATGTAATCTGGGTCCAGTGTTGCATGACCGCGCAATTAAAATTTTAATTGTCATTTAAAGTGCGACGGCGCTGAAAGCTGACAATTGGTCTGGGAAAGAAGGGGGTTAAAGTGCCCAGTATTGAAGTGGTTAAATAAGGTAATTCTGCACTTTTGTTGTAAATAAACAAAACAATTCCCTCTGGGTGATCAGTGTACATGGCACATATTTTAACAAACTTTTTTGCAGATTCCTACCTGTTTCTGCTCTGAAGAAAAAGCTGTTTGTTCCACTTGTGTTTTTTGGATATGGATTTTGAATGAGAGTGACTAATTTAATTTTAATTAGCTGGTACACTTTCATGGTTCTTATGAGAATAGTTGCTGTGGCTGCATCCCTTACCTTTGGACGTTAATAACATTTAGGGAGCTATATATATAAAGAATGTACCACATCCATAAGAAATTGCTAAAAAAGGGAACGTTGGAGCGGACTTTATAGGTACCAGAAAAGAAATGCAAAATATTATTAAAAAAAACATTTATTAAACATAGATTTAAAAAATTGACAATATAACATTAAAAACAAATGGTATTGGCTTCCAATAGAATAAGCCACACATAGTATGTGTATTGGTCCCTGTTACTGCTTGAATATGGCAGGACGTTTCGCTTTCACTTCCTCAGGACCCATGTGCCTGACAACAAACAAAGGGATTCTAGAACAGCAAAGCTCTCATACGTATGACATGCCCCACGCCATTCAATGGTGCCTGGATCGTGCCAAGGATCACAAGGATACCCAGAGGGATCAATCAGAAATTTGGCTATGGAGATGTAAAGTTTCAATATCAAGCCTAGCGGGGGTCAATATAGCAGACTGGTGGACTCTAGATGGAAGAACTGTGGGCTCAAAAAGAGTGATGAGGCCTCAGATCATATGCTGGAAAATTATCTCCATAGGACACAATAGGTGACCATCCAAGGTGTACTGGTCAAAATATTACAGGGCCCTGTGCTGATAAGGCAAAGACAAAAATAGCCTATTACTCCAGATAAAGAACCTGTCACGAGGAGTCCAGCAGAGTTCCACCGCTAGAGTTCTTTGCCTATTCTAACTACCTTGTAAAGGAAAGATGTCTATACTTGTAAAAACTGGGAGAACAAAATATCTGCGCTGAACTATAAAGAGTGAAATAGCAGCCAGCACAGTCTGTAGATTAGCAAACTAATAAATGTAAAGTCCAAAGTGTAGCGCTGTAAAGAATGATTCGAAGTGAATAATGGTCAAAAATATGTGAAAGTCTGTCAATCAAATGAATAACAACATAATTGATGATATAAAGAAATAAGGAAAAAAAGGGATCTTCCACCGGGATTCAGTGTGGGAAACCAAAAAAAACACTCCACAACTATGTGATCTCGATCTGCTTACCAGAACGATGTGATATATGAGCGATGTTATCAAATAATGCCAGAGGTTGATGGTAAAACTTGATAGAAGCAGTAGAAACAAAACTAAATCCGGTTTTCATCAATGGGTGGTTGGTGACAGGATTCACAGAGGTAGACCAGAGTATTGTGCTAAAAAGTCTTCTTCCCCTGTCAGGCTGCACTGCACGCCCTTTCTCTACCTCACTCCCCCCCTCTCTCGAAGATGTCTATACTTAACTATTCTGAGAGTGCTGCAGTCCAGTCACATGATCTCTCCAGTGACTGGCTTTAGTGAAGAGGAGAGATCACCAACAATGGCTGCAGAGCCTGGACAATGACGCCACCCATAGGCTTACTGGAGCGTACTCGGAGTATCTAAGCATAGCCATCTTTTCTTTTCAGGGTAGTTAGAATTGTTGTAGAATGGGGATGGGAACAGGTTCAGGTATTGTTGGTATTTGACTGGAATTCTACTTTAATAACATTAAAGGTGAAGTATGGCCAGAGCTCTATTGCCATAATTCACCTGTGCGTCACAGGAATGCACTTGGTTCTACATTCCTGTGACCCACACGAGAATTCTGGCTGCATCGGATCGATGCTTTATCCACCAAGGTGAGTATGAATGTTTATTATTTTGAAATCCCGCACTTCTCTTTAAATTACAATATGACTTGTGTAGCAATTGTCTATGCTCTATTAAGTTTTTTTTTTTTTTTTTTTCATTTACTCAATTTTTTTCCCAACAATCATTGCTTGTGACCGCACAGCATATGTAAAAAACAAAAAAAAAAGATCCCCTTTACATCATAACAAATCCCAAAAGGGGTCAAACTCTCAAATCTTCTTTCCAGTAAATGATTTCAAAACATGCATATATTTATATTAAAAAAGTGAATTATTTTCATATTATTTTCAGCTATCAATAAATGTTCACAATGAAAATTAAATAAGGCATAATATGACTGGACCCTTTTAGTTTTGGAGATGCCTAGAAAAAGAAGGAGTTTGTCCCTAAGTCCTCAAAAGAAGACATCAAATTCCAACATCCCTGTGTCCCTTTCATCTTCTGCTACATTGCCCCTTCCACCAGCAATGAGCGGTAACAAGAAAGAGATGTTCAGAAGTATGTGTGAGATGTTCCCCAATCTGGAACCTTCCTTGATAGAAATGGTGCTCTCTGAATATACTGAAGGTAAGTTTTTTTTATATCATGTATACATATTGTGATATTCTGTGGAATTTAATTAAAGTAGAAGTGCAGCCTAAAACTAACTAACTCTAAATGTACTGTAGCCACATTCTAAGACTAATCTTTCTAACCCTGTAAAGCAAAAATTGCTCTGGTCTCCAGCAGGAGATGCTGTGTGAAAGAGACAGCCGGCTATGAAATGCCTAGGAAGTGACGTCACCCATAAACTTACTATGGGGCTCCCGTTGCCAGCTGCCTCTTCTGCACAAGCCTACACAGAGAAGCCGCCGCTGACAGCCGACAACGGCCATGAACTAGGAAGTGACGTCACCCATAAACTTACTATGGGGCTCCCGTTGCCAGCTGCCTCTTCTGCACAAGCCTACACAGAGAAGCCGCCGCTGACAGCTCAGCTTGGGACAGGACTGTATCGGCTGCAGAAAAGGTATGTATAGCAATTTTTGCTTTATAGGGTTAGATAGATTAGTCTTAGAATGTGCCTGCCAGTAGATTTAGAGTTTAGTTTTTGGCTGAACTTCTACTTTAAACACTTTTGCGATGCGTCACTGCGTCGCTTTAGCTGACAATTGCGCGGTCGTGCGACGCTGTACCCAAATAAAATTGATGTCCTTTTTGTCACACAATAGAGCTTTCTTTTGGTGGTGTTTGATCACCTCTGTGGTTTTTATTTTTTGTGCTATAAACAACAAAAAAATATTTTTTACTTTCTGCTATACTGTAATACATATCCAAAAAACAAAAAAAAAATAATAATAATTTCTTCATCAATTTAGGCCAATCTGTATTTAGCTACATATTTCTGGTAAAAAAAAATCCCAATAAGCATACAGGAGGTCCCTGACTTACGAACGCCCGACCTACGAACATCTCCTACTTACGAACCGGGCGCTGCGGGGACCCTCTGCCATTTTTCGCGGACATCGGCCGTTTCTGCGCATGCGCGGCCAGACGGAGCCTCGGAAAACATCGGAAATGTCCGTAATTTTCCGCGCATGCGCAGAACGGCATTCGACGGAACATCGGAAATGTCCATAATTGTCGTTCTGCGCATGCGCGGCCGACTTACGAGCATTTCCGAATTACAAACAGGAGGACAGTCCCTAACAGGTTCGTAACCCGGGGACCCCCTGTATATTGATTGGTTTGCACAAAAGTTATAGTGTCTACAAACTACGGGATAGATTTAGGGACTTTTTTTAATTTTAACTGGTAATGGTGGCGATCTGTGATTTTTAGCAGGACTGCGACATTGCGGTGGACAAATCCTGACACTAAGTGACACTTTTTGGGGACCAGTGACCTCAATATAGTGATCGGTGCTCAAAAAAAAATGCACTGATCCCTGTATAAATGTCACTGACAGAGAAGGGGTTAACACTAAGGGGCGATCAATGGGTTAAATGTGTTCCCTGGGAGGTGTTTCTAACTGTGGGGGTGGATTCAGTGGAGGAAAAGAGAGATCGTTAATCAGCTTAGCTGAAACACGATCTCTCACTTTTCCTCCCTGACTGATCAGCGTGTGCTTTGTTTACATCAGCACACTGCTGCTCCGTCTCTTCTGTGAATGATTGGCGGGTCACAAGGGGCCATAGCGGCCGCCGGACCGACTGATTGGCTCCCGCTGTGTCCAGTCGCATCGGGAGCGGCGGTCACGCGCCTGCCCCCTGAACCGTATGCACGAAATCTCGTACAGGTACGTGATTTTGCACTCCCGGGGCCAACCTGCCGCAGTAAATGTACGTGGGGTGGTACGGAAGCTGTTAAAATCAAAGTTCAACAGAAAAGTAGTAGCCCAGGCAGGGGTTTCCACCATTAAACCAGGAAATGGTGAAAAAAAAATACCAAACCACCTGGCTTCCTTTCTTCAGCAGCATTTGACTGGTTCCTTAGATTGTCTCACCTCTGTTCCTGTGCCCCTGCCAGCTCCCCCAGCGGATAATCCGCCGGCCAAAAGTCCGCGGGACTTATGAACGGACTTGCCCACACACGTACCCTCCTGAGCCGTACCAGGCCGCGTGCCCTCAACATGGGGGGTGCCCTGGGGAACAGGGGGGCCGTGCGGCCCCCCCACCCCAAAGCACCTTGTCCCCATGTTGATGAGGACAAGGGCCTCTTCCCGACAACCCTGGCCGTTGGTTGTCGGGGTCTGCGGGCGGGGGCTTATCGGAATCTGGGAGCCCCCTTTAATAAGGGGGCCCCCAGATACCGGCCCCCCACCCTATGTGAATGAGTATGGGGTACGATGTACCCCTACCCATTCACCTAAGGTGTAAAATGTAAAGTACAACAAACACACACACTTTTGAAAAAATATTTTATTGCACTGCTCCGGGGGTCTTCTTCCGTCTTGGGGGTCTTCTCGCCGGACTCCTCCGCTCTCTTCTGCTCTGTTACCTAGCTCTTTCACGAGGGGTGGAGTCCGGCTACCTTCTTCGTCGTCGCCGCCGTCGTCTGGGGGTCTCGATCCGCCTTCGGGGGTCTTCCGGGGGTCTCTTCTGTTCTTGCGGCGGTCGTCGTCTTCCGCGCCGCCGGCGCCTTCTCCTTCTTCTTGTCCTTCTTCTTGTCCTTCTTCTTGTCCTTCTTGTTCTTCTTCTTCCGATGTTGACCCGACGCTCTCTCTGCCCGGAATGCCTGTGCCGCTCTGCGCTCGGACTTATATAGGGACATGGGGGACAGGGTCACATGCACATGTCACATGGTGACCCCGCCCCCTTGTGTTGTCACAGTCCCGGAGGATGCTGGGACTGTGACATCGCAAGGGGGCGGGGTCACCATGTGACATGAACATGTGACCCTGTCCCCCATGTCCCTATATAAGTCCGAGCGCAGAGCGGCACAGGCATTCCGGGCAGAGAGAGCGTCGGGTCAACATCGGAAGAAGAACAAGAAGGACAAGAAGAAGGACAAGAAGAAGGAGAAGGCGCCGGCGCCGGCGGCGCGGAAGACGACGACCGCCGCAAGAACAGAAGAGACCCCCGGAAGACCCCGAAGGCGGATCGAGACCCCCAGACGACGGCGGCGGCGACGAAGAAGGTAGCCGGACTCCTCCCCTCGTGAAAGAGCTAGGTAAAAGAGCAGAAGAGAGCGGAGGAGTCCGGCGAGAAGACCCCCAAGACGGAAGAAGACCCCCGAAGGCGGATCGAGACCCCCAGACGGCGGCAACGACGAAGAAGGTAGCCGGACTTCCCCCGCTCGGTAAAAGAGCTTGGTAAATGGCGGGGGAGTCCGGCGAGAAGACCCCCAAGACGGAAGAAGACCCCCGGAGCAGTGCAATAAACTATTTTTTCAAAAGTGTGGGTGTTTTTTTTTACTTTACATTTTACACCTTAGGTGAATGGGTAGGGGTACATCGTACCCGATACTCATTCACATAGGGTGGGGGGCCGGGATCTGGGGGCCCCCTTATTAAAGGGGGTTCCCAGATTCCGATAAGCCCCCGCCCGCAGACCCCGACAACCAACGGCCAGGGTTGTCGGGAAGAGGCCCTTGTCCTCATCAACATGGGGACAAGGTGCTTTGGGGTGGGGGGGCCGCACGGCCCCCCTTTCCCCAGGGCACCCCCCATGTTGAGGGCACGCGGCCTGGTACGGCTCAGGAGGGGGGGGGGGCGCTCGTTCGTCCCCACCCCTTTCCTGGCCTGCCAGGCTGCGTGCTCGGATGAGGGTCTGACTTGGATTTGGGGGGAACCCCCACGCCGTTTTTTCGGCGTGGGGAGTCCCTTTAAATCCATGCCAGGTCACGGAGCTAGCGCGGCGGCAGTAACTGCCTACGCTAGCTACGTAACCTGAAGTCACGTGCTAAATGAACGGACTTGCCGATGAGCGGCAAGTCCCTTCATTTCAAAAGTCCCGCGGACTTGCCCACTAACGGCGGGATTGTCCGCTGGACTTCCAAGTCCAGCGGATAATTTGAAAACAAAACTTCAAACTTTAGTCCGCCGTACTTTGGCGCCAAAAAGTCCGCCGGCGCCCACACACGAGGGGATTATCCGCTGGACTTCAGTCCAGAGCATAATCCCGCGGGATTGTCCCTTCGTGTGTACGCGGCATTAGTGGCAGCACTCTGTTGCACAGGCCCACACCATAACCTCTCGATAGGTGATCTCCTGACACCCTGAGCGCTCTGTCCCCTGAGACCTCTAGATCCCCTCTTTTCTCGGGACCTGCCTAGTCGCTTTGACTCTGTCCTCCAGACTTGCTTGGCCTTCTCGACACTCTCATCCCTCTGGACAAGGAACCTCCAGTCTCCAACTCGAAGTACCGTCTCCTGAGTAGAACACATCTGTCTCCTAACAGGAGCCCTGAACTATGCCCAAAGCTGTCTTTATAATGGGTGTGCACACCCACACACTCAGCCTGCTGGTCTTCTGCAACATTGAGTTTTGAGACAACTTCTCTCGCAAAGCTTTTCGAAGTCTCCAAACTCCATAACTCAGTGTGGAAATACCAAAACCTGGAGAAAAAAATTTTTTTTTTCCCACTCTAAATCAATATTTCACAGCCCCACACTCTGCATTTGTGCAAACCGTGTCCCTTTTTCATAAGTTTACATAGTGGCAGGGCCTTGCACTGTCACAATGTGTCCTTTATATTATATATTATAGTCGGAACACAAAATGTAGTGCTACTTGTTTGTGCAAAGAAAAAACAAGACTCTATGCTGTTAAGATATTCCAGCAGGGAGACATTGTGCTGTTGGAATCACTGAGAGTCATAAAAAGCCAGGGAGTAATTCAGCTTACCAGCTTGCACATGTACCCTAATATTGCTTCCTTTCTTGTTTATTGAGGGACACGGGGAGTCTTATGCTGGCCATACACTATCCTAAAAATCGTCCGAAATTCGGTCATTTAGAATAGAATAGAGTCGGTTCATTTTACGGCTAGTTAATTGGCACAAATCGGTAATCGGTTGGGAAGTTTTTGAGCCGAAAAAACGAAGGACAAGTTTGGAAATGTTCTGCCGAACGAATGATAAATTGAAAGGTTAATGTGTTTCCCATCCAAACTGTTTGCACTAGGTATATGTGAAAAAACGAATAAAAAAGGTATTCATTGAGCGATTTATCGGTCAATACATGATGGCACAATTGTTTGCTCTCGTGGCCAAATGTTCGTTTTTCAAAAATGGGTTCAAACGATTTTTCATATAGTGTATGGCCAGCATTAAACCTTCAAATTATAATGCCACCTGCAGGAGGATTGGACACTGGCAAACAAGTAAACTGTAGACCAGCCCACCTACTACCAGTATGGCTCAGCTTTTTGCTTCTGTCCTTGGAGGACACAAGCAAAAAAAATTGCTGCTGGACCTTTTTTATTGTAGCTATAGGGCACGATCATCGGTTTCCCTTCTTACGTTTTTTTTTGCCGCGGAAGGGGTTACCGCTGTGGGACTGATTGCTGATGTGTTATGTGCTGGTTCAAGTGTCACTTTGTGCTCTTTTTGCTCTTTTTCTCCACAAAGCATTGATCAGATATCTCCCTGCTGCTGTTCCTGCCTGCAAGGGCCATGTGGAACTCCGGTCTTGATTCATTCTTGCTGCCTGCCCACAGTGACTTTGCTCACCTCTATCCATCCGACCTTCACCTATGGCTACCAGCTCTCTGGTTTGCGTGGAATCTTGAGCCTATACATTGCTTTACCACCACACTGTTGCAAAATGTCCAATTCTGGACACTGGGGGTGCATTGCTGTTGTGAGTGCCCCCATTCATTTTCACTAATAGTTCTGGTGTTGCTTGCAGCATGTCCTCTGATAGTGCTAAGCCTGGATTCATGTTACCGTCTGCTTTTGGACTCTTATTTTGTCTTCTGGAGTCCTCTTTAGCTCCATCAGGAGTGGCTTTGTCCATACTACATTGTTTGATAACTATATGACCACTTGTTGAGGGAACAGTTAGCACAGGTTCTGTCGACAACATAATGTTGGCTGTCCAGACATTACTGCGATTGGAATGTATCCTAAACCTTCACAAATAGGCAACAGTCTTTGTGTCTAGTTATGGATACAGATCAGGCCAGACTGTTGCAATGCAATATTCTGTGTTCATGGAATGATGGAAGTCGATCTGGTCTCCAGGCAGACTAGTTATTTTGTTGCCAAGGGCCAGATTGTGCCTGGATTGGTGGCTATTAAATATGGCTCTGGAGATGGCAAATTCTGCCTTTCTCATCTTTTGAAGGACCCTCACAATGGATGCTAGCCTGTCAGGCTGGAGAAGAGTTTTGGGCACTCTGTCGGTGCATCAGAGGATGTAAAAAAGGGGGAAAATACAGCGCTAAACCCAAAATATAAAACAATCAGATACAAGCAGCTAACACACACACAAACAAACAAACAAAGTTCAAAAAAAATGTGGAAAACACAGTGTAGCGCTCTAAATTGTGCTCATAAAAATAAGAAGACAAAGTGAGGTGACAAAATTAAGATGCACCCAAATGCAATAATATTGTTTATCATTGGTGATGAAAACAATAAATCAGCAACAGTGAAATAATGTGAAAATGTAAAATGAGTGTAAACACTAAATGATACAAGTAAAACACATGGGGTATGGGACATAGTCCATATATTGGGTGTATGGAGAATGGAACAGTTCTAAACCCTGTATCTGGCTTGAAGTAGTTGATATACGGTCCCTGGTGGGCCAATTCACCCGTGGACACTTCAAAGTGATGGGATAGAAGAGGTAAGGGTACTCTTACCAGCTGTGGTGGACCCACCTACCTTACGGCAGGGGGTCAAACGAGTTTAGAATCCTTCTGGAGATGTCGCGTTGAATGCGATGAACGATTGGCGATCCCAAATCGCAAAACTAAAAGGAACCGACAGCCGACAACCAAATAAGTCCACGAGAAGATGGTAAATGGATGGTCGACAGTTTCAAGTTGTAAAAGGTGCTCCATATGGTGCAGATCAACCAAACTTGGTTTATTGGGCATAAAAAAATCTTACAGTGGTAAGCAAGATCTTGTGTATAAAAGTGATCACAAAAGACAATAAAATTAATAAAAGCAATGTGGAGGGCAAAAATGAGCCTTGGGCTTGCTCATTTTTGCCCTCCACATTGCTATTTATAAATTTTTTATTGTCTTTTTTTCGTGGACGGGTCCTGGACTTATTTGGCTGTCGGTTCCTTTTGGTTCTGCGATTTGGGATCGCCAATCGTTCAATGCAACATCTCCAGAAGGATTATAAGCTCATTTGACCCACTGCCGTAAGGTAGGTGGGTCCACCACAGCTGGTAAGAGTACCCTACCTCTTCTATCCCATCACTTTTGAAGTGTCCATGGGTGAATTGGCCCACCAGGGACAGTATATCATTTATTTCATCCAGATACGGGGTTTAGAACTGTTCCATTCTCCATACACCCAATATATGGACTATGTCCCATACCCCATGTGTTTCACTTGTATCATTTAGTGTTTACACTCGTTTTACATTTTCACAATTTTTCACTGTTGCTGATTTATTGTTTTCATCACCAATGTTCGTTACCAATGATAGATTAACAATATTATTGCATTTGGGTGCATCGGAGGAGCCTCGCTTCCTGATTAACATCCAGGAACTTTGGGTAAATGGCCCAATCCTGGACAGTTCTACTGGTGGGTTTTTCGATATCTGGATTTATCTGGATTTAGTCTGACAATGGCAGTGGTATACATATGGAGGAACCAAAAGTGTCTCTGAGTGGCAAGAGGGATAGATCAGATTCTATTCTGGGCGGAACGGCCCTTTCAATCTTGTATATTTCAGAGTAGACACTGGGCTTTTCGGCATCAGGCAACCGTTTCTGAGATTTGCAAGGCTGACACCTGGTCTTCTGTTCACACGTTCTCCAAGTTCAGTCTTTCTGTAGTTGGCAATATAGCATGAAGGTTAACGACTTCCTGTTTCCCTGAAAGGATTCCAAGAAATGTATTTTAAATTATAGAGTACATTAGCTAGTTGGGCACAGCCATATTTCTATCTGTCACTTTCTGCCTGGGAGGAAGTCAGTCATCAACACAGACAGAAACAAAATGCTTTTTTATGTAAGCTAGGGGAAGGCTAGAAACCTCGTTGACTTTTATAGCTGTCTGTGTTCCTTTTGCAGATTTTTTTTTATTTATTCACTTTGCTATCTGCAACGCTTTTAGCAGAGACAAAGTAAGTGAGGGTAAATGCCTCCTAGTGGAGCCTCTTATAGAAGCGGTTTATATACTTCTAAATTGGAACTTGCATTGTAACCTGTTGCTTTGCCCTGGATATATAATTTAAAATGACGCTCAAACCACAAAACAATCCCTCACAACTTGTTCACATCACTATAAACACACAGATTATATCACAAGGTATATGAAAAAGTGTGACCTATATTAAAGCTGATCTCCAGCCAGGAGTAATAGAATCCTATTGGGAAGGTTTTTAGCTTACCCTTTTCTAAAGCACTAAACTGTAAGAAAGGAGCCAACTATGTTAAGCAAAAGAAAAGCATGAAAGTGGTTCTAAAGGTACGTTTTTTTTTTTGTTTTTGTTTTTTTTATCGTAATGCATTCTCTGCATTAAGGTAAAAAAAAGCTTTTACATGCAGTCCCCCTAAATGCTCACCTGAGCCCGCTCTGGGCCCAGCGCTTTGCAGCAGCTCCTCTCCTGGCTCTCGCAGGCTTGGCTGAGAGCAGCAGGAGCCATTGACGTGACGACGTTTTGGTGTTATCTTTGTGAAGCAAATAAAAGGCAATCGAAAGTTCTGGATGTGCAGCCATTTCTTTCTTCTTTCCAATTGACGCCTGCTGCTGTACCACAATTGGCACCTTTCAGGGGGGAGGGGGGTGCAGATACCTGTATAATCCAGGTATCGGCACCCGCTTCCGGGACTAGCCAGCCACCCCTAGCCGCAGATGCCTGCACCCCCCCCCCCCCCCCCCAGTTGTGTCCTGGGAAACACACAGTTCCCAGGACACAACGGGGACCAGTAAAGACGTGCAGCATGTGCACTAGGGAACCGGGCAGTGAAGCCGCAACGCTTCACTTCCTGATTCCCCGACAGAGGATGGTGGCGGGGGCAGCCGAGAGAGACGAGCGATTGCTCATCATCTTCTGCCGACATCGCTGGAACCTGGAACAGGTAAGTGTCCATTTATTAAAAGTCAGCAGCTGCAGTATTTGTAGCTGCTGACTTTTAATATTTTTTGTGCAGGTGGCCATCCTCTTTAAGGACCGGAAGGATTTGCCCCTTAATGACCAGGGCATTTGTTGAGATGCAGCACGGTCGCTTTAACTGACAATTGCGAGGTCCTGCGACGCTCTACCCAAACAAAATGTATGTCCTTTTTTTCCCCACAAATAGAGCTTTCTTTTGGTGGTACAGTTGTGCGCATAAGTTTACATACCCTGGCAGAATTTATGATTTCTTGGCCATTTTTCAGAGAATATGAATGATAACGCAAAAACATTTCTTTCACTCGTTTGGCTAAAGCCATTTATTATCAATCAACTGTGTTTACTCTTTTAAATCATAATGGCAACAGAAACTACCCAAATGACCCTGATAAAAAGTTTAAATACCCTGGTGATTTTGGCCTAAAAACATGCACACAAGTTGAAACAAAGGGGTTTGAATGGCTATTAAGGCTGGTTTCACACTGGGGCGGTGCGGGCGGTGACGGTAAAGCAGCGCTATATTTAGCGATGCTTTACCGTCGTTTTAGCCGTTGTATTCGGCCACTAGCGAAGTGGTTTTAACCCCCCGCTAGCGGCCGAAAAAGGGTTAAAACCCCCCGCAAAGCGCCGCTGCAAAGATGCTGCTAGCAGAACTTTTTTTTACCGTACTGCTAGCGCACCGCTCCAGTGTGAAAGCCCTCAGGGCTTTCACACTGGAGACACAGCAGCAGCTGTTTCAGGTCGGTTTGCAGGCGTTATTTTTAGCGCAATAGCGGCAGCAAAATGACCCAGTGTGAAAGGGGTCTAAAGGTAACCATCCTCACCTGTGATCTGTGTGCTTGTAAATAGTGTGTGTGTGTGTGTGTATAAAAGGTCAATGAGTTTCTGGACTCCTGACAGACCCTTGCATCTTTGAATCCAGTGCGTCACTGACGTTTCTGGATTCAGAGTCATGGGAAAAGCAAAAGAATTGTCAAAGGATCTACCTGAAAAAGTAGTTGAACTGTATAAAACAGGAAAGGGATATAAAAAGATTTCCAGGGAATTGAGAATGCCAATTAGCAGTGTTCAAACTCTAATCAAGAAGTGGCAAATGAGGGGTTCTGTTGAAACCAAACCACGGTCAGGTAGACCAACCAGAATGTCAGCCACAACTACCAGGAAAATTGTTTGGGATGCAAAGAAAAACCCACAAATAACTTCAGATGAAATACAGGACTCTCTGAAAACGTGTGGTGTGGCTGTTTCAAGATGCACAATAAGGAGACACTTGAAGAAAGATTGGCTGCATGGTCGCAAGACTGTCAGCCACAAGCATGACAGCCAGAGGCAGAGGCACGATGGGACTTGTAGTTTTGCAACAGCTGGAGGTCCACTAATTGCATATCCCTGCTCTATACCCACAAGCTCCTCACTTGGAGCTGCTGGGCATTCTCTTCATATTCTTAACTGCATTCTGTAGAGATCATCTATCATTTTTTTTTCTAGGACTCATGCATACTGTTATTCGCACATGTCTTTTCTGTTTCTGTTCTCTTCTCTATATATATCTATCTATCTATCTATATATATATCTCTATATATATGTATGTATAAATATGAAAAAAATAAATGACCACCTTTTTGCAAGCAAAATTTAGTTTTTTGGCATCTATAGAAATCATGGCTGGCTGCAAATTGAAATGGATTTTTCATTAAACCAATGGGCCAAGAAAAAGGTCTAAGTTGTCAACAGTTCTGAAGTAGTGACTTGCTAGTATACCATGGAAATCCAAGAGCCTCTTGAATTTTAGGCTCAGACTGTACACAGGGTCTCACGATTAAGCCACACTAACTGTTGATATTAATTCCTGCGCCTGTCATTGAATTGTCAAATGGCAGAACCTTAGCAGGCATAAGACTAACATAGGTACCTGTACTTTAGCACTGTTGTACTTTTTTAGATTCAGTCAGACTCTATCTATACTCCCCTCCTACAGCCTCAGCCTGATGCTGCAGCTGCCCCACAACAGCTCTAAGACCAGGAACTGTGTGAGTGATCACACAACGGCTGATCACTCAGCTCTGGTCCTCCATCGCTCACTAGAGTGCCAGGCTGGGGAGGGGGGTGAGCAGAGCTGGCTTGGGCTCCTAGCTGCTTGCTGACAAGTGGAGCCAGCTGTCAATCCGTCTGCAGAGTGGGTCCCAACAATAATTTGGCCCCCTGTATGACCTGAAATACCTGGCTGATCCTTCCTGGCTCGGCCCTCCCCTCTGTAAACTGACCACAGTTTATCATGGCTGCTGAGCCCTGACACCGTGGTCAGTTTATGTGCCTCTGTCAGCCGCAGCTCTCCTGTCCTCCTCCTCCTCCCTGCCTGTCAGCTGTCAGCTCTTACCAATCCCCCCCCCCCCCCCCTTCCCCCTGCTGAAGTACCTTTTTAAAAACCTCACCCCTCTGTTATAAAGCCTCCTATGCTGTAGGGTATGTTCTTTGTAACTCAAGGCTCCCCTCCTCCCCGGCGGACATCTCAGCTCTCTCCTCCTTTCCTCCCGACTGACGTCAGTTGGGGAATCTCGGCCCCTCCTGCTCTATCTGTCAGATTGGGAGAGGGAGCCTCGGAGTCACGTGGCTGCCGATCGGCGCTGTGAATTTGGGTAGAAATAGGCATATTTTTTTACAAAGAACATACACTGCAGCATAGGAGGCTTTATAACAGCGAAGACTGTGTGTAGTTTATAAAGTGGCTTAATAACCACTTAAAGGGTAGAACATTGTAATGTGCAAACTGATCGTGCTGTGATGTGCATATTTAACTTTTTATATTTCTTTTTGTTTTTATACTAGTTGGAGTAGTGATGGACTATCTCTTGGAGCTCTCAACAGTTGCTAAAATGGAGGCTAAGCTGGAGTCCACAGGTTTTGAAAATATTACATCGTATTTGGATGGTTTGCAGATGAATTCACATAGTCCAGAAAATGGGGACACTGACAAAGCTGAAAATTATCCAGATGACCGGTGCATAGATGAGACTGGTTGCCATGATCTGGATATGTTGTTAGATGAAGCACTGGATAGGTATGGCCTAACAGCGAGTTCAGAAGATATTTATAGCAAAGGGAAACCTGAGAGTTTAGTATCAGAAGCTTCAACCAGCGGTGTTATGTCACAGCAGGTTCAATCTACATCACCTGGGAATACCTCATTTCACGCAGAGTATGTGGAAAACATTGCTCAGACCCAGATAAGCCTGGATAGGGCAGAGGAGTTGCAATTGGGTGCCTCACCCCACAAATCTAATGCTGATACCAACTCTACTACATCATCAGTTAAACCCAAAATAACTGAACTGGAACAGACAGAAGCTGATTTTATGACTTCTCCAGGCGCAAATGACATTTTTTTACAAAATGATAAGATTAGAACTACTAATTCCCAAAGAAATTTTGTAAGCCGTAAAATGCCTGCTGTTCAGAAGTTTAGCCAAGAGAACAACCAATCAGTATTACCAGGGCAGTCTATTGCACCAAGTGTTACTAAGTCCCACTATAAATGGAATCCATTGGCATCAACATTCATTCCAGCAGCCAGTCAACAAGGCTCATTCATCACTCCAGTAGTTGCTAATCCTGTACAATGGCCACATGCTGCATGTGCAATACAACCTAGTGGAGTTCTTTCTTTCAATGCTCAGGTTCCCTCTGCATATGTCTGGAATCCATTTTCTTCAATACAGTGGACTGCTGAAAATACGAAGCCCATAAGTGTGCCTAAACCCAAACCACAGCTTATTGCTCAGACCTCTAAAAAAGTGATGCGTTTAGTAGGAAAAGTGCTAATACTGTTAAGAGGTGCACCAGGATCTGGGAAAACTACACTGGCAAGGTAAAGACAATCTTTCTATCTTACTAAGTACAGTAAAGTGAAATCTTTTGCCACTTGGCAACAACCTGAGTGGAAAATACTATTTTGATATTCTAGATGCAACCTAAAGTGAACTTGTTCTTTCTCCCGCTGGCAAAAAAAAGGTGTTTACTTCAATGCCAGATTAAAGAGGAGGTCCAGCCCCCCACGAAAAATTAAAAGTAAACGGCTATAAATACTGCAGCTGCTGACTTTTAATATATGGACACTTACCTGTTCAGGGAGCCCGCAATGTCTGCACCCCAGCTGATCTTCAGGTCGCTGTCGGGTGCAGCCGCCACCATTTCTGGTAAGGGAACCCAGCAGTGGAGCCTGTTGGCATCACAGCCAGTTTCCTACTGTGCATACGCGAAGAACGCTGCACTTTCTAATTGGCCCAGCGGCGGAGGAAGAAGTAGGAGGGCCGGACTTCCGAGAGGTACCCCCCCCCCCTGAAAGGTGACATATGTGGCACGGGGGGGGGGGGGGGGGGCGGATAAGCGGAAGTTTTACTTTTGAGTGGAACTCCGCTTTAAACTTATTTTCCTCTGCTGCTCAGTTATGTCAATAGAAATAAAAAGCGATAACCAGTGCTTTCAGGTATGGGAAGCATCTGACACACTCCATTTCCTTATGTAACAGCACTGAGCCCAAGCAACCCACTCTGTCACATTGGGGGGTGGGGGGGGGGGGGCAAGAAAGTCACCAGCCCTTTGTCTTAGAAATGTTAGCTGGCAGAGTGGCTATAACTACATATAAGCTTTGATCACAGATACTTGGAGCTTACAAAGGGTTTCATTTACTCATCCAGATGGGTGAACATATGAAGAGGAAAATCCATGGAAGGTAAAATCATTTGCTCTATGGGCCAGAAAATGTTCCCTTGTCCTATTCAAGCAATTTCTGCTGTGCTTTGATTGTGGTGCCCCAATTGTAATTTAGTCTACAGAACTTCTAAGCCAGGTAACCTGTAACTTTAAAAAAACAAAACGAACAAAAAAGTGTCGTGATTAAGTACTTTAAATCAGTCTATTCATCTAAGGCCAATGGTAGATAGGATAGCTGCCATCATGCTGTTTTCAGACACCTAAAATAAAATTCTCCACAGTGATCAGAATTAGTAGCCTCCTATTTTCTAATACAGGTGATAGTGCCCCTGGGTAATCATTTTCAGAGTGAATTGTTGTTTAAGTTTTAGTGAGAGCACATTTTGACTTATTGCCCATTCTGAAATGGGAAATCCAGGTATCTGTAACATCCATTGTATTTTAAATAACAGTTACACCTACCAGACCTGAAGCTCTTTGGCACATAAATCACATGATTACTTTTATAAATGATTAGCTTTTATTGCTCTCATAAATGATTAGCTCATAGCTTTGGGTAGAGCCCACAGTTGTTCCAATATACTTCACATTGCTCACCTAAGCTCAACAATAAATTAGGACTTTTAAGCTTAAAATAAAAGTTGACCCGTAACCATTGCAGTTTTTATTTTTTATTTTTTAAGATTATACATTAAGGCTACTTTTACACTGGGGTGCTTTATAGGTGCTATATCGCAAAAAATAGCGCCTGTAAAGTGCCTCTCCTCTCAGACCAGTGCGAAAGCCGAGAGCTTTCACACTGGAGCAGTGCGCTGGCAGGACGCTCAAAAAAAGTCCTGCAAGCAGCATCTTTGAGGCTCTGTAGGAGCAGTATATACTGTACACTGCTCCTACAGCGCCCCTGCCCATTGAAACCAATGGGCAACGCCGCTGCAGCAGCGCTTTGCAGGCACTGAATCTCCAAATAACCCGAAATTTGTGAAAATTTAGGTTAAGGCCCCTTTCACACTTGTGCAACTTGGGACTGCAAAGTCGCATGACAAGTCATACCCCATGATTTCCAATGAGTACCATTCAGATCTGTGCGACTTCAAAATAGTCCCTGCACTACTTTGTTCCGACTTTGATGTGACTTGAGGTCCATAGACCTCAAGAATACACAGGCATTGCTTCAAGTCGTGGCAAAGTCTTTCAGGTCACACAAGTGTGAAAGGGGCCTTAGACCGAAACAAATTGCACATGTCTATTTGAAACCAGATTTACTAGTGCTGCTGTCACCTATCCTGTAAAGAATATAAACCTGTCACACGTCTGAAAGGATATGGCCATTGGGGAGCTTTTCATCCCTATGAGCCTTTTAGAACAGAGGATCTTCTCCAAAAGAATGCTGCATGCATGACAGAATCATTGCATTCCAGTATTATGTGGAAAGTGATCAGTAGCTAGAGCCTAAAGCAGCGTGGTTTTGGGGGAAGATGGACTTATGCCTTCTTTAACCACTTCAGCCCAGAAAGGTTTTACCCCCTTCCTGACCAGAGCACTTTTTACAATTTGGCACTGCATTGCTTTAACTGGTAATTGCGCGGTCATGCAATGCTGTACCAAAACGAAATTTGCTTCCTGTTTTCCCCATAAATAGAGCTTTCTTTTGGTGCTATTTGATCACCATTTTTTTTTTTTTTTTGCGCTATAAACAAAAGAGTGACAATTTTGAACAAAAAAAAAAAAAAAAAAAATATATAGCGATATATATATATATACATATATATATATATATATATATTTATTTTTATATATTTACCTTTTTGCTATAATATCCCATAATACCAGTATTATGTTATTTCTTGTAAAAGTTTTTATAGTGAAGCATATACATGTATACACACTTTATTCTTTTTCCATTATCATAGTGATTCATCACTATGATTATTATGCTCCTGTGTTCACACAGCTAGAGATATCTATCTTCACCACTAGCTGGCAGTGCCACCAAGGCACATAAATAGACCACATACAGCCCATACCCCGTAGCTTGAGAAAGGAGAGCACACCTCGTGTATTCCCTTGGTGCGCATGCTCAAACGCTTCGCTTTACGGCAGTACAGTCACTTCACTGAACTCTGCACGCCAGCCTTCTCTGTGACTGTCCGGCTGCGCTCCAAGCCTCGCTTTGGATCCCACCCGAATACAGGAAGTCTACTGGAACAGGACGCTGGCTGCATGGCGAAATAGAGCTTACTACCACCCTGACTGCAGAGATCAAATATTATTTCACTGGACTCCCCTGTGCCTGATAACGGATACTTACTTACATGTGAGTGTTTTAATGCATTTGGCTATTACTAACCTCCAGCCTGTGTCAGTGGTGCATACAGTGCATACAAAAAGTCTACACACCTGTGTTTAAATGTCAGGTTTCTGTGATGTAAAAAAATTAGACAAAAATAAATAATTTCAGAACTTTTTCCACTTTTTTTTTTTTTTTATGTGACCTTTAAACTGTACCACTCAATTGAACAACAAACTGAAATCTTTTAGGTGGAGGGAAGTAAAAATAAAAAATAAAATAATATGGTTGCATAAGTGTGCACACCCTTAACCACTTGGCGACTGCCGCATGTACATTTATGTCGGCATAATGGCATGGCTGGGCAAATGGGCGTACAGGTATGTCCCTTTGAATTTTACTGCCACGCGCTCTGTGAGTAGGATCGCGGGTCCTGCGGACTCTGTCGGCGGGGATACCCGCGATCATCTACCAGCATGGCACATCTTGACTTGGCAATATCTGCCCACTCTTCTTTCTTCTGTCAGATTGAGAGGACATCTCCTGTGCACAGTCCTCTTCAGATCACCCTACAGATTTTCAATCAGATTCAGGGCTGGGCTCTGGCTGGGCCATTCCAATATCTTCTTCTGGTGAAGCCATTCCTTTGTTGATTTGGATGTATGCTTTTGGTCGTTGTCATCCTGAAAGATGGAGTTCCTCTTCATGTTCAGCTTTCTAGCAGAGGCCTGAAGTTTTTGTGCCAATATTGACTGGTATATGGAACTGTTCATAATTCTCTCTACCTTGACTAAGGCCCCTGTTCCAGCTGAAGAAAAAAAGCCCCAAATCATAATGCTGCCACCACCATGCTTCACTGTGGGTATGGTGTTCTTTTGGTAATGTGCAATGTTGTTTTTTGCGCCAAACATATCTTTTGGAATTATGGCCAAAAAGTTTAACCTTGGTTTTATCTGACCATAACACGTTTTCCCAAGTGCTTTTGGTAGACTTTTTGCAAAATTTAGCCAAGCTTGGATGTTTTTCTTCGTAAGAAAAGGCTTCTGTCTTGTGACTCTACCCCATAGCTAAGACATATGAAGAATACGGGAGATTGTTGTCACATGTACCACACAGCCAGTACTTGCCAGATATTCCTGCAGCTCCTTTAATGTTGCTGTAGGCCTCTTACCAGTTTTCTTCTTGTCTTTTCATCAATTTTGGAGGAACATCCAGTTCTTGGCAATGTCACTGTTGTGCCATATTTTCTCCACTTGATAATGACTGTCTTCACTGTGTTCCATGGTATGTCTAATGCCTTGGAAATTCTTTTGTATTCTTCTCCTGACTGATACCTAGAGGCACTTTAAAGGGGAGTTCCAGGCCTTTTAAAAGTCAGCAGCTACAAAAAGTGTAGTTGCTGACTTTTAATAAACAGACACTTACCTGTTCCACGGTCCAGCGAAGCGGCCGAACGGGGTGTCGCTCCTCTCCCCCTCCTCTTCGCCGGCGCCTCCATTACCACTCAGGGCACCCGGCCGTGACAGCTATCAGCTTCACGGCCGGTCACGGCGCATGCGCGAGTCGCGCTGCGCTCTCAGAGCGGATAGGCGATCTTCTGGGACCTGTCACGTGTCCGAGGAGATCGCCTAGAGGGAGGGGCCGCCTAAGACGGAAGGAGCAGTCGCCTAGGCGGTTCCTGGGCGGAAGGAGGAAGTGGGACAGGAAGTCCCCCTCCTAATGAAGCCCCCACCCCAAAAAAAAATGACATGCCAAATGTGGCATGTAAGGGGGTGAGGAGTGCTTAAAGCGGAAGTTCCATTTTTGGGTGGAACTCCGCTTTAAATGATGGCAGGTGTGTACTGACTCCTATTTAATATGAGTTTAAATGTGATTGCTTAATTCTGAACACAGCTACATCCCCAGTTTATAAGAGGGTGTGCAAACTTATGCAACCACATTATTTTAGTTTTTTATATTTACTACCAACCCCGCCCCCTAAAAGATTTTAGTTTTGTTTTTCAATTGAGTTGTCCAGTTTATCGTCACAATAAAGGTGGAAAAGGTTCTGAAATGATTTATATTTGTCTAATTTTTTTACATCACAGAAATCTGACATTTTAACAGGGGTGTGTAGACTTTTTATATCCTTTGTATGTGCTTCGAATAACAGGGAGGTGAAGCCTCTATCAATTTACATGTAATATCCTGCCCCTATTGTGTTTAGCTGTTTAGTGGGTTTGGAGGAGGGAGGGAGTGGGCAGTTATTTACCACTCCTACATGTTTGATCCTATAGTCACGTGGGCTGCTCGGATGTGTATAGGAAAGGAATGCTCAGCATAGAAACGCACTGAAAACTGAGCATGTGCTCCAGCTGCCAACATCTGACTGTAGTGGGAGCATGGACAGGAGGGATGGATAGAGAACAGCAGGCTCAACCAGGTTTTTTGCAGAATACAGAGAACAAATCCCATAGTGACTGAGTGAATATGGTCAGCATGTAATACAGCACCTATTAAATATTTTAAAGTTTTTAATGTAGGTTTATTGACACTTTAACCACTTCAGCCCCGAAAGCATTTGCTCCCTTCATGACAAGGCCATTTTTTGCAATCCGGCACTGCGTCACTTTAACTGACAATTTCGCAGTCGTGCAAAGAGCGACAATTTTGGAAAAAGAAAAATTTTTTTTTTTTACTTTTTTGCTATAATACAGATCCAAAAAGATACATGTAAAAAAAAAAAATGTATTCATCAGTTTAGCCCGATATATATTCTTCTACATATTTTTGGTAAAAAAAAAAAAATCGCAATAGGCATATATTTGATTGGTTTGCGCAAAAGTTATTGCGTATACAAACTATGGGGTAGATTTAGGGACTTTTCATTTTTTATTTATTTTTTACTAGTAATGATGGTGATCAGCGATTTTTAGCGGGACTGCGACATTGCGGCGGACAAATCTGACCCCAAATGACACTTTGAGGAGCAGTGACATTATTACATTGATCAATGCTATACAAATTACACTGGCAAGGAAGGGGTTGACACTAGGGGGTGATTAAGGGGTTAAATGTGTTACTTCATCATGTTCTAACTGTAGGGGTTGGGGTGGGCTCACTGGGACATGACAGATGACTGTTCCCGATCACAGATCGGGAACTAGAACAGTAGATCTCTGACATGTCCCCTGTCAAAACGGGGATTCACCTTGTTTACAAAGACAGATCCCCTTTCTGCCTCTGTATTAGGCGATCTCGGGTTGCCGGCAGACAGAGTCCACCTGACCTGCGGGGCATGCTCCCCCGGCGTGCAGCGGGAGCAAAAGCGCACTGATGCGAGCCTCCGTACAGGTACGGCAATTCATGCAGGAGAGCTGACCTGCCGAAGTATATCTGCGTGAGCTGGTCGCCTAATGGTTAATAGACAAGTCACTGGTAGTGAATCTGCAGTGACAATGCTGATAGCCATACCTCCCATACCCCCTGCAACATCTCATCTCAGTGTGTTACAAGCAGGCAAGGACAATATATGGATAACAATGCTGCTCTAAATTCGGGAACAGTGTCTCCTCATCACAGGAGTTAGTATGAGTTGGACTTCACAGACAGGTATTTGACTTTATCTCAATAGAGGAAGAAGATCCCATGCTAGTATGGTCACATCCCACTAAAATACTGTGTATATATAACAGAATGTGTGTTGTAGCAAAGGGACTGTATAAGGGCATACATTTAGTGAGCAAAACCAACAAAACACAAATGTTTAAATTCCAAAATGTATTCTACAAAAGTTAAAAAAGACATAGTAGTAACCACGTCCATGTGTTGTACCCAGGTAAACTTCACCTTCTGTAATACAGAGAATATTCTAAAAACTACAAAAAAAATCTATTTTGTCATGTTACAACCAAAAATGTAAATGTATTAAATGATAAATGGTTTTCAATTTTTTTTTTACAAATACCTGAAAAGTACCACACTGCAATTACAGCTGCAAGTCTTTTTGGGGATGTCTCCACCAGCTTTGCACATCTAGAGTGAAATGTTTGCCCATTCTTCTTTGCAAAATAGCTCAAGCTCTGTCAGATTGGATGAAGAGCGTCTGTGAACAGCAATTTCCAAGTCTTGCCACAGATTCTCAATTTTTAGTTGACTAGCCCATTCTGACACATGAATATGCGTAGATCTAAACCATTCTATTGTAGCTCTGGCTGTATGTTTAGGGTCCTTGTCCTGCTGGAAGGTGCACCTCCACCCCAGTCTCAAGTCTTTTGCATACTCTAAAGCCTCGTACACACGATCGGACTTTCTGACAACAAATAAAAAAAATTGTGGGGAATAATACTTGGCTATGTGGTTTGCTTCAAATGACATTTTGGGAGTAGGCAGTTACATTTTAAAAAATACAATGTAAAATTGACAAGGGACGCCAACCTAGTTGTATCTTTGTTCTTAAAAAATACAGGATAATGGTGGTGTGGTAACTTGCACAAAAAAAAAAAAACATAATATTATTCTTGACATCACTAGAAAAAAAAAAAGCCTTTGAAAATTTGTTTGCAAAAACTCCATCAGTATCACCAGCGAAGCAGCTTCATTATTATCCCATTAAAGCAGGGGTCTCAAACTGGTGGCCCTCCAGCTGTTGCAGAACTACAATTCCCATGAGGCATTGCAAGCTGACAGTTACAAGCATGACTCCTATAGGCAGAGACGTGATGGGACTTGTAGTTCCGCAACAGCTGGAGGGCCGTCAGTTTGAGACCCCTGCATTAAAGAAGAAGAGAATTGTGCGCTGCATTTGAAGATTTCATAATTTACCACGTCACGAATGTTAATTCTCCATTTACAAGCGCTAGTTTACAAGACCGATCGATTCTGCTTCCGAGCATGCGTGTTTGTACTTTGGACTTCTGTCCGATGAACTTGTGTACACACGACCGGAAAGTCCGACAACACACATTTTGTTGGCGGAAAATTTGAGACAAGTGTCTCCCAGTACTGGGGGCCTCGAAGAGTGTCTTGCAGTATTAACCCTTGGCTAGTCCGTGTGTTACCTGGAGTACCTGTATAATCACTACACTAGCCAACATTTGTTGGAAAGTCTGACAACAAATGTCCGATGGAGCATACACACGGTCGGACTCATCGCCAACAAGCTCACATCCAACATTTCCTGTCGGAAAATCCGATCGCGTGTATGCAGCATAACAGGTATTCTTATAAGATTGCCCCATATTTGGCTTCATCCATCTTCCCATCAACTCTGACCAGCTTAATGTCCCTGCTGAAGGAAAGCATCCCCACAACATGATGCTGCCACCACCATGTTTCACGGTCGATGGATGGTGTGTTCAGGGTGATGTGCAGTGTTAGTTTTCCCCCACACATAGCATTTTGCTTTTAGACCAAAAAGTTACATTTTGGTCTCATCTGACCAGCGCACCTTCTTCCACATGGCTTCTCGCAAACTGCAAACAGGACTTCTTATGGCTTTCTATCAACAATGGCTTTCTTCTTGCTACTCTTCCATAAAGGCCAGATTTGTGGAGTGCACGACTAATAGTTGTCCTGTGGACAGATTCTCCCACCTGAGCTGTGGATCTCTGCAGCTCCTCCAGAGTCACCATGGGCCTAGTGCCTGCTTCTCTGATTTTAATGCTCTCCTTGCCCGGCTTGTCACTTTAGGTGGATGGCCATGTCTTGGTAGGTTTTCAAGTTGTGCCATACCCAGTGGCGGAACTACCGCCATAGCGACACATGCGGTCGCTATGGGGCCCGCAGACAATCAAGGGCCCGGTGAGCGGCGTTTCTAGGCGGGTGCGGGCCGCGCCGGGTGACACCCGCTAGCGGGGGTGACACCCGTGGGTAGCGGCAGCCGCACCATTAACGCCGCACACCGTGCCTTCTGGACTGGAGCGCAGGAGGGACACAGCGGCGCGGACCGAAGCCGCCTCCCCTCCTCTCTGTTTACATTCAGAGAGGAGGAGGAGCCTGGGAGGAGGGACACACATGGCGCTGTTTCTGAGGTATGTAAGGGTCGGGGGGCATCGTCTGCTGTGGGGTCTGCACAACCCGGGGGGGGGGTCTGCATTGCTGGGGGTGTCTACTGATGGGGGTCTGCACTGAGGTGGGGGGGTCTGCTGTGTGTCTGCTGTGGGGTCTGCACTACCCGGGGGGGTCTGTAATGGGTGGGGGTGTCTGCATTGCTGGGGGTGTCTACTGATGGGGGTCTGCACTGAGGTGGGGGGGTCTGTAATGGGGGTGTCTGTACTGCAAGGGGGTCTGCACTGAGGGTGGGGGGGTCTGTACTAAGGGGGTCTGCACTGAGGTGGGGGGTCTGTAATGGAGGATTGTCTGTACTAAGGGGGTCTGCACTGAGGTGGGGGGGTCTGTAATGGGGGATTGTATGTACTAAGGGGGTCTGCACTGAGGTGGGGGGGTCTGTAATGGAGGATTGTCTGTACTAAGGGGGTCTGCACTGAGGTGGAGGGGTCTGTAATGGGGGATTGTCTGTACAAAGGGGGTCTGCACTGAGGTGGGGGGGTCTGTAATGGGGGTGTCTGTACTAAGGGGGTCTGCACTGAGGTGGGGGTGTCTGTACTAAGGGGGTCTGCACTGAGGTGGGGGGGTCTGTAATGGGGGATTGTCTGTACTAAGGGGGTCTGCACTGAGGTGGGGGGGTCTGTAATGGGGGATTGTCTGTACAAAGGGGGTCTGCACTGAGGTGGGGGGGGGGTCTGTAATGGGGGTGTCTGTACTAAGGGGGTCTGCACTGAGGTGGGGGTGTCTGTACTAAGGGGGTCTGCACTGAGGTGGGGGGGTCTGTAATGGGGGATTGTCTGTACTAAGGGGGTCTGCACTGAGGTGGGGGGGTCTGTAATGGGGGATTGTCTGTACAAAGGGGGTCTGCACTGAGGTGGGGGGGTCTGTAATGGGGGTGTCTGTACTAAGGGGGTCTGCACTGAGGTGGGGGTGTCTGTACTAAGGGGGTCTGCACTGAGGTGGGGGGGTCTGTAATGGGGATTGTCTGTACTAAGGGGGTCTGCACTGAGGTGGGGGGGGGGTCTGTAATGGGGGATTGTCTGTACTAAGGGGGTCTGCACTGAGGTGGGGGGGGGGGGTCTGTAATGGGGGTGTCTGTACTAAGGGGGTCTGCACTGAGGTGGGGGGGTCTGTAATGGGGGTGTCTGTACTAAGGGGGTCTGCACTGAGGTGGGGGGTCTGTAATGGGGGTGTCTGTACTAAGGGGGTCTGCACTGAGGTGGGGGGTCTGTAATGGGGGTGTCTGTACTAAGGGGGTCTGCACTGAGGTGGGGGGGTCTGTAATGGGGGATTGTCTGTACAAAGGGGGTCTGCACTGAGGTGGGGGGGGTCTGTAATGGGGGTGTCTGTACTAAGGGGGTCTGCACTGAGGTGGGGGGTCTGTAATAGGGGATTGTCTGTACTAAGGGGTCTGCACTGAGGTGTGGGGGTCTGTAATGGGGGTGTCTGTACTAAGGGGGTCTGCACTGAGGTGGGGGGTCTGTAATGGGGGATTGTCTGTACTAAGGGGGTCTGCACTGAGGTGGAGGGGTCTGTAATGGGGGATTGTCTGTACAAAGGGGGTCTGCACTGAGGTGGGGGGGGTCTGTAATGGGGGTGTCTGTACTAAGGGGGTCTGCACTGAGGTGGGGGTGTCTGTACTAAAGGGGTCTGCACTGAGGTGGGGGGGTCTGTAATGGGAGATTGTCTGTACTAAGGGGGTCTGCACTGAGGTGGGGGTGTCTGTACTAAGGGGGTCTGCACTGAGGTGGGGGGGGGGTCTGTAATGGGGGATTGTCTGTACTAAGGGGGTCTGCACTGAGGTGGGGGGGGGTCTGTAATGGGGGATTGTCTGTACTAAGGGGGTCTGCGCTGAGGTGGGGGGGTCTGTAATGGGGGATTGTCTGTACAAAGGGGGTCTGCACTGAGGTGGGGGGGGGGTCTGTAATGGGGGATTGTCTGTACAAAGGGGGTCTGCACTGAGGTGGGGGGGGTCTGTAATGGGGGTGTCTGTACTAAGGGGGTCTGCACTGAGGTGGGGGGGTCTGTAATGGGGGTGTCTGTACTAAGGGGGTCTGCACTGAGGTGGGGGTGTCTGTACTAAGGGGGTCTGCACTGAGGTGGGGGGTCTGTAATGGAGGATTGTCTGTACTAAGGGGGTCTGCACTGAGGTGGGGGGGTCTGTAATGGGGGTGTCTGTACTAAGGGGGTCTGCACTGAGGTGGGGGGTCTGTAATGGAGGATTGTCTGTACTAAGGGGGTCTGCACTGAGGTGGGGGGGTCTGTAATGGGGGATTCTGTACTAAGGGGGTCTGCACTGAGGTGGGGGGTCTGTAATGGAGGATTGTCTGTACTAAGGGGGTCTGCACTGAGGTGGAGGGGTCTGTAATGGGGGATTGTCTGTACAGAGGGGGTCTGCACTGAGGTGGGGGGGGGGGTCTGTAATGGGGGTGTCTGTACTAAGGGGGTCTGCACTGAGGTGGGGGGGGTCTGTAATGGGGGAGTCAGTACTAAGGGGGTCTGCACTGAGGTGGGGGGGGGGGGTCTGTAATGGGGGATTGTCTGTACAAAGGGGGTCTGCACTGAGGTGGGGGGTCTGTAATAGGGGATTGTCTGTACTAAGGGGTCTGCACTGAGGTGTGGGGGTCTGTAATGGGGGTGTCTGTACTAAGGGGGTCTGCACTGAGGTGGGGGGTCTGTAATGGGGGATTGTCTGTACTAAGGGGGTCTGCACTGAGGTGGAGGGGTCTGTAATGGGGGATTGTCTGTACAAAGGGGGTCTGCACTGAGGTGGGGGGGTCTGTAATGGGGGTGTCTGTACTAAGGGGGTCTGCACTGAGGTGGGGGTGTCTGTACAAAGGGGGTCTGCACTGAGGTGGGGGGGTCTGTAATGGGGGATTGTCTGTACTAAGGGGGTCTGCACTGAGGTGGGGGGTCTGTAATGGGGGATTGTCTGTACTAAGGGGGTCTGCACTGAGGTGGGGGGGTCTGTAATGGGGGATTGTCTGTACTAAGGGGGTCTGCGCTGAGGTGGGGGGTCTGTAATGGGGGATTGTCTGTACTAAGGGGGTCTGCACTGAGGTGGGGGGGTCTGTAATGGGGGATTGTCTGTACTAAGGGGGTCTTCACTGAGGTGGGGGGGGGGGGTCTGTAATGGGGGATTGTCTGTACTAAGGGGGTCTGCACTGAGGTGGGGGGGGGGTCTGTAATGGGGATTGTCTGTACTAAGGGGGTCTGTAATGGGGGATTGTCTGTACTAAGGGGGTCTGCACTGAGGTGGGGGGGGGGGGTCTGTAATGGGGGATTGTCTGTACTAAGGGGGTCTGCACTGAGGTGGGGGGGGGGTCTGTAATGGGGGATTGTCTGTACTAAGGGGGTCTGCACTGAGGTGGGGGGGGGTCTGTAATGGGGGATTGTCTGTACTAAGGGGGTCTGCACTGAGGTGGGGGGGTCTGCACTTGGGTGGGGGGTGTCTGTACTAAGGGGGTCTGCACTGAGGTGGGGGGTCTGTAATGGGGGATTGTCTGTACTAAGGGGGTCTGCACTGAGGTGGGGGGTCTGCACTTGGGTGGGGGGGTGTCTGTACTAAGGGGGTCTGCACTTGGGTGGGGGGTCAGTACTGAGGGGGGTGTCTGTACTACTGGGGGGGGATCTGTACTACTGAGGGGGGTCTGCACTGAGGGGGGTGGGTCTGCACTGTTGGGGGGTCTGTAATGTTGGGGAGGCCTGCACTGGAAGGGTGTCTGTACTGAGGGGATGGTGTGCACTGGGGGGGGGGGGTGTCTGTACTGCTAGGGGGGTCCTGCACTGAGGGGGGGTGTCTGCACTGAGGTGGGGGTCTGTAATGCTGTGGGGTGTCTGTACTTAGGGGGGTGTCTGGCATTAGTTCTTTTTTTTTTTGTGGTGGTGGGGGGGGGGCCCATACAACATTTTTGCTATGGGGCCCTGTGATTTCTAGTTACGCCCCTGGCCATACCCTTTCCATTTTCGGATAATGGATTGAACAGTTCTCCGTGAGATGTTCAGAACTTGGGATATTTTTTTAATAACCTAACCTTGCTTTAAACTTCTCCACCACTTTATCCCTGACCTGTCTGGTGTGTTCCTTGGCCTTCACGATGCTGCTTGTTCACTAAGGCCCCTTTCACACTGGGGCGGGGAGCCGCGGTGACGGTAAAGCAGCGCTATATTTAGCGCTGCTTTACCGTCGTTTTAACAGCGGTATTCGGCCGCTCGCGGTGCGGTTTTACCCCCCGCGAGCGGCCAAAAAAGGGTTAAAGACCGCCGTAGTGGCGCTTTGCGGCGGTATTGCTGCGGTTTTACCGTGGTTTCCCATTCAAATCAATGGGAAGGTGCGGTATAGGAGCGGTGAACACACCGCTCCTATATCGCTCCAAAGATGCTGCTAGCAGGACTTTTTTTGCTGTCCTGCTAGCGCACCGCTCCAGTGGGGCAGGATTTTTTCAGGCGGTATACAGGCGCTATTTTTAGCGCTGTACCGCCTGAAAAACGCCCCAGTGTGAAAGGGGCCTAAGGCTCTTTAACAAGCCTCCTGAGGGTTTCACAGAACAGTTGGATTTATACTGAGATTAAATGACAACACAGGTGGACTCTATTTACTAATTGGGTGACTTCTGAAGGCAATTGGTTCCATGAGATTTTAGTTAAGAGTATCAGAGTAAAGGGGGCTGAATAAAAATGCACACCACACTTTTTTCAGATATTTATTTGTAAAAAAAAATGAAAACCATTTATCATTTTCCTTCCACTTCACAATTATGTACCACTTTGTGTTGGCGTATCACATAAAATTCCAATAAAATGCATTCACGTTTTTGGTCGTAACATGACAAAATGTGGAGACTTTTAAGAGGTATGAATACTTTTTCAAGGCACTGTATAACACATTATTGTAAAGAACCATACATATCAACAGATAAAATGGATGACAAATTAGTTTGAAGTCCAGAACTCTCAAAAACAAACTTTGTCGCAAATGCTTTTGTACAAGACCAAGCTTTATATATTGATCCTGTTTAGGAAATCATGTTTGTACATAACTAATTTACTTGTCCGGTGTGTCAGCCAATTTCTCTGTTGATATGGTTCTTTACAATGTGTTCTGTTTTTAGATGTATTTAACAGAAGTGACCTGTCGCAACCTTAATGCATCAAACGAATGCTTTCATCCCTGGTTATTTTATAGAAAATTAGAGAACGGAAATGGGACTTTAAATTAAACATGTCATTGTGGATATGGATAATGAATGTAAATAAATACATTTTGATTTAATTTCATGTCATTAACCCCTAGCTTTTTAAAGCATAAAAAAAAAAAAATGAAATAACTTAGAATGCAGATATAATCAAAAAGATTAGTATATTTATAATGATAATCAAAAAATGTAATGTAAACAAATTAATGGACATAAATTGATGCAATCCTTACAAAGAAATGCATGAATCATAAAATTACCAATCAAAATGACATAAATCACATGATATGCATACAGAGTCGGGAAAACATTATTAATTGAATTCATGATTAAAATGGGCTTAGCTTGGCACCCTTAGTTTGAAATACAACACGTTTCTTGGCTTCTTGACAGTCATCAGGGGTGGGAGGCACGTATTTACTGAAAAATCAATAGATTGGGATGAATATTAATATATGTAAAACCTTCTGAATAGAGCGATAAAATTCGGAAACAACCGCTTAATTGAAAATGACTTGCAGATTAGCCCATAAATTGAGCAAAACTCCAGCAATTGGATTTTTTGTGGTCTGGAACAAACTGTCTCACCCGGGGTGGGGTTGAGGCAGGGTAACACGCACCCCCCCCCCCCCCGAATGATCGGAGAGAGGGCCAGGGGTAACGACAGCCACGGACTGACCCAGACACCCTCGACACCTATCCAATGGGTGTTTGTGTGTGTATGTATTGTTCAAATCTGTGAAAAACTTTGAAAAATTATAAACTGGGAAAAAACCTGGGTGTCAAAAAAATAATAAATATATGTGACTGCTGAAAAAATGTGTGTGTTAGACAAATGGGGTTTGTATGTGTTTTGATGAAATATCTGGGGAGTATGTGAAGACAAGGTGTATGTTTGTCATATAAAAAATTTAAAGAAGGTCTAAACTCACCCAAATACTGAAAACTAAGTGTGTGTGAGTTTGAATGTGTGTGAAGACAAGAATATGTCTGCCATTGATGACATCTACGCAAGGTAATCCCTTCCTTGTGGAACACAGTGCAAGAGTGAACTGCCAATTGATCCCAGCTGAAGTACCCCTGGTCCTGGCGGGTCCCCGTCAGCGTCATGTATTGACGTCTATGCAGTATAAGAGCATATACAGTAAATACGTGCATCCCACCCCTGATGACTGTCAGGAAGCCAAGAAACGCGTCAGGTTTCAAACTAAGGGTGCCAAGCTAAGCCTATTTTAATCATGAATTCAATTAATACTATTTTCCCGAATCTGTATTCATATCGTGATTTATGTAATTTTGATTGGTAAATTTATGATTCATTTATTTCTTTGTAAGAATTGCATCAATTTATGTCCATTGATTTGTTTTGCATTTAATTTTTTGATTATCATTATAAATATACTAATTTTGATTTTATATCTGCATTCTAATTTATTTAATTTTTTTTTATGCTTTAAAAATCATGGACCACCCCTAGGGGTTAATGACATCAAATTAAATCAAATTTTTTTATTTTTTTTTTACATCCATTATCCATATCCACAATGACATGTTTTATTTAACCACTTCAGCCCCGGACCAATTGGCAGCCAAAGGACCAGGCCCCTTTTTGCGATTCGGCACTGCTCGCTTTAACTGACAATTGCGCGGTCATGCGACGTGGCTCCCAAACAAAATTGGCGTCCTTTTTTTCCCACAAATAGAGCTTTCTTTTGGTGGTATTTGATCGCCCCTGCGGTTTTTATTTTTTGCGCTATAAACAAAAATAGAGCGACAATTTTGAAAACAATGCAATATTTTTTGCTTTTTGCTATAATAAATATCCCCAAAAAATATATAAAAAAAACATTTTTTTTTTCCTCAGTTTAGGCCGATACGTATTCTTCTACATATTTTTGGTAAAAAAAAACGCAATTAGCGATTGATTGGTTTGCGCAAAAGTTATAGCGTTTACAAAATAGGGGATAGTTTTATAGCTTTTTTTTATTAATATTTTTTTTTTTTACTAGTAATGGCGGCGATCAGCGATTTTTATTGTGACTGCGACATTATGGCGGACACATCGGACATTTTTGACACATTTTTGTGACCATTGTCATTTATACAGCAATCAATGCTATTTAAATGCATTGATTCCTGTATAAATGACAGTTGTAGTGAAGGGGTTAACCACTAGGGGGAAGGGTTATGGGCTGTGACGTGTGTGTGTTTTTTTTTAGGGGGCGGGGCTGACGTCTGACGTCATTGATCGGCTTTCCCGATGACCGGGAACAGCCGATCAATGACAGGCAGTGTAGGAAGCATGGGGAGAGGTTTGTTTACACAAACCTCTCCCCATTCTTCAGCTCTGTGACCCGATCACGGGACACCAGCGGCGATCGGGTCCGCTGGTCCCGCGGCCGGGGTCACGGAGCTCCCGACCGGGTCGCGAGCGCGCCGCTGGCGGTGTGCACGCGACCCATGGGCAGGCATTTCAAGGATTACGTACAGGTACGTGATTTTGCCTGCCCGTGCCATTCTGCACACGTATATGTACATGGGGCGGTCGGGAAGCGGTTAAAGTCCCATTTCCGTTCTCTAATTTGCTGTTTTTAGATGTGTTCACATGCTTTCCTGAAGAAGAAAGTGTTTTGAAACGCATCAAGCTTAACCAGTTTTGTAAAAACAGGAATATTGTTTGTATTACAGAAGGTCTACGTTACCTGGGTACAACACATGGATGTGGTTACTATGTCTTTTTAAAGTGGAAGTAAACCCTTCCACATGACTTTGGCCTACAGGTAAGCCTAGATTAAGGCTTACCTGTAGGTCCAATAAATATCTCCTAAACCTACATGGTTTAGGAGATATTTAGCGATGAAAAGGCATCGCTGTCTACGGCGCATGCGCCGTAGACAGCGGCGCGCAGGCGCACTGCATATGCCGCTCTCACGGCAATATGCCGATCTCGTGCGCATGCGCGGGAGTGACGTCATCGCCGCTCCAGCGAATGATAGCGCTGGAGCGGCGAGACCCGGAAGTCACTCCGGCCCTGCATGGCGGCGAGGAAGATGGAAGATAAGGACGGCTTCGGGGGCTTCGTTTTCAGGTAAGTTTTTTTCATAATGAGCTAGTATGCTATGCATACTAGCTCATTATGCCTTTGCCTTGCAGGGTGTCTTTTTTTTTTTTTTTTTTTTTTTTACAGAGGCTTTACTTCCTCTTTAAACTTCTGTATGATAGATTTGGCAATTGTATGCGATATATTTGTGCATTTATATATATATTTTTTTTATATTTGTTGATTTTTCTCACTACATGTATGCACTTTTACATTCCCTTTGCTACAACACCCATTCTGTTATAGGTATTTGTAAGAAGATTATTGGGAAATCTAAGTGCAGATGCACTAGCAATTAAGTGCTACATCACATATTTCTTAATGGGAGGCTATAGTTCTACTCAAATTTTTGCTTTTTTTTTTTTTTTTTCTGCAAAGGGGAAATAATAAAATACAAATTTTTGTGTTTTGGAGCTAGGCTGCCACAAAAACATGTGGTCATAGGGGATGCCACAATAAAAATAGCCTAGAAGGCATGTATATGATATTTGACCATCATCATCATCCACACTTCCAGGAATTTGCAAACTCAGATTCTGAGTTAAAAAAAAATCTCTGGCATTAAAGCTCCTGTATGACCTCCTTCCTAGGGAAGGATCATCGAGCAGCTTGCAAGTTGGGTTTTATGAAACTTCTTGTCATTTTTTATTCCTATAGCCATTGTCACACACTTATTGAATGTCCATTCATACAGCAAGCGTTTATGCAGTGTACCAAAATGGTATTTCGGGAACTTTCAGGTGTTCCGTAGCACTAACCAAACATGCAGATTAGTGATGTTCGTCTGTGAGCAAGAGATTGTTTGTTTGTTTTATTTTATAAGATAAAAAAAAAAACAACATGCTTTCCAAAGGCTCAAAACTAGATCTGTACAGGTTTTTTTTTTGTACAGATCTCAATACAGTTCTATTAAATCTTGTGTCCATAAACATGGGGCGTGTAGCTCTTTTACTAGAACAGCATTCAGAGCCATAATCCTAAAAACACTAGTCCTGCATTCAGGGAAGAGTATTTTGTCATTTCTTTACACTGTATACATGTAAACATTTGTGGTAACATTTACATACGTACAGCGCAAATGTACTGTATTGGAGCCACCTCCCTCCTAGCAACAAACGATGCTAAGCGGCTTAAGCCGTCTAATGTCCTTTGTTACTAGGATGCAGGCGGCCTGACCTGCCTAGCATTCTCCCAAGCAGTTGTGCACATGTGGACCTGATGTGGAACTAATTGCCACAAGGATCACATCTGCCTACTAGCAACCAATAGTGCACATTAGCTCTGTATGCATGTAAACGGTGCAGAAATGTACAGTACAATGTGCAGACAGCATTTTACACAGGATTTTGCTGCCAGCTTCTGAAAGCAAGATCCAATATTGATAGTTGTATCTTATTATGCCTCTGGGTCCTAATATACACTATATTACCAAAAGTATTGGGAGTATGTTTTTAATTTTCCCCCCCATCATACTTGCCTAGGTGGATGCCCCCCAGTGTCTCTGCACTGAGAACCGAGCCATCGAACACCTCTGATGGCTCGGTTCCCTCAGCTCTCCAATCGGAGAGCTGATGCCTTTCAGTCAGGAGCTCTCCTCTCTGCGCCTCCGCGCTCATTGGAGCGCTGAGCTTTGGAGGGGTGGGGAGTGACCATCTCAGGCTCTCAGCGGCTTGCTGAGGAATGCAACTGGCAGATCCAGACTTTAATGTCATGATGATGTGGTGCCTGGACTGATGTCAGTGACGTCAGCAGAGAGCGGACTTCAGACCGCTCTCTGCCGAAAACAGGTCACAGGAGGGCAAAACTAATTGCACTCCTGTGACCTATAGGAGAAGCCCAGCCAAATGAGCTCAGGCTGGACTTCTCCTTTTAATGGCATCCCAGTCTGTCCGTAGGGTTCAATGTTGAGTTGGCCCACCCTTTGCAGCTATAACCGCTTAAACTCTTCTGGGAAGACTGTCCACAAGGTTTAGGAGTGTGTCTATGGGAATGTTTGACCATTCTTCCAGAAGTGCATTTGTCAGGCACTAATGTGGTAGAGCAGGCCTGGCTCACCGTCTCCACTCTAATTCATCCCAAAGGTGTTCTTTTGGGTTGAGGTCAGAATTACAAAAAAAAAAAAAAAAAAGCTTACATGTACACTATAGTAAAGGCCAATAGGTAGGTATTGGATGTGGACTTTTTTAAAGGTACTTTTGAGGCAACATTTAAAAGGTATACCTATCATAAGACATACAGAGCCCCTGTATGTTTCATGACAGGTAGATTTTTAAATGTTGCCGTTGCTGACTTCTCACCTACAATTTAAAATGCTAGTTGTCTGACTCTCGGGCTGATCTGCCCTGGAAAAAATACGCACATCATGAAAATGGTAAGAGTCATATCTGCATACTTGTTCTGGGTCAGTTTATTGAAGAAGCATTACAGCCAGGTGATGTTTTCAGCAGAGAAGGGTAATGGCATCCTCCACATTCTTATTACAAGTATAATTTATAGCGAAGGTCTGCCCAAAAAAAGAAAAACATTAAAAGCCAGCAGCTACACCTACTGCAGCTGCTGGCTTTTAATAGTAGGACATTTACCTGTCCTGGAGTCCAGCGATGTCAGCCCCACAGCTGATGTTTCCATCAGATGTCTGGTGCTGTGGCCACCATTGCAGGTAAGGGAACCCAGCAGTGTAGCCTTACAGCTTCACGCCGGGAACCCTACCGGGCTTGCGCAAGGCCCTGCTACTCTCTCCTACTGGCCCGGGGACAAGGGGAGGAGGGAGCCCGCGATGACATCATGGGCCTCGGCGCGGACTTCTGCAAGTGAAAGACGGGTATCCTGTCCCCCCCCCCCCCCCCGAAAGGTGCGAATTGTGGCACTGGAGGGGAGACAAATGAGCGGAAATTCCATTTTTGGGTGAAACTCCGCTTTAAAGTATATGTAAACCCTCACCTTGTAAAACAACTCTTCAATTCAGTTTGAAATCGAAATGAAAGGCAAAACATTATAAATACCTCCCACCCCCCCCCCTTTTTTTTTTTTTAAATAAGTGATCACATACGCTCTGTTCTCAGATGCATAAGGAGCTCAGAGAGCTGGGGAGTAGAAACAGCAGTACACAGAACTTCCCAGGGAATGGCTGTGTAGAGGGGGCATGTCCCCACAAGCCTGATCATTGGATTAGCTGGCTCCCAGCATAGCCCAAAAACTGACCATGCTTGGGTGGATCAGCTCTCCTGCCTAGTGTGGTCAGTTTTTTATTGGAAAGTAGAGGGACGGCAGGAACACCAGAGATTTCACACAAAGAGAACAGGATATTTTTAACTACTTAGCGACCGCTCTGCGTACATTTACCTCGGCAGGCAGCCCCTCTGTGGCAGGTCATATTCCTAGTATGTGATCTGACACTTTCGGGTCAGGGGCGCACTGCTGGACCCGGTGATTGGCTCCCGGTGTGATTGGACACATCGGTAGCCAATCAGCATGCTCGATGTTTGCCGGGACCCGCTGATCATTCGGGGCACAAGCAGAACAGCAGTCTGCTTTTTATAAACAAGGCAGACTGTCTTTCTGTCAACGGAAGGCTTTGATTCTGTGTTTCTGCAAAGCAAGCTCAGGGATCTTTGCCTTCCCCTAGTTAAAGCACCCCCCCCCCCCCCACAGTGATTAAGCACAACCTAGGCATACATTTAACCCTTTGATTGCCCCGATGTTAACCCCTTCCCTGCCAGTGTCATTAGTACAGTGATGGTGCATATTTTTAAGCACTGATCACTGTATTAGTGTCACTGGTCCCCCACAAGAGTCAGGTGTCCCGATTTGTCCACCGCAATATCGCAGTCCTGCTAAAGGTTGCTGCTCCCCGCCATTACTACTAAAAGAAATATACCATAGTTTATAGACGCTCTAACATTTGCGCAAACCAATCAATATACGCTTTTTGGGATGTTTTTTAGTTCAATCTGATGTTATTGAAAAAATGTAGAAAGATTAACATATACAAAATATTAGCAAACGTCTGCTTTGACAATATAATGTAGAAAAAAATAAAATTTCTTATGTGAAAAGTCAAGAACATATATTCATAAAACCTGGAAGTACTAGTGATTGTATAGGAAGCGAAGAATACAGGCTACCAGTGCTAGCGCAAGGCACCAGCAATGATACAACCGAAACTTCATTGTGAGGGGGAGGACATCAATAACTATCAATATAGTAGTATACTGAAGGTATCGCACGCTGTTGTGAATGAACACTGTAATTGACACTAGGAATGGATATCCGGCCCATGAACATTACACTTTAAAAAGGGATTACGAAGCCAGATGGAAAAGAAAAAGAGCGAGGAATGAAAAAATTAAATAAAATGGGTAAAATGCACTCCAGCAAGTCTATTAGGGGGTGTCTGCAGAGCCACCTTCAGCCCAAGCAAGGAACTCCGAGGAGTAGCTGAACATGGACCAAGAGGTCCAGATGAGGGAGAACCGATCCTCCCATCCAGCCTCCTGAGCTAACAGTCATTCCAGGCCTCTTATACGGTCCACCTCACTCACCCAATCCCCAAGGGAAGGCATAGTCGTCGATCTCCAGTGGCGGAGAATAACTACCCTAGCTGCAGCCAGGAAGTGTCGCAGGATGTCTTTCTTTACAGACTTGAAGGATCCAGGAACCATAGACAAAAGGACCACCTCAGGTGAGGGTTGGATAGAGGTCACCATCAACTTACAGTACAGTTCAATTATTTGTTGCCACAATCTCTTTACAGGGGGGGCACTTCCACCATATGTGAAGCATGGTACCTCTGACAACCATACAACGCTAACAAGAGTCTGCTGAGGAATGACGTAAGTGTTGGATGGTCGACGGACATCTGTACCATCTAGTCACCAATTTAAACCCTTTTTCTTGGGTCATATTGGCAAGGGAAAGTTTATGAGTTGGAATAAAACACTTTCCAATCCGCAATAGAAATGAAGTGACATAGTTCTGATTACCATACCTGCGTGTAAGGAGGCAGGTCAGGGGTCAAAGCGTTCAGTAATAATAAATAAAGTTGGGAGACTACATGAGTTGGAGGGTCTTCCTGAAGGAACATATCTTCAAGACACGTTGGGTCGGCAAAAACATCTGCCAAGGAAGGGATAGTGTGATGGAATCCGGACACCCTGACTCCACCAAGAAGCTGCTTCCTAAGCTCCTGGGACATGAGATCAGCAAATCTGGCTATAGTCACCCCAAGAACTCGACCGCACCAGTTTTGAAGTAAAACAGAATAACTGTTTATTTTAACAAGTATATAGGCTTTTATACACTTGAGAAGGACATTTCCCCCTTCTGACCCTAACAATACAAACTGCACACAGAAATATAATTACAACAACATACATATACTATAACCATGACGTTAATTCACCACCTGGGTGACTCAGAGGTCTGACCTTCTAGGCTTGCCGTCTTCTAGCTCACAAACTACAATACACATTATCATAAGTATAAACACAGAACACCTTCAGACAATAGCAGAGTTAATTATCACAAACAACAATGGGTGAAAGACCCTAACGGTGTGAAGCAGTCACTATTTTTAATATGGCAGCTAGACCTTACTTGGGGACCCCTCCAAAAGCCTCTGTCCCGGGTGAGTCTGTCACAGATAGTATGGATGTAAGACATTACTTGTTGTCTCTGAAACCATTGTGTTGGGTGGCGTGCTAATGATGTGGAAGGAGTAGCCGTCGTCAGTGTCTGATCTGCTCGGAGAACTTGAGCGAGTCTCTTATGACCTTCCTTAGTCCAAGGCCCATACCCCGTCACATGCAGTGTCGGTGGAAAAGCCGGGGTCCCAAAGAAGGGAGTAATGGGTCCAAAAGGTTTACAAGTAACCATCAAGTGATCCCATATTTGGATCATCTGACGTGTAATGTTTCGAAGGAGAGGCTGGGGTCTATGGAAGGGCAAAGAGATCGATTAGGGTTCATATGATTTTCTAATTGGACCCAAAGCTTGGGAGAGGAATGATGGAACTAGTCTGATATACGCGTAAGCAACGCTGCCTTATAGTATATAGAGGCATCCGGTGCTTCAGCTCCTCCTCGAGATTTCGGTAGGGATAACATTTCATTCCGTATTCTAGAACGTGTCACATTCCAGATGAACTTGGAAAACATCTGGCGGAGTTTACGAAAATACGAAGTGGGTATACGGATCGGGATTGTCTATAATAAGTACAGAAAAAGAGGAAGAACATCCATTTTCAGGGCGTTCACCCTGTCCAGCCAAGAAACCCGTCTGGAGGCATAGGGTGATGAGTCAGCTTGTGTTCTGAGAAGCAGGGGAGTAAAATTTAGTGAAAAGAGCTGGGATGCGTTCGCAGGTATTTGAATCCCAAGATAATGGATGGTAGAACCGGCCTTAAACAAAAAAGTAGATGAAAGGTGTTGAAAAGCTGTCGCCGATGGTGAAATAATAAGGAGTTCTGATTTGTTGTAATTTACTTTTAAAATTGCTAACTACCCCACATTTCTGAAACTGCTTTGATTTAAGGGCAGGGACGTGTGTAGTTGTCACAAATAAAAGCAGATCATCTACGAATAGGGCACGTTCAGTGAGTATAGGGCCCACTGTAATACCCTGTACCTTAGGGTGGTTTCGCAGAGCAACAGCCAGATGTTCCATAATCAGGACGTATAAAAGAGGGGACAAAGGGCATCCCTGTCGTATTCCATTATATATAGAAAACGACAGAGATAAAGACCAAAAATATGTAGCCGAATACATATTGGCCTAAATTGATGAAAAACATTTTGATAGATTTATTTGTTTACATTACTTTTTATTGGATATGTTTAATAGCAGAAAGTAAAAAAGTTGTTTTTTTTTATTTAGTTTTTTTTAATTGTCTGTCTTTTTTTGGGTTATAGCGCAAAAAATTAAAACCGCAGAGGTGCTCAAATACCACCATAAGACAGCTCTATTTGTGGGGGGAAAAAAAAGGGACAAAAAATGTATTTGGAGCGTCGCATGACCGCGCAAATGTCAGTTAAAGTAACTCTGTGCTCTATCGGAAAAAGACTGGTCAGTAAGGGAGTAAAACCTTCTGGAGCTCAAGTGGTTAAACAAGTACATGGTACAGCGCACACGCATATTAGGAATATGAAATGTTGGGTTTACATATTCTTTAAAGTGATATCAAAGCGGCGTTCCAGTCTGTGGGAAAAAAATAATTTAAACTCAGCAGCTACAAATACTGTAGCTACTGACTTTTAATATAAGGACACTTACCTGTCCAGGAATCCCTCAATGTCGGAAACCCCTAGCCGATTTGTCAATCACCTTCGAGTTCAAGTGCCGGCATCTGTAGTAAGGGAAACAGGAAGTGAAGCCTTGCAGCCTCACTGTCTGTTTTTTACTGTGCATGCGCAAGTCGCGCTGTGCTTTCTGAATGGTTTTGCAGTTTTCTGGGACCTCTGTGTGTCCCATAAGGCAGCGGGGGAGGAGGGACCAGAAATTATGTAGATCGCCGTACCAGGAGGTGGGAGCGGGTACCTGTGAAAACCAGGTACCCGCTCCCCCCTCCTCCTCCCCAAAGAGTGCCAAATGTGGCAGTGGAGGGTGCGAACAAGCAGAGTTATTTAAAATGTTATACTTACCTGCCCTGTGCAGTGGTTATGCACAGAGCAGCCCAGATCCTCCTCGCTGGCACTCCTGGCCCCTCCCTCTGCACAGTTCCCCTATAGCAAGCAGCTTGCTATGGGGGCACCCAAGCCAAGCTGCTGCTCTTTGTGTCCATTCAGACATGGAGCTGTGACTTGTCCCCGCCCCCTCTCTCTCCTCATTGGCTCATTGACTTTGACAGCTGCGAGAGCCAATGGCACCCACTGCTGTGTCTCAGCCAAGGGAGAGTCATGGGCAGCCTAGGTTCTTGTGCAACATCGCTGGATCAGAATGGGGCTCAGGTAATTATTAGGGGAGCTGCAGCACACTGAAGGTTTTTTATCTTCATGCATAAAATGCATGAAGATAAAAAAAAACTTATGCCTTTAGAACCACTTTAAGCCTGAGATTCATACAGGGAACACAACAATCTGGTGATCTGGGACCCCCTTTTTTAACTATTTGTTTGTAACGCAAAAGAGGTATTCTCAAAAACACCCTTCATGCATCAAACTGTCAGTACTAAGTAACTTCTCACCTTCACCAGGCCTTGCTTAAAACTTGAGCCTGAATGAAGGCAAAATGTGTTCAGAGCAGGGGTCTCAAACTCAAATTGCCAGAGGGCCACATGGCAAGTTTTCGTATCCCATGGGGGCCGCATGCAAACTTTCAAAAAACAATAAACTATACCGGCAATAATATACTATACTATAACCAGCACTAGTGTCAGCAAACGCATTATTAACCCCCAACATTACCCCCCACATTCCATAAAATACCCCCCACACTACACAATTACACCCACACTCCATAAAATACCCCCCACACTACACACATTTCTACCCCAGTCACCCCACTAAGGACTTTGCCTCAGTGTGATGGCTCACTCACCTCTCCTGGCAGTCAGGATCATCTGCCTCCTGAGTCCTCTCCCCCTGGCTTTCACACCGGCCTAGTGACAGGGGACCCAGAGAACACAATCTCCCGCCCTGAGGTCAGTGCTTAGGTGGGCGGGGCGGATCCTTCCTCCGCTCTGTTCTCTATCTGGGTTGCAACAGCGTGCAGCGGAGAGGACAGAGCAGATGGAGAGGTAAAGCTCTTCGGCGCCTCCCCCTCTGCGGTGCAGTTCAAAGAGACATCCTGGATCTGCCCTGCCCGCGGGCCATTTTTGTACTTTGAGACCCCTGGTTTAGAGAGAAGTTTCGTAGCACACCCATCAGTAAACAGGCCCACTTATCTCACATGTCAGGAGCTGTCTGAAATTTGCCTTTAGTAGTGAAATTGTTGGACATTCTGATTTTAGAACAGCTGCAGAATCATATGTTGCCTGAAATTGTTCCTAAAGAGATGTCACTTTAACAACCAGAACGCCTGTTATTTGGGCAAAGCAGAGTATACTAAAGGCTGTTGTAGATGTGAGCAGGCACCCTGTGAGTGTCTGTACTGTGTACATTTCAGCAGCTTTCATTATTCTTAAAGTGACAATGTCAAAGGGTATGGTCTACCTGGGTCCCAGAGTTTTCCCAGTTTTGTAGTTCTATATTCCAATGTGCCTGCAGAAAGCCTTCATCTTACTCTTTTAATGAAGTGTATTTATTATCATATATTAGACCCATATAACATGTGGCATGTTGTCCCTCTTTTAGAATGTTATTGGAGCAGAACCCAGCTGGAGTTATTCTAAGTACTGATGATTATTTTCAGCAAAATGGCCAATACCAGTTTGATATAAACTGCCTGAGTGAGGCTCACGACTGGAATCAAAAACGAGGTATGGAAATAGGCTTTAAAGCAGCACTATGTAATTTAAATGATCTTACATGCAAACCTGAACAAAATGTACACGTGTACATAAATAGTATTATGACGAGTCTGATTTATGAACAGTGAAGTAATGAAGCTGAATGCACAAGTAAAGCCATTCCGCCAGCAACGCCTCATCTTTTCATTTTCTGCAAAAAAATTAAACAAGGAGTCTGATTATTTTGTACGAGCTCTCAAATTTTCATAAATCACCCCTTTTTGTCTTTTTATGTTCGTTCAAAGGCTGGAAATTTGGACAACCTCTGCTAATCTTTATGAAATTGTTTCCCTCTCTCTGAAATTTCATTTTTTTTTTTTTTTTTTTTTTTTTTTTGTTTTTGTTTTTTATTACTACCTGCATGTTGTTCAGCTACATTTACTCAAATTGTGGATGTGGAAATTAACATTCTGTATCTGTGTTTAGCTCTTTGCCTGGCCCATGCTGTTGTTGCTGAGCCAGCAAGCCCACCCCTTTTGGTGGTATTTGATCACCTCTGCGTTTTTTTTTATTTTTTGCGCCAATGTTTAACTGTTTGGCACAGGTTCTCCAGCTTCCCTGTGAGTACTTCCATTGATTGGTATGGAAGGCACTCAGGAAAACTGTTTGAGATATCCGAGGTCTCTCTGCCTGAGTGACTAGGAGCATTTCTGCTGGTGCTGTCCGAGGTGCAGCTAAGCAGTGGTCAGTAGAGAGCGCCGACACTGTCTCACCTGCTAGACCTTATGAAAAGGAAGGGGCCGGAGTGGACACGGCAGTAGTGGAGATGTTTTCTGTCACTGGCAAAGAGGTACAAGTTCAGGTACCCGGAGACGCCGTGGGAGAAGGCACTAATATTGATTGCTGTAGCAATGTAATGTGTACATCAGTTGGCATAATCGCAGTAAGAAAAGATTTGTGCTTGGGTCAGTGTCATTTGTTAGGACAGCCGCCCATGGAGCGTTGGACAGCAGGTGAGGTGGAGCTTGGTGATGGTTCCGTGGAGCCTAGTCACTCGCCTGTGTGTGGTCCCTCCTCAGGACTGGTCCTAACAAACTCTGATAAAAGCACTGAAGATTTTGAAAGTTGAGATCTCAAAATTGGTGATCTGTTAATGATTGGTGCTGTTCAAAGTGATTTGGTTGCAGTGGCTAACCAGAGAAAGATATTTGAACCCAAAGGACCTATAGTAAAGGGTAAAGCTGAGTTCAATGAATCAGGGAAAGCAGCGATTCCCCCAAGAAAATAAAATAAGCCCAGGGACCCCGAGAAGAGGGAGAAGGCTGGGTATAAGGAACTCTAGGACCCTAGAGAGATTCAGGGTATGATTTACCTGGAAGCGCACCCAGAAAAATGGTTGGGCCTACGTGGCTGACAGCCAGCACAGAGGTGTCCCAACTGTGATGACGGGGTGCTGGTGTTCCTCCCTCCGGCTTGAAACGGGGGGGGGGGGGGGCGTTGTATGTAATAGTGAGAGGCCCTGTCCCTATGGAAATGGAGCAAAAATGGACACAGTGTCTGCATATTGGCAGACTGCAGAGCTACATACAGTGGTGTGAAAAAGTGTTTGCCCCCTTCCTCATTTCCTGTTCCTTTGCATGTTTGTCACACTTAAGTGTTTCGGAACATCAAACCAATTTAAACAATAGTCAAGGACAACACAAGTAAACACAAAATGCAATTTGTAAATGAAGGTGTTTATTATTAAAGGTGAAAAAAAATCCAAACCATCATGGCCCTGTGTGAAAAAGTGATTGCCCCTAAACCTAATAACTGGTTGGGCCACCCTTAGCAGCAACAACTGCAACCAAGCATTTGCGATAACGTGCAATGAGGCTTTTACAGCGTCCTGGAGGAATTTTGGCCCACTCATCTTTGCAGAATTGTCCTAATTCAGTTACATTAGAGGGTTTTCGAGCATGAACGGTCTTTTTAAGGTCATACCACAACATCTCAATAGGATTCAGGTCAGGACTTTGGCTAGGCCACTCCAAAGTCTTCATTTTGTTTTTCTTCAGCCATTCGGTGGTGGACTTGCTGGTGTGTTTAGGATCATTGTCCTGCTGCAGAACCCAAGTTCGTTTCAGCTTGAGTACACGAACAGATGGTCGGACATTCTCCTTCAGGATCTCTTGGTAGACCGCAGAATTCATAGTTCCTTTTATCACGGCAAGTCTTCCAGGTCCTGAAGCAGCAAAACAGCCCCAGACCATCACACTACCACCACCATATTTTACTGTTGGTATAATGTTCTTTTTCTGAAATGCAGTGTTCCTTCTACGCCAGATATACTTGGACACACACCTTCCAAAGAGTTCCACTTTTTGTTTCATCGGTCCACAGAATGTTGTCCCAAAAGTCTTGGGGATCATCAAGATGTGTTGTGGAGAAATTGAGACGAGCTATGATGTTCTTTTTGCTCAGCAGTGGTTTTCTCCTTGGAACTCTGCCATGCAGGCCATTTTTGCCCAGTCTTTTCCTGATGGTGGAGGCATGAACGCTGACCTTAACTGAGGCAAGTGAGGCCTGCAGTTCCTTGGACGTTGTTGTGGGGTCTTTTGTGACCTCTTGGATGAGTCGTCGCTGCGCTCTTGGGGTAATTTTGGGCGGCCGGCCACTCCTGGGAAGGTTCACCACTGTTCCATGTCTTCGCCATTTGTGGATAATGGCTCTCACTGTGGTTCGCTGGATTCCCAAAGCTTTGGAAATGGCTTTATAACCCTTTCCAGACTGATGGATCTCAATTACTTTCTTTCTCAATTGTTCCTGAATTTCTTTGGGTCTCGGCATGATGTGTAGCTTTTAAGGATCTTCTGGTGGACCTTACTGTGTCAAGCAGCTCCTATTTAAGTGATGCCTTGATTGTGAACAGGTGTGGCAATAATCAGGCCTGGGTGTGGCTAGAGAAATTGAACTCAGGTGTGGACAACCACAGTTATAGTATGTTTTAACAAGGGGGCAATCACTTTTTCACACAGGGCCATGATGGTTTGGATTTTTTTTCACCTTTAATAATAAACACCTTCATTTACAAATTGCATTTTGTGTTTACTTGTGTTGTCCTTGACTATTGTTTAAATTGGTTTGATGTTCCGAAACACTTAAGTGTGACAAACATGCAAAGGAACAGGAAATGAGGAAGGGGGCAAACACTTTTTCACACCACTGTAGCGTAGATCTGGCAGCTTTCTCCTGATCTTGCTATTTCCGGATGAGGCTCTGTAGTTTGGAGATGCCTCAGAGTCTTGGGTGGGATGGGATCTCCAACCCTGTGTCCGGGTGTTGTGGACAGCCAGCAGGGTGTGTGCCCAGGTGAATATTAACAAGGGGCTGGTGAGAGCAGTAAGTGAAGGAAGGTGGAGTGTGAGCAGCTTGCTACTGCTGTTGCTGTGTGAAGACAGACCTGTGTCTGGAAAGCGGTCTGCCCTCTGGGAGACTGCAGCCCATGTAAGGGGGATTCTTTGCCCAAGGACTGGGAAAGGCTGGCCAGCCTTGAGAGTCAGGAAGACTACAGAAGACAGTGAGTCCAGGGGGCTGGAAAGAATCAAGTTTGTTAAGAGCAAGCAGAGGAACTGCTGACAAGAGAGCCAGGTGGCTTGGTATATTTTTGTTATTCGTGAGTGCTAAATGAAGCTTGAACCCCTGTGTGGGAATCCTGAATGGACTTGTTTTTTGTTTTTTTTCTGTTTAATAAACGTGGGCTACCAGGCCCTTCACTATAAACGCCTGTCTGACACACTGCACAAGAAATGCATCTATTACTTGAGCTAAACACCCCCAATATCACTATATATATATATATATATATATATATTATACGCACACACATACAGTATCTCAGTACACCCTTCACATTTTTGTAAATATTTTATTATATCTTTTCATGTGACAACACTGAAGAAATTACACTTTGCTACAATGTAAAGTAGGAGTGTACAGCTTGTATAACAGTGTAAATTTGCTGTCCCCTCAAAATAACTCAACACACCGCAATTAATGTTTAAACCGCTGGCAACAAGCGCCAGTACAACCCTAAATGAAAATGTCCAAATTGGGCTCAAAGTGTCAATATTTTGTGTGGACACCATTATTTTCTAGCACTGCCTTAACCCTCTTGGGCATGGAGTTCACCAGAGCTTCACAGGTTGCCACAGGAGTTCTCCTCCACTCCTCCATGATGACATCACGGAGCTGGTGGATGTTAGAGACCTCCCCCTTCCGTTTGAGGATGCCCCAAAGAGGCTCAATAGGGTTTAGGTCTGGGTTTAGGTCTGGAGATATGCTTGGCCAGTCCATCACCTTTTACCCTCAGCTTCTTTAGCAAGGCAGTGGTCGTCTTGGAGGTGTGTTTGGGGTCGTTATCATGTTGGAATACTGCCCTGCGGCCCAGTCTCCCGAATGGAGGGGATCATGCTCTGCTTTAGTATGTCACATTACATGTTGGCATTCATGGTTCCCTCAATGAACTGTAGCTTCCCAGTGCCAGCAGCACTTATGGAGCTCCAGACAATGACACTCCCACCACCATGCTCGACTGTTTGTTCTCCTCACCTGGTCTTAACACCATTTGAACCAAATAAGTTTATCTTGGTCTCATCAGACCACAGAACATGGTTCCAGTAATCCATGTCCTTAGTCTGCTTGTCTTCAGCAAACTGTTTGCAGGCTTTCTTGTGCATCATCTTTAGAAGAGGCTTCCTTCTGGGACGACAGCCATGCAAACCAATTTTGATGCAGTGTGCGTCGTATGGTCTGAACACTGACAGGCTGACCCCCCACCCCTTCAACCTCTGCAGCAATGCTGGCAGCACTCATGTGTCTATTTCCCTAAGACAACCTCTGGATAGGACGCTGAGCACATGCACTCAACTTTTTTAGTTGACCATGGCAAGGCCTGTTCTTAGTGGAACCTGTCCTGTTAAACTGCTGGATGGTCTTGGCCACTGTCCTGCAGCTCAGTTTCAGGGTCTTGGCAATCTTCTTCTAGCCTAGACCATCTTTATGTAGAGCATCATTTCTTTTTTTTCAGAACTCAGAGAGTTCTTTGCCATGAGGTGCCATGTTGAACTTTCAGTGAGCAGTATGAGAGAGTGAGAGCGATAACACCAAATTTACCACACCTGCTCCCCATTCACACCTGAGACCTTGTAACACTAATGAGTCGCATGAAAATGGCTAATTGGGCCCAGGTTGGACATTTTCACTTAAGGGTGTACTCACTTTTATTGCCAGTGGTTTAGACATTAATGGCTGTGTGTTATTTGAGGGGACAGCAAATTTGCATTGTTATACAAGCTGTACACTCACTACTTTACATTGTAGCAAAGTGTCATTTCTTCAAAAATATAATATTTACAAAAATGTGAAGGGGTGTACTCACTTTTGTGAGATACTGTGTGTGTGTGTGTGTGTATGTGTGTGTATATATATATATATATATATATATATATATATATATATATATATAATAATATTTTTGTTTTACATAATGTCAGTGTTACCAACACACCAGTTATGAGGATGCTGTACTGCACTGGTGACAGTATGTAAAAAATAAAAAAAATAAACTATTGGCAGCGGTGCTTTTTGAGGGCACTTTTAACCCTAGCGGGGGTTAAAAGTGCCCCGTTAGCAGCCATTGTGAGAGGGGGGAGTTAGGTTCCTCCATCCCGGTAATAGGTAAATATGAAGTGACGATTGGGACTTTAAATGAAGCGATTGGATAGTGGATAAATTGCACCATGTTTAAATTTCACCATGGAATGTTTAATTGTCAACATAAATATACAGACAGTAAAGAGTATCAATTTCATATACCGTATTTGTCGGCGTATAACATGCACTTTTTTTCCCCCTTAAAATCAGGGAAAAATCGTGAGTGCGTGTTATACGCCGATCCCCCACAGATTGTGAGCTTCTCAGCGGTTTCGGCCGTTCTCGGCAGCTTTCGGCTGTTCTCGGCGGCTTTCGGAGAGCCGAAAACCACCGAGAACGGCTAAGTGCTGCCATAAGCCGCCGATAACGGCCAAAAACTGCCGAGAACGGCCGAGTGCAGTTGAAAGACGCCGAGAAAGGCCGAGAGCTACTGAGCGCCGCTGAGATACACAGGACATCCGCTCTGTATCTCGGCGGCGCCATTTTTAAACGGCAAGCTGACACTAACAAGGCTGCAAATGACTGACAAGGCTGCAATGCAAGGCTGCAAATGACACTGACAAGGCTGCAGATGGACACTGATAAGGCTGCAAATGACACTGACAAGGCTGCATTAATGGGCATTTAAATGTAAGTTTTTTTCCCTCCTAAACTTGGGATGCGTGTTATACACCGATAAATGCGGTACATATAAAGAGCGTGCACATGGCATAAGCATAGTAAAAGAGTACACATATAGCAGCACGTGATTTTGGTGGTAAGTAGATGGAATAGTATAGCACAATAATGCCAATGACAACATGCGTAGTACCGGCAAGTGCTCCCACACGGCAAATGTGCATCCACTAAGTGAGAAACAAAAGTAGTATATTTGGGTAATTCAAAAAGTATGATTCCATATGAGATGTAGCTGGGGCATCAAAAACAAAGCTTGGCGCGTTTCTTGGACATTTCTCCACTTATCAGGAGCTGATGCAGCCAAAATTCCTATGGAATGTATATATAAATATAATGAATCGTACGTCAAGGTGGCCAGCCCCTCAGTGTAAAAGTGGCCTAAGTGTGACAGTGCTGAAAACTGAAACTTGGCCTGGGCAGAAAGGGAGTAAAAGTGTCTGGTATTAACCAGTTAACAACCGGCCCATAGCCGAAAAACTGCTACAGGGCGGTTGCTTAACTCTGGGAGGCCGTTAATTAACGGCCTCACAGAATTCTGCTCACTCAATTCTGCGCACTCGAGAACTTCCATGATCGCCGGGTCCAGAGGACCCGGCGGATCATGGATCACGGTAAACGGCCGCTCATCGCGGCCGTTTACCACGTGATCGCTCCGTCAAATGACGGAGTGATCACATGTAAGCAAACCGGCGTCATTTGATGACGCCGGTTCCTATCCCCTCCTCTCTCTGTACAGATCGGTACAGTGTGAGAGGAGAGGGGGAGGGATCGGTGGCAGCAGTGCTGTGGGCAGGATCTGTAGTGCCCACAGCCTGCTCTGCATGCCACCGATCCATCCATCCATGCTCAGCCATCCCTCCATACCATGCAATACACAGCAATAGCCTGCAGTGTATTGCTGGGTATTGCAGGGTATGGAGGGATGGCTGAGCATGGATGGATGGATACCCTGCAATGCTCTGCCATACCCTCCAATACTGTACCATACCCTCCAATACTGTACCATACCCTGCAATACTCTGCCATACCCTGCAATACTCTGCCATACCCTGCAATACTCTGCCATACCCTGCGATGCTCTGCCATACCCTGCGATGCTCTGCCATACCCTGCGATGCGCTGCCATACCCTGCGATGCTCTGCCATACCCTGCCATACCCTGCGATACCCTGCGATACTCTGCCATACCCTGCGATACTCTGCCATACCCTGCGATGCTCTGCCATACCCTGCGATGCTCTGCCATACCCTGCGATGCTCTGCCATACCCTGCGATGCTCTGCCATACCCTGCCATACCCTGCGATACTCTGCCATACCCTGCCATACTCTGCCATACCCTGCCATACTCTGCCATACCCTGCGATACTCTTCCATACCCTGCGATACTCTTCCATACCCTGCAATACTCTGCGATACTCTGCCATACCCTGCGATACTCTGCCATACCCTGCGATACTCTGCCATACCCTGCGATACTCTGCCATACCCTGCGATACTCTTCCATACCCTGCGATACTCTGCCATACCCTGCGATACTCTGCGATACCCTGCGATACCCTGCGATACCCTGCGATACTCTGCCATACCCTTCGATACTCTGCCATACCCTGCGATACTCTGCCATACGCTGCGATACCCTGCCATGCCCTGCGATACTCTGCCATACCCTTCGATACTCTGCCATACCCTGCGATACTCTGCCATACCCTGCGATACTCTGCAATACCCCACAATACCCTGCGATACTCGCTACGATCATAGCCAGGATCGTTTTTTTTTTAATTCCAGGCTTTCCAGCCTAGAGGTGAGATGTGGGGTCTTATTGACCCCATATCTCACTGTAAAGAGGACCTGTAATGCCATATTCCTATTACAAGGGATGTTTACATTCCTTGTAATAGGAATAAAAGTGATCAAAACATTTTTTTGGGGGAAAAAAAGGGTCAAACTAAAATAAATAAAGTAAAATGAACAATAAAATATATATATATTTTTTTAAAGCGCCCCTGTCCCCGTGTGCTCGCATGCAGAAGCGAACGCATACGTAAGTCCCGCCCACATATGAAAACGGTGTTCAAACCACACATGTGAGGTATCGCTGCGAACGTTAGAGCGAGAACAATAATTTTGGCCCTAGACCTCCTCTGTAACTCAAAACATGTAACCAGTAAAAAAATTAAAGCCTATGGGGATTTTTAAGTAGCGAAGTTTGGCGCCATTCCACGAGTGTGTGCAATTTTGAAGGGTGACATGTTGGGTATCTATTTACTCGGCGTAACTTCATCTTTCACATTATGCAAAAACATTGGGCTAAATTTACAGTTTTGTTTTTTGTAAAGCACAAAACGTTTTTTTTCCAAAAAAAACACGTTCGAAAAATTGCTGCGCAAGTACCGTGCTAGATAAAAAGTTGCAACGACCACCATTGTATTCTCTAGGGTCTTTGCTAAAAAAAACATATATAATATTTTGGGGTTCTATGTAATTTTCTAGCAAATAAATGATGATTTTTACATGTAGGAGAGAAATGTCAGAATTGTCCTGGGTGCTCCTGAACGCCTGATGGTGCTCCCTGCATGTTGGGCCTCTGTATGTGGCCACGCTGTGTAAAAGTCTCACACATGTGGTATCGCCGTACTCTGGAGTAAGAGCAGAATGTGTTTTGGGGTGTAATTTGTGGTATGCATATGCTGTGTGTGAGAAATAACCTGCTAATATGACAATTTTGTGAAAAAAAAAAAAAAAAAGAAAAAAAATCTTGATATTGCAAAGACTTGTGGGAAAAAATGACAACTGCAAAAAACTCACCATGCCTCTTTCTAAATACCTTGGAATGTCTTCTTTCCAAAAAGGGGTCATTTGGGGGGTATTTGTACTTTTATGGCATGTTAGGGTCTCAAGAAATAAGATAGGCCGTCAGTACTTCAGGTGTGATCAATTTTCAGATATTGGAACCATAGCTTGTGGACTCTATAACTTTCACAAAGACCAAATAATATACCCCAATTTGTACTTATTTTTACCAAAGATATGTAGCAGTATAAATTTTGGCCAAAATTTATCAAGAAAAATTACAAATTTGCTAAATTTTATAACAAAAAACGAAGAAAAATTCATTTTTTTACTGAATTTTCAGTCGTTTTTCTTTTATAGCGCAAAAAATAAAAAAACCCAGAGGTGATTAAATACCACCAAAAGAAAGCTCTATTTGTGTGACAAAAATTTCATATGGGTACATTGTTGTATGACTGAGTAATTGTCATTCAAAATGTGAGAGCACCGAAAGCTGAAAATTGGTCTGGTTATTAAGGGTGTTTAAGTGCCCAGTGGTCAAGTGGTTAAAGTGGTTAAAGCCGTTGTAAACCACGGATGGTTTTAACCACTTTCAGACCGGACCATTTTGCTGGCTTAAGACATAGCACTTTTTGCGATTCTGCACTGTGTCGCTTTAACTGACAATTGCGCGGTCGTGCGACATGGCTCCCAAACAAAATTGACGTCCCTTTTTCCCCACAAATAGAGCTTTCTTTTGGTGGTATTTGATCGCCCCTGCGGTTTTTTTTTTTTTGTGCTATAAACAAAAAAAGAGCGACAATTTAAAAAAAAAAACGCATTATTTTTTACTTTTTGCTATAATAAATATCCCCCAAAAATATATAAAAAAAATTTTTTTCCTCAGTTTAGGCCGATACGTATTCTTCTACATATTTTTGGTAAATAAAATTGCAATAAGCGATTATTGAATGGTTTGCGCAGAAGTTATAGCGTTTACAAAATAGGGGATAGTTTTATAGCATTTTTATAAAAAAAAATGTTTTTACTAGTAATGGCGGCGATCAGCGATTTTTTTATTGTGACTGCGACATTATGGCGGACACATGGGACAATTTTGACACATTTTTGGGACCATTGTCATTTATACAGCAATCAGTGCTATTTAAATGCACTGATTCCTGTGTAAATGGCAGTGAAGGGGTTAACCACTAGGTGGCAGTGTAGGGGTTAAGTGTTCCTAGAGGCGTGTTAGTAACTGTGGGGGGACGTGGCTGTGATCTAGTGTACACGGATCTCTGCTCCAATCACAGGGAGCAGAGATCGGTGTCACTAGTTGCTAGGCAGAACGGGGAGATGCTGTTTACTTCCGCATCTCCCCGTTCAGCCATCCCGTGAGACAATCGCGGGTATCCCCGCAGACTCGACTCGATTGTCCACGACCGGACACACGGGGGTCCCAACCGGCACACACGCGATGGCATGGCGGCATCTTAAAGGGGACGTACCTGTACGCCCTTATGCCTGTCTGTGCCATTCTGTCGACGTACATCGTCGTGCGCCGGCCGGGAAACGGTTAAAGAGAAAAAACCTGTAAGACAATGGCATAAAATGGCTAGTATGCATCGCATACTAGCACATTAGGAAATGCTTCCCATACAACAAATCCCTTGAGAGCTGCGCTGTCACTGCTGAGAGGGCTGACACCTTCCTCCGGTCTTTCTTCCAGGTCCGCGCGCATTCGGCTGTGTGATTGGCCAGAGCCGCAATGATGTCACTCCTGTACATGCATGTGGGAGCCCTTGGTTCTGGCAAAAAGCTCTGTCAAGGTATGATGGACATTCAGAGCGCATGTGCCGGTGATGTCATTGGCGGCACCTACGGTGATTATCTCCTAAACGGTGCTCGTTTAGGAGATATTCATTTTACCTACAGGTAAACCTGTAAAGACTTACCTGTAGGTACAAATTGCAAAGCAAGCTTTGCTACCGCTTTAAGGGGACAATTTTTGATGTAAATTGCTCTTTCCAAAATTCTTCTTTTTGGGAAAAAGTGTTACAAATGAGGACAAGTTAAACTGAGAATGAAAAGGTTATGTTTAGTAATACAATTAAAGAAGAACTGAACTTGTGAAGCTTTGTTCAAAAGCAAGCCCTTTGCAAGCAGAGGACAACGAGCTTCTCTCTATTATTGCCTCTAGTCTCCCTGCACCTGACTTACCATACCTTGTTCTGCACTGTGTCTTTTGTGTGGCTATATTTGTCGTGGCAATGTTTTGCTTCCTTCTATTAGAGTCTCCAGTAAAGAGAACATTGAGTAGCACATTACTGACAAAACCAAATCTCATTCCAAATCTCCCAACACTAGATTAGCTGTGGGCACAGGCGTGGTTAGCTTACCAGGAAATGCACTGTTGTGAAATTTATACTGCTTTTGAAAAAATATAAATTTCTAACTCCAACCATACCCGCAGGTGAACGTGTAACCCTTTCTGCTGAATCATAGCATAGTGCATGCCTATAATAACATGCTTTCAGTGGGTGAATTTAATATATCATGGGAGCAGGCTTCTTTAGTGAGTACAGCTTGTTTAGTAAGAACAGCCAGTTAATATGACGGCATCTTTTTTTAAAATTTTTTGGCTAGAGTTGTGAACTCTGAATGAATTAACTGCAGAAATATTTTTTCACATTCTTTCACAGGTTTTTAACATTTGCAATGACACAATAATCATACCTCCCAGCTTTCTGAAATGATAAAGAGGGACACCTTTTAGCACACAGTATGTAGGCAAAGGACACGTCCCTCCCACTGCCTCAGTCACAGGGGGCCACAAGGATCTGTTATGCAGAAAATGATTGGCTAAACCACACAAGTGACGGAGGGATTTGGTCTCAAAAGGGGGACAGTCCCTGCTTGGGAGAGGGAAATCTGTGTAAGCTCACGCTTGAACAAAAAACGTTGTAACAGAAAGAAAATATAAAAAAAAAAAAATGCAATTTCTTATGCTTAATGTAGACCACAAATAGGCCTTTCAGGCCTGGTTCACAATGATGTGATTTTCAGATGCGACTGGGAAAGGTTTCTGTTTTACTTTGGTGCGATATGGCCCCATAGAATATGCAAACCAAAACACAACACCAAAATTGCATCACATTAGTGTGAACCATGTGACCTACAACAATATTGAGTTGGATAGTGTGTCTAGTGAAAAAGTACAGCAATAGAACAATTTGCAGTGACTCATGGATGTTGTGCAAGTACCGTTTGGGCCCTTAGGATGTAAAGAATAACAAAAAGTGTAGAAAGAGGATAAATAGGGGTAAGTGGGGAGAGATGGTCTAAGGGTATTGTCTTCCACCTCAAGAGCTAATAAGTGTCCATGGGGTAGGATATCCATAGTTCAGCTAAGTTCGTGGGGCTGAGGGAGGGTCGACATATTGTAGCCAGGGTTCAAAAAATTTGAGGAATTCCAAATGCATATAATTTCAATATGCTAGATAATTTTACATTTACTTGTAAGGTATTCTTGCAAGATATAACTTCCCTGATGTTACACTAGCCTTTTTTCAGGCCTTGATGATAGTTTGTTTTGCTACCAGAAAGAGCTAGAAGGACACTTTTTTTTTGTTTAAAGCTCGATAGCTTGTGAAAATCAGGTATCCCTGGATCTCTTGGGATAGTCACATAAAATAGTACACAGTAGACCAAATATTCCAGGCCAAAAGCAAACCAGATTCTGTCAAATCCACCAGGTGTGTCACCTATTTGGCCACATTCCTGAAAACATTTCCAGCTTTGCTGTGGGTTTGCTTTTGTGATGCGTACTGGCAAGCTTTCTAAAGTGTTGTAGGACAATTGAGTAGATGTCACATTTGTGCCAGTGGGTTGAATGAAAAAAATAAAAATTCTCTAAGCGCACAAACAAGGTGGAAGGAGTATTCCCCCATGCTGGATTATTGTATTCTGGCAGCGGGACTCTCCACTATCAATATTCACTGATAAAAAGCTGCAGCTAGTGATGGACAAGTTTTCCAACATTCCTGTTAGACAGAAGTTGATCTAACAATCGACTTCTGTCAAACAGAAGTGTCTACACATGGATTGAAATATGGCCAGTCCCTGTTGAACTGGTCAGTTTTTGATCATCTATGGCCAACTTTAGGGTTGTGGAGACAAAGGTATTTAAAGTCAATATAAAGGGAAAACTTTTTTATATTGGATAGAGTAAGGGAGGCTTTTAATTCCTCCGAAGTGAGAGTATCCCCTGTTTGTCACCAAGGTCATCAGATTGTGTCCCCATTTGAAAATATCCCCCCATTCCTGTTCTGGGGCAACCCAAAATTTGTAATTTTCTTTAACTTTTGATGATAATGGTAAACAGAACAAATAGAGAGGGGGCACATACAGCAATAAAAGCCTAATGCCGCGTACACACGATCGGACTATTCGGAAACGAGCGGACTTGCCCACACACGACCGGACTAGGTCGGGCGGGTCCGCCGGACTTTTGGCGGAGGTCCGTCGGACTTTTGAAATGAATGGACTTGCCCACACACGGAGTAAAGTCCGTTCATTTTGAACGTGACTCCAGGTAGACGGGACTAGCGAAGGAAGCCAATGTCGCCACCTCCATCAGGGAGATTGACACTTTGCTAGCCCCGTCACCTGGTATGGATTTAAAGGGGAACCCCTACCCCAAAAAATGGCGTGGGTGTCCCCCCAAAGTCCATAGCAGACCCTTATCCGAGCATGCAGCCCGGCCGGTCAGGAAAGGGGGCGGCCCCCCCACCCCAGAGCACTTTGTCCCCATGTTGATGAGGACAAGGGCCTCTTCCCGACAACCCTGGCCGTTGGTTGTCTGGGTCTGCGGGCGGGGGGCTTATCAGAATCCGGGAGCCCCCTTTAATAACGGGCCCCTTGATCCCGGCCCCCCACCCTATGTGAATGAGTATGGGGTACATGGTACCCCTACCCATTCACCTGAGGGAAAAAGTGTTAATAAAAAAAAAAAAAAAAACACAACACAGGTTTTTGAAGTAGTTAATTAGACAGCTCCGGGGGGTCTTTTTCCGACTTCGGGGGTCTTCTTCTTCTCCTCCTTCTCTCCTCCTCCTCCTCCTCCTCCTTCGATAGTCCCGTCTACCTGGAGTCACTGATGTCCCGGATTCTGATAACCCCCCTGCCCGCAGACCCCAACAACAACTGGCCAGGGTTGTCGGGAAGAGGCCCTTGTCCTCATCAACATGGGGACAAGGTGCTTTGGGGTGGGGGCGCAGAAGCTGCACGATTCTGGCCAAAATGAGAATCGCAATTTTTTTTTTTTTGCTTGGAATAAAAAGTTCATGATTCTCGCAAATCTTTCACATTATACAAAAAAAAAATTATACAAAAAAAAAAAATCATTAAAGCAATGTTTTTGAAAAAATTACATTTGAAAGACCACTGCGCTGCGCAATAAAACAACCACCATTTTATTCTCTAGGGTGTCTACTAAAAAAAAAAATATGTTTTGGGGGTTCTAAGTAATTTTCTAGCAAAAACAAAATGATTTTAACTTGAAACCAACAAATGTCAGAAACAGATTGTGTTTCAGTGATTAAACTTTTTTCACTTACACACAGTCTATTCCATTGACAAATTGTTACAATGTTTGTACTTAAGTTCAACCTATGTTTTGATTCTTGGCAGACTGTCTGTTTTTTTCCTTCCTTTCTTTTGATGGCTGTGGCTTCAGAAGAGCAGAGAGAATTCTTTGCATAGAAAGAATTGTGAAACACTTTAGTCAAGATCGCTATAACGATTCTTGACGATTAATTGTGCAGTTCTACTTGGATTGTATCTCTAAAAAAAGACTAGAGAAATTTAACGAAAATTCAACCCCAATTCCATAAAAGTTGAGATGCTGTGTAAAATAAATAAAACCAGAATGTAATGATTTGCAAATCTCATTAATCCATAATTTTTTCACAATAGAAAACCTCAAATGTTTAAACTGAGAAAATTTACAATTTTAAGAAATAAATATGGTTCATATGAAATTGATGGCAGCAACGCATTTCTAACAAGTTGGGACAGGGAAACAAAAAGCTGGCAAAGTAAGTGGTACTTAAAAAGAAGAGCTGGAAGAACATTTTGCAACAAATTAGGTTAATTGGTAACAGGTCAGTAACATGACTGGGTATAAAAAACGCATCTTAGAGATTCCAAGTGTCTCAGAAGTTTAAGATGGGCAGGTGTTCAACAATCTGTGAAAAGCTACAAATTCAGAAGAATGTTCCTCAATGTAAAACCGCAAAGACTTGAAATATATCATCATCTACAGTACACAATATCATCAAAAGATTCTGAGAATCTGGAGAAATCCTATGTGTACAAGGGGCAAGGCCAAAATGCAATATTGGATGCCCGTGATCTTCGGGCCCTCAGACGGCACTGCTTTAAAAACAGGTATGATTCTGTGATGAACATCACTGCATGGGCTCAGGTATACCTCCAGAAATCGCTGTCTGTGCACACAGTTCCTCGTGCCATCAAGTGCTATCATGCAGCAAAGAAGTCATAGCTGAACATGATCCATAAACACTGTCGTCTTCTCTGAGCCAAAGCTCATTTTAAATGGTCTGTTGCAAAGTGGAAACCTGTTTTGTTGTCAGATTAATCGAATGGGACAACAGAATGGGCCAATATTACTCTTCCAAAACACCAACAACTGGTCTCCTCAATTCCCAGATGTTTACAGAGTGTTGTTAAAAGAAGAGGGGATGCTACACCATGGTAAACTTTTTAAAGACTTATTGCTGCCGTCAATTTCAAAATTACCTTTTTTTTTTTTCTTAAAATGGTACATTTCTCTTAGGTTAACCCTTTCGCTGCCAGAGGCATTTTTGCGTTTTTTGCACACGTTTAAAAAGACCTGAAGATTACACAAAACCCACAAATGTTATATTTTATGAAAGCAGATACCCTAAAGCAGTGATGGCAAACCTTGGCACCTGAGATGTTTTTGAACTACATTTCCCATGATGCCCATGCTCTCTGCAGTGTAGTTGAGCATCATGGGAATTGTAGTTCCAAAACATCTGGGGTGCCAAGGTTCGCCATCACTGCCCTAGAGAATAAAATAGTGGAAGATCCAATTGTTTATGTCACACAAGATGTTTATGTCACACACAGGTGAATTTTAGGGCAAACTCAATAAATTACCCACATTGTACCAAGTAAATAGATACCTTGAGGCGATTCAGTTTGCAGTTGTAGCGCTATATAACTCATTCATTCATTCATTCACCCTACATGACAAACCTTACATTTTTATGCGCCCGTGAAATGGCGTCAAACTTCAGTACCCTATATTTACTATAGGCGATGCTTCAAAAGCCCCCTATAGGTATCAGTTTAGTGTTACCGGGGAGGTCGTGTGTTTTAATTATTACTCTCACTCCGGCGTGCACGGCGATATGTAACGCGTATCGCAATTGATGTTATCGCAATTGATGTTTTCACGCGTAGGCACCCAGGCGCATGCATTTACGTTTGTGCTTGTGTATATGTGGGGGTGAGGGGGGCCTCAAATTTTTTTTTTTTTTTTTTTGGGGGGGGGGGGGGGGGGGCTTGGGTGTAACTTTTATTTTTTTTGCAAAAACTTTTTTTTTTTACTTAACCAGTTAACAACCGGCCCATAGCCGAAAAACGGCTACAGGGCGGTTGCTTAACTCTGGGAGGCCGTTAATTAACGGCCTCACAGAATTCTGCTCTTGCGCGCCCCCTGGTGCGCGCACTCGAGAGCATCCATGATCGCCGGGTCCAGAGGACCCGGCGGATCATGGATCACGGTAAACGGCCGCTCATCGCGGCCGTTTACCACGTGATCGCTCCGTCCAAATGACGGAGTGATCACATGTAAGCAAACCGGCGTCATTTGATGACGCCGGTTCCTCTCTCCTCCTCTCTCTGTACCGATCGGTACAGTATGAGAGGAGAGGGGGAGGGATCGGTGGCAGCAGTGCTGTGGGCGGGATCTGTAGTGCCCACAGCCTGCTCTGCCACCACCGATCCATCCATGCTCAGCCATCCCCCATACCCTGCAATACCCAGCAATAGCCTGCAGTGTATTGCTGGGTATTGCAGGGTATGGAGGGATGGCTGAGCATGGATGGATGGATTCTCTGCCATCCCCCCCAATACTGTGCCATACCCCCCTATACTGTGCCATACCCCCCAATACTGTGCCATACCCCCCAATACTGTGCCATACCCCCCAATACTGTGCCATACCCCCGCAATACTGTGCCATACCCCCGCAATACTGTGCCATACCCCCGCAATACTGTGCCATACCCCGCAATACTGTGCCATACCCCGCAATACTCTGCCATACCCCGCAATACTCTGCCATACCCCGCGATACTCTGCCATACCCTGCGATACTCTGCCATACCCTGCGATACTCTGCCATACCATGCGATACTCTGCCATACCCTGCGATGCCCTGCCATACCCTGCGATGCTCTGCCATACCCTGCGATGCTCTGCCATACCCTGCGATGCTCTGCCATACCCTGCGATGCTCTGCCATACCCTGCGATGCTCTGCCATACCCTGCGATGCTCTGCCATACCCTGCGATACCCTGCCATACTCTGCCATACCCTGCGATACTCTGCCATACCCCTGCGATACTCTGCGATACCCTGCGATACCCTGCCATACCCGGCGATACTCTACCATACCCTGCGATACTCTGCAATACCCGGCGATACTCTGCGATACTCTACCATACCCGGCGATACTCTGCAATACCCGGCGATACTCTGCAATACCCTGCGATACTCGCTACGATCAAAGCCAGGATCGTTTTTTTTTTTATTTCAGGCTTTCCAGCCTAGAGGTGAGATGTGGGGTCTTATTGACCCCATATCTCACTGTAAAGAGGACCTGTAATGCCATATTCCTATTACAAGGGATGTTTACATTCCTTGTAATAGGAATAAAAGTGATCAAAACTTTTTTTGGGGGGAAAAAAAGGGTCAAACTAAAATAAATAAAGTAAAATGAACAATAAAATATATATATATTTTTTTAAAGCGTCCCTGTCCCCGTGTGCTCGCATGCAGAAGCGAACGCATACGTAAGTCCCGCCCACATATAAAAACGGTGTTCAAACCACACATGTGAGGTATCGCTGCGAACGTTAGAGCGAGAACAATAATTTTGGTCCTAGACCTCCTCTGTAACTCAAAACATGTAACCAGTAAACAAAATTAAAGCCTATGGGGATTTTTAAGTAGCGAAGTTTGGCGCCATTTCACGAGTGTGTGCAATTTTGAAACGTGACATGTTGGGTATCTATTTACTCGGCGTAACTTCATCTTTCACATTATGCAAAAACATTGGGCTAAATTTACAGTTTTGTTTTTTGTAAAGCACAAAACATTTTTTTTCCAAATAAAACACGTTTGAAAAATTGCTGCGCAAGTACCGTGCTAGATAAAAAGTTGCAACGACCGCCATTGTATTCTCTAGGGTCTTTGCTAAAAAAACATATATAATATTTTTGGGGTTCTATGTAATTTTCTAGCAAATAAATGATGATTTTTTACATGTAGGAGAGAAATGTCAGAATTGTCCTGGGTGCTCCAGAACGCCTGATGGTGCTCCCTGCATGTTGGGCCTCTGTATGTGGCCACGCTGTGTAAAAGTCTCACACATGTGGTATCGCCGTACTCAGGAGTAATAGCAGAATGTGTTTTGGGGTGTAATTTGTGGTATGCATATGCTGTGTGTGAGAAATAACCTGCTAATATGACAATTTTGTGAAAAAAAAAAAAAAAAATTTAAAAAAATCTTGATATTGCAAAGAATTGTGGGAAAAAATGACAACTTCAAAAAACTCACGATGCCTCTTTCCAAATACCTTGGAATGTCTTCTTTCCAAAAAGGGGTCATTTGGGGGGTATTTGTACTTTTATGGCATGTTAGGGTCTCAAGAAATAAGATAGGCCGTCAGTACTTCAGGTGTGATCAATTTTCAGATATTGGCACCATAGCTTGTGGACTCTATAACTTTCACAAAGACCAAATAAGATACCCCAATTTGTACTTATTTTTTACCAAGGATATGTAGCAGTATAAATTTTTGGCCAAAATTTATCAAGAAAAATTACAAATTTGCTAAATTTTATAACAAAAACGAAGAAAAATTCATTTTTTTACTGAATTTTCAGTCATTTTTCTTTTATAGCGCAAAAAATAAAAAAACCCAGAGGTGATTAAATACCACCAAAAGAAAGCTCTATTTGTGTGAAAAAAAAGGACAAAAAATTTCATATGGGTACAGTGTTGTATGAATGAGTAATTGTCATTCAAAGTGTGAGAGCACCGAAAGCTGAAAATTGGTCTGGTTATTAAGGGTGTTTAAGTGCCCAGTGGTCAAGTGGTTAATTTTTTTCCTCACATAGCGGACTTTTTGTCCCCTATGTGATGTTTTTTAGGTGACCGGTACTGTCTAAAAGACCCTGCCTGTCTTCTCTGTGCTCCCCTAAATGTTTTGCAATGCAGATCACTCCGGGGCCCCCCGATGGGCAAGCGGAGCTCGTTAAGCATGGTGGGGGGCACTGGTACCAGGGTGTGTGCGATTGGGCAGCCGCACGAGCCGCACGAATGCTCTCACCTGACAGGCAAGAGTCTGCCTTTTTAAGTTCACACACAATCCTGGTGGCTGCAGCCCCAGATTGTGTGTTTATATCCCCCACTGTCAGGTCCGTACAAAAGGGTTAAACATCTGAAATGTTTTCCATTGTGAATAAAATAATAGGTTTATGAGATTTTTAACTCATTGCATTCTGTTTTTATATAGGTTTTACACAGCATCCCAAATTTTTGGAGTTGTAGTTGGTCTACTAGTAAAATCCTAGTCTAAAATACAGAGCCCCTAAAAAGAAAATCGGTAGTCTGTTTATAAAGTACAATCATTAATGTATGCTATGGCAAGCAAGGAAAATTTGCTTTTGGCTTACAACCCTGTCAACTGCATGTACGGTAGTTAGTTACAATACAATATTGTTTCAATTAGTAGTCAACAATTCAACATGGGGGGATCACAAAATTCTTCCAGTAGAGATTTTATTTACCGTATTTATCGGCGTGTAACACGCACCGGCGTATAACACGCACCCCAAGTTTAGGAGGGAATTTTAAGGGAAAAAAATTTTAGGAGGGAAGTTTAGGGGAAAAAAAAAACTTGCATTTAAGCGTCATTTGCAGCCTTGCCCAGCGTCTTTTGCAGCCTTGCCCAGCGTCTTTTGCAGCCTTGCCCAGCGTCATTTGCAGCCTTGCCCAGCGTCATTTGCAGCCTTGCCCAGCGTCATTTGCAGCCTTGCCCAGCGTCATTTGCAGCCTTGCCCAGCGTCATTTGCAGCCTTGCCCAGCGTCATTTGCAGCCTTGCCCAGCGTCTTTTGCAGCCTTGCCCAGCGTCTTTTGCAGCCTTGCCCAGCGTCATTTGCAGCCTTGCCCAGCGTCATTTGCAGCCTTGCCCAGCGTCATTTGCAGCCTTGCCCAGCGTCATTTGAAGCTTGCCCAGCGTCATTTGCAGCTTGCCAGTGTCATTTGCAGCATTGCCAGCGTCATTTGCCTTGCCCACGTTTAAATTTCCCGCCGCGAGACAAACCGCGCATGCGCGGCCGAAAAAGGCCGAACCTCCGCCGAAAAAGACAGAGCCGACTGTTCGGCTCCGCTCGGAGTCCCGCCTCCCTGCTGTTTTGGGAGTGAGCGCAGGGAGGTGGGACTACGAGCGGAGCTGAACAGTCGGCTTCGGCCTTTTCGGCCGCGGTTCGGTCTTTTTTTCGGCCGCGGTCGCCATTTTTCATTGTCGGGCGCTTTTTTTGTCATTTTTTTGGGGGGTATCGGCGTAAAACACGCACCCACGACTTTCCCCCGATTTTAAGTGCGTGTTATACGCCTATAAATACGGTAAGTAAATATTTGAAACGTAAAATTGTTTTCTTGCTGGGAGCAGAAGTTACTTTTTAAAAATGCCAAAACGTCTCAGTGTCTGACATTTACACAGAATCATGCCTGATTATAGATGGCATCAGAAAGGCAACACTGTCATGGACTTGTCCTTTACCGTAAAGATTTGGGTTCACTTTACAAGAGGTAATGTAACCCTTTACCTAACCACTTCAATACCAGGCACTTAGACACCTTCCTGCCCAAGCCAATTTTCAGCTTTCAGCGCTGTCGCAGTTTGAATGACAATTGCACGGTCATACAACACTGTACCCAAACAAATATTTTTTTATCATTTTGTTCCCACAAATAGAGCTTTCTTTTGGTGGTATTTGATCACCTCTGCGGTTTTTATTTTTTGCGCAACAAATAAAAAAAGACCGAAAATTTTGAAAAAAAAAAACAAGTTTTTCTTTGTTTCTGTTATTTAAAAAAATAAATAAAATAAGTATGTTTTCTTCCTTAATGACGGGCACTGATATGGCTGCACTGACAGGCACTGATGGGCACCGATGAGGTGGCACTGATGGGCACTGATAGGTGGCACTGGTATGCGGCACTGATGGGTTCTTATGGGTGGCACTGATGGGTACTTATGGGTGGTACTGATAGGTGGGCACTGATAGGTGGCATTGATGGACACTGATGGGTGGCACTAATGACACTGGTGGCACTGATGACACTGGTGGCACTGATGACACTGATGGTGGCATTGCTGGGCATCACTGATGTCACATGTTATATAATGGTGCCAGTCAGTGCCCATTTGTGGGTACAGATTGGCACAGATTGGGCATAATTTGCGCATGTGGATGGCCATGGGGTGCATACCTGGCCATCCACATGTTTCCCTGGTGGTCCTGGCGGCTTCCCCGGTGGTCTAGTGTGGGCATCCAAGGGGGGGCTGCGCTGATAAACAATCAGCGCACACCCCCCCCTTTCAGGAGAGCTGCCGATCGGCTCTCCTCTACTCGCGTCTGTCAGACGCGCGTGAGGAAAAGCCATTCACTGGCTGGTTCGTGATAAGCCGTGATTGGACACGGCTGATCACGTGGTAAAGAGCCTCCGTCTGAGGCTCTTTACCGAGATCAGTGTAGCGGTGTGTCAGACTGACACACAGCACCACTGATCGCCGCGATGCGTGCCCCCATGGGCGCGTGGCGGCTGTTATCCTGAAGGACGTCATATGACGCCCAGTCAGGATAACTGAACCACCGCCATCTGTTTCCCATTGCAGAGATTTTTTCACTTCCTGTCCCATAGCTAAACAGGAAGTGAGAGGAAATCACTGCAAATTAAGGGAATTCCTTGGGGACCCCCATGTCACCAGAACTAGTGTCTCAATTAGAACATTTCCCGTCTATTACTTTTCTGGGGACAACCCAAAATTTGGGTTTTTTTCTTTTACTTTCACTTTCAATGATAATGATAAATAGGACAAATAGAGAGGTTGAAGGGGCACAGACAGCAATAAAAACTGATAGGTGTTCTAATCTATCCAAAACCGGCCGCTCTCCTACTCCAATCCAGGGCTACAGCAGGAGGGGCCGAGATCTCCCTCAGACGTCAGCCAGGGAGGTCATGTGACTGCCATGCTGGCCCCTCAGCCACTCCCACTGTAGCCCTGGATCGGCGTAGGAGACCTGGGAGTCACATGACCGGCATGAATATAGCTGAAAAAAGGGCATTTACAGGCTTTGTTTAAAGAAAAGAAAAAAAAAAACTCAGAGTGTGTTATGCCTTGATAAAACAGAGGGGCTGGCAGTGACCATGTTAAAACTTTTCTTTTAATAGCGGCAGGAGAGGTGAGCGGAGACAGCTCACACAGACACACGGAGCTTGCAGGGAGGGGGAGGGAGGAGAGCAGCCGATGACAGAGGCATGTAAACTGATCACAGATCAGCCAGCTTCTTCTTCTTCTTCTTCTTCTTCTTCTTTCTTCTTCTTCTTCTTCTTCTTCTTCTTCTTCTTCTTTTCTTCTTCTTCTTCTTCTTCTTCTTCTTCTTCTTCTTCTTCTTCTTCTTCTTTGCTTCTTCTTCTTCTTCTTCTTCTTCTTCTTCTTCTTCTTCTTCTACTTCTTCTTCTTCTTCTTCTTCTTCTTCTTCTTCTTCCATGACCCCCCCCCCCCCCCCCCCCATACTTTAATAAGCCTGATCTCAATCCAGCTCTTCACAGGGCAGATTGCCAGCAGCAGGATCCATGGGTTCCTGCTGCTGTTAATCAAGTCTTATAACAAGAGAGTAGGGGCATGGCTGAGCCATTCTGTCTATAAGACCCCTTTTACACCAAGGGCGTTTTGCAGGCGCTATAGCGTTAGAAATAGCGCCTGAAATCTGCCCTAAAACAGCTGCACCATTGTCTCCAGTGTGAAAGCCGGAGGGCTTTCACACTGGAGCGGTGCGCTGGCAGGACATCAGGAAAAGTCCTGCCAGCAGCTTCTTTGGAGCGGTGAAGGAGCGGTGTGTTTACCGCTCCTCCACCGCTGCTCCCCATTGAAATCAATGGGGCAACGCTGTAATACCGCCGGCAAAACGCTGCTATTGTGGCGTATTGCCAGGGGTCTTAACTTTTTTTTCGGCTGCTAGCGGGGGTAAAACCGCCCCGCTAGCGACCGAAATGCGCCGCAAGTCCGACGGTAAAACGCTGCTAAAAATAGCGGCGTTTTACCGCCGACGCTATGGGCGGTGTGGTGTGAAAGGGGTCTAAAATGCAGGCAGCCAGGCTCAGGATTAAGTTTGCACGCGTGCCCCCATAGGAAGTGGCTTCCTATGATTGACACTTGCTGACAGGGGAGGGCTGGCAGCCTTAGGCCTGGGGGGCAAGTCCAGTGAAGTAGCCCATTGAACCAATGAATCAGGTCACCATCATTGCCCACCTTGTTTTATAACGGATATTGATGTTATGAAGCAAGACAAATATGATGCAGTGTGGTAACATAATTTAATGTTGATAGCAACAAAGGAGGATTAACAAAAATAATGCATCAGTGCAGCCTCACCAGTCCCCATCCAGGCAGCCTCACCAGTCCCCATCCAGGCAGCCTCACCAGTCCCCATCCAGGCAGCCTCACCAGTCCCCATCCAGGCAGCCTCACCAGTGCCTATCCAATGCATGCAAAAAGAACAGAAGAGGCAGTTGCATTTAATATGTTTGCAGGTGCATAAATCCACTTGCATGAAAGAAAGGAGATTTCCAGCACAATTGTCCTCTTAGTGTAGCGTCCATCCAGTGCTTTTCAGCCTGTTAGCAGCAGATCCATGTGTGAGGAGTCCTGTCCAGCAGGATTTCCGGATGATCTGTAGGAGCTGAAACTGAGGCTTGGCTCTGGTCAGCGGTGGAATGCAGGCGTCGGGCGCCGTGACGCCACGGGCAGTAGTGACGATGTTCAGAGCATGCGCTCTGTATAGACAAACAGGCTCGCTCCTTCTTCTAGCATGATGCTAAGAGCCAAGCCTCAGTTTCAGCTCCTACAGATTGTCTGGAAATTCTGCTGGACAGGACTCCTCACACATTGATCTGCTGCTAACAGGCTGAAAAGCGCTGGATGGAGGACAATTGTGCTGGAAATCTCTTTTCTTTCATGTAAGTGGATTTATGCACCTGTAAACATATTAAAGGCAACTGGCTCTAACCTTGGAGGTGCCTCGTCTGTTCTTTTTGCATGTATTGGAGTCTGCTCTCAACTTCCCACTGAAGGCTTGCCCTGGTGCACGGACTTGTTTCTAATAATATACATGTCTTTTTCTCCCTTCTTTCTCCCATTTCCCTTTAGTTTTTATCTTGCACTGAACAAGGACTTATTTGATGGAAATTTATTATCATTTCATACCAAGTAACAGCATCACTATCCCCTGTGTTTTGCCTATCCAATGCAGCCTCACCAGTGCCTATCCAATGCAGCCTATCCAATGCAGCCTCATCATTGCCCATCTGCTCAGCCTTATCGGTGCCCATCAATGCAGCCTTATCGGTGCCCATCAATGCAGCCTCACCAGTGTCCACCAATGCAGCCAAGATCAGTGCCCATCAGCTCAGCCTAACCAGTGCCCATCAATGCAACCTTGCCAGTGCCCAACAATGCAGCCTGATTAGTGCCCATCAGCTCAGCCTCACCAGTCCACATCAGTGCAGCCTATCAGTTTCCATAGAATGCATGAAGGTGAAAAACTTTCAGACTTTACAACCACTTTAGCTGTTGTATTATGCAGCGTGGGGGATTAATGTATTGCCATTGGTCACTGATTAGTGATTAGCATTAGTGACCAGTGGCAATTAATTAACCCCTTTGTGCTGCAGTAGTGGCACCAGTGTCAGTGTTTACCAGCCCCTTCATGCTGCAGCATAAAGGGGTTAAATAACAGTGCCACTGCCATCAATGCAGCACAAAGGGGTTAATTGCCACTGGTCACTAATGCATCAGTGACCAATGGCAATCCACTAACTCCCTCCATGCTGCATATTACAAATAGCATTGTAGATTCACCCCCCCCCCCCCCCCCAAAAAAAAAAGTTAACCACTTCAGTAGGTTCACACAGATAAGACACAGCAGTGCAGCAATGTTATCAGCTTCTGCTCACTCATTTGTCCATGGTAGTGGACACTCCCAGCAGGTCATAGAGGCAGCACTTCTCCTCTTTCATCCAGCTTTCCTGGCCTCTGAATAACCTCACGACAGGCGGGGCCCAGGAAGCTTCTGTTTGGCGGAGATCACTCCGCCTGACAGGGAAGTGACTGTGTGCCAACCGGGTGCAGGAGCGCACTTGGCACACTTGTACTGCTCTGCTACAGCTATGCAGATATAACACTGTTTAGCAGGGGTCAGCGGCTGTATACAGTGTCTGGTCCCTACATTAATCCACCCCGAGTGTGGCCTTTTTACCCGGCATCAGATCGGCCCGGGGGGCCATTGCCACCCTGGCCCAGTCCACCCCTGCTTGCCGAAGAAGAGGAGCTATAAGCATCGGGAGGTGGACACCTGAAGAGGAGGATCAGGGCTGCTCTGTGCAAAACCATTGCACAGAGCAGTTGAATATAACATGTTTATAATCACTTTAAATTGGACTCCCCACAGCACAATGCTTGGTGCAAGAGAGGCCAATCACTAGGCCTGAATGCTGTCACTTGGTTGGGGTGGGAAGGTTAAAATGCACACAAGACTTTGTAAAAATGGTGGGTGTTGACAGCAACTGGAAGGTAAGTAAAGGCGGTTTACATTACGTCTTTTAACATCACAAGGGTTCATTTTAAATTATAGAATTTCTCGTGTGGCAGTTATTTTTAAATGGAATATTATTTTAATGTCAGGTAAGCTGAAAGGTGATCATTTTGCACAAGCTGGTTTGTTTGCTATATATTTTTAAAGACATCATTTGCTTTGTTATCCTATTGTTGAGTATTTCAGTTTGCTTGTTGACTTTGACTCATGCCCTATGACAAAAGCAGGCATTTATAAGATCACTTTTTTGTTTCAGCTAAAGATGCATTTGAGAAGAGTGTCTCGCCGATTATAATAGACAATACCAACTTTCAAGGATGGGAAATGAAGCCATATGTCTCTATGGTCAGAACAGTTTGACATTAAACTCACTGAAATAACTGAATGAGATTTGTTATAGCCCTGATTTTTGTTTTTCCTTATTTTGTTCATATTTTGCCTGCGTTTTCTTTGTTCATAGTTACAGTTGTGCTCATAGGTTTACATACCCTGGCAGAATTTATGATTTCTTGGCCATTTTTCAGAAAATATGAATGATAACACAAAAACATTTATTTCAATCATGGTTAGTGTTTGGCTGAAGCCATTTATTACCGTATGAGTCAACTGTGTTTACTCTTTTTAAATCGTAATGGCAACAGAAACTACCCAAATGACCCTGATTAAAAGTTTACATACCCTGGTGATTTTAACATGCACACAAGCTGACACAAAGGGGTTTGAATGGCTATTAAAGGTAACCAATCCTCACCTGGGATCTGTTTGCTTGTAATTAGTGTGCGTTTATAAAAGGTCAATGAGTTTCTGAACTCCTGACAGACCTTTGCATCTTTCATCCAGTGCTGCACTGACGTTTCTGAAATCTGAGTCATGGGGAAAGCAAAAGAATTGTCAAAGGATCTGCGGAAAAGGGTAGTTGAACTGTATAGATTTATACGAAAATTTATAAAAATTGTGCGCCAACATATAGCTGCCAACACAACAATATGATTGATTGTAAAATGATATAGGATGAAATGAGTAGCGCTAAAAATATCTAAATCACAATCGTCTGCAGACAGTGATAATGCGAAAATGGTGTGATAAAGGTACAATGAGGAAAAAATTGTGTGGAAAACCTACAGTATATATACACCAGGGAGGGTGGTACCAGATCCTGGTGATACAACTGTATACACTAAATAATGTGACAAGTGAAATCACAGATTGTATGCACACTAACCAGTGTAGGTTATGTAACTCATACAGTGAATGGTGTGAAGAATAAAATCACAATAATATGCACATAGAAGGTGCAATAATAAATGTGCAGAGAAAATATATATCAGTAATGACACATAATATATATTCACACTCAGTGCAGACGTAAAATGTACTCTGACAATGTGAACCAATAAAGATAAATCATAAAAGTGAATACAGCCCTTGTAGGCCTGTAACCAAACTCATAGTGTTCACATTTAAAACATAACTCATACTAAAAAAAAATTCAACAATGACATAATTCCACCAACAGTTGAAAATGGTAAAAGTCCAGATGATGGTAATGGTATATCAAACATTCAAAGGGATAATGAGTGTGACATTCGTGAAATAGGAAGATCTCTGGCGATCTCTGAATGTTCATATATAGACAGCTATTACAGTAACACCCGGGATTGTGCCTCCACCTTCTGGAGATAGGGGGATTGGGTACTCTTACCGCAGACTGTGGACTCACACGCCAGCAGCGGTGAGTCAAACAGACTTAGACGAAGGTCCAATGGATATGGATCGAACTTCCAAAGGCGATATACTACAGCACCTTCTTGAATGTTAGGTCGGAAACCAGGATATAACTCACCGACCACAATCCTCCAAATGGTGATGTTTAAATTGGGTATAAAAGAGAAAAAAACCTCCACATAGTGTAAATCTCAATTTTTTTTTTTTAGATTTTATTGAAATAATATAGTCCAACATCCAAACAAAAATGATAATAAAAACGATTCAATTGAACAAGTAAAAGGCGCAGTAAACAGTGGCTTGGCAAACGTAGTAACCCTACACGTTTCGTGTACAAAGACTTCAACGGGGGTATAAAACAGGAAAGGGATATAAAAAGATATCCAAGGAATTGAGAATGCCAATCAGCAGTGTTCAAACTCTAATCAAGAAGTGGAAAATGAGGGGTTCTGTTGAAACCAAACCACGGTCAGGTAGACCAACTAAAGTGTCAGCCACTACTGCCAGGAAAATTGTTTGGGATGCAAAGAAAACCCCACAAATAACTTCTGGTGAAATACATGACTCTCTGAAAACATGTGGTGTGGCTGTTTGAAGATAGACAATAAGGAGGCACTTCAAAAAAGATGGGTTGCTTGGTGGAGTCGCCAGAAGAAAGCCATTACTACGCAAATGTCACAAAGTATCCTGCTTACAATACACCAAACAGCACAGAGACAAGCCTCAAAACTTCTGGCACAAACTCATTTGGAGTGATGAGACCAAAATTTAGCTTTTTGGGCACAACCATAAATGCTACATTTGGAGAGGAGTCACCAAGGGCCTATGATGAAAGGTACACGGAGGTGGATCACTGATGTTTTGGGGATGTGTGAAGTACAAAGGCACAGGAAGTTTGTCCAAATTGATGGCAAGATGAATGCAGTATGTTATCAAAAAATTCTGGAGGAACATTTGCATTCATCAGCCAGGAAGCTGCACATGGGACGTACTTGGACATTCTAACGTGACAATGATCCAAAACACAAGGCCAAGTCCACCTGTCATTGGCTACAGCCGAATAAATTGAAGGTTCTGGAGTGGCCATCACAGTCCCCTGACCTCAATACCATTGAGCCACTCTGGGGAGATCTCAAACGTGCAGTTCATGCAATACAGCCCAAGTATTTACAGGAACTGGAGACTTTTTGCCAAGAGGAATGAGCAGCTTTACTGTCTGAGAAGATAAAGGGCCTCATCCACAAATGCCACAAAAGACTTCAAGCTATCATTAATGTTAAAGGGGGCAATACAGGGTGTTAAGAACTGGGGTTTTATAAACTTTTGATCAGGGTAATTTGGGTAGTTTCTGTTGTGATTATGATTTACAGAGGGTATTGATTGATAATAAATGGCTTCAGCCAAACACTAACCATGAGTAAAAGAAAAGTTTTTGTGTTATCATTCATATTCTCTGAAAAATGGCCAAGAAATCATAAATTCTGCCAGGGTATGTAAGCTTATGAGCACAACTCTATATAATTACACTTATTTGTACTCATTAATTAGATGTGGTAGTTGTTTGGTATTTACAACCAATTCAGGTTTCCCTTTTGACATTTGTGTAACAAGAACTAAAAAGCACCAGAAGTGATTATTAAAGTAGAATTAAAGGAAAACCTTTTTTTTAATTCTAGAGTAAATGAGAGTTTTACCCCTTTTGTCAGTTTTTTTCTTTTTTTGTCATCTGGGGAGATTTCCCTTCACTTCCTGTCACATAGCCAAAACAGGAACTAAGTGGAAATCCCTCCAAAGTGAGGGAATCTCTGGTTGTCACCAGAACATATGTCTCGTATGAAAGATTTTCTTTCCATTCTTGTTCTGAAGACAGCCAAAAATGTGGGATTTTCTTTTAGTTTCACTTTAGATGATAGTGGTAAACATGACTAATAGAGAGGGTACGGAAAGCAATAAAAAAAAAAAAAAACTTTGTAATCTCTCTCCACTTCAAAAAAAAAAAAAAAAAAAAAAAAGTTTGCCTTTAGTTATACTTTAACCCTCATTAAAGTAGTTCACCCAGAACCTAACTGACCCTAAACCTATTAGTAGCCACATTTCAAAACTAATTTATCTAGCCCTGTAAAGAAGAAATCACTATACATACCTTTCTTTATCGTACATCATGGGACACAGGGCAGCTATAATAATTACTATCTGGGTTATACGCCACCTAGAGGTGAATGGACACTGGCACACCCAAAAGGCAGGAAGTCCCCCCTCTATATAACCCCTCCTATACAGGAAGTACCTCCCATTTTTTTCGCCAGTGTCTATAAGGTGGTGGTCACTGGTGTGATACATGTGCTCTTGGAGCATACTTGGAGGTCTGAACGGTTCCATTAAGAATCATGGACTTCAATCGGATCCATTCAAAAAAGCTGTCAGCCAAAATGGATGGTACCCAAGCCTTATTGGAAGGAGAGAAGATTCCTTGAGGTTTGCCTGTAATGCAGCCTTGCGGCGATGGACCCTGCGTAATGGAACCCTGTGCAGTGTTTGTTCTGACCAAGGTGCTTTCTTGCAGGGTGCTATACAGGTCCAGGGGAGTGGACCCCAGATTAAGGGGGACCCAGTCTCTGACGGTCTTTTATGACAAAGCTCGCCGTAATGGGTGAAAATTGGACTCCTGTTATGTTCAGAGTCCTGCAGCAGAAATGGTAAGTCTGCATTTGTTTGCAGTTTCTCTTTAAAAAAAAAAAGAGTTCTGACTGTTCTCCCAGTGGCCACAGTATGCTGTTTGATCATGCTATGTGCTCTTACTCATGTGGGTTGCTGTTTCTCCTCCAGCCACTAGAGGGCGCAGGCTCGCTCAGTATGGCCTATTTTTTATATAGGCAGGAAGGCATGTGGCCAACAACATACAGAAATCCAAGTGTACTTCAGCTTGTCTCGGCTCCTCTCGCAGTCCTGCCCCTGACTGTGAGCAGAGCCGAGACTAGCCGAAGTACACTCGGATTTCTGTATGTTGTCGGCGCTCGCTCCTCTCGCAATCAGTGGAGGTGGGTGGGACTGCGAGAGGAGCCGAGACTAGCTGAAAGTACTCTCGGATTTCTGTATGTTGTCGGCGCTGGCTCCTCTCGCAATCAGTGGAGGTGGGCGGGACTGCGAGAGGAGCCGAGACTAGCCAAAAGTATTTTCTGTATGTTGTCTTCGCTCGTCCTCTCCGCTCAGACGGCGCCAATTTTAAATCAGGGCAGTGCTGCAACTAGACTAGCAATGTTGCAAAGGCACTTGGCAAGGCTGCAAAGGCACTGGGCAAGGCTGCCCTGGGCAAGGCTGCAAAGGCACTGGGCAAGGCTGCAGATGGACACTGGACAAGGCTGCAATGATGGACAAGGCTGCAGATGGACACTGATAAGGCTGCATTGATGGGCATTTAAATGTAAGTTTTTTTCCTTAATATTCCCTCCTAAACTTGGGGTACGTGTTATACGCCGGCACGTATAACTACGGTAAATGATTCCAGAAAAGAGAGGCAGCTGGGGGAACCTGGGGCGCCTCTCTCAGGTTCAGGGATCTGGCGGTGTCCACATCTCCTGATGGACAGTCATTTCGGGTGCATCTGGGCCACTGTGGTGTTTGGCATTGCAGTGTTTCCTGGCGCATTCATTTTTCGTCAGACTGCAGCTGCATCACCTTGATCATGCCTGATCTCGGTTGATTGAAGCCTAAGCAGGATCAAGCCTGGTTAGTATATTGATGGGAGACTGCCCGGGGATACCAGATGCTGTAGGCTTTCCCCACCTGGGTGAGGGAGGCATCTGAGGCTGCTGGGTTTTGAGAGTATTTCAGGCCAGAAAATCTTAGGACAGTGTCTGAGGTGGTTTGTTCCATCTTTAGCCAGCAGAAACTTGGTAGGTTAAGTGCACCTCTTGGGACTGTCTGGGTCTGTCACAGAGACGTCCATCTTTTGCCTTGCATTTGCTCTTGGAGCAGATATTATGGGCTCATTATTGTAAGACAATTAAATGGTAGCAGTTCCAAAGCCAAATGGGGACATGAGGTCTATCTTAAGATCTCAAACCGCTGAACATCCTTCTGTTTCAGATAGTCTAGACTGCTTAGTGATGACCTCTCTGCAAGAGGTAGATTTCGGGGTCCATAATCTTCTGTAAACGGACATCTTCGTGTGGCGGTTTGTTTTCAGGCTCATCAAAGATTTCTGTAATTGCAGCGGAAAGCCGTTTTTTTGTGAATCTTCCCTTTGGGTTGGCCACAGCTCCAGAGGGTTCTCAAAGCATCTAGCCCCAGTGCTGGGTTCACTGAAGACACCTCAATACTCCTTTACCTCAATAATCTTTGCTCAGGAAGCAGTCAATTCCAGTGGTTTCTTTCGATATATTTCTACAGGTGGAAGTTGTGTTTAGGTCAAAGCACATTCTCTACATACAGCCCTACTCCAGGTCTTGGTATAGGTTCATTCTCTGGAACTTGAAGATCCAGGTATTGCATTGCCGGAAAGGCTCTGTTTCCGAGGTGTTGCAGAGCAGAAATAGGTGCTTGATATTCTTCCTTTTCAGGAATTTGGAAAATAATAACCACTGATGCCAGTCTCTCTAAGTTGACTTGAGGCTGGCTACAGTTCAGTGGGCTTGGTCTCCACAGGAGAGAATACTGTCCAATAGCTTGGAATTTTTGGCCAGTATGCCTTGCTCTGAGGGATTATAGGACAAATCTGTTGTAAGTTCAATCTGGAAATGCCTCTGCAGGCATATATATATATATATATATATATATATATATATATATATATATATATAATCAACCACCAGGGCGGCACCAGAGGTCATGCGACTCAGGGAGGTGTACCACAATCTGTCTTGGAGAGTACAAGTGCTGGCTCTATCGCCAATACATATTCCAGGTATAGGATAGTGGCAAGGAGAACTCTGCAGGAGAATCTACTAGATTCCAAGTTCTACAACAGTTGTGTCCAGGACAAGAGTCCCACTGCAAATAAGGGTACACGTACTGGTAACACCTTAAGGTCTGGTTTTCCCTTTAATTTAAGGGGTTTTTTTTTCCCCCGTTTCGGATTCTGACACATCTTTTGCGAAGAATCCGTAAGGTGGTAACACTGATATTAGTACACAGGCATAGCGAGTCTTGCGGGGGTTGCTCCTTTGGACACTCCCAGTCCAGCGGGACCTGATGGTCTTGAGTCCTGTATCTTAGCACTGTTGAGCCCCTGGAAGCCAGCTTCGGGGGAATTCAATTACAGGACTTGAAAATATTTTTTTGCCTGGGATGAAGCCAGGAAGTGGCACCCGCAGAAATGTGGGTGGGAGATTTTCTTTTTCTTTCTCCAATCGGTAGAGGAAAGGAGTTTGGCCTTAAGTACCATTAACCACTTTCGGACCCTTTTGCTGGCTTTAGACCAGACCACTTTTTGCGATTCGGCACTGCGTTGCTTTAACTGACAATTGCGTGGTCGTGTGATGTGGCTTCCAAACAAAATTGACGTCCTTTTTTCCCCACAAATAGAGCTTTCTTTTGGTGGTATTTGATCACCCCTGCGGTTTTTATTTTTTGCGCTATAAACAAAAAAAAAAAGCGTAAATTTTGAAAAAAAATCATTATCTTTTTACTTTTTGCTATAATAAATATCCCCCAAAAATATATAAAAAAAATATTTTTCCTCAGTTTAGGCTGATACATATTCATCTACATATTTTTGGTAAAAAAATCGCAATAAGTGATTATTGATTGGTTTGCGCAAAAGTTATAGCGTTTACAAAATAGGGGATAGTTTTATGGCATTTTTTTTTTTTACTAGTAATGGCGGCGATCAGCAATTTTTATTGTGACTGCGACATTATGGCGGACACATCGGACATTTTTGACACATTTTTGGGACCATTGTCATTTATACAGCAATCAGTGCTATACAAATGCACTGATTCCTGTGTAAATGACACTGGCAGTGAAGGGGTTAACCAGGAGGTGGCTGGGTAGGGGTTAAGTGTGTCCTAGGGGCGTGTTGCTAACTGGGGGGGGCGTGACACATCACTGATCTCTGCTCCAATCACAGGGAGCAGAGATCAGTGTCACTGTTGCTAGGCAGAACGGGGAGATGCTTGTTTACTTCAGCATCTCCCCGTGAGACAATCGCGGGTATCCCCGCAGCGATCAGACTCACGCAGGTCCCGACCGGCACGTGCGCCGTCGGCAGCACGCACCTGATGGTGCAGCGGTAAATTCAAAGGGACGTACCTGTACGCCCTTATGCCTGTCCGTGCTATTCTGCCGACGTACATCGTCGTGCGCCGGTCGGGAAGCTGTTAAGGGTCAGAGTTCATTCCAGGGGCTGTTGTTTCTCACTCTGTTTCATCCTCATACAGAATGTAACTTGGACAGTCCCGCCTGTCAGGCCATTCTTGTGTCCTTAGGACTTGAATTGATCTTGACTGTCCTTGCAGAGGCCACTTTTTGAACCAATCGGGATTCTGTTGGTCCTTTTATATGAGACGGTGGCTTCTTTGGTTGCTATCACGTCACAAAGTGGAGTGTCAGAGTTTCATGCAAGGAGCCATTCTTGGTCTTGCATCATAAGGTGATGATGTTCCTCATCCATTTTTATTGCCTAAAGTGGTTTCTAGTTTTCACTTGAATCAGGACAGTGTCTTGCCTTTTATTTTTCTTCCACAGTTGGCAGCCGAAAGATTGCTACCTACTCTAGAGGTAGTTCAGACACTCAGGGTCTACTTGAGTTGTTGGCATAAGTAAAGAATCCTGGTTTGTGCTGCCAGAAGAGCCCAGGAAGGGCAGGCGGCATCCAGGTTGAATATTTAGCAGTGGGTCTGCCAGTTTATCAATGATGCCTATGGTTTAAATGGCAAAAACATCTTTTTTTTTTCTGGGGAGAGATGCTCTACCAAGTGTGGGAGTATATTGGGTCATCTATCATTGGATGTCAGTGGCCCAGGTGTACAAGACCACTATTGGGTCTTTTGTTTATACATCTACAGGGTTTTTACCAAGTCGATGTCAATCACATAGAAGATACTGCCTGGCCTCAGCGTATTACAAATAGCAGACTAGGTCCTTTGGTGGCAGTTTATATGATGGTGTCTCCCTCCCCTCAGGGGCATTGCTTTGGGACATCCCAGATAGTAATTACTATAGCTGCTCTGTGTCCCGTGATGTACGATAAAGAAAATTTGATTTTTTTCCTACAGCTTACCTGTAAAATCCTTTTCTTGGAGTACATCGTGGGACACAGTGGCCCCTGCCCTCTTTTGGGAATTGCTTGCTACAAAACTGAGGTACTTCCTGTATAGGAGGGGTTATGTAGAGGGGGACTTCCTGTCTTTTGGGTGTGGCAGTGTTCATTCACCTATAGGTGGCGTGTAACACAGATAGTAATTACTATTGCTGCTTCGTGTCCCGTGATGTACGCGAGAAAAGGATTTTACAGGTAAGCTGTAGGAAAAATCCTATTTTTGTGTAGCCGCTCAGGTACAGTCCCACGCTAAGCTGTCAGCCGTGGCTTCTCTGTTCAGGTGGGTGCTGGAGAGGCAACAGATAACAGAAGCCCCATAGTAACTCTATGGGTGATGTCACTTCCCAGATATTTCCCTGCTGTGGTTCTTTCCTGCACACAGCATCCGCTGCTGTAGACCGGATTGGCTGCAGAAAAGGTATGTTAGATAGATTAGTCTTAAGCCCCATACACACGCGCGGATTATCCGAGGACCAGGTCCGTCGACCATGTCCGTCATACTTTGTCTGATGTTGGTTTTGCGTACACACGGTCGGACAAAGTTGTCGGAAAATCCGATCATTCTGAACGTGGTGACGTTTGTTGCCTACGACGGGACTACGTAGAGGCTAGTAGCCAATAGCTTTGGTCTTGTAATGTGATCTGAGCATGCGTAGCACTTTGTCCGGTCGGACAACCGTACACACGATCGGATTTGGTGTGATCGGACCGTGTTGTTGGAAAATCTATCCAGCAGGAGATAGGACTTTGTCCGTCGGACAATCCGACGTACACTGTCCGATGGTGCATACACACGGTCTGATTTTTCAACAACATTGTCCGATCGGACAGAATCCATGCAAAAATCCGACCGTGTGTATGGGGCTTTAGAATGTGGCTGCCAGTAGATTTAGAGTTTTTGGGTGAACTTCTACTTCAAGCTCTATTTACCAAAGTATAGTTTATTGGAACAGTCTGCTTTGTTTGTTTAAATATGATTGCCTACTGAAGGGTTTACAGACAAATCGTAAAGACCTTGATAAATAAGATACACACAGGTTTCAAATTGGAAAAGCTGTGTCTCAATCTGGGATCTACAGTATGAGAAGAAGCTCATGCACTTTCATTGTTTAGGTGACTTTGGTGGCAAAGCACACTGGGTCTTTATAGTAAATAGTCCAAAGGACCAAATTTATGGAAATTTTTTTCACTTTCATGTGACAATGTTTTTTTTTTTTTTGTTTTTTTTTTTTTTTAACAATTGCACTCCCAATGTTGTCATTTTAGTTTATTTCCATGGACATTTGTTGCTAGATGTGTTTAGTAATGCATTATATGGTCAACGTTTGTGCATACCTAATCACACTTTTTGTATGGAACCTTTCCAAATGATTACATTCAGGTGCTTCCAGTAAAGTCTGTTGTTAATTCTGTTGCATAAAAACACATTTTAGATAATTGTGCACTTCCAGTCTTATTGCATCTGTTTGAGGAAGGCCCTTTTCTGTTCCAGCATGACTGTGCACAAAGCCAGGTTCAGAAAGACAGACATGGTTGGATGAGTTTGGTGTGGAGGAAATAAAATGTCCTTCACAGAGCCCTGTTGTGAACCTCTTTAAACACCTTTAGAATTAAATAAATTGCCAATTGCAATCCAGGACTTCCCCTTACTTCAAGAATGCTCTTTTTGCCTGAATGGGCACAATTTCCCACAGACATGCTCCAAAATCTTGTGGAAACCTTCTCAAGAGTGTGGAGCAAGTTATAGATGCAAAATGAGAAGAAAGGGCAACTTCATACTAATGGCAATGCCTTTAGAACATGATGTCTGAGCTCACATAGGTGTGACACTTGATGTTATGGTTTAGGTACTGCAGCTGCCAGGTAGTAGGCAATAGTGTGAGAAAGTTGATTTACGTTTTATTCACATGCAATGTGATCACGTTTTACTTTTAATCTATTTATTTCGCATAGTTTAGCAGATAGAGTATGCTTACATTTCTCAGAATAAAGCTGAATGAAATTGCGTGGAGCTGGTATGTCATTTTTATGGTCCTCTTAAGTTACAAGCAGGCAACTAGTTAGCTTGCATCTAAAACTGACAAACGTAGACTGGCATACTAAAGTTTTTTTTTTTTTAAAAGTTTTATTTATTGCTTTTAACACAACAAGTATACACAAGACCCAATGGGCCACACACAAAAATAAACTATATTTACATTACTTCAGCGTTGACTCTCTCCTCTTCCAGACCCTCACTCAGTGAAAATAACACAGTGGTAATAAGGCCACCTATTTTTAGTAACAGTCAATGGTACGTTACGATATGTCTGACAATTACATGTTAAATGCTACTGCAGGTGTATTCTATTAGGTGCCACTCAATCCGCTATCGTAGTTACACTATTCATCCAACTGCCCCACACTTTATCAAATTTCTGTGGTATGCCCCTACTAATGTATGTAGCCTTATTCAAAGGTGCAGCCCTATTAACCACACCCTTCCACGCTGATACAGATGGCGGATTGGGCTTTTTCCATGATAACACTATCATTTTCCTAGCATAATATATTAGAATCGTCAGCGGAGTACGAGTTACTCTCTTTGGGGCTAGATTGTCTACCAATCCCAAAAGGCACACCTCTATCCTGGGCTGTATAGGAATGGCTGTTACTTCTGTTATGCATTCCGTGACCCCCTTCCAAAATGTTTGGATGTTCGAGCAATTCCAAAAGATATGCATGAAATCAGCAGTAAGGGAACTGCACCATCAGCAACCAGGTGACTGGGTAGGGAACATCCTAGCCAATCTAGCTAGAGTAAGATACAGTGCAAGAATTTAAATTGAATGAGATGGTCCCTAGCAGAGACTAATCCTAGTAAAATGAATGTCCCATATATCATCCTGATCCATCTGGGGGAACACCTCACCCCACACCGCCCTACATTTTGCAAGGAGATCTCCTCCCTCACCGAACAGTTGTTAATATACTGTAGACAGGGCCTTGTTCAAAGTGTCCTCCCTCAGTAAAGATTCTAAATCACTAATTTTTAGGGTAATACCCATATCTCAAAATTGGGCATTGTATGCATGTCTGAGCTGAAGAAAACGGAAGAAGTGAGTGTTGGGAGGCATACTAAAGTTTACCTTCGATTTGGCAAATGTGGCCAGGAGGCAGGAAGGTAACAGCATAGATAACTAAAATAGGTTTAGACATGATATTTAGACATTGTACATGCTAAATGCACTGAATGTCTTTTTGAAAAACTCCAAAGGTTACTGATTGTAGCTCTTTTATGTATTAAAATCTGTCATGCATACAACATTTATAAAACAAATTGAATTTGCTCATTTCTGTTTATCAATGAATTTGACATTTTTTTGTTATTAGGCCATGAAACACAAATATAAAGTAACATTTCGTGAACCAGAAACGTGGTGGAAATTTAAACCTAAAGAACTTGAAAGGTACTACTGCTAATTATGAATTATTATCCTATGTTAATGTGCTATTAACACCTTTCTCTGAAAGCTAAACTCCAGGTAAATATAACATAAACATATGCAGCCATATACTCATTTGAGAAAATTTAGAGGGTTATCCTACCAAAAAGTGATATAGGTATAATCTTGTGGACAGTTGGTGTCAGTTCCTAGCCTCTTAAATGTGTTGCATACTTCAACAGCAAAATCGTCCTGAAATTATTCTCCACTTCCTGTCTAGAATTTTGGGGTGTTTAAGCCCTTCTTGGCATGCTTGTAAACTACCATTTCCATTCTATATAATATGAAATACAAAATCTTACAGGGACAATGAAACCCTATCATAATGACCACCAAGGGTATACAGACCAAGGAACTCAAATGCAGAGCTTTAACCAATAGGACTTCCTTTAACTTCAAATGTATTTGTAAATGCAGCTATTGTAAGTAGCCGAGTCTGTGTCTTGATATCAGACTCCTGAAAATCCCTGCAGAGCAACATTTAGAAGATTTATCATCATTGTGACGATTCTCCTTTGTCCAGTCCATAAACTGAGGGTGTGGTGTCTAAGTCATCTTGCAGTGCATTAGCCCTGCTGACTTTGTGCTCTCCAGCAAATGCTGTCTGGATTACATGGCTGTTTGTTAAACATGGAAATCCCCTGAAAGTTAAAACTGTACCAGTGTATGTATTTTTAGTTCTGATTATAGCTTTTTATCTGAAGTTCAGCTTTAACGAAAAATCGTTATGTATCTTTAACTACTTTTGACCAAATATTGGAGCTTTCCTGCTGTCAAATTTCAGCTTGATTTTTTTTTTTCTTCATTTCTCTGCTTTATTTTCTGGATAATATTTCAAATACAGATTTGCAGGTTCTTCATCTCGTAGCTAACTGTACAGCAGACATGCAGTGTGCATTCCTGCTAAACATCCAAGAAAACCAGTTACGGGATAACATACCTGAAGTGGTTCATGATCACTTTTGTGTATCAGTAAGGTTCTTTATAGTTTGCTGATCGAGTCTACATATTAATATTCTGAATAAAATAAATCAACGTAACTATGTCCAAAGCAGCCACGCTGCTATAAGGGATTTGAAATGTGGACAATAAAAGTGTGCCTCAAACCAGTCAGAATCTGTGTATCATTTCAAATATGTGGAACCTCCACTTTCTCCATTTTCAGCAATCACTTCTAAGTTTTCCTCACGAAAGGCAGCCACACGCAGCTTAAATATGCTCCAATTTAATGATTCATCCCATGATTAAATGCCCATTGGGTGTGTATGTCTTCCCTCTTTAGTGTTTGTATTATTAACAAGTAACTTCAAACTTGTAGGAAAGGGTTTATAGGATGGCCTCCAAACTAACATTGTGGTGGTTTTGAGGGTGGGCGAGGACAAGAGTGATAAGAGATCTGCCCCATCCTTTTTAAAACAAGTATGGTCACCTCAGATCAATTTAAATTATAAGTAAACAGAACTGAGCTACTTTTTTTTCTAGTAGCAATTACTCCTGTAAGAACAAGTCAGATCTTGATTTGCACTTTAAAATTAACGTGTGAACTTGAATACATCAATGATTATTCTCCTAGAGTAGACCTGTTCTGTAATTCATAACATTGCAACATTGCATAGAATGTGAGCTATTTCGATGAATAGGTTGTGCAATTCATATTTCATTCCCAAGGTGGTTGATCAAGTTTTCTTTACCTGCCTGAAATTAATCCTATAAAAAAATCTTTCATCTGGGGAATCTTGAGCAATTAAGGTTATATAAATAGCTGAATAATAGCAAACAATGATATTGATTTAGAACTAGGCTTGTAAAATGTGGGCCATTTCTGACTTCCCAGGTGAATTCTAAAGAATAGAGGGAAAGATTAGCAGAACCATATACTGTATGTCTTACTTCCACTGTCAGGGGAGAATCACAGTGGGTCAGTGTACCCCAAAAAAGTTAGTTTTTGTTAGCTGTTGGAGAGTTACACCATGTAGCCATTATTTATGTTTCAATATATGTATTCAATATAAAATACAAAGTACAGAACAATATGTGGGACCATTAGTCCTGCATTGGCCAACATGGCCGAGATAATATCATGCGTATGGAAAAATGTAATGCACATAGAAATCGCAACACGAACATGTAACCTACATCACAATCATTGAACTCGGGAATGGTAGAGTAATATGGTGTTTAAACAACTGGTTATCATGAGGGTGTTGGGCCCAGGGGAAGGGAAAGTAGAGCATGGAGGTCGCTGCCCGGTAGTGAGGAAAAAAAGGAGAATGCAGCGGGGGGCTCCTCTTCAAAACGTATAGCTAACCAGTCCTATCAGGTTGTGGGGGTGGAGTCGGTGTGTGTGCTGCCATGATGCGTCAGGAAAAGTAGTTATATGTTTTAACTTTAAAAATGTAACTCTTTATATGTATTTTTAAAGATCAGAATTTTACACTTTTTTGCTTTTAGAGAAAACACATTTTTTTGGTTCCTAACAAAACTTTTAACTATTTTGAGTAGACGAATATTTAGATTGGAATATTAAACCAGTTCTAAATGTACCACCTAATTAATGTCTTTTACATATACATGCTGTCTTAATTATGTTTAATTTTGTTTATAAAATCTTATTTAAAGGCGCAACATTCATGGTGTAAAGAAGGAGAAAATCATAAAAATGCTGGAAAATTTTGAACGTGTTACAGTCAACTCTATATTAAATCTGTCTCGTGCAAAGGAGCCTGAGAGTGCTGGTGTGGGTCAGCTAAAATCAGATGAAAGAAATGGGTATGTTTTTATACACCAAATTACTATTCATTATGGGTGCACTTCCATAATAATTGTTCATTGAAGGACCACTGTTGTGAAAAATGTTGCATTCTTTTATGTGGCTAATGTAATGATAAATACAGGAATTATTTTTTTCACATTCCTATATTTATACATATTTACGTGCAAACCAAATTGTGCAGCAAAAGTGACAGTTCGGGACAAATCATAATCCTGCCAGGGGTGCTTCAGAAGTTGCAACAAATGTGATTTAGAGCCAGGTGATCCTGGAAATATTATAGTTTATTCTGCCATCTGTCCCTGTCACTTTTACTGGACAGCTTGGCCTGCAGACACATGTATAGAAAAAAATATAAATAATGGTACAGTATGTGAAATGACAATGGACATAGTACTTAATATGCAATCATTACAATTGAAAACTACATACGTCCTATATCATTGTTGTAGTCTTTAAACATGGGACTTTATTTGAACACTGTCAGACAGGTGCAACTTATTTTGGCTGATTTACTAAAGGACTGTTCGCTTTGCAAGGTGAATGTTCATTTAGCTACGTAAATGAGGTAAAGCATTGTTTACCTCGAACATCCAATCACATGCATGGGTGACAAAAAATAAATAAAATTTTTGTTTGCACAGTATTGAAAGATTGAAAAGCAAACACAGCTCAACCTCATTCATCAAGTGAAATTTCACTTTGAAGGCTTTACATGAACATGCTCTAATTTTTATTTATTTTTTTATTTAAATTTTTAGTAAAGCACCTGTGGTGCCTTTTATTTTCTTGTATACCCATATATTCAACAGTCTTTTTTTTATTTTTTTTTATCTTTATTTTTATTAAACACATAAGATACATAAAATAAAAATAAGTCGACAACGTCTCATTATTGAGGGTATAGAATGGCAGGTTTAGCCTAGGAGCATAATGTTGTACAGCATCTGAGTATTAGAAAAAACAGAAAAACTGGGGAGACATGGGGAAGGGAGTAGGGGGTTAGGAAGATTGGTGGGAACTTGTAGCCTTGCGGTGTATAGGGGTGGTTCCACCCTGGTGACCTCGGTGGGAACCCAGCCTGTGTCCTAGATCTCGTTTAATATTTGGGGGTTTGTCTCAGCCCAGTGGCCGCCAAGAACTCCACAGGCGCCCCCCCCCCCCCCCAGGAGAGGGGCTAAGAAGCCTCCATCATACCTCCTGGGGGAGGCACCCCCCGGGCCCCCTTAGCTGCCGTCCCAGATTTTGGGTCCCACCAAGGCACTAGGGTCGTCAAGTGGATCCTCCCATCAAATGCAACCATCCATGTACTATAACAGCATAGCTAGGAGAAAACATAACAAAAAATTACAAAGGATACGTTGATTCTTAGATTTGATCTCCATTGTCTGCTATATATTCAACAGTCTTAATACATCTAAATGATGAATGAAGCCAGCATCTATAAAGCTGTGAGGCTATTCATTGCATTTGGACATCAGCATTCTTAGTTTCCATATGAAGCTTGTATACACTATAGCACTGAGGGACATGTGAAAGATGGCTGTATTGTCATAAAGTGGATTGCCATATCTCCATTGTAAGGTTTTGATTTGTAACAGGCATTCGAAAGGAACAACATTAAAGATGTTTTTGTTTTCTCTTCTCTATCAGAAGTTTTTACCCTGTGTGTTGCCCATAGAAACCACTGAATTCACATCTTAAGGGAATCCTGGTTGTTTAGTTGTCATGTTAATTTTGTACTTTCTAATTACTGACCTTGGAAAAACATGCAGCTAGTGAATTCAGAACTGGTATGCATATTTGCTCTGTGTCAGCAACTTTGGAATACTGAAGGTGTCATGTTAGCAACACAGCTAGCATTTTCTAAACTAAATTGTCGTTTCAGTGGTCTGTACTGTATATGTCATTCTCATCCATTAAGGAGCACAGGAAGTCTTTTACCCCCTCCTGCTACCAGCATGCCTCCATTTTTTGCTAGTGTCCTAGTGTTTTCTTTAATCTAGACCCTGGATCCAGCTGTGTCTCACCTCAACAAGGTGCTTACCATAATGGTGACAAATGCAGCTGTTTTTAGTACCCAACCAATAAATGTTTGGAACCCCTTTCCAGACTCCTATTCTGGTGGATCCTGCTCTCCACACGATCCTGGCTGCAAGTTTTCTGGCCATGCCTGACTGGTATAAATGCTTTAAAAGAGATCTAGCCATTGCTACAGTTGATCCCTTGCTTATTGAACACATTTAGCAGATGGCTGTAGCATTACATTTGACATGTGATGGTTTATTGGAAGCTTCCCGTCCCACCTCTTACATGTTCCCATGCCGATGCACATACATTAGGCTCTTTGGCTACAGCCTTAGACTGTGGAACCTTTCTTCAAGAAGTGTTTGATCTGTATGGCCTTTGATGGACAGTGTCTTTTGGACTGACTCTTGAAAGGAATATAAAGGATGCTGGTGGTGGCTAGAACACTCATCCCCTCCAGCAGAAGACATCAGAGGAGTAGGATGCAAAGTTATCTCCCTCATTGACTGTCCAAATACGTGTGCTTTGTTTTTTCTAATTCCTCGATTTCAACATTGAGACCCTGTGAAGTTTGGCTTTCAGTTCACCCATCAAGCCTGACAAATATTCAGACAAACCTTCCTCCATGAGTGGGTGGAACATCCGTTAACCCTTGCAAATGCTTTGACAGCTTGCATTTTGGATGCCTGGGTGCAGGGGGTGGTTTACCAGGGCTACAAACACAACTTTTGCTCCCTGTTCCTTCCTTGTTTTCTCACTTCCAACCTTCTTGTATGTCCACACAGACTAGCAGGTTTTCATCAAGCCTGCTCCAAATCTTTTAGATAATGGATCATTTTCCCAGGCCATGTGGCAGGATGGTTGTAGTGGTTTTACTCCATCTTTATTACTGTCCCAAAACCAAAAGGGGGCATTTTCCCCATCTTGGATCTCAAGATTCTGAATGTTTACATTTGAGTTTAAAAAATCCAGATGGAATCCATCAATTCTGTCATCGCTTCCTTCCAGCCAGGGAGACTTTATAGCTTCTGTGGATTTCAAAGATGTTGGCCTCCTTTAGGGCAGTTTTCTTCACCCAATTTCACTACAGACATCTTAAACACAACTTTTTGTCATCATGGAACAGGCCAATTAGGTTGTGACCACAAAGTCAGGAAAGGTGCTTTGGCTGTCCATTCATCATTGCACCACCATGCAACACCATTCAGTTTGACAACGCCACAGCAGTGGTGTACATGAGTCATCGGAGAAGAACCAGAAGCCTTGCTGTAGCAAGCAGTTTCTGTACTGGGAAGAATTTAATTTTCTAGGCTTGTACATTCTATGCCATGTACATTCTATGCTTGGACTAGAAACACCTGAACCATGGAGAGTGGTCTCAACACCCAGAGGTGTTCCAGAACCTGTGTTTCAGGTGGAAGATGCTGAATGTGGATCTACACTTGCCTCTACATTCAGCAACAAACTGGACATTTTTGTATCCCAGTAGGGGAATCCTCTCGCAAAAGCAGTGAATGCTCTAGTGGCTCTGTGGGATTAGTACACCCTGTTCTATAAATGTATTTTCTTTAAAGCTTTTTCCTCATCTGCTCCTCAAGATCAAGATGGAGGGCATTCCAGGCATTCAGTTGCCCCGAACTGGCCCAGGTGAATATGGTACAGTGACCTGGTAAGTATTCTGGTTCTGTGGGCACTGCTAGATTGTCAGGATATTCTGTCCCAAGGACCAGTAATGCCATTCTGATTTTCAGTCTGCTTTGATACAAAACTAAGGCATGCTGGTAGTAGCAGGTGTTTCATAGTTTCATAGTTAGTAAGGTTGAATAACGACATCAGTCCATCCAGTTCAACCTGAGTGAGTGTCTACAATTGTCCCTATCCCTGTACATATTGCACACTCACATCGGTCCCTACCCTCAAGGAGCCCACAATCCAAGGTCCCCATTCATATACTAGGGCCAATTTTTTGGACAGAAGCCAATTAACCTACCTGCATGTCTTTGGATTGTGGAAGGAAACCGGAGTACCCGGAGGAAATCCACGCAGGCACAGGGAGAACATGCAAACTCCAGGCAGGTAGTGTCGTGGTTGGGATTCAAACCAGCGACCCTTCCTGCTAGGTGAGAGTGCTAACCACTACACCACTGTGCCGCCCACTGTATCCTGGGCCCGTCTACAGTTTTTTTGTTTTCTAGTATCCAATCCCCCTGTAAGTGGCAATGTAATGTGAAGTTTAAATACTTCCTGTGTAACTCAATGGACTTCAATAAAAGGATTCTACAGTGAGTACAAAAATCGTATTTCTTTATGGTACATCACAGGACACAGAGCCGGTTATTATAATAATAACTATTTGGGTTATACGCCACCTATAGGTGAATGGACACTGGTAGATCAATCAGATCAATCAAACAGGAAGTCCTCCCCTATATATCCCCTCCTTCACAGAAAATACCTCAGTTTTTTGCCAGTGTCTGTAAGGTGGTGGTCACTGATGTGATACATGTGCTCTGGGAGCACACTTGGAGGTCTGGAAGCTTCTGTCTGGAATCATAGACTTCATTCGGATCTATTCAAAAGAGCTGTCAGCCGAAATGGATGGTACCGAGCCTCATTGGATAGGAGAGAAGATTCCTCAAGGTTTGCCCATCAATGCAGCCTTATGACGCTGGACCCTTAGTAACGGAACCCGGGGCAGTGTTTTTGTTCTGACAAAGGTTTTTTCCTGCAAGGTGCTATACAGGTCCAGGGGAATGGACCACCGATCAAGGGGGACCCAGTCGCTGAAGGTCTTTTATGATGGAGCCTGCCGTGATCGGTGAAGGTTGGACTCCTGTTAGGCTCAGAGTCCTGCAGCAAGAATGGTAAGTCTACATGTTGCAGAGAGATTGGACTGTCTAGTCTTTCTCTCGGTGGCCACTGGAAATACACAGTACACAAATGTTGGTCATGCTTTGTGTACTTCTCAGGAGTATTGGGCTGCAGTGTCTCATTCAGCCATTAGAGTGAGTGGGTTCACTCAGCATGGCCTACTCCTGTATAGACAGGAAGTAGAAGGGTAAGCCATTTCTGGTGGACCATGTGGGCTGAAGGATCAGCAAAGCCACTGAGGCATAACTGGCCAAGGCTACATAAGAGCTATGTGACCAGATACGTCATAATTATATAATGCATAAAGGTGGTATTGTATACTTACTGCTTAATCCTGGGGGCTTCTACAACTATCTGTCGATACACCCCTGTACAGGCATTGGTGCACTTTAAGGAGTTGTATCTCCAGTATAGTGTGCGTTTGGTCTGCAGGAGCTTATTATTTTCGCTGTTCTGAAGCAGCATAAAGGCCGTATTGGATGCATATGTGTTTAGCTAATCCTGCAAAACTAATATGGGGCCTGGTGCAGTTGAGCAGGTGCATGCTTGCAAACTGGCTTAAACGCATGTTTGCTAACACACGTTTGCGTCAAACACATGTTACATGAGACACATGTTTGCATTAAACACATGTTGAAAGACGCATGTGTGCGTCAAACACACGTTGCATGAGACGCATATTTGCATCATACACGTTGCATGAGACGCATATTTGCTTCATACATGTTGCATGAGACGCATGTTTGCATACATGTTTCATGACTCATGTTGCAGGTTTGCATAGATGCATGTTGCATAGATATGTTTGCACAGATACATGTTGCATAGATACATGGTTGCATGTCGCATAGATACATGTTTTTAGACACATTGCATGTTTGCATAGATACATGGTTGCATGATGCATGGACACGAGGCATAGACACGTTTGCATAAACAAATGCTTACTTGCATTAGCACGTTTGCATAAACACATGTTGAATAAACACATTGTTGCTTACTAGCATAAACACGTTTGCATGAGCACATGTTTGCATAAATGCATATTCTATAAACACATGTTTACATAACTTGCGTACATATGTGTTTCTTTTGTTTGCATTGAACTGCATAAATATGTGCTTATTTACAATAATGCAAATAAGCACATATCTATACAGTTTAATGTAAATAAGCACATATCTTACAGTTTAAACTGCATACATAAATGCATGAACAGCAAGAATACTTATATACCTGCATGTTTGCATACCTAGGTACATACATAACGGCGAAAATGGATAACCCGTATACTTGCATAACGGGGTTGTGTAGCTGTAGACCAATGTTGTTTTAGGCCTGCATCCTTGGGGAACGGAGTACTCGTTTTTGGCCAATATAGTCGCTATATTATTTACCTGTTAAACCAGCTAAATGACTCCAGAAGGGAGAGGCGGCCAGGTGAGGCAGGTACACTGCCCTCAGATCCAGTGATCTGGCGGTGTTCACGTCTCCTGTTGGACCAATGGCATCAGGGGTATCTGAGCCATTGTGGCGCCTAATCTCAGATCAAGCCTGGTTAGTACTTGGATAGGAGACTGCCCAGGGATACCAGGGGCCTGTAAGCTTTTTCCCTCTTAAGTATGGGAGGCATCTGAGGCTGCTGTGTTTTGAAAGTATCTCAGACCAGAAGATTTTAGGGCAGTCTCTGAGGTGTACAAGAAAAGTACTGAAAGTCCTTTTATTAATCTTCCCATAAAATTCAAAAGACAGACACCACAGGATGATGGCAAATGGAGGGTAGATGTGTTTCACAAAGTTTCACACAGTTACATTGTGTTTACTCATTAGGTAATGAGTAAGCACAATGTAACTGTGTGAAACGCATCTACCTTCCATTTGCTATCATCCTGTGGTGTCTGTCTTTTGAATTTTATGGGAAGATTAATAAAAGGACTTTCGGTACTCCGGTGTGCAGCCATTCCTTTTCTTGTACGTGTTGCACAGCAGGTGAGCCAAGGCTTGCACACATTGGAGGAGTCCTCATCACTTCCATTGACCCTCACCTGGATCGGCATCTCTCTTGTGTCCACAGTCTCTGAGGTGGTTCATTCCATCTTTAGCCAGAAGAAATCTGGTAGGTTAAGTACACCTCTTGGGACTGTTTGGGTCTGCCACAGTCGTCAGTCTTTTGCCCTGCATTGGCAGAAGTTATAAGCTCATTATTGTAAAACAATTAAATGGTAGCGGTTCCAAAACCAAATAGGGACATGAAGTCTAACTTAAGATCTCAAGCAAGTGCTGTCTCTATCGCTAGTGCATATTCCAGGTATAGAATAGTGGCAGGAGGAAATCCTGCAGGTGGATCTACTAGTTCTACAACAAGTTGTGACAGGTTGTGTACGGGACGAGAGTCCCACTGGCAATAGGGGTAGATGCACTGGTAACACCTTAGGGACCAGTTCTCCCTTATTTGGCGCTTTCCCTCTGTTTTGACTCCTGACACATCTTTTTGCGAAGAATCCAGCAGGTGGTAACACTGATAAAAGTGTTAGCTGAATTGGCACAGGAGGGCTTGGTACACTGACATAACGAGTCTTGCGAGGGTCGCTCCTTGGACATTCCCAGTCCTTCGGCCAGGACCTAATGATCTTGAGTCCTGTATCTCGCACTGTTGAGCCCCTGGAGGCCAGCTTCAGGGAACTTCAATTACAGGACTTGGAAATATTTTGTGCCTGGGGTGAAGCCAGGAAGTGGCACCCGCAGAAATTTGTGAGTGGGAGATTTTATTTTTCTAATCAGTAGGGGAAAGGCCTTAAGTACCGTTAAGTACAGAGTTCATCCCTATCCATTTTTTTCCAGAGACTATGGTTTCTCACTCCTTTGATTCACACTTCATACAGCGTGTAACATACAGTCCCGCCTGTCAGGCCACTCTTGTGTCATTGGGACTTGAATTTGCTCTTGACTGTCCTTGCAAAGGCCACTTTTTTAACCAATTGGGAGACTCTGTTAGTCCTTTATCTCGGAAGGTGGCTTCTTTTGGTTGCTATCACTTCACTAAGTGGAGTGCCAAGGCTCTTTTTAATGCAGCCATCTTTAACACAGGTAGTAAGTCAAAGCTTACTAAACTACCTGTGGGTGTGAGATATTATTACACATGTATGGGGACATTTGTCATAAATCGGTTAAAAAAGATCCACAACTGATACAGATCGCTACATACTCTAGAGGTAGTTCAGGCTCTCAGGATCTACTTGAGTTGTCGGCACAGGTCAGGAATCCTGGTTTGTGCTGCCAGAAGAGCCCAGGAAGGGCAGGCGGCATCCAGGTTTAATATTTAGCCAGTTTATCAATGATGCCTATGGTTTAAAGGGCAAAATCCCCCTTTTTTTTTTTTCTGGGGAAAGATTCTCTACCAGGTGTGTGGGAGTATCTTGGGCCATCCACCATCAGGTGTCAGTGGCCCAGGTGTGCAAGACCACTATTTTGACTTTGGTTTATACATCTACAGGGTTTTTACCAGATGGATGGAGGATACTGCCTTTGGCCTCAGCGTATTAAAAACAGCAGAGTGGCAGTTTCTGTGATGGTGCCTCCCTCCCCTCAAGGGTATTGCTTTGGGATGTTCCAAATAGTTATTATTATAATAGCCGTCTGTGTTCTGTGATGTACGATAAAGAAAATTTGATTTTTTTTCTACATCTCATCTGTAAAATCTATTTCTTTAAGTACATCACAGGACACAGAGGTCTCTCCCCTCTTATCTGGGAAATGTATTGCTTGCTACAAAACTTGGGTATTTCCTGTGTAGGAGGGGTTATACAAGGGAGGACTTCCTGTTTGATCTGATTGATCTACCAGTGTCCATTCACTTATAGGTGGCGTATAACCCAAACCGTTATTATTACAATAACCGGCTCTGTGTCCTGTGATTTTACAGGTAAGATGTAGAAAAAAATCAAATTTTTAGTTGGCACATGTGTTTTTTTTTTTTTTTTTAATGGCTAACTTAACCTGGAAATTCAGGGCTTCAGTGAAACATTAGGGTGAAAGTATCCCGCTGTACCTGCTTTAGTTGTTTTTTCAGTGATGGGATGTTTACAGTATAACTGTCATCAATTTAAAAAAAAAAAAAAAAAAAAAGCTGCATTTATAAAAAGCAGGCACCCGTCAAGACCATATCTTTGGCTTAGATATTATCAAAGTGGTTGTCAAGCCTTACATATACCCAGTAAAGTGACTAGCTTCAGGTAATACACAGATATGAAACCAATCCTCCTACACAAGTTGTACCTGTCATCTGCGGCCATTTCTACTGTACAGCATTGCAAAACAGAGAGAGAAAAAGGATTTTCACAAAAGCACAAAGCGGGGGGCTGAAATTACACTCTGCAGAGCTCAGTGAGTGTTATTTTAATTTTTTTTTTTAAAATTTCAAAAAAAAAAAAAAAAAAAAAAAAAAAAAAATTTTTAAAAAAAACCCCCTTTTTTTTTGGGGCCCCCTTTTCCCGGGGGCCCCCCAAAAAAACCCAAAAAACCCAAAAAAAATTTCCCCTTTTTTTTTTGGGAAATTTTCAAACGGGGGAAAAAAAAAAAAAAAAAAAGGGGGGGGTTTTTAAAAAAGGGGGGCCAAAAAAGGGGAAAAAAACCCCCCCAAAAAAAAAACGGGGCTGTTTTTTTTTATTTTTTTTTTTTTTTCCCCCTGGGTAAAAATTTGGAAGAAAAAAGGGAAAAATAAAAAAGAAAAAAGGGGGGGTTTTTGGAAAAAAAAAAAAAAAATTTTTTTTTTTTTTTTGGGGTTTTAACCCCCCCCCTTTTTTTTGTTTTTTGGGGGAAAAAAATTTTGAGGGGGGAAAAAGGGGGAAAGTTTTTTGGGCTTTTTTTGGGGGCCCCCCTTTTGACTGTGACGGGATTTAAATTTTTTTTTTTAAAATTTTTTTTTTCCCAAACCAAAAAAAAAAAAAAAATTTAAATTCAAACTTTTTCCTTTTTTTTTTTTTTTAAAATTTTTTTCCCCCCCTTTTTCCCCCCCGTTCATTTTTTTTGGGGTTTTGGAAATTTGGGGGGCCCTTTTTGGGGTTTTTTTTTTCCCTTTTTTGGGGGGTTTTTTTGGTTTTAAAAAAAAATTTTTAATTTTTTCCCCGGGGAAAATTAAAAGGGCCTTTTTTTAAAAAAACCGGGAAAACCCCCCAAAAAACTTTTTTTTTTTTTAAAACCCAAAAAAAACCCCCAAAAAAACCCCAAAAAAAAAACCAAAAAAAAATTTTTTTTGGTTTTTGGGGGGGGGAAAAAAAATTTTTTTTTTTTAAAAACCTTTTTAATTTTTTTTTTTAAATTTTTGGGAAAGGTTTTTTAAATTTTTAAAAAGGGGGGCCGGGCCCCTGGGGAAAAAAATTTTTTTTTTTTAAATTTTTAAAAACTTTTTTTTTTTTTTAAAAAAATTTTTTTTTAAATTTTGGGGGGAAAAGCCCCCTTTTGGGGAAAAAAAAAAGGGGGTTTTTTTTTTAAAAAAAGGGCCCATTTAAAAAAGGGGGGGAAAAAATTTTTTAAAAACTTTTTTTTTTTTAATGTTTTTTAATTTTTTTTTTTTTTTAAAAATTTTTTTTTTTTTAAAAATTTTTTATTTTTTTTTTTTTTTTTAAAAAAATTTTTTTTTTTTTTTCCAAAAAAAAAAAAAAAATTTTAAAAAAAAAAAAACCCCTTTAAAAAAAAAAGGAAAAAATTTCTCAAAAAAAAAAGGGGGGAAAAAAAAAAAAAAAGGGGGCCCAAAAAAAAAAAAAAAAAAAAAAAATTTTTTTAAAAATTCATTAAAAAAATAAAAAAAAGGGGAAAAAAAGGAAAAAAAAATTAAATTTTTTTAAAAAAAAAAAGGAAAAAAATTTTTGGGGGGGGGGGGGGAAAAAAAAAGGGGGAAAAAAAAAAAGGGGGAAAAAGGGGAAAAAAAAAAAAAATTTTTTTTAAAAGCCCCGGGGGGGGTTTTTTAAAAAATTTTAAAAAAAAAAAATTTTTTAAGAAATTTTAAATTTAAAAAAAAATTTAAAAAAAAAAATTTTTTTTTTACAAAAAAAAAATAACCTTCCCCCCCCCAAAAAGGGGGAAAAAAACCCGGGGGAAAAAAGGAACCCCAATTTGTGGGGCCCCCCCCCCAAAAAAAAAAAAAAATTTTTAAAATGGGGGGAAAGGAAAAATTAAAATTGGTCAACCCAAAAAAATTTTTAAAAAGGTTTTTTTTTTAAAGGTTTTTTTGGGGTTTTTTTAAAATTGTTTTTAAAAAAAAATTTTTAAAATTTAAAAAAAAAAGGGGTTTTTCCCTTAAAAAAAAAAAAAAGGGGTTTTTTTTTAAAAGGAAAATTTTCCAAAAAAATTTAAAAAAAAATTTTTTTTCTTTTAAAAAAAAAAAAAACCAAAAAAATTTTTTAAAAAAAAATTTTGGTTTTTTTGGTTTTCAAAAAATTTCTTTTTAAAGGAAAAACCGGGGGGGTTTTTTTTTTTGGGGAAAAAAAAAGAAAAAAAAATTTTTTAAAAAAAAAAAATTAAAAATTTAAAAAAGAAAAAAAAATTTAAAAAGGGTTAAAAAAACCCCAAAAGGGAAAAATTTCCCCTTTTGGGGGGGGGAAAAAAAAAAAAAAAATTTTTTTTTTTTGGGTTTTAAAAATTTTCCCAAAAAAAAATTTTTTCCTTTTTTTTTTTTTGGGGTTTTTGGGTTTTTTTTTTCCCCTTGGGGGGGAAAAAAAAAATTTTTGGGGGTTTTTAAAAATTTTTTTTCCCCCCCTTTTTTTTTTAAAAAAAATTTTTTTCCCCAAAACCAAAATTAAAAAAAAAAAAAAATTTTGGGGAAAAAACGGGGTTAAAAAAAAAAAAAAAATTTTTTTTTTTTTGGGGGAATTCAAAAAAAAAAAAAAGGGTTTCCTTTTTAAAAAAAACCCAAATAAAAAATTTTCCATCCCCCCCTTTTTTTTTTGGGAATTTTTAAGGGGGTTTTGGGTTTTTTTCCCCTTTAATTTTTTTTTTTTAAAAAATTTTTTTTTCCCCAAAAAAATTTTTCCCAAAGTTTTTTTTTTCCCCCAAAAAAAAAAATTTATTTTAATTTTTTTAAAAAATTTTTTTAAAAAATTTAAAACCGCCAAAAGGGCCCCCCCCCCCCCCAAACCCCCTTTCCCGGGGGGGGGCCCAAAAAAAAAAAAATTTTTTTGGGGGGGGTTTTTTCCCGGGGGGGGGGGGGCCCCCCCCGAAAACCCCGGGAGGGGTTTTGGGTTTTTAAAAAAAAATTTCCCCGGGGGAAAAAACCCCAAAACCCCCCCGGGGGTTTGGGGGAAAACCCCCCAAAAAGGGGGCCCCCCAAAAACCCCCCCAAAACCCGGGGCCAAAAAAAAAGGGGGGGGGGCCCCCCCCCTTTTTTTTAAAAAAAAAAAAATTTTTTGTTTTTAAGGGGGGGGGGTTTTTTTTTTCCCCAAAGGGGAAAAAAAAAAAATTTTTTCCCGGGGGTTTTTTTTTTTTTTTTTAACTTTTGGCCCCCCCCAAAAAAGGGGGGGCCCCTTTTTTTTTTTAATTTTTTTTAAAAACCCCCTTTTTTTTAAAAAATTTTTTTTTTTAAAAAAGGGGGGGGCCCCTTTTTTTTTGGGGCCCCCCCTTTTTTTTAAATTTTGGGCCCAAAAAAAAAATTTTTGGAAAAAAGGGGGAAATTTTCCCCTTTTTCAAAAAAAAAAAAAACCCCCCCCCCCCGGGGGGTTTTTTCCCCCCCCCCTTTTTAAATTTTCCCGGGGAAAAAAAAAAAAAACCCCCCCCTTTCCCTTTTTAAAAAAAAAAAGCTTTTCCTTTTTTTTTTTGGGGGGCCCCCCCCCCCCCCCTTTTTCCCCTTTTTTTTTTCCCCCCCCCTTTTTAAAAACCCCCCCCCCTTTTTTTTTCCCTTTCCCCCCCCCCCCCCCTTTTCCCCCCCCCCAAAAAATTTTTTTTTTCCCCCCCCCCCCCCCCAAAATTTTCCCCCCCCCCCCCCCCCCCCCCAAACCCCCCCCCCCAAAAATTTTTTGGGGCCCCCCCTTTTCCCCCCCCTTTTTCCCCCCAATTGGGGGGGCCCCCCTTTCCCCCCGGGGGCCCCCCTTTCCCCCCCAAACCCCCGGTCCCCCCTTTTTTTCCCCCTGGGGTTTCCCCGGGGGGGGGGGAAAATTGGGGGGGGGGGGGGGGGTTTTGGGGGGGTTTTTAAAGGGGGGGGGGGGGGGGGGTTTTTTTTTTGGGGAAAAATTTTTTTTTTTTTTTTTTCCCCCCTTTTTATTTTTTTTTATTTTTTTAAAAAAAAAAAAAAAAAGGGGGGGGCCCCAAAAATTTGTTTTTTAAAATTTTTGGGGAAAAATTTTTTTTGGGGGGGGGTTTTTTAAAAAAAAAAAAAAGAATTTTTTTAAAAATTTTTTGGTTTTCTGCACAACTGTCAGGTCAGCAGCCTTTCCCATGATTGTGATTCCTACTGAACCAGACTGAGAGACAATTTAAAGGCTCAGGAACCCTTTGCAGGTGTTATGGCTTAATTAGCTGATTAGAGTGGGACACTTTGAGCCTAGAATATTGTACCTTTTCACAGTATTCTAATTTTCTAAAATGTGGATTTGGCATTTTCATGAGCTGTAAGCCATAATCATCACAATTATGATAAATCACGGCTTAAACTATCTTACTTTGCATGAATGAGTCTATCTCATATATTAGTTTCACCTTTTAAGTTGTATTAGTGAAATATATGAACTTTTGCACGATATTAAATTTTTTCGAGTATCGCCTGTACATAGTAAACCACAAGAGTTACTATGTACCAGACTGTAATTTTATGAATACAATGAATCTCTATACAGATTTCTCATTCATTCAAGTAAAGTGCTGCAGAGAAAAGGGACAATCTTTAGTCCCTTTCTCTGTCTAAAAAAAAGAGATATGGGGTAAAAAAAATGTAAAAAAAGTAAAAAAATATATAAAAAAGACACAAACCTAGTAAGACCCCCCCAGGTCCACCCACACTCAGCCTCTCCACAGTGACAGTCCCCCCTTCTCCTTGCACTCACCCCTCCACAGCTTCCTCCGCTTCTCCTCCCGGCCAACCTGATCTATCCTGATTGGCCAGGAGGAGAAGTTGGAAGACAATAGTGAATATTAATTTGCTATTGTCACAAGTGTGTGGGTTCGATGTGCTATGCTCTGTGCCCTGAGTCCAACCTTTTTGCAAGCCAATTAGAGCCTCAGGTTCTAATCATATGGTTTGAAAAAAAAAAAACTCATGCAAACGTATGAGTCCGGTGCCCTGCAGGGGGGCAGCGCCCCTAATGGACCGGCTGCTCCTGGTAAGACCCCTTTCACATGGAGCAGACTCTGTGAAGCCGATCCGCTTGCTCAGCGGGGGATCTGTCGGTTGATCCCCGCTGAGCAAGTGAATGACAGGTCAGTGTCCGCTCCGCTGATGCAGAGAGGACACAGACACAGCCCACTGTTCTCTATGGGGCGGTCAGACGGAAACCATCCGCCTGTCCATTTCCATCGGATATACAATTTACATAAATGGGACTGCCTGTACGGAATGCATGGAACTCCTGTGCATTCCTGTGTGGGTAAACATGGCCCCCTATTGGCGTATACTTTAGTATGCCACATGTGAACAATGCATTAGTCATGGTCAGACGGAAACCATCCGCCTGTCCATTTCCATCGGATATACAATTTACATAAATGGGACTGCCTGTACGGAATGCATGGAACTCCTGTGCATTCCTGTGTGGGTAAACATGGCCCCCTATTGGCGTATACTTTAGTATGCCACATGTGAACAATGCATTAGTCATGGTCAGACGGAAACCATCCGCCTGTCCATTTCCATCGGATATCGTCCGATCTGCTAGATGGATAAGGAATCTGCTGTTTTTAGCGGACTGGATCTGATGCAGGCGGGTGTAAACCGACACATGTCCATTTACATCAGCCTCTCCATAGAGAACAATGGGTGGGCCCACCTGAAAAATGGACAGGCAGATCCGACCGTTGTGCTTGTGTGAAAGGGGCATAAGGCCTTGTTCAGACAGGGCATACACAGCGTACCTTTACAGGGATACACAGGTGTTCTGTGCATTTCTGTGCAGGCAGTCCCATTGATGTTAGCAACTGCGCGAATAGAGCAGTTGCTCCCAATTTTACATCTATGTAGGTCCACATGCTTGTCCCTAAACTCACACTGTCTACGTACGGGGTGGTGTACCCACACAGATGTCATATTGGGAACAGCAGCTATGCCTGTGCAGCAGTCGCATCACAATTTACATAAATGGGACTGCCTGTACGGCATGCATGGAACTCCTGTGCATTCCTGTGTGGGTAAACATGGCCCCCTATTGGCGTATACTTTAGTATGCCACATGTGAACAATGCATTAGTAGCAATTTAGCAGGAATTTTGGAATTGATGTTGTGTTTATGTGCACTATTTTTAGCGAAAATATTGTTTCGATAAACATGTGCGCAAATATTGCACTGCCTAAAAAAATCAGTAGCGCCTTATTTTTATTCTACTGGCCATGTGCTTTCAGAGAATGTATGGTTTGGGGGGTCTTTGACAAATTCTGAAAGCTGCAAGTGAAAAAGTTAAAACCTCCAGATTTTCTAAGAAACTTTTGTGTACGTCCGATTTTCATTATTTCTCAAAAAGGCGCAATTTAAAATGTACAAATATTTGTTATTAACTCCATATAGGTTACGCTTTTATATTTAGTAGGGATTTAGCAGGAGTTTTTTTAAGTTTTAGTGTATTTTTTGTGAATTGATAAACATTTGCGCAAATACCGCTGGGTTTTTCAAAATTCAGTAGCACCTTCTTTTTATTCTAGAGCCCATATGCTTTCAGAAAATATATGGTTTTGGGAGTCTTTCACAAATTCTGAAAGCTGTAAGGGAAAAATGAAAACCTTCCGATTTTTAGAGAAATTTGTATTTTTACACTTTTGCGTCTGTTCAATTTTCACAATTTCGCAGAAAGGCGCAATTTAAAAGTTACAAATATTTGTTATTTATTAACTCAATACAGCTTAAGCTTATATTTAGTAAGCATTTTGTCAAATTTGCTTTGTATTTATCTGCTAATCATGATTTTAGTGGATTTTTAGCAAAAATATTGTTTTGATAAACATTTGTGCAAATATCGTGGGACCTTAGAAATCAGTAGCACCTTCTTTTTATTCTACTGATCATGTGCTTTCAGAAAATATATGGTTTGGGGGGGTCTTGTACAAACGTTGAAAGCTTTAAGTGAAAAATAAAATAGCAATGGAAAAATTGCAAAAATGGTCTGGCCACCTGAGTGTACAAAATGGAGCACAGGGCCTTGCAGCAAAAGGGTTAAACAATTTAGGGCCATTTCACACTGATGCACTTTTGTTGCTTTCCCATTGACTTGCAATAAAAAATGCCTTTTTAGTGTGCTTTTGAAAACTGCACCAAAGATGCAGCATACAGGACTTTTCAAAGCGCAGCGCATCAGCGGTGTGAAGAGTTACATAGATTTTCATGTGTTTGTTACCCTGGACAAGCGTGGCAAAAGTGCATCAGTGTAAAGAGGCCTGACTTCTATCGAACGGGGAGCCCATACACTGATCAAAATGTGATCAATGCATGGCCAGCTTAAGATTGTGGCCAGAGCTTGTTCTTGTCTACTGACTCGGAGTACTGGAGCCAGTGCATCATTGTGACAGACAATTTAGTATTTTCGGAAGTGGAGGTCTTCCATGGCAGCATCCCAACTCCCAATTTCATGAAATGGTTAATTTTAGGGGTAGATCAAAGTGAATGAAAATCAAACTTATAGTATGTTTGCACAATATACTATACTACTAAAGATATTGATATCAATATACAGTATTTGTACATTATGGCTGACTTTCCTACCAGTGGAACGCCTCCAGAGCTGCAACATCTAAATGCCCTTTCTTTGCTCCCTTCCATCTTCTCCTTGTCTTCTTCTCCTGGATCTATAGCTTTCAGTTGTCTTGAATTTCTGAGCCAGGGTGACATAATTCCAATGCATACAGGTTGTACAATGAGCTGTACATGTGCAGCTCTCAGTGGGCAAGAAGTAAAAAACTGCTACTAGGCATGGGAAGAGTCTTTCCTACTATAAATACCTACCTGCTATAAGTTTTTTTTATGTTGAAATTTAGTTCGACTTTATGTGTTAAGGTTAAGAGAGGGTAGGAGCAGGATAAGTGTAATGCCCCGTACACCCGGTCGGACATTCCGACAACAAAATCCATCAGATTTTTCCCGATGGATTTTGGCCGAAACGTGTGTTGCGCACACACACGGTCTGACAAAGTTGTCAGAAAATCTGATCGTTCCGAACGAGGTGACGTACACCGCGAACGACGGGACTACATAGAGGCCAGTAGACAATAGCTTTAGTCTCCGAATGTCTTCTAAGCATGCGTGGCACTTTGTGCGTCGGAATTCTCTACACACGATCGGAAAAAGTCTGATCGGATTTTGTTGTCGGAAAATTTTAGGTCCTGCTCTCAAATTTTTTCAGTCGGAAATTCCAACGGAAAAAGCCCGCTAGAGCCCACACACGATCGGATTTTCCGACAACATAATCCGATCTGACTTTCTCCATCGGAATATCCGACCGTGTGTACGGGGCATTAGAGATGGGCAATAGTTAGAGACATGGGCTCTTACTGTGAAATTCTGGTTTGTTCTCAATGCTAAAAATGTATGCTGAAATGCACAGAACCACGTGTAATGCATATATCCATTTTGAGTGGACTCCTCCTTTTAATGTCACCTACAGCAAAGCTAGATAATTTACTGGAAGCTAATGTAGGCAGAGTACATAAGAAAAAAAAGTTTGCCTTTTGTGGAGGGCAAGTCAAAAACCCTAATAAGCTTACATCCACTCCCACCCCCATTGTAAGTCTTCTATCTACCCTGTAAAAGGAAAGCTGTGTATACTTGCATATTGTGAAGTCGCTCCAGTCCAGTCACATGATCTCTCCAGAGCCGGCTTCAGTGTGGAGGAGAGATCAGCAATAACAGCTGCAGAGCCTGGGTGGTAACTGCACCCATAGGCTTACTAAGGGGCATCTGTTGTCGACTATCTCTCCTCTACACTGAAGCCTGTGCTGGGACCCAATCATGTGACCAACCCAAGCAACTTCAGAATAGGTAAATATAGGCATCTTTCCTTTTACAAGTTATATAGAATAGGCTTAGAATTGGGGTGGGAGTAGATTTACATACTTTATTAATGGTGATGATAACCATATAGGGTATGAATCCACTTTGTGTGTACCAAATGCCTTTGCTAACCCAAGTATGCAAAAGGCCCCTCTTACACAGGGAGAGGTGGGGGAATACAAGACTAGTCGCACCACATTAGTATAGAGAGCAGCAGTGACTGGTCTTAATACAGGAAGCTCCTGCATATAGAAAATACTTGCTTATCCCAAAATTCAGCTTTAACAAAGAATCATAATATGCCAATTATAAAATCCTATTAAAATATTTAATGAATGGTGCAGAAGCTAAAACAAAAAGTGTTTTTACATTTGTTTGTTTTTGGAAAGGAAGGGTGGGAAACGATTAAGTTTTTTCTTTTTTTTTTTTAATTCCCATAATTTTCATTAATTCCATTCTTGTCAAGGACACAAGTGGCAATAAAAACCTGACAGGTTGTGATCATTACCTGCTCTACCTGAAACTAAAAACAAACTAAACACCAATCTCTTCAAAACTGCCTATCCATTGTTGGCAGGAATCCTGTAATTCAGGCTGGGTTCACACATATGCGAATTGGATGTGGGTTTCTGCACAGAAACGCTGTGTGTCTGGCTCAGTTTCAGGGCCAAATTCAGGCAAAGATTCGTCCCTGGAACAGAGAACAGGGATGCACAGCGTTCCTGTGCGATCCGCGGCCGGTTTAGGTGTGAACCGAGCCTCACACTTTCTAGGGAAGGTAATAATAATAATATTTTTGGCGTTCTACTTTAAATATTGTGCAGATGTTATCATCATGAAAGAAGACTATTCCAGACGATAAAGAATGCTGACGTCTCTATTCGTGTATGTATTGGTAAGCTTGAATGGTGTATCATACCTTTACCACATAATTATTTTACAATGTTTAACTCAAAATGTGATCATATCAACAAAATCACATCATAATCAACATGGTGGCCCATGGCCTTTTAATAAAGTCCATGTTCTTGCTTTCCATTCAGTAAATTTAAGCTTAACCACTTCAATACCAGGCACTTAGACACCTTCCTGCCCAGACCAATTTTCAGCTTTCAGCGCTGTCGCACTTTGAATGACAATTGCGCGGTCATGCTATACTGTACCCAAACAGAATTTTTATCATTTTGTTCCCACAAATAGACTTTATTTTGGTGGTATTTGATCACCTCTGCGATTTTTTTATTTTTTGCGCAACAAATAAAAAAAGTTTTTCTTTGTTTCTGTTAAAATTATTTGTAAATAAGTATGTTTTCTTCAATGATGGGCACTGATATGGCTGCACTGATGAGCACTGATTTGCACCGATAAAGTGGCACCAATGAGGTGGTACTGATGAGGTGGCACTGACGTCCACTGATGATGGGCACTGATAGGCGGCACTGGTATGCAGCACTGATGGGCACTCATAGGTGGCACTGATGGGCACTCATAGGCGGCACTGATGGGCACTCATAGGCACTGGGCACTTATGGGCGGCACTGATGGGTACTTATGGGTTGCAAGGATAGGTGGCATGGATGGGCACTGATGGGTGGCACTGATGACACTGATGGGTGGCATTGCTGGGCATCACTGTTTTTTATTGGTATATGATGGTGCCAGTCATTGCCCATTTGTGGGCACTGACTGGCACAGATTGGGCATCATTTGCACATGTGGGTGGCCAGGGGGTACATACCTGGCCATCCACATGTTGCCCACTTCCCTGGTGGTCCTAGTGGAGTCCAGTGTGGGCATCTGAGGGGGGCTGCGCTGATAAGCCACTGATCGTCTCTCCTCTACTCACGTCTGTCAGACGCGAGTGAGGAAAAGCCGATCACCGGCTTTTCCTGTTGACATCGCGATCAGCCGTGATTGGACACTGCTGACCATGTGGTAAAGAGTCTCCGCCGCATGTTATCCTGAAGGACGTTGTATGACGCCCAGTCAGGATAACGAAACCACCGCCCGGCCGTCATTCTGCTATAGGCCGGGCGGGAAGTGGTTAAAGTCAATTTGTTGTTTGAACCTACAATTCCTCACTCCTCTGTAGCATATACTTTCTTTCATTTACGTGCTGCTTCTTTCCACCAGTGAAAGCAAAGAAAGATACATGTGTGTGTGTGTATATATATATATATATATATATATATATATATATATATATATATATATATATATATATATATATATATACACACAGGTATCATTTGGATTGAGACTACTAAATATCACCATTCTAGTGGCAGTGCAATGATTAACAGTAATCCACATGTCCAGCTCCTCGGATTGCAGGTAATGTATCTCTCCCTGCAGGCAAACTTGGAATTTAATCCAGATAATCAAGCTCCATTTTTTATCAAATCAAAAACTTAGGGGTTGCCAAATATTATGGGGTACACAGGACTTGACATTTGCAGGAAATACTATAAAATCTAATCACTAGAAAAAACAAGTACAACCCTGCTACTACCCAGCATTATGTTTATTACTAATATATAGGTGTGTTTACCTGTGATTTGTAACTCCATTTTATTCCTTGCAGGCTCCCTAACTATTGAGGATTGTCTGGTTCCTATAGACCTTAAACTGGCTGAAGCGATCCATAAAAAGTGGAAACAATCAATAGAGGTTAGTTCCGATACACAATTTATGTAATATATACAGTAGTGTGTGTGGTGTAGTGGCATGATATAAAACTGCATTGGATTTTACTTTTTATATACGTAAATTCTGCAATCTCTATTGCAGTTCTGTGGATCGGGGCATTGCTGCTATATGATACTGGTGTTTTTACTACATGTCCATAATGTAGCCACAAACCACAGCAGGCATCAAGCCAGTACTGTTCCTATTTCCTGCTTTCTCCTGCAGGTCCATTGATGGAAGATAGCTTTCATTTTCTTTTAGCCATACCTACGAACTACTTCGTTTCATGTGCTTGGATGCATGCTTGCGAGTCTCAGATAAAGAGAGAATGCAGAGAAAAATCATTTTCTAAACTTATTAAAAGAGAAAAGTATGGGATTTATTTTCTCCCAATCATACTTGCCTCGGTCCGATGCTGCATCAGTCCCCCGTCGGCTCGAACACTGAGAACCGATGAAACACGGCTGATTGCTCGGTTCTCAGTGCTCCCTATGCAGAGAGCTGGTGACTGTCAGTCACCAGCTCTCTGCTCTGCCCCCCCTGCTAACAAACCAGTTTTCTGTTTACATTATTTATGTTCAGCAGAGGTATAGGGAGAATAAGCAGTTGTGAACTGCCGTGGGAAACTGTAAAGCCTAGTATACATGGGCCGAGTGTCTGGTTTCTATTGGACTGGCCGACATTTGGCCCGTGTGTACGGCAGTTGGTCCAAAAGAAGCTGGCCAAAGTCATGACCAGAAAAGGTCTACCGACCAGCTTCCTATCGGCTTTCTCTGCCAATGGCTGAGAGCTCTGATCGGAGTGTTCTGGTGGGGGGGCCGTCCCCCTGTCAGAACACAATAGTACAGCAGGGGACATTGCTGTATTAACATCGGATTGTTAGTACAGCGGCTGTTACCTGAGCTGTCAGATTTTTTCAACCTAGAGTCATCCCACTGACCTCCTGAAAACACCTGCATTTGTACTATCTCATTGTTTTTTTTATTTGTGCAGTGAGCAGTTGGCAGGCTGTTGAGCTGTGTCCCTATTGCCATCATCCATGAGTACTTTGAAGACTGCAGTTGAGTTACACTGATCAGGATTGGCAAATCCGGAAAGTATTTTCTTCACACCTATGCATTTTTAGTGCTTTTTGCATTTTGCAGATTTGCACTACAGAACGTGTTCCATAGGAAACAATGTTAAATGGATTGTAGTACAAATCTGAAAAATGCAAAAAGTACTAAAAATGCATAGGTGTGAATCAGGCCTAATGCACTGTAAACACCATAGGATTTTCCGACAACAAATGTTGGATGTGAAGTTGTTGGAAAGTCCGACCGTGTGTATGCTCCATAGAACATTTGTTGTCGGAATTTCTGCCAACAAATGTTTGAGAGCAGGTTCTGAAATTTTCCGACAACAAAACTTCCGACGCACAAAAGTCCACGAATGCTCGAAATCAGGCAGAAGAGCCGCACTGGCTATTGAACTTTAATTTTTCTCGGCTCGTCGTACCTGTTGTACCTCACCGCGTTCTTGACAATTTCAGACATTTGTGTGACCGTGTGTATGCAAGACAAGTTTGAGCCAACATCCTTCGGAAAAAAAATCCACGGTTTTGTTGTCCGAAAATCCTATCGTGAGTACAGGGCATTAGACCCCATACACACTTTACAACTTTTGTTGTCATATTTTGCTTTAGATTTACCAAAACCATGTAGTGCATACAAATTGAAACTCTTAAGGTTTGACCTCCATATTATATGGTTTTGGTAAATCTGAAGGAAAAAAAAAGACAGAAAATTGTATAGTGTGTATCCAGCTTAAGTTAAAGTAGAACTATAGGCAAAGCTTCTTTTTTTTTTTTTTTTTTCATTTTGGATAGAGTAATGGAGGGTTATAAACCCTGTCAGATTTTTTTTTTTTTTCGCCATCCATGTCCCATTGCGGAGATTTACATTAATTTCCTGTCTCATAGCCAGTAGCATCACTAGGGGTGGCGTCTGGGGCCATAGCCCTAAATCTGGGGCCCTGGGGCTGCTTTGAGGGCAGCGTCGCCCATAAAAGATATGGCTGCAGGCCCGGGATGACCTGTCCACTGCGCACACGCCACACGCCTCTCATGATGGCCGGGTAAGACCCCTCTGCAACCTCTGACTACCTCCTGTTATTGCTATCCTGCCCCATGTCCGCACCATGTCCGCAGCCTCTGACATGTCCTCCTGCACCATGTCCGCACCATGTCCGCAGCCTCTGACATGTCCTCCTGCACCATGTCCGCAGCCTCTGACCATCTCCTCCTTTAAAAATCTGAAGCAAGATATATTGTGTAAATATTGTTTAATTTTATATATACAGTATCTCACAAAAGTGAGTACACCCCTCAAATTTTTTGTAAATATTTTATTATATCTTTTCATGTGACAACACTGAAGAAATTACACTTTGCTACAATGTAAAGTAGTGAGTGTAAATTTGCAATTTGTTGTCCCCTCAAAAGGACTCAACAAGCAGCCATTAATGTCTAAACCACTGGCAACAAACTGAAAATGTCCAAATTGGGCCTCCCCAGTGTCATGTGACTTGTTAGTGTTACAAGGTCTCAGGCGCTCTCACTCTCTTACTGGTCACTGGAAGTTCAACATGGCAAAGAACGCTGAGGATCTGAAAAAAAAGAATTGTTGCTCTACATAAAGATGGCCTAGGCTATAATAATATTGCCAAGACCCTGAAACTGAGCTGCAGCACGGTGGCCAATAACATACAGCAGTTTAACAGGACAAGTTCCACCCAGAACAGGCCTCGTCATGGTCGATCAAAGAGTGCACATGCTCAGCGCCCTATCCAGAGGTTGTGTTTGGGAAATAGACATATGAGTGCTGTCAGCATTGCTACAGAGTTTGACGGGGTGGGGGGTCAGCCTGTCAGTGCTCAGACCATACGCCACACACTGCATCAAATTGATCTGCATTTCTGTTGTCCCAGAAGGAAGCCTCTTCTAAAGATGAGATGATGCACAAGAAAGCCCGCAAACAGTTTGCTGAAGACAAGCAGACTAAGGGCATGGATTACTGAAACCATGTCCTGTGGTCTGATGATACCAAGATAAACTTATTTGGTTCAGATGGTATCAAGCGTGTGTGGTGGCAACCAGGTGAGGCATACAAAGACAAGTGTGTCTTGCATACAGTCAAGCATGGTGGTGGGAGTGTCATGGTGTGGTGCTGCCGGCACTGGGGAACCACAGTTTATTGAGGGAACCATGAATGCCACATGTACTGTGACATACTGAAGCAGAGCAGGGCAGGGTAACGACCCCAAACACACCTCCAAGACGACCACTGCCTTGTAGGGGTGCAACGGATCGTCGCCGATCCGTGATCCGAACGGGCCACCCCGTTCGGATCGGCACACCCCGCGATCCGCGGAGCGCTCCGCGGCCTCGGCCTTTAGGAAAGGCCGCGGCTTCGGCCTAGCTCCGGAGCGACGGCGGCCATCTTTGTACACCCGGCGGCCTTAGGAAAGGCCGCGGCTTCGGCCTAGCTCCGGAGCGGCGGCCATCTTGGTACACCAGGCCACTGTTTTTAATGTGATCGCTCCGTCAAATGACGGAGCGATCACTTGTAAGCCCTGCATATACTCTGCATTAACCTGCCAATACTCTGCATTAACCTGCCAATACTCTGCATTAACCTGCCAATACTCTGCATTAACCTGCCAATACTCTGCATTAACCTGCCAATACTCTGCATTAACCTGCCAATACTCTGCATTAACCTGCCAATACTCTGCATTAACCTGCCAATACTCTGCATTAACCTGCCAATACTCTGCATTAACCTGCCAATACTCTGCATTAACCAGCCAATACTCTGCATTAACCAGCCAATACTCTGCGATACCCAGCCAATACTCTGCGATACCCAGCCAATACTCTGCGATACCCAGCCAATACTCTGCGATACCCAGCCAATACTCTGCGATACCCAGCCAATACTCTGCGATACCCAGCCAATACTCTGCGATACCCAGCCAATATTACAGTGGGGGAGATGACGTGGATATTACAGTGGGGGAGATGACGTGGATATTAGTGGGGACTATATGGTGGCGGAATTTTCACAGGTTTTTGCTAAAGAAGCTGAGGGTAAAGTTGATGGACTGGCCAAGCATGTCTCCAGACCTAAACCCTATGCATATGGGGGGGCATCCTCAAAGGGAAGGTGGAGGAGCGCAAGGGCTCTAACATCCACCAGCTCCGTGATGTCATCATTGAGGAGTGGAAGAGGACTCCAGTGGCAACCTGTGAAGCTCTGGTGAACTCCATGCCCAAGAAGGAAGTAAACCCTGATGGGTTTTACTTCCTCTTTTGTTCCCTGCAAAGTAAAAGCATCACATACTAGCCCATTATCTGACACTTACCTGCAAACGAAGCCCGCGATGTCCCCGCTGGTGGCTGCATCCATCTTCACCCCTCCTTCTTCCGAGGCCGTGGGCTCTTGGTTCTGAGAGCAAAGTTATTGCCCTGATAGATGAAAATAATACTCGATAATAAAGTTGGGGGGCAGACTCTTGGCCATGATTCTCAACAAATTTACTCTGAAACAGTGTATTAAGCAATTACCCTTCCTTTAATAGAGTGTTTTTTTTTTATTGATGCTGAAAAATATTTTAAATGGTATTTAATGGTATGTATTTGAAAATGACATCTTATTTATTATAGGTATTAAACATTCAAATATTACAGACAACAAATAAGGAAAAAATTAAACAGGCAATAAAAAGGAGATAGTGCAGTATGTACACTGTACTGTGCAGGGTCGCACAATAAGACTTAAAGTGGATGTAAAGCTCATTCATGAAATCTGACCTGGGCACATATATCTGTAGTGTTCATCTCTCTCCAAAGCCCTAAGTCCTGTGTCTTTCTGCTGCTCCATTCCTCTGTTATCAGCATGATAACTTCTGACAGTTTCTCCCACACATGAGATTAAAGCAGCTGGAAATTTGTGTTGGGGAGGTAACTTAGAGACCGATAAGCAGAGAGCTGGTCTATTCAGAGCACAGCTCTGCAAGTTTCTTCTTCCTCTACCTATGTGGAGGGGGGCATGTGCCTTTCCACCAATCAGCTCTCACCCAGTGTATGCCCAGACTCCCCCCCCCACTGCTGAAACAGGAAGGAAAATTGTGTACTTTCTAAAGAATGTAGAAGGAAAAGACAGCAGATATACATGTAAAACTTATGTAGGGAGATTTGTTTCATCTCTGTGTATCTGAGGCTGTTCACGTCACTGGGTATATGTAAGGGTTTACATCCACTTTAATGGAAAAAGTCACCTCCCTGCTAGCCTGTCAGTGTTGCATACAAGTAACCAGCTCAGATTCACACCTGCACTGTAAAACAGGAGTTAGAAAATGTAAATTTGAATCTTTGTGTTCGCTGTTAGACAGTACAGACAGTGCCGTGGCAGCCGCTGATGTTATATTTTTATGATGATGGGTATTTGGAGCATTTTAGTTGTTTTGTGTTTTTAACTTCCTAAATCATTTTATTCCTCAGGAGAGGCATAACCAAGAAGCATTATCCTATCAACTTCTGTTCGAAGGTAATCTTGTTTTATTTTCAATGTTCATGTATAGTAGATCTCACTTTGTAAAGACAGATAATGTTGTATATTTTAATTAGAGTAGAAAGCGTTGCAGTCTAATACATGAGTGATATGGATGCTACAAGCAGGCTCCTCTAGGATCAGATTGTTCCTGGCTCATTCTGAGTTTATACTTCAATTAAAGTGCCTTGAAAAACTATTCATACCCCTTGAAATTTTCCACATTTTGTCACGTTACAACCAAAAAAATAAAATGTTTTAAATAGCATTCTCTACATTGCGTTTTCAGTGCCTTGAAAAAGTATTCACACCCCTTTAAAATGTTCCACATTTTTTCATGTTACAACTAAAAACATACATTTATTTTATTGGGATTTTATGTAATAGACCAACACAAAGTGGCACATAATTGTGGAAGTGGAAAGAAAAAAATAATTGTTTTTCAATTTTTTTTTTTACAAATAAGTATCTGAAAAGTGTGGTGTGCATTTGTATTCAGCCCCGTTTACTCTGATACCCCTAACTAAAATCTAGTAAAACCAATTACCTTCAGAAGTCACCTAATTAGTAAATAGAGTCCACTTGTGTGTAATTTAATCTCCATATAAATACAGCTGTTCTGTGAAGCCCTCAAAGGTTTGTTAGAGAACCTTAGTGAACACAGTGGTGTAGTGGTTAGCACTTTCACCTAGCAGTAATAGGGTTGCTGGTTCAAATCCCGACCATGACACCTTCTGCCTGGAGTTTGCATGTTCTCCCTGTGCTTGCGTGGGTTTCCTCCGGGTACTCCGGTTTCCTCCCACACTCCAAAGACATGCTGGTAGGTTAATTAGATCTTGTCGATAAAATTGGCCAAATATGTGTATGTGTATGTGTTTGTAAGCGTGTCAGGACCCCACAGGGCCAGGACCGCACTATACCACAGATGGACACCAGTGGCAAAAAGCGCCCTGAGGCGATTCAGTTCGCATAGGTTGCGCTATACAAGTCATTCATTCATTCATTCATTCATTCAAACCGCATCATGAAGGCCAAGAAACACACCGTACAGGTCAGGGATAAAGTCGTGGAGAAGTTTAACCACACATTCACTGCCCGTGCCATTTTTTAACTTTCAGCGCTGTCACATTGTGAATGACAATTGCGCGGTCATGCAACACTGTACCCAAATTAATTTTTTTATCTTTTGCTTCACACAAATAAAGCTTTCTTTTGGTGGTATTTAATGACTGCTGCGATTACATTTTTTTACAAAAAAATAAGAAAAAAGACAGAAATTTTTGAAAAAATAAAAAAAGTTTTGTAAATAAGTAATTTTTCTCCTTCATTGTGCGCTGATGATAGGTGGCACTGGGCAGCACTGGTGGGCACTGATGAGGCGGCACGGATAGGCAGCACTGATCGGATCTGATGGGAGGCAGTGACTGGCATCACTTATGGGCACTGATGGGCAATGCCGGGGTTTTTCCATAATCAGATCACTGATGATCAGTGCCCTGATTACCTGCCCAGGTCTCCTCTGCGAGAATATGCCGCTAATTGGCACTCCCCGCCACACACTCTATTAGTGTGAGTTGAGGAGAGCCGATTCACATAACTTCCTTGTTTACACGTGACCGGCTGTGATTGGACACAGCCAAGCGCATGGTTAAAGAGCCGCGACTGCGGCTCTTTACAGAGACCGAGGTCGTGCTGTGTCCCAGCGACCATGATTGCCACCTTGCAAAACCCTCTGGGGGGGGTGGGCGTAATATCGGGCGTTCGGGGGCGCTGTCATGTGACGTTCTCCCAGAACAAGAACCGCACCGTCCCTCTGTCATTTGACAGTGGGCGGGCGACAAGCCGTTAAAGCAGGTTTGGGGTTATAAAAAAATATATCAAGCTTCTCATAGAGCACTGTTTAATCCATCATCCAAAAATGGAAAGAGTATGGCACAACTGCAAACCTACCAAGACATGGCCGTCCACCTAAACTGACAGGCCGGGCAAGGAGAGCATTAATCAGAAAAGCAGCCAAGAGGCCCATGGGAACTCTGGAGGAGCTGCAGAGATCCACAGCTCAGGTGGGAGAATCTGTCCACAGGACAACTATTAGTCGTGCACTCCACAGATCTGGTCTTTATGGAAGAGTGGCAAGAAAAATCCATTGTTGAAAGAAAGCCATAGGAAGTCCCGTTTGGGAGAAGCCATGTGGAGGACACAGCAAACATGTGGAAGAAGGTGCTTTGGTCAGATGAGACCAAAATTTTACTTTTTATATGTTACTTTTTTTACTTTTGCGACTTTTTTCGATATGTTCAAGGGTTTCAAAATGCTAGCTATTTTAAATATTTTTCAAAACTCCCACGGCACACCTGCAAATCTGTGGCGTGGGAAAATGAGAATCACTGGTTTAGATCAAAGCATATTTATGTGTTAGAATGGCCCAGTCAAAGTCCAGACCTAGATCCAATTGAGAATCTGTGGCAAGCTCCAATTACAGCAAACAGTGGTTCTTCAAAGTATTGACTCAGGGGGGCTGAATACAAATGCACGCCACACTTTTCACATATTTATTTGTAAAAAAAAATTGAAAACCATTTATCATTTTCCTTCCACTTCACAATTATGTGCCACTTTGTGTTGGTCTATCACATAAAATCCCAATAAAATACATTTACGTTTTTAGTTGTAACATGAAAAAATGTGGAACATTTCAAGGGATATGAATACTTTTTCAAGGCACTGAAAATGCAATGTAGAGAATGCTAGTTAAAACATTTTATAAACGTCACGTTAGGCTTTTGCTTGCATTCTATATTTTAAAGCGTAAGTAAAGTTATCTTAATAAAAAAAAATAGGCCCCTGGGTGGTTTAAGCCATTATATGCTAGTATAGTGCACCGCATACTAGCATGTTATGACAGGCGCTTCCATCTTCACCCAGTCTTCCTTCTGTTTGTTTGGCCTCTTGAATGGCTGGGCATCACCGCAGCACAGGTTGGGTGCTGTGCATGTTCGTTGGGCTGCACATGTCCAGCTCAGTGAACATTAACTGCTGACAGGGAGGAGGAAGCCTATAGGGCAGAAAGGACCGATAGGTTCTTTTCTGTCATAAAAACCCTACCTTGTCAGCAAATTTTAATTTGTTTAATACCACTTTAAAGCTGAACTTTAGGCAACAGCTAAAAACGCAGATGAAATACATTATTCAACGTTATTAAACACGCCAAAGGATTTATATTAAGGTCAATCAAGTCCTGAGTTTTATACATATAAAGGTGACATTTTCTTTGTCTGCAGTTTTGCTTACAGATCTCCTTCCTACCCTCTCCCCCTGTGACTGAACAGTGAAAGGAGAAGCAACAAATTGATGAGTTGATCTGTCTGTCAGTCTGCTTTCTCCTCCTTTCACATGCTCATTGCACTGCAGCACACCTGATTAGATCCTTCTGCTGCTTCTCTCTCCCCTTCTGTAAGCTCTGCTGCACATACTATATGGTAGGCTGCAAGAGGCTGATACCAAGTCGGATTGAAGTACTAACAAATGATTACAGAGATGCAAGAATGTTGCCTTTTTATATCTGCCTGGAGTTCAGCTTTAATTGCTTTTTCTTTTTTGGAATGTAGCAGTGCTAAGTCTTAGATCTGCAGTGTTATGGTTTTTCACTTTACTGTTGAAGTCCTGATGGTGTAATCATGATTTGTAAATTAAACCATTTGTTATTTTGGCAGACTTTTCAACCAATGACCACATACATCTGGACAATCTTCTTCAGGAACAGGAGTCTAGGCTGGATGGAAATAATTTAGTTGTTTCCCATGGAGAAACTGATATGTTTCCATTCATGGACCAGTGGAATACCAGAATAAAGAAAGTTTCGCTGCGGCAGATCATGTCAGAAGAAATGGCATTTCAGGCCCGGGAAGATATGGTATGGGGATTTAAGAATCAGTCTTCCCAAAGACTGATATTTTAGTTTTTGATGGATGTTGTACAGTTAGCTATTTTTTTTTAGCTTTTGGTAAAGTTGAGAGGAGCTAAAACCCCTGCCAGGTAAAAATTTTCAGTGTCCCACTGTGGAGATTTCCATTTTATTTACTGTCCCAGAAATGCAACAGAGAATAAAAGGAAATCTCCCCAGAGTGAGGGATTCCCACCTTAACGCCAGTGACTGTTTTTTATGTTAGATCTGCATCTGTCCCCATAAGCTTAGGAAATGCAAAATCAGCTTGGAGCAGGTCAAATGCAGCTCAAAAGGAAGTCTACTGCAGGTCAAATATGCTTTTTAATGAATTTCAAGGGATCTCAAGCACATCAAAACCATGCTGCATTTACAACTCAAATCCTATAGACACTTGTGCTATGACAGTTGTCACCAGAACATTTTTCCCCATTGGATGATTTCCCTTACCTCTTGTTCTGGTGACAACATTAAAGTTTTAGATTTCTCACTACGTTCTGTCTCGTTGTCCTGGTTAGTAGGACAAATAGATGGGACAAAAAAAAAAGAGCAATGTAAACCTGACAAAGCGTCTAACCCTGCTCCACTCTATCCAACACTGACAGTTTCTTATTTCTATGGGATTTCGGTGTTGAAAATCAGTGTATGAGTCCATAGATCTGCACACCTGCTGCAGCCATTCCAAAGTGGTTCCATTCTCAGGCTCGGTTCACACTGCTGCGATGCGGGTTCCCACATCACGTCACCCGCCGGCGGTTTACACTGCCCTATGCGGGTGTCAGTAGAAAGTTAATGACACCCCCAGATTGGTTCGCATATCGCAGTGCGAACTGTCAGTTCAGACAGGAATCGGATCGCACGGGTGTGAACACCCATGCAATCTGATTCTGGTCCGGGCCAGAAAAGGGTCCTGCACGATTTTGGTCCGAATGCGATGCAAATTCAACCATTCAATCTGTATCTATGAATTTGCATCGCATAGACTTCACATGTGATTTGCAGAGCAGTGCGGTGCGAATCACATGCAATGTCTGACATCTCAGCAGTGTGAACCGGCCCTCACTGTTTGATTGAATTCGTTTAAAGGCATGATAAACCTTCCTGCCTGCACCTTGTGTTTTTCACCTGCATACCATGAGCATTAATAATGTAGTCTCATAGTGTCATTTGTGGGCCTTGTATGCACAGCCTCTATCGTAAAGTAAACCTTCACATTCCTGTTTCGGCAGTTTCTGCTTAAAGCGGTATTAAACCCCAAACCAAAAATGTAATATAGTGCAGCTTACTAATCCTTAGATGTGGCTGCATTCGGGTATTTTTTTTAAGCTTTTTCCCCTCTGTTTTTACCTGATGATCTGGCCAATAACATGTCTCCTGTATTAGCATGCTCACCACTATGGATGAAGTAGCACAAGGGCACAGCAGTAATGTTAATCGGAGGGGAGTGTTAGGTGTACTAACAGGTTTAAATACACTAACGCATTTAAGCCAAACTCCAGTTTACACTGAAGTTACAACAACATTTAATTTTTTTTTGGGGATAAAGATTTTAATGAATAAATAAAAGCTGATCATTGTAAGCACCCACATCAGCCGTAAATGGCATGTCTCAACACTGTTAAGTGATACATTGGAGGGAGAGCTTATTCTGCTGAAAACCAACAGACTTACTGGCTGGATCACCAGGTGAAAATAAAAAAGAAAGCTTAAAAATTAAAACTAATGCAACCATTACACCCAAGGCTTGGTAAGCAGCAATATAATAAATGTTTGCTTTTTGGGTCTAAAACCATTTTTTAACCCCTTCACGCTGACCGTACGCAAATATGCATTCTCGGCTTGAAGGAGTTATACCGCGGCACCCTGGTACCATTTTTTTATAGCCAGCGCTTGGCTTTCTAGTGATAACAACCAATGCGACTAAAAGCCGCTCGGCTGTTATCATAAGGAGCAGGAGGGGACGTCCACCCCTCCCGCCCACCTTCCGCAGCTCTGCCGTCCCATCCGATCGACCAGCCGTCACGTCCGCTGGCTGGCCGAAGTCCCGAATGAATCCGGAATCGGCTTCAAATGGGTCTCTGATCTAGTACCCCGGAAGAGATGTCATGGCATCACATCCAGTTTACTTGGCTGCCAATGGTGCCGATTTTAAAAAACCACCAGTATTCCAAAACGCAGATTATGGTGTTTTGAATACTTTTAAGTGTAAAGGAGTACAGACCCCAGATCCTTCCATAAAGAGTACCTGTCACTGACCATTACTATTACATTCCTTGTGACCACAATAAAACAGATCACATTTTTTTATAATATATGATTAATCTATAATATGATTTTAATAAAAACATTTTTTAAAGCGCCTGTCCCTCCGTGTTTGCGCGCAGAAGCGCACGCATACGCAAGTCGCGTCCGCAAATGTAAACAGTGTTCAAACCACACATGTGAGGTATTACTGCAATCGTCGGAGAGAGAGAGCAATAATTCTGGCACAGGACCTCCTCTGTAACTCTAAACTATGGAGATTTTTAAGTACCGTAGTCTGTTGCCATTTCATAAGTGTGTGCAATGTCAAAGCATGACGTTAGGTATTTATTTACTCAGGGTAACATCATCTTTCACATTATACAAAAAAATTGGGCTAACTTTACTTTATTTTTTTTTATTTTTTGAATTCGTGAAAGTGTATTTTTTTCCCCCAAAAAATTGTGTTTGAAAGACCACTGTGCAAATACCCTGTGACATAAAAAATTTGGAACGACCGCCTTTTTATTCTCTAGGGTCTCTGCTAAAGAAATAGATGTAATGTTTGGGGGTTCAATGTAATTTTCTAGAAAAAAAATACGGATTTTAACTTGTAAGCAACAAATGTGAGAAATAAGCTTAGGCATGAAAGGGTTAAACATGAGGCATTTTGCATGGCACTGTTCAGGTTAATGCATGACATCTGCCTGCAGTGTGAGACCTGACATTTCCTGTGAAGAAACTACATATACCACAATCCCTGTGTTATATAGCGCTGGTGCAAGTGAGAGCTACACAGATCTGACACAGAAACAATCAGCGCAATTAAAATATAGCTCACCATGCCGGAAGAGATATATTTTGTCACATCGCAACAGAGAGGAAATGGCAAGGCATACACAGGACTCTGAGCCAGAACAATAGGCTGCCTGCCACTAGGAACAAGCTAGGTGAATGGATACGTAGACATAGGAAAATCGATCAGCTATACCAGTACAAATTGCAGCCACAGCATGTGAGCCTGTCATTACAAGGTAAAGAAAACAAATAACTCAGGCAAAATGAATACGTAGTTAACTCCTTTCCATTCGCCCGCCATGGTGTCCTCTTTAAAAGTTCTAAAAGTCCAGGGGGGTGGGAAGGATTGGGGCTCTTGTGACCACTGTGACCACATGTTCCGCTGGTTGAGCATCTTCATTCGTTTTTAAATCCTATATGTTAAACTCGTGATACTTTGATAGCCGTGTATTATATTATCCAAATATATTCTACACCCATTCAAGTTTACAGTTCTTCTTTAACTATTCCCTTTTAAAGGAAATTTACTATATTCATCAAATTATATAACTTAAAACATGTCACCTTTTCAGATGCTTCTATGAATATACCTATTCTCTCCCTATTCCTTTATTTCATCTCTCAAATGCAAGCTTTTTTCTGTTATTCTCAGATTTCATGTTCTAGGGTGGATATGTTCCATTCTTTATGCCCCCTTGTGTAATAAACATAGCTAACGTTTCCTGCTCACCCCTGAGATGGACTACACATATACAGTGCCTTGAAAAAGTATTCATACCCAAATTTTCCACATTTTGTCATGTTGCAACCAAAAATGTAAATGTATTCTATTGGGATTTTGTGTGATAGACCAACACAAAGTGGCACATAATTATGAAGTGGAAGGAAAATCATAAATGGTTTTCATATTTTTTTACAAATAAATATGTGAAAAGTGTGGTGTGCATTTGTATTTAGCCCCCTTTTCTCTGATACCCCTAATTAAAATCTAGTAAAACGAATTGCCTTCTGAAGTCACCTAAATAGTAAATAGAGTCCACCTGTGTGTAATTTAATCTCAGTAAAAATACAGCTGTTCTGTGAAGCCCTCAGAGGTTTGTGGAAAACTAACACTGCACATCACTCTAAACACACCATCCCCACTGTGAAACATGGTGGTGGCAGCATCATGTTGTGGGGATGCTCTTCAGCAGGGACAGGGAAGCTGGTCAGAGTTGATGGGAAGATGGATGGAGTCAAATACAGGGCAATTTAAGGAGAAAACCTGTTAGAGTCTGCAAAAGAAACTGTGCTCTTATATCATCAATTAATTACATATCATAAATCACCATAGTGAATAAACAAAACAAAAAAAAATCTTCATTTGAATTATAAATATATCTAAAAAATTGTGACGTCCATGTATAAATCCCACACGTGAATAAACATCCTCAGTGAGTATAGGAAAGATTCCTCTCCACCCGCATGCAGACACACATTGCACTCACCAGACTTAATTGACCCCTACTACAGGGAGTCAAATTAGGCATATGGGAAAATCCAAGGTGAGGTCACAGGAATGAATCCAAACAGCTGCTGTCATCCATTCAATATTTATATAGATGGCGTATTCAAAGCTCCAGTTTTGCCATAGAGAGAGGAAGAGGAAAAAACGCTCTCTTGGTGCAGTAATTAAAATCATTTATTTAAAAATAAGGTTATATTGCACTTAGGTAGGTCATGTCGAATTTCAAAAGAATTTTCTTTCAAAAATCTTATCTAAGAATTTCGCACCATTAGTGGGCTGCAGCAACAGCCGATTTTCGTGCGGCCATTGAATTTGAGTAATCGGGCATGTTGAAATTTTTTTGAAAAAGATAACGATTTTCTAATAAATAATGGGAGAATCGTGCGAGAAATGTAATCGAAAAAAAAAATGCACATGTGCAAGAAAAGAAAATTCCTGGAAAGAAAAGAAGATTCCTGGCCACGAAAATTCTTTCTGTAGCAACAGGAGGTGAAATTGAAGGCTTCGTTGGTTGAATTTCAAAATCAATGGTGGCATCATCGGATCACAAAACGCAGGAAATTTCGGATTTTCAAAAGAAAATTCTTTCGAAATTTGAGCATGTATGGCCAGCCTTACATCAAAAAAGACAAGTATCAGCACATATTGTATAGGAATCGCCGGTTAGCGCTCCACCTGCGTTCCAGCTGACTGTAAATAACGTATCTGAAACACGATTCAATGCTGTTTCTTCAGCCGTTTCGTGTTTGAGATACGTTATTTCCGGTCAGCTGGAACCCAGGTCGAGCGCTAACCGGCGATTCCTAAACAATATATGCTGATCCTTGTCTTTTTTGATGTAAGTTCAATACAACATTATTTTTAAATAAATTATTTGAATTCCTGCACCTGAAGAGTGTTTTTTCCTCTCCCTCTCTATATGGCAAAACTGGAGCTTTGAATACGGCATTTATATAAATATTGAATGGATGACAGCAGCGGTTTGTATTCATTCCTGTGACCTCATGTACAACATCTTGGATTTTCCCATATGCCTAATTTGACTCCCTGTAGTAGGGGACAATTAAGTCTGGTGCGTGCAATGTGTGTCTGCATGCAGGTGGAGAGGAACCTTTCCTATACTCACTGAGGACGTTTATTCACGTGTGGGATTTATACATGGACTTCATAATATATGTAATTGATGACATAAGAGCGTGGTTTCTTTGTTCCTTTTCACGTTTTAGGTGTTTTTACACTTTACAACATGCAGTTCTTAATTGTAGTTTATTTGTTTTTTGGGTATTGATTTGCACAGGTTTGGAACCTATTGGCTCCTATATTTCCAGAGTCTGCAAAAGACTTGAGACCAGCAGTACATCGACCCTAAACATACAGCCAGAGCTACAATGGAATTGTTTAGATCAAAGCATATTCATGTGTTAGAATGTCCCAGTCAAAGTCCAGACCTAAATCCAATTGAGAATCTGTGGCAAGACTTGAAAATAGCTGTTCACAGATGCTCTCTCCATCCAATCTGACAGAGCTTGAGCTATTTTGCAAAGAAGAATGGGCAAAAAATGTCACTCTCTAGATGTGCAAAGCTAGTAGAGACGTACCCAAATAGACTTGCAGCTGTAATTGCAGTGAAAGGTGGTTCTAAAGCCTCATACACACGATAGGACTTTGTACAAACTTTCCTGTGGATTTTTGTACAAAGGGCGTCGGCCCTGAACTTGTATTGCATACACACAGCAGGACTTTTTCAGCCAACTTTCACCAAATCACGTGGTTTTTCTGCTCTTTACCGCCACGTTTGGTCAACTTCTCTATTCTTGTCTGATCTTTTGCATTGGTTCTGCATTGGTTTGTACAAAAGTCCTATGGTTTTGTGTACACACGATCAGACTTTGCTCCATCAGACTTTTGTTGGCAGAAAGTTGGTCCGTTCGCACAGCCAACAAAAGTCTGATGAAAACTGAAAAAGTTGGTCCGATGGAGCGTACACACGGTCGGATATTGGTCCAAAACAGCTAATTTGCATGTTTGCTGTCAAAAAGTCTGATCGTGTGTATGGGCCTTAAGTATTGACTTAGGGGGGCTGAATACAAATACAAGCCACACTTTTCAGATATTTATTTGTAAAAAAAAATTGAAAACCATTTATCATTTTCCTTCCCCTTCACAATTATGTGCCACTTTGTGTTGGTCTATCACATAAAATCGCAATAAAATACATTTATGTTTTTAGTTGTAACATGTGGAAAATTTTAAGAGGTATGAGTACTTTTTCAAGGCACTGTATATGCAGACCCATTCAGCGCTATGGGTTTGTAGTACACATACAGCGGAGCATGTGACCAGAAGTAAAGTCACTGCTTGCTCTACACTAGTAGTAGTGAGGTGCATCAGTGGAGGATAGGGAGCTTGCACAGGACAAAAAGCAGCCTAAAAACAGTAAGAGACTTTTTAAACAAACTTAAAAAATACTGTGGTATACTTGATCTTTTTAGAATGATTGATGTAAAAACATTACGTGTCACTTTAGGCCCAATAAATATATTAGAGCATCAAACTACAGCACTCTATGTAGTTCTGAATTAACATGGAAACACAAAATTGGGCTTTCAATGCAAGTGGGGCGAAGATGGGGTATACGAGAGAGGGAGAAATTTTTATAGAATGCTAGGAAGGGACAATATGGGGTTTGAAAATACAAAGAGGAAATCTCTGGTTTAACCACTTCCAGACCAGCCTCGTTTTGGATTTTAGGTGTTTACATGTTTAAAACAGTTTTTTTTGCTAGAAAATGACTTAGAACCCCCAAACATTATATATTGTTTTTTTTCTAACACCCTAGAGAATAAAAATTTTTTGGAAAAAAGTCACCTTTTTGAATAAGAAAATAAGACAACAGTAAAATTAGCCCAATTTTTTTTTGGATTGTGAAATATAATGTTATGCCGAGTAAATTGATACCCAACATGTCACGCTTCAAAATTGCGGCCGCTCGTGGAATGGCGTCAAACTTTTACCCTCAAAAATCTCCATAAGCGACATTTAAAAAATTCTACAGGTTGCATTTTTTGAGTTACAGAGGAGGTCTATGGCTAGAATTATTGCTCTCGCTCTACCGATCGCGGCGATACCTCACATGTGTGGTTTGACTACCGTTTTCATATGCGGGCGCTGCTCACGTATGCGTTCGCTTCTGCGCGCGAGCTCGTCGGGACAGGGTGTTTAAAAAAATATTTTTTTGGGTTTTTCTTATTTATTTTACTTAATTGTATTATTTTTTACACTGTTTAAAAAAAAAAAAAAAATTGATCACTTTTATTCCTATTACAAGGAATGTAAACATCCCTTGTAATAGAAAAAAGCACGACAGGTCCTCTTAAATATGAGATCTGGGGTCAAAAAGTCCTCAGATCTCATATTTGGACTTCAATGAAAAAAAAAAAAAAAAATTTTCATTTAAAAAAATGACATTTGTAAATTCCCCTTTAAGACGTATGGGCTGAAGTGACGTTTTTGACGTCGCTTCCGCCCTCCTATGGTATAGAGATGAGTGGCGGCCATCGTAGCGTCACTCATCTCTATGCACAGGCAGGGAACGGACCCGATCGCCTCCGCCGCTGCCGACGGTTCCGGTAAGCGGCGGAAGGCACGGGAGAGCGGCGGGAGGGGGGGCACCTCTCCCGCCGCCGATAACGGTGATCTCGCGGCGAATCCGCCGCGATGACCACCATTATCGGAAAGAGGACCGCTCACTGTGAAGAGGGATACCTCGGTTGTGGCAGCAGCTGCTGCCGTTACCGAGATATCCCTCTTCAAAAAAATGACGTATATATACAGTGAGCGGTCGTGAAGTGGTTAAGGGTACTTTCACAGGCGCGCTTTTCAGTGCTTTCACACTGAGGCGATACGCTTGCAGGATGGGAAAAAAAGTTCTGCAAGCAGCCTCTTTGGGGAGGTGTGGGAGTAGGGTTGCCACCTCATCCCTTTAAACCCATATGAATATCACAGGTTCTGAGGCTAATTTAATGCAGATAAGGCATTAAGTGAGTTTAATTACCACCTAATCAGCCACAGAAACTGTGTAATTAATATGTGTTCGGTTTTAAAGGGATGAGGTGGCAACCCTATGTGGGAGCGGTGTATACACCGATCCCAAAACGCCCTGCACATTGAAATTTATTTCAGCGCCGCAACATGGGAGCTTTTAACCCTTTCTTTGGCCACTAGCGGGGTTTAAAGCGCCACTATGTCAGCACCGCCCCAGTGGGAAAGTACCCTAATGGAATCGGCTTTCTGGTTGAGGCTGCCATTGCCTATTCACAAGATGCATGCTAGTTCCAGGGCAGTGAAGCACATGTTCAGTATCACTGCAATATGCATCTTGTGTCAAAAGGGGGGTTGGGATGAGATTTGAATGCTGGAATGTATTTTGATAGTATTATGTGTCTTTTTAGTTTGTATGGACAAAAAAAAGCCATATGGTACATTTTAAAAATGCTGCAAATTCAGAAAAATAGCTGATGCTATTGCCAGAAATCCAGTGAGCTCCTAACTTCCTGATATTGCCTGATAATCCTCCCCTGCTTAGGGTTTTCAATCTGGACTACAGAACTCTGCCTATCTCTGTTACTGTTTGTCCCTCTCAACCTACATACATTGACTTATTTTCCAACAAAATAGTGCTGCTGTCTTGATTCTCAAGAGCCTGCCCTTGCTTTGTGTGCAGTGAAAGGTCTCTCTTGATGTAGTTTTGGGTGCATGCCTATGTCAATAGAAATACAAAAAGGGGACCACTGCCCCCACCTATAGCTGCCCATTGCAGTAAGCAGCATTGGAGGGCACATAAGATATACCAAGCTTACTTACCAACCAGCCCACAGACAACCAAATCAACCGGTCTAACAGTATGCGTTAAAAACAGGGTTTAGTCTGCATGCATTTGCAAATGCATGTGTAAGCTACAGAGCCTCGCCAAGGCACCCTGGTATCTGTAGTTCCTATCACTAACTAATGAGTGACGCCACAATGGAAGCATATGCATTCTGCGTTTGTTCACTCTGGCTATTCAATAAAATGAAGACATTTTAAGAGCAACAACCGGAGTGCGGATCATTTTTTCTATAGGTGGAGGGCAGATCGTCTGAAGGGGAGTCCCACCCCTTCTTAAAGGTGCAGGAGCACACTGAGCACCCAGCATATAGCTCAATGGCTGCAAAAGTGTCCGTGCGTTGCCTGACCAATACACAGTGATACAAAAAGGGGACCGCTGCCCCCACCTACAGCTGGCCATTGCAGTAAGCAGTATTGGAGGGCACATAAGATGTCAATAGAAACTGATGTAGGGCAGCCTGCTGATCCCTTCTCCCTGCAGCTTCTGCTGCAAGAAATGTATATGCCTAGTGATGACATCACATGGAGAAATGGAAGCCATTTCCTACTACAGGAGACAAATGGAACATACGCTAGAGGGGAAGATGGAGGTTTTGGGGTAAATGGTGGGTCATACCTACCTTTAGATTTCTTTGTTATTAAAAGATTCTCATTGTAATGTAATCAAAATAAATGTATTTTTCTTACAGCAGAAAAAGCCTTTAGCATCTACAAACTGCGCTGTGAAAATGAAGGAGAAGCAACTCTTGGAACTGTTTCCTAATATAGAGAAAAATTTGCTTATGGACATTTTTAAACAAAACAAGTAAGAAAGGTTTTAAACTATTAAATTCTTATGGCATTAAGCTTAAGTACACACTGGTTTCTATGCAGCTAATTTGCAGTGCATTTAGGAGCTTGTTCACACCAGTAGCCTTGTCTATCGCACACCCACTAGTGCGTGTAAGGAGGACAAGTGTCAGTGCATTGTGCGCATAAGTTACATTTCCAGTTCTGTTCAAGTGATTATTTTTTGTTGCAACAAAAGGACACTGGCAAGCAAACCTGTTAAGACATCCTAAAAGTGAGGGAATTTCCCATGGGGGTCTAGTGCCTGGGAAGAGGCATCTTTTTCTTGGTGTGGTAAGTCCAGGGCTTTGCCCTTTCCCACCAACATATTTAAACAGAGGGTCATTCGCCTATCCCTGCTGTATTGGACCAACCAGCTGCAAGGACGACTGACCTTGCCACAGCCATAGCTACAGCTTACATAAACGATCAAGGCTGCACCAAATACCACGTAGCCCTTTGAGAAGCAGACATAGGGTTTGAGCCAAAACTAACGTTCAGCCTTGTCTGCAGTTTACATTCCTGGGATAGACAATGCAGGAGAATGGTGTTCTGGCACATTTATCACCACTGGGGGATGTTGGATGTAGGTCTGTGTGCATCCTGCTTCAACAAGATGTACAGGTTTGTGACAAGGATCAGAGATCCAAAGGCCTTTGTAGTGGACACACTAGGGACCCCATGGAATCAGTTCTGGCTAATACAGTACTTTTTGCCCCTGCTACGGATTCTCCCTCGACTGCTTCACAGGATTGAGATAGAGGGCATTAAGGTGATCTTGGCACCAAATCGGTCCACAAGGACTTGGCATTCTGACATCTTGTGACTCCTGGAAGACACTCTGTGAGCATTTACAGACCGACCAGAGCTTCTGTCTCAAGAACAGGTCTAGCATTCTGCTTCATGGTTGCAGGTTTAAAACAACTTGGCTTTTTAAACCCAAGTCCTGAAAAATCACTGTCTATGACTCTGTTATTCCTATGCTTTTCAGTGTCTGTCGCCGCACTTGGAAGGCTTACTTTAGGCACAGGAGATTCATTCTGGATTCTCTGTGAGACGTATTCCTGTCCTTTCTTTAGTCTAGGTAAGAGCAGCCTTCAGCAACTCGAAGGGTTAAGTCTGTGTTGGTCATTCTCTTTCAGAAACCGCTGGCTACTCATTCCCTGGTTAAGAGACTTTGTTCAAGAGATGGCTTACATCACTCCCCCTGTTTGCCACTTGTTTTGCCTTAGGATCTTGAGTCGGTTCTGTTAGCTCCAAAAAAAAGCCTCTTTCTCTGTCACACCCATTCAAGATATCCCTTTGGCTAACCTTACTTGTAAGGTTAGCCTTACAAGTAAGGCTTGTAATGGCTGATGGCTGTAACATCAGTGAGATGCGTTTAGAACTAACGGCCTTGTCCTGTAAGTAACTCTTCCTTGTTATTCATAAAAGCAAGGTAGTTTTGAGGTGTCCCACCTCCCTAAGGTGGATTCCTCCTTCCACCTTAATCTGGAGACTTTCCTACCCTCTCTGTGCCCTGCTCCTACACACCCCAAAGAGGTATCTACATTGTTTATTTCCAACCTGAACTTTAGATTCTCTGTTTTGTCCTGCCTGCAGGCCCTCAAAAGGACTGTCTTGCACCTTGTTCCACCATCTGTAGGTGAGATCAGGCAGGTTATCATGAAGGCTTACACCTTGAAGAATAGGACTCTTATTCCCTTTTAAGATCACATGATTTTTTTTCTTTTTACTCTTGGACTTCTCAGCGCCAGGCATCTGTTTTTCAGATTTTCAAGGCTACCACCTGGTCCTCTGTTCACATCTGGAGGGTTTTCAAAGTGGATGTTCAGGCCTCTGCTGGTACCAGTTTCGTTTGTAAGGTTGTTCAAGCCACAGAGTTGCGTACCTAATTTTCTTGTTTGGGCAGGTTGGCTTTGCTGTATTACCCTCCGTTGTATCGCTTGGGAACTTCTTATGGTCAAGACTTAATGGTGCCTATGTGCTGTGCTGTGTGATTAAGAAATAAGAAATTTTGATTTAAATCCAGTGTGGAGCTAAAACGAACCAGAGTGAAAAGAGTGCATTTATATGCAAGCACACATGCACTAAGAAATTAATTTTTAATTTTGTTATTGCATGTTTTTTTTTGGGTGTCGTGTCAGTAAATCTCAATCTGGTAGGTTGGCAACACTGCTGGGAGTGGGAGTAGTAGTGGTTATATGGGTGGTTTTAACAGCTTTGTTTGCCAGTGTCCTTCACCGGAAATTGGCAGCATACAACCCATGGTTAAGACATATAGGAGCCTGTGTCCTCTACTGTACTCTGCAAAAACAGGTAAGTAAAAACAAATCCAAATTTTTCATTGCACACCAAATGTACTGGATTAAACTGTCATCTGAGGGAACAAGGCCTTTAGCCTTCTCTTGCATTGAGACTGCAGCACACTTGGTGTAAACAAGCCCTTAATCACCAGGCCAGTTTCTGAAATGTGTCCTGTTACATTTTGATACACATGTTAAAGCGGACCTACAGGTGTTTTTTATTTTTAGTTTAAGTACTGTAATTCTGTGACACTTGCTTTATTTATATTTTACAGTATCCCTATATCACCTGGCAGAGCCTATAACTTCCTCAAATAGTAGGGGGTGATGAAGGCAGTGCTAATATAGCTATGTAATAAATTGGGAACCAGGATGGTTTAACCACTTCAATACCGGGCCATTTTACACCCTTCCTTACCAGAGCACTTTTTGCGATTCGGCACTGCGTCGCTTTAACTAACAATTGCGCGGTCGTGCGACGTTACACCCAAACAAAATTCACGTCCTTTTTTTTTCCCACAAATAGAGCCTTCTTTTGGTGGTATTTGATCGCCCCTGCGGTTTTTATTTTTTGCGCTATAAACAAAAGAAGAGCGACAATTTTGAAAAAAAAAACACAATATTTTTTACTTTTTGCTATAATAAATATCCCATTTTTTAAAAAAAAAAAAACGATTTTTTTACTCAGTTAAAGCGGATACGTATTCTTCTACATATTTTTGGTAAAAAAAATTGCAATAAGCGTATATTGATCGGTTTGCGCAAAAGTTATAGCGTCTACAAAATAGGGGATAGATTTATTGCATTTTTTATTTTTTACTAGTAATGGCGGCGATCTGCGATTTTTTTTTCGTGACTGCGACATTGCGGCGGACACTTTTGACACATTTTTGGAACCATTCACATTTACACAGCGATCGTTGCTATACAATTGCCTGTTTTACAATATGAAACATATGAGATAGATTTTCACTCACAAGAAGACGCACAATCAACAGTTCTACTTTACAGCAGCAGAGGTGGAAATTCATAAATCAAGCTTTTATTTTATAAATCTGTCTAATTAATCCTGTTTAGCATTGCCCTGCGGCAGAAAGTTTGCTACCATTTTCAACTTTATCTCATCCTTTGCAGACTCTTTTCAGCCACTTCCTATCTCCCTGCACTACAGCAATATGGCTGCATGCAATTATTCAGGACGGATTTTCTGATGTTGACAACAATGGACAATGCCTGAGTAACGTTTGTTGAAATGGCTACTTGTAGTCTCCATCGAAAACCTGTGTGATAGAAGAACGGTTGGGAGAACAGTTGTCACCATGTTACAGGAAGCTTCTGAAATGGAGTCTTAAAGCAGAATTAAACTCTTCCTTCATTTTTTTTTTTTTTTAAATAGCCCCCAGGAGCTTTATGCCATCATGTAGTATTATGCCCAGCATTTTAGTACATTATGGCAGACTGTGTGTGTTTGTTTGGCCCGGGTGTGGTTATCTCCACCTGTAACCAATTAATGCGTTGATTTTTTAAAAAGTGAATTTTGCCCTTCATACCTCACAAGGGCTGCTTCCCTTATATATACTTGTTTTTAATGTCATATTTTTATGCTTTTGATGAAGGCCTAAGGCCGAAACACGTCAGTTTTGGATGATGTTATTGCTGTAATGTCTAAATAAAGATTTTCTACGGAGAAGCTGTCGAGTTGCCGGCCTGTACTTTCTATGGATCTATTATGGCAGACTTACCTGCCAAATGATCCCCTCAAGCGCTGCCGTGTTTGCATTCTCGGCTGTCATGTCCTTCCATCTTCTCCCGGTCTTTCTTCCAGGTTTTGAATTTTTGGCTGCTTAACTGACCAGGAGTCACATCATTTCAGCACAGAACAGTGCTGTAAATGTATGCTGAGCTGTTTACAGCACTTATGACAGAAGAGACCAATAGGATCTCTTCTGTCATAAAAATCCTACCTGAAGTGTTTTTTTTTTTTAAGGCCTCTTTGATATGCCTCATATGAAGGCCATGATTACTCGCATAGAGGTGCACAGATATTCCATGCATCCCCACACAGGCAGTCTCATTGCTGTCAATTGGGATGCAGCGGCTGCACGGACACAGCTACTGTTCCCAGTGTGACATCCATACAGCAGCAAAGGGACAGCCTGCATGGAGATGCACTGTGCATCCCTGAGCAGGTAAACACTCCCCTCCATGGGCTTGCGGTTATGTGTGCCCCATGTCTAATACCGCTTTAATGGAAGTATTACTAGGTATTCATTTATTGAAAGCTTCAGAATTAAAGATATTGAAATTGAAGTTTGAAAATTTAATTAACATGTTAAGGCTAATTAGAAATTTTAAGGAATTGTGATGAGTGTATGCCCGTTAGGTGTTATATGCAGCATGCATAACTGTTATGAATATTATTATTATTTATTATTATTATTCTGTTATGGTATTTTTTTTTTTTTTTGCTAGTCTAATAGCTTTCTTTACACTCAATTTTATCATGTAAAACATCCATAGACCAGAAAAAAATAAATTAGCTGAGATTTTGGAAATGGAAATAGGAAGAATCTTTTTACATATGTCTTCTATACATTAAATTTTTGTCCTACTTTTCCTTAAGTGATAAAATTATGCAGAATATTGGTGGTGGAGGGTGCGCATTGTTCGTAGAAAGCCGGGAGGTGTGCACTTAGACTGTAACATGGGACAGAAGCCACAACAGTATTACAGGTTGATGTACTAACTTAATGAGCATTAATACTGGCCACTCTCAAGCAATTTTCTAGCAATCTCAGCCACTTTCAATCTGCTTTCAATAGCAAAAATGACCGAATGGCTACAGACAAACTACCTAAAACTATTTTTTTTTTTTGCAATCGAAAACTGGTTGAAATTGCTGGGAAAATGCCCGTGTTCTTCTATGCACGTGTGATGACTCATTTCATTGCATGTTATCCTGGTCAAACCACACGTTTAGGCAAAACATTTTCACTTCTCCATGATAATGTTTTTAACAGCAAAATACTTCCTAAATCTATATTTGTCAAGCTATAAGCATTTCTGATTAATTCTGTACAAGGGGAACTTCAGGCAACTAATACAAAGTTAAAATACAATATACAGTATCTCACAAAAGTGAGTACACCCCTCACATTTTTGTAAATATTTTATTATATCTTTTCATGTGACAACACTGAATAAATGACACTTTGCTACAATGTAAAGTAGTGAGTATACAGCTTGTATAACAATGTAAATTTGCTGTCCCCTCAAAATAACTCAACACACAGCCATTAATGTCTAAACCGCTGGCAACAAAAGTGAGTACACCCCTAAGTGAAAATGTCCAAATTGGGCCCAATTAGCCAATTTCCCTCCCCGGTATCATGTGACTCGTTAGTGTTACAAGGTCTCTGAGGATCTGAAAAAATGAATTGTTGCTCTACATAAAGATAGGCTATAAGAATATTGCCAAGACCCTGAAACTGAGCTGCAGCATGGTGGCCAAGACCATACAGCAGTATAACAGGACAGGTACCATTTGGAACAGGCCTCGCCATGGTCGACCAAAGCAGTTGAGTGCATGTGCTCAGCGTTATATCTAGAGATTGTGTTTGGGAAATAGACGTATGAGTGCTGCTAGCATTTCTGCAGAGGTTGAAGGGGTGGGGGGTCAGCCTGTCAGTGCTCAGACCATACACCGCATACTACATCAAATTGGTCTGCATGGCTGTCAACCCAGAAGGAATCCTCTTCTAAAGATGATGCACAAGAAAGCCTGCAAACAGTTTGCTGAAGACAAGCAGACTAAGGACATGGATTACTTTAACCATGCCCTGTGGTCTGATGAGACCAAGATAAACTTATTTGGTTCAGATGGTGTCAAGCTCGTGTGGCGGTAACCAGATGAGGAGTACAAAGAAAAGTGTGTCTTGCCTACAGTCAAGCATGGTGGTGATAGTGTCATGGTCTGGGGCTGCATGAGTGCCGCCGACACTGGGGAGCTACAGTTCATTGAGGGAACCATGAATGCCAACATGTACTGTGACATACTGAAGCAGAGCATGATCCTCTCCATCCAGAGACTGGGCCACAGGGTAGTATTCCAACATGATAACGACCCCAAACACACCTCCAAGACGACCACTGCCTTGCTAAAGAAGCTGAGGGTAAAGGTGATGGACTGGCCAAGCATGTCTCCAGACCTAAACCCTATTGAGCATCTGTGGGGCATCCTCAAACAGAAATTGGAGGAGCGCAAGGTCTCTAACATCCACCAGCTCCGTGATGTCGTCATAGAGGAGTGGAAGAGGACTCCAGTGGCAACCTGTGAAGCTCTGGTGAACTCCATGCCCAAGAGGGTTAAGGCAGTGCTGGAAAATAATGGTGGCCACAGAAAATATTGACACTTTGGGCCCAATTTGCAGATTTTCACTTAGGGGTGTACTCACTTTTGTTGCAAGCTGTTTAGATATTAATGGCTGTGCATTGAGTTATTTTGAGGGGACAGCAAATTTACACTGTTATACAAGCTGTACAATAACTACTTTACATTGTAGCAAAGTGTCATTTCGTCAGTGTTGTCACATGAAAAGATATAATAAAATATTTACAAAAATGTGAGGGGTGTACTCACTTTTGTGAGATACTGTTTGTGAATTGTTGGACCTTCCAAAGGCTTAGCACTTCTGTTCAGCCAGTCTTGTAGTTTACAGAGAACCCCGCCACATTGCATAGCTGGCTAGGTGACACAACTACTTCTTATTGTAGCTTTAGTCCTCTTGCACATAGATACCTAAAAACGCTACATTTTAGCCATTCAGTCGTTTTTTTTTACTGAATTAAATGCAGTCCATTGTTTTTAATGTACTTGTACAAAGAGGCATGTAAACTTTGACTGCATATCGATCAGTAAAAAAAAATTGCAAAAACTGCTTTGCTTCACAGTATTTTACAGGTGTTTGCACATACAGTACAATACAACCCAAGAATATCTAGAAGACTTTTTCCGTGTATGTACGAGTACACGCAAAATTGTGTGAGTACGCACGTTTACTTTATAGCCCATCCTCACGGTTTTATGTAGGAATTTTCTGCCACTAATCTGATGTTCATACATCCGTACCGTGTGCAAGTACCTCTAGCCCCTTAGTACCCCTAGTCCCATATGACACAAATGTTTCTGCCACTGGCAAAGTTAAACTTTGACTTCCTCTACCGAAAGTCACATTGATACTCCCTGAATTCCTGATCACTAACAAAAAACGACCAGCGATGGAAAGACACATCACTGCAGCAAAGGAGTGATGCATTAGGATAAAGTGCTGCAGATATTACACTTTGTCACTGGTACATTACAGAATTGACAGTGTGATCCACAGAACGTACTGCTTTCCAGGCCAGCTGCCTATTCATAGAAATGACAACCCTTATGTGGCTTACTAATTGTACAGTGAACATGCAAGCGGCTCGGGAAGGATAGAGTGGTGTCACCTATCTGACTGTGTAGTATGGCAAATAAATAAATAAAAAAAAACCCTCTCCACTGTTTACTAGCAATTTTTGCCAGGGTACAATGCAATGCACATACAGCATAGCTCCCAACTGTCCCTGATTTGGAGGGACTGTTCCTGATTTGGAACAGTCCCTCTTTCCTCCTCATTTGTCCCTGATTCTGGTCTGATCTGGCAGGGGGTGTGTCCTATGCCTACATACTTTTGCTAATAAGTGTCCCCCATTCCCATCTCAGAAAGTTGGGAGGTATGCATACAGTGCAGTATTTACCATGGCTCGAAGTTGCCAGGTGCCAGAAATTGTATAACTCCTGCACACATGCAAAGGATTTACAAATATCCAAAGCTGTGCGAGGAATTAAATAAAAAGACATTGGGGTTTATTTACTAAAGCTTAAGAATGCAAAATTAGGCTCACTTCTGCATAGAAACCAATCAGCTTCCAGTTTTTTTTTTTTTTTGCCAAAGCTTAATTGAACAAGCTGAGGTTAGAAGCTGATGGGTTTCTACGCAGAAGTGAGACTGATTTTGCACTCTCCAGCTTTAGTAAATAAAGCACATTGCCTTTTTTACAAACATCCAGTCATTTGCACGTAAAAATCCTGATTTTTTTCATTCCCAATGCACGTTTGGATACTTAACGAGGAACTGCAGTCTGCTCACATAATTTGTAAAAAAAAAAATTGTTGCCATTCTGAAGCTTCCGTCCAACCACTTTGCATATTATTTTGTATATACTGTGATTCTGTACTTGCCAAATATGCTGCAGAAATCTCCCTCCACTGAGTCTGGCTGCATCCATTTTAACAGTGGGCAGCTGAAGCTGCTGCCTGTTCACTTCCTCCATTTACACAGACACAGAGGCACGCCTCCAGCCCTACAGCTCTCATTGGCCCTTTTTTGACTCATCCCCTTCCTGACAAACTCTCACGAGAGTGAGAGCTGTGCATGATGTCATAAGCCTAGGCTAAGGACCAGACAAGAAACAAGAAGTGGGCTGCATAAGGGATTTACTGGCAGAAAAAAAATGTTTTACTATCCAAAGTTAAAACAACAAGGGCAGAAGATTTTATTGATGGGAAGATGAAAAAATGACTGAAGTTCTGCTTTAACCCTTTCCCGACCAGCCACTGCAGTTGTACTGCGGCAGGTTGGCTCTCCTGGGCGAACCGATGTAGCTGTACGTCGGACTGCCTTTTGATCACTAGAGGGCGCGACACCCGAGCCGATGCACATGCCCGGCAGTCGCGATGACTGCCGGGCACCCGCAATCGCTCCACACAGAGACAGAACGGAGATCTGTCAATGTAAACAGACAGATCTCCATGCTGTCAGGGGTGAGGAGAGCAATCTGTTGTTCATACTAAGTAGACTAAGTGGTTAACAAAAAGAATACCTGTCTATGGCCAACTTTAAAGATCTAGAAGCTTGCAGCCTACTCAAAAACCTGCTTCAAAGAAACATTCCAAAGGTAAGAATATATTTTTGTAATTATTTTTCGGTGTGCATTGTGAATGGGAAAACATAACAAACACATGGGGTTTGTTTTTTCCAATTTGACTGCAAAAGTAGAAATACACTTAAGGCCCCTTTCACACTTATGCGACCTGAAAGATTTTGCCGTGATTTTTACGCGATTTTACCACGACTTTGATGCGACTTGAAGGTCTATGGACCTCAAGTCGCATCAAAGTCAGACCAAAGTAGTACAGGGACTACTTTGAAGTCTCTGCGACTTGAAATTGCACAGATATGAATGGTACTCATTGGAAATCATAGGTTACGACTTGTCATGCGACTTTGCAGTCCCAAGCCACATAAGTGTGAAAGGGGCTTTAAAGTCCTTAGAATACAGATCATTATCGTGAAAGAACTTTCACGGTAGTTGAAGTATACTGTCAGTATATCCCTGTATACTGCACAAATAACTATCATATGCCCTTTTTGACATGTAGAAACTAAAAGAATGTCGGCTCGTAAAAAAAAAAAAGAAAAAAAAAAAAAATAGTGTTGAAGTGTTAACGAATGAAGGGTTTGATTAAAAATCGAAACAAAGGGTTGTTCCTCTTAATAGGAGTCCCCCAGAATTGCAAGATACAATTGTGACTAAACAAACATTAGCAAAAACCTGGAAATCCCCCAGCCTTTGCCTCACCGAAAACAAAAAATAGGATTACCCAAGCTATGATTCTTTCTAAAATTGAAGCCGCATTGCAGGATAGGGTACCTGCTTATACTAATCATAATATACTAGCCGTAAACTGATCATTTCCTTTCACCTGGCTTTGATTCATCTCTACTTAAACCCTGATACACTTAATGATGGCTCTCTCTGTCCTTAAAGCCTCATACACACGATCAGATTGTTGGCCAACAAAACCATGGACTTTTGTCCAAAGGGCGTTGGCCCAAGCTTGTCTTGCATATAAACGGCAAGGAATTGTTGGCCAACAAATAAGAATGTAGTGATGTACTACGTTGTTTTTCAGCTCTTTAGCGCCACCCTTTGGGCTCCTTCTGCTAATTTCGTGTTAGTAGAAGTTTGGTGAGTGTCGATTCGCACTTTTCATTTCACGCTTTTCAGTTTGTTTCTGAACAGCCGTTCGTCAACCAGCCTTATTGCGGAATCGGAGGAGATAACGTGTTATTTATTATTGGCCTTGGAGTTGTTGCTTTTGTCATTATTTTTTTGGTTGAATAATGATTTGATTTGGTATATTTTCTATATTTTTGGATGCATAGAATGCACTTTTTGGTTAAGTTCTATTGGCAGATAGCATGTCTAATTTTATTTGTTTTCTTTTTTTAATGCACAATAAAAAAATTGAGGAGAATAAAACTTGGCTATGTTTTTTACTTCAAATGACAGTTTGGGAGTAGGCAGTTACATTTAAAAAATACAATTGACAAGGGACACCAACATTGTATCTTTGATCTTAAAAACTACGGGATAATGGTGTTGTGGTAACTTGCCCAAATAAAAAAAAAAGCATAATAATATTATTCTTGATATCACTAGAAAAAAAAAGCCTTTGAAAATTAGTTTGCAATAACTCCATCAGTATCCCTAGCAAATCAGCTTCATTATTATCCCATTAAAGAAGAAGGGAATTGTGCACTGCATTTCGAGATTTCATAATTTGCCACGCTACGAATGTTAATTCTCCATTACGAACGCTAGTTTACAAGACCAAACCGCTTCTGGCTCGTCCTTGCTTCTGAGCATTCATGTTTGTACTTTGGACTTTTGTCCGATGGAGTTGTGTACACACGCTCGGAAAATCTGACAACAGACATTTGTCCACAGAAATTTTAAAACCTGCGATCCAACACAATCAGATTTTCCACCAACAGCCTGTCATCGCACATTTCTCATCGGAAAATCCAATCGTGTGTACGAGGCTTAAGATTACTGAATACTTATTTACAGACACTCCCGGGATTTACCCCCTTCCTTAACCCCTATCTTTCCCTACTTCTTTTTTTTGATTCCCACTTCTTTTTTCCCTGTAATTCAAAGCTTAATGTGTTGTTGGAATAGACATGAGCCTGTGCTCCGATATGTATTGTTACATATGGTAACAAGATCTTACGCACTAGGCCCTCTTAATTATTGCAATCATACCACTTTGAAGTCTAAACGGTTACTTGAATTTGTTGTAATTGCATGTTGATGGAAAAGTGAACAAAAGAAAAGAAAATAAACACAATAATGGAGTTGTTGCCCATAGTGATCAATCTCCAAGTGACTAAAAATAAATAAAAATTTTAAATTGCTGTGCGGCTTGTCGGAAAAACGTTTGAATTTTAGAATTAAAATAAGGTTTTGTCTTGTGTGTGTTAAAACATATGTATATGTAAAGTAGGTGGGTCCTCATCAGTCATGAAGTGTGTAGATAAACAGCAGTCACAGGGGGGTAATCACCAATCTGGTGGTGTGGGTGTTTCATGTGTTTTTTGGGGGGGGGGGGTTGCAGAATTCTCGAGAAAGTTTGACTGGAGGTATTGGGGAACAGAACAGGACAGGAATGGACACCCATGTATAGTACAACCGGTGCAGGTTTTATAGCTTAAATGTTTAATTTTAACAAATTTTGTTGGATTTTCTAATTATTAGTGGGGTCAAATCAACATTAGTTTTCAACTTCAGCGACGAGAAAATTTGAAGGATGAGGATGGAATTTTTTTTCTGGAATGAAAGAATTTCTAAAGCTGGCTATAGATGGTTCAAATCTCAACCAGTGCAGCAGGGAGTGGCCGAGATTCAAACCATCTATGATTGTACCCAAGTTTATCCATCGATCTACTTGGGTAGAACCAGCATGTGGGATATTTAGCAATAATAACTGTGTTCTACCAGCAGGGACGGCTCCCTGTGCACACCGCCCCCGGCTGGAGAACATAATAGCTCCGTGGGAGGGATTCCCCCATCAACACTAACTGTGCTGATGGAGGAATTGAGTGATTTTCTTTCCTACAACTCGTGGTTGCAGGAAAGAAAATCACATCATCTATGGCTTGTATTACAGTGTAGGTGTTTTTCGTTCAGGAAAGTTGAATGTTTAATTTCAAAATTGAATGTTAAAAGCAAATGAAATTCTGAAGTACTTTCAAATGACATTGATCTTCGAATGTTTTGAGATTTTTTGTATAAATGTTTGCAGGAACGTTTGTTCAAAACTCTACCAGTGTATGTCCAGCTATAAACCTATAAAATGTGTGCATCAGTGGGATTTGGGATATAGCAGAGCTGATCCACATGCAACTCTCTCATCTGTTTTGAAATGATTTGGACTTTTAAATATATTTGTAAATGTAAGTGGCTGGCACATCACTGTCTTGTGACTATGTGCAGCTACCAATAATGAGATCTCTGCAATTTATTATAATAATCATCTGCATGAGTGTTTGTAAAAACGTTACAGTAATACACCAGATTTCTCATGTCTAATGGATTGTAACTTCATCTTAATTAAAATTTTTGTGGCTTTTACACTATATATATATATATATATAGAGATAGATAGATATATATATATAGATATATCTATATATGTGTGTATGAAGGTCATAGAAATTCACTTAGTATACTGACTTTGTTTTAACATATTGTAATATGTGATTAAATGACCAGCTAGCTACACTATCCTTTTCGTCTCCAACTGCTCTCAGTTTTTCTAAAGTAATAAATTAAGTATATAAATGTAATATAGCACACACTATACATATGGATCTTTTGTATTCTCAGCAAAGGTAGGGCTTAAGGGGAACCCCCACGCCGAAAAAACGGCATGGCAGGTCAAGAAAGGGGATAGGGACGAGCGAGTGCCCCCCCTCCTAAACCGTACCAGGCCACGTACCCTCAACATGGGGGGGGGGGGGTGCTTTGGTGTTGAATACCAAATGATGTGCAATGGTACGATAGAGTTATTGAAGCTTCACTAAGGGGGTTGATTTACTAAAACTGGAGAGTACAAAATCTGGTTCAGCTGTGCATGATAGCCAATCAGCTTCTAACTTCAGCTTCTTTAATTAAGCTTATCCTGGAATCTGATTAGTTACTTTGCAGAGCTACACCCGATTTTGCACTCCCCAGTTTTAGCCAATCAACCCCCTAAGCTCAGTGAACATTCCCTTTTCTTTAGTAGGTCAAACCCAGTTTGTAATATTTACTTGATATGCTGACTATGGAAAAAACAATTAGTTATTTCTAACCTATCAAAAGTTGTATAAACCTAATACAGCTTGAAGAATAAGTAAGGAGCTTTTTTTGCATAATGCAATATTGAAAAAGTAGGTATGATATATGTATAAAGTATAATTTTATATATGTATAAAGTGTAATTGTACATATGTATAAAGTATCATCAAAATAAGAAGATTATTAATTAAGGACTGTGTTCCTAGTAGGTGTTATAAGTCTGTAGACATTTTTCACGATTGCATTACATTTGATAGATCTTGGCTGTATATAGCTGTCAGATGTGTAGACTGTTGTCAACCCTACAGCAGTATGCTACATTAATTCAATGATACATCAGATACTTCCCAATATTAGTGAAACAATGATAATGGTTGTCTACGTCTAATTAATTTATTTTACGATTTTAGTGAGGGAATGTAAATAATATTTGAATTATGTATTTTTCAATTACAATGGTATCTTGTAAGGGCCTGGAATGTACAGATGTTTCCCCCATATATATATATAGATAAGTTAAATACAATTATCTAGTTATAGTTAGTAATAGCTGATATCAGATCAAATTCAGGTACTCACACCACTTGCATTTCAAAATATGTTTAATGATGTATCATAAATGTTTTTCTGCAAAATGTCTAGTAGATTTAGACAGCATATAAAAATAAAAATGTTCGCAAAACTATTTACTTGCTGCATCCAATAACTGTATTTGTCTTATGGCCAACGTTCTTTGTGCTGAATATTCTACTATACTTTCTACTATACTAAGAACTATATACAATAATTATATCTAGTTAATTTAGTATATATACAGTATATATATATATATATATATATATATATATATATATATATATATATATATGTGTGTGTGTGTACATATATATATATATATATATATATATATATATATACAGTGGTGTGAAAAAGTGTTTGCCCCCTTCCTCATTTCCTGTTCCTTTGCATGTTTGTCACACTTAAGTGTTTCGGAACATCAAACCAATTTAAACAATAGTCAACGACAACACAAGTAAACACAAAATGCAATTTGTAAATGAAGGTGTTTATTATTAAAGGTGAAAAAAAATCCAAACCATCATGGCCCTGTGTGAAAAAGTGATTGCCCCCCTTGTTAAAACATACTATAACTGTGGTTGTCCACACCTGAGTTCAATTTCTCTAGCCACACCCAGGCCTGATTATTGCCACACCTGTTCACAATCAAGGCATCACTTAAATAGGAGCTGCTTGACACAGTAAGGTCCACCAGAAGATCCTTAAAAGCTACACATCATGCCGAGACCCAAAGAAATTCAGGAACAATTGAGAAAGAAAGTAATTGAGATCTATCAGTCTGGAAAGGGTTATAAAAGCCATTTCCAAAGCTTTGGGAATCCAGCGAACCACAGTGAGAGCCATTATCCACAAATGGCGAAGACATGGAACAGTGGTGAACCTTCCCAGGAGTGGCCGGCCGCCCAAAATTACCCCAAGAGCGCAGCGACGACTCATCCAAGAGGTCACAAAAGACCCCACAACAACGTCCAAGGAACTGCAGGCCTCACTTGCCTCAGTTAAGGTCAGCGTTCATGCCTCCACCATCAGGAAAAGACTGGGCAAAAATGGCCTGCATGGCAGAGTTCCAAGGAGAAAACCACTGCTGAGCAAAAAGAACATCAAAGCTCGTCTCAATTTCTCCACAACACATCTTGATGATCCCCAAGACTTTTGGGACAACATTCTGTGGACCGATGAGACAAAAGTGGAACTCTTTGGAAGGTGTGTGTCCAAGTATATCTGGCGTAGAAGGAACACTGCATTTCAGAAAAAGAACATTATACCAACAGTAAAATATGGTGGTGGTAGTGTGATGGTCTGGGGCTGTTTTGCTGCTTCAGGACCTGGAAGACTTGCCGTGATAAAAGGAACTATGAATTCTGCTGTCTACCAAGAGATCCTGAAGGAGAATGTCCGACCATCTGTTCGTGTACTCAAGCTGAAACGAACTTGGGATCTGCAGCAGGACAATGATCCTAAACACACCAGCAAGTCCACCACCGAATGGCTGAAGAAAAACAAAATGAAGACTTTGGAGTGGCCTAGCCAAAGTCCAGACCTGAATCCTATTGAGATGTTGTGGTATGACCTTAAAAAGGCCGTTCATGCTCGAAAACCCTCTAATGTAACTGAATTAGGACAATTCTGCAAAGATGAGTGGGCCAAAATTCCTCCAGGACGCTGTAAAAGCCTCATTGCACGTTATCGCAAACGCTTGGTTGCAGTTGTTGCTGCTAAGGGTGGCCCAACCAGTTATTAGGTTTAGGGGGCAATCACTTTTTCACACAGGGCCATGATGGTTTGGATTTTTTTTCACCTTTAATAATAAACACCTTCATTTACAATTGCATTTTGTGTTTACTTGTGTTGTCCTTGACTATTGTTTAAATTGGTTTGATGTTCCGAAACACTTAAGTGTGACAAACATGCAAAGGAACAGGAAATGAGGAAGGGGGCAAACACTTTTTCACACCACTGTATATATATATAGTAAGTTAGTTTCCACAATGCAGGAAGGATGGTGTAAAATAATAGAACAGACAGGGCAATGAAAAGGAGCAGGGACAGGTTTCTATAGGGGTTGATTAGACTCTGCACTTAGCAAGCGCAGTTGCACTCATTTTTCCCAGAGCTTGATGTGGCGAAGCTCTGCTGATTTCTATCATCTAAATATGTTAAAGCAAAAATGTATGCAGTTTTTTTCCCCTTGCACCTCATTGGGTATTCTTTACAAAGTAAAGGTTCAACACATTTACTAAGCTCTGGACTTGCCTTTAGTAAATCAACCCCAAAGTATGCTTGCATTGTGGGCTCACATAAACATATGGATGTACAGTGGTGTGAAAAAGTGTTTGCCCCCTTCCTCATTTCCTGTTCCTTTGCATGTTTGTCACACTTAAGTGTTTCGGAACATCAAACCAATTTAAACAATAGTCAAGGACAACACAAGTAAACACAAAATGCAATTTGTAAATGAAGGTGTTTATTATTAAAGGTGAAAAAAAATCCAAACCATCATGGCCCTGTGTGAAAAAGTGATTGCCCCCTAAACCTAATAACTGGTTGGGCCACCCTTAGCAGCAACAACTGCAACCAAGCGTTTGCGATAACGTGCAATGAGGCTTTTACAGCGTCCTGGAGGAATTTTGGCCCACTCATCTTTGCAGAATTGTCCTAATTCAGTTACATTAGAGGGTTTTCGAGCATGAACGGCCTTTTTAAGGTCATACCACAACATCTCAATAGGATTCAGGTCTGGACTTTGGCTAGGCCACTCCAAAGTCTTCATTTTGTTTTTCTTCAGCCATTCGGTGGTGGACTTGCTGGTGTGTTTAGGATCATTGTCCTGCTGCAGATCCCAAGTTCGTTTCAGCTTGAGTACACGAACAGATGGTCGGACATTCTCCTTCAGGATCTCTTGGTAGACAGCAGAATTCATAGTTCCTTTTATCACGGCAAGTCTTCCAGGTCCTGAAGCAGCAAAACAGCCCCAGACCATCACACTACCACCACCATATTTTACTGTTGGTATAATGTTCTTTTTCTGAAATGCAGTGTTCCTTCTACGCCAGATATACTTGGACACACACCTTCCAAAGAGTTCCACTTTTGTCTCATCGGTCCACAGAATGTTGTCCCAAAAGTCTTGGGGATCATCAAGATGTGTTGTGGAGAAATTGAGACGAGCTTTGATGTTCTTTTTGCTCAGCAGTGGTTTTCTCCTTGGAACTCTGCCATGCAGGCCATTTTTGCCCAGTCTTTTCCTGATGGTGGAGGCATGAACGCTGACCTTAACTGAGGCAAGTGAGGCCTGCAGTTCCTTGGACGTTGTTGTGGGGTCTTTTGTGACCTCTTGGATGAGTCGTCGCTGCGCTCTTGGGGTAATTTTGGGCGGCCGGCCACTCCTGGGAAGGTTCACCACTGTTCCATGTCTTCGCCATTTGTGGATAATGGCTCTCACTGTGGTTCGCTGGATTCCCAAAGCTTTGGAAATGGCTTTATAACCCTTTCCAGACTGATAGATCTCAATTACTTTCTTTCTCAATTGTTCCTGAATTTCTTTGGGTCTCGGCATGATGTGTAGCTTTTAAGGATCTTCTGGTGGACCTTACTGTGTCAAGCAGCTCCTATTTAAGTGATGCCTTGATTGTGAACAGGTGTGGCAATAATCAGGCCTGGGTGTGGCTAGAGAAATTGAACTCAGGTGTGGACAACCACAGTTATAGTATGTTTTAACAAGGGGGGCAATCACTTTTTCACACAGGGCCATGATGGTTTGGATTTTTTTTCACCTTTAATAATAAACACCTTCATTTACAAATTGCATTTTGTGTTTACTTGTGTTGTCGTTGACTATTGTTTAAATTGGTTTGATGTTCCGAAACACTTAAGTGTGACAAACATGCAAAGGAACAGGAAATGAGGAAGGGGGCAAACACTTTTTCACACCACTGTATGCTCACATTGTAAACAGTGTGGTCCTAAATAGCTGTTCACATTGAACATTCAATTAATTATATTTTGTGCCCTTTGCTCTGATAAGGTGCACAGAGGAATGCACTTGTGAAACATTTTTTTGGACTAAAGGTAAAAATGATACAGTCCCCATTGAAGATTTGTACACAGCAATCATATCTCCTCTTAGGCGTATATTCTCCAGGGAGAATAAGCGTCATTTTTGTAGTTGTTCCTCAAAACTGAGGTCCTCCAGTATATTAGCTTTGTTGCCCTTCTCTGGACCCTATCCAGTTTAAGGACATTTGTCCTTCGGATCAGCGACCAAAACTGAATCACATACTTAAGATGTGGCCAAACCAAGTTTCTATATCATGTTGTAAAGTGATTGCCCTGTTTAGCATTGTATCAATAGCAAACACTGAGATTGAACTATTTATTCTGACCTCTATATTGCTTATGAACAAGTTAACCAGGACAGAGCCCTGCTCACAACTCTAGACCATTCTGAAAATAGCCATTTATCACTACTTCTCTCCGGTTACATACCAATATCACCAATGCCAAGAGACCTTACATTGTAAATGAAGCGTTTGTGAGGTACTGTATCAAATGTGATTTTTAGATGCGCTCTATCCACAGGCCTTCCTTTATCCCCTCATAAAATGTTGAAAGGTTGGTCTGGCAAGAACGGTTCTTCATAACATTATGTTTTTTACTACTAATGATACTATTTTCATCAGCAGACTCTTACATGGTCCCTTATGATTTCTTCCAATAGTTTACATACCGTTGATGTTAGGCTGAGTATACTATAGTTTACAGGTATATAGTTTGGCTGCTGATTCCCAACCAGGAATAGTCACAAGGTGTGACTCTCGTGTTTAGCGTATCTTAAGTCTCAGTAACATTTATTTCATACAGTACCAAGAATATTGTTTTTCACTGGTTACCTCTAGCAACAATCAGCTTTAGTGTAGTCAGACTAAGGAAAGAAAAGTAATTTTATTGGCTAGTTATTTAATTTAGTGTATAAATGAAAATTAATAATATATTGTGCATTGCTTATTTATCAATTTAATAAAGTCAGTGTGTTAGTTATAATTAATACAAAAACTGGGAAATTCAGAGTGTGAATACATTAACAAACTCATTAATTTGTAAAAACAGTTACAGTATATATTATGCTCTTTCCATACATCACTTATGTTCTGCCAGCAAAATTTAAAGAATTAAATTTAAATGAGTAATCATTTTTTTTCCCTACAGAACACAGAGCCTGCAGCTGGGATGCAATAGAAAGAAGTGACCTTCGTGATAAACACTGACATGTTTTTATAAAAACACTGCAAAGACACTATTACTCTTTTGTCAGTGCTCAGCCCTTCAAGCCTCCATGGGACTCTATTGGAGCTGAGCCACTGGTAGCAGTCAGCTGCTGAACTGTAAACTGTGTAGGAAGATGAATGCCATCAAATGTGTTCTGGTGGGCGATTCCGCTGTTGGGAAGACAGCACTTCTTGTTCGCTTCACCTCTGAGACATTTCCAGACTCCTACAAGCCAACAGTCTATGAGAATACAGGGGTGGATGTTTTCATGGACGGGAACCAGATCAGTCTTGGTCTTTGGGACACATCAGGCAATGACGCTTTTAAGAGCATCCGCCCAATTTCGTTCCAGCATGCAGACATTGTTTTACTGTGCTTCTCTGTTAGCAACCATACCTCATTTCTGAACATAAGGCACAAGTGGATAGCCGAAGTCAAGCAACATCTGCCCCATATCCCTGTGCTGGTTGTGGCCACTCAGACTGACCAAAGGGAAGTGAATAACATGCGTGTCCCCTGCATCAGCCCTGAGGATGGTAAGCAGTTAGCACAAGACGTTCGAGCCAAAGGATATTTAGAGTGCTCAGCTCTTGGCAACCGAGGAGTACAACAAGTGTTTGAATGTGCTGTGCGGACAGCAATCAACCAGGCCAAGAAAAGAGCAAGACGGAAACGATTCTCTGTCAATGAGTGCAAAATCATTTAAGTTCCTTGTGACAGTATACATTTCCTCTGCTGTGTACTGAATATAGTAGCATATAAAATGGAGTGCAGCTCTCCTTCAGCAACCTACTCATGACATTGTGAAATCTGGAACTTATTAACCTCACCAAATATGGATCAGTTTCCTTATAGACAGATTCTGTGGCAAGATGGTCATTTTTCTGTCTTGAATAGAATGCTAAAACAGGGAAACAGAGAAACTTACTGGTGCAACAGGAAATATTACAGAACTTGTGATGTTGTAAAGAGCATATTTATTAATTTAAATAAAATACATATCAGAAAAAAACTGACTAGGTTATAGCAAGTTTTTTTAAATATAAAAATAATTTTACAATTTGTTAAATTTTCAGTGTGTGAGACAAAAGTTAGCTCCACCATGTTTCTTAACCAAAGTCCAGTTGGGTTTGAGGAGATAGTTTGAACACCTAAACATTGGCTACTAATTTTTAGTGCATTGTAACTTGTTAATAATAATTTTTAATCACAGCTCCTCTAGTTTATTCATTTCTAAATCATGTTGCCTGAACCTGCAATTTCCAAGAATATTTAGGATTGTTATCCATATTTTATTTAGAGGCAGATATGCGCCAAACCACTTCAACCAATTCACAGTTATTTTTCTTCCATCTGTTGAAGGACATACAGTGGATATACAAAGTCTACACACCCCTGTTAAAATGTCCGTTTTCTGTGATGTAAAAAAATTTGACAAAAATAAATAATTTCAGAACTTTTTCTACCTTTTAATGTGACCTATACACTGTACAACTCAATTGAACAACAAACTGAAATCTTTTCGGTGGATGGAAGTAAAAATAATAAAAAAATAATAATATGGTTGCATAAGTGTGCACACCCTTTATTTCAGCACTCAGTCTTTTTGGGTATACGTCTATCAGCATGGCACATCTTGACTTGGCAATATTTGCCTACTCTTCTTTGCAAAAACACTCCAAATCTTTCAGATTACGAGGGCATCTCCTGTGCACAGCCTTCTTCAGATCACCCTATAGATTTTCAATAAGATTCAGGTCTGGGCTCTGACTGGGCCATTCCAAAACTTTAATCTTCTGGTGAATCCATTCCTTTGTTGATTTGGATGTATGCTTTGGGTAGCCGTCATGCTGAAAGATGAAGTTCCTCTTCATGTTCAGCTTTCTAGCAGAAGCCTGAAAGTTTTGTGCCAATATTGACTGGCATTTGGAACTGTTCATAATTCCCTCTACCTTGACTAAGGCCCCTGTTCCAGCTGAAGAAAAACAGCCCCAAAGCATAATGTTGCCACCACCATGCTTCACTGTGGGTATGGTGTTCTTTTGGTGATGTGCAGTGTTGTTTTTGCGCCAAATATATCTTTTGGAATTATGGCCAAAAGTTCAACCTTGGTTTCATAATACCATAACACATTTTCCCACGTGCTTTTGGGAGACTTCAGATATGTTTTTGCAAAATTTAAAAAGAAAAGGCTTCTGTCTTGCCATTCTACCCCATAGTCCAGACATGTGAAGAATACAGGAGATTGTTGTTACATGTACCACACAGCCAGATATTCCTGCAGCTCCTTTAATGTTGCTGTAGGCCTCTCCCCCCCTAAAAGATTTCAGTTTGCTTTTCTATTGGGTTTTACAGTTTATAGGTCACAATAAAGGTGGAAAAAGTTCTGAAATTATTTATTTTTGTCTCATTTATTTACATCACAGAAACCTGACATTTTAACAGGGATGTGTAGACTTTTTATATCCATTGTATCTGACATGGTGCAGTCCAAATGATTGCATGAGTATGAATAAAGCATTATAAATACTACAAACTTTTTTTACATTAAAGTTTGAGCAAACATGCACTTTGGAGTAACTTAAGCAACATAAAATATCATCATAAATGCAAACTACAAAGGGACTGTTTTTCAAAATACCATTACTAAGATGTTTCAAGGTAACAAATCATACTTTAAAGAGTAACTCCACTTTTGTTAATAAAAAAACATTGTATGGGATTTGCAGGGATTTTAACAAACTCTTTTGCAGATTCTTCTCTTTTTTTTATTCTGAAGAAATAGCTGTGTTTTTGTCCATGTGCAAAATGAATGTGAATGGGAATGGATTTTCCATTAGTGATCAGCTGTTGCACTTGCAGGGTTCTAATGAGGAAAGTTGCTGGGCCTGCATACCTTAAGGGCTCTTTTCACACGGGGCGGATCAGTGCGGAGCGATCTCCGCTGAGCAGGAAGATGACAGGTCCGTCTCTGCACTCTGTGCAGGGACAGACCTGTCAGAGTGCCGCTCTCCCCTATGGGAGATCGCGTGACGATGGACCGTAGAGTCCATCGTCATCCGATCCGCTCTCCAGACGGATGGAAAAATAGGGTTTTCCTCCATCTGTAGAAACGGACCATAGCGGACACGAACGATATCTGGTGTCAGCCGATGCTCATCCGCTGACACCCGCTATCCCGTAGGGATACATGTATGTCCGTTTTTCATCCAAAAACGGAAGGATGAAAAACGGACATACGGACCTTCCGTGTTAAAGAGCCCTTAGACATGATTTCCCTTTGGGAGTATCTCACCAAAAATAAAAATTTTGTTGCAGAGAATGCACAAAATCTGACTTGTATCCTAGTATAGACTTCTGGGCAAATCAGTAAGCCAATCACACAAGCAGGAAATTACATTAATGAAGGAGGGGAGGTGCATATTGCATTGTATTTTACAAAAAATTACAGTGCTGCAGATTGAATATTTTTAAAATGAATTTGCCTTTTCAAACAATATGCAATAATATTATATTTTTTTATTTTCTATTTTTTTCGATTAAAGTAGACATATCTTTTAACCACTTCAGTACCGGGCACTTTCACCCCCTTCCTGCCCAGGCCAATTTTCAGCTTTCAGCGCTGTAACATTTTAAATGACAATTGCGCAGTCATGCAACACTGTACCCAAATGAAATGATAATTTTTTTTTCCCCACAAATAGAGCTTTCTTTTGACGGTATTTGATCGCCTCTGCAGTTTTTATTTTTTGCGCTATAAATAAAAAAAAATTGCAATAAGCGTTTAAGGATTGGTTTATGCAAAAGTTATAGCACCTACAAATTAGTTTTAGATTCATGTAATTTTTATTATTATTATTTTTTTTTACTAGTAATGGTGGTTGATCTGCGATTTTTATTGCGGCGGACAGATCGGACACTTTTGACACTATTTTGGGACCATTGACATTTATACAGCGATCAGTGCTATAAATAACCATTGGTTACTGTATAAATGTCACTGGCAGGGAAGGAGTTAACACTAGGGGGCGATCAAGGGGTTAAATGTGTTACCTAGGAATTGATTCTAACTGTGGGGGATAGGACTTACTGGGGGAGGAGACCGATCGGTGTTATTATATACTAGGAACACACGATCTGTCTCCTCTTCCCTGAGAGGATGTGGATCTGTGTGTTTACACACACAGATCCACATTCCTGCTCTGTCACAAGCGATCGCGGGTGCCCGGCGGACATCGCGGCCGCCGGGCACGCACATCGGCTCCTCGGTGACGCGGCGGGCGCATGCATGCCCTCTATGCTGGCAGGAAGCCGAGAACAACATATAACGCTTGCCCAGGATGGGAGATCCCATCTGTGGATGTCATATTACTATAGCCGGGTAATGAAGTGGTTAAACATGCAGTAGAAAATTGAAGGCTAGGGAATTAGTTTGAATGTGTGGCGCATTATAGGCAGTTATTATTTAGACATTTTGAGAATAGAAGGCCAAAGTATCCCACTCTTAACTGTCACCAGTCATATAGTGCTAGACAGGCAATGATATCTTACCTCTCTATCATGTTACCTCTCTATCATGTTACCTCTTTAGCATTTTGGTGCAACACTGTGCAATTTTAGGTTATGTTAATACCAAAATTGTGCCTACTGTACAATGTACTACTTCCAAGCTGATGTAATCGTGTAGGGTTGGCAAATCAAATCAATCAAATGAGCTGCAAAGCAAAACTCATGGGGAATAGAACATTTGAACTGGGCCCCTACCAAGATCCTAAGTGTTCAAAACAATATTAGTCAAAATGCTAACTTTACTAGAGCTATTTTGAAATATCTGCTGTGTTCAGATACAAAGCAATTTTTTTTCATAGCTTGAGGTAGATTTCTAGTGCAGAGTCAGAGATTTAAATAAGGGGTTCATAACAGTTGGTTTACTAGTGTTGTCTACTCAACAATGGGAGCATGAACGTAGCAAGTGACTTTACAGTCTGGACTAGAATATTGTGAAACCGTTTTTTTCCTATGTGAAAGAATTTTCTTTAGTAATGGTATATTGCACTTTAAAGAATCTCAATCACCTTTCCCGCTCCCTCGAACAACCTACTAGAGGAAATCCACAGCAGATCCCCTTTAGGAATTGAGATCCTGGATGCTTAAAGTGAAGCCATCTCTATAATAAAGAAAATATGTATGTAGAAGCACAGGGTTTCTGCACATACAGTATCCCTATTACTTGTCAAAAAGGCTACTTTGCATCGTGGGTGATACCCGGCAGGAAGTTCTACTTGGCTGATATAATATAATATATAATACAGTTAAACCTTGGTTTGAGAGTAACTTGGTTTGAGAGCGTTTTGAAAGACAAGCAACATTTTTTCATAAATTTTGACTTGATATACAAGCGATGTCTTGATATACAAGTAGCATCAAGTCACAACTGAGTATAAAAGAGGAGAGGCGCCTCTGTAGCAATATGGTTAAATTTAATGAATGTACAACATTTAGGAACTCACATAGTTGATGATTAAAACAGGCACATCTAAGTATGCAGGCATTCGGGGTAAAGCTGTCCACATAGACCATTCCCCGCGCCACCATCAATGTCATCCCTTACACACAGAGCTCCATGAGTGCTTCAAGCCTCACTTTCAGATCACTCTACTGCAGGGTAGTCTTCCCAGTCACGATTGTAGATTGACATCGATGAGAGCCGGTGGTCCGGAGGAGGGTCTATGTGGACAGCTTTACCCCAGGTGCTTGCATATTTAGATGTAAAATATAATTAAAGACCCGCGCTGTGGAAATCAAAGAGTGTATAGTAGTGCTGCTGCTTTAGTGCAAGGTAAATACCCCCAAAAAGTTACAAAGGAATTTTAAACTCAGTGCTGCACCTATAAACTACCAATATGTACTAATAATAACATATATGACAAAGTGCTCAGTGCCAATATAGTGCAAATAAATTGCAATCAATAAAGTTCATCAGACGTAAGATACAAAATGGTGACACATTAGACTATGTTTCTAGTGACTTCCTGTGCCAATAAAGTGTAATCAATAAAGTTCATCAAATGTGAAATATAGGATTGGCAACACGTTGGGATGTGTTTCTGGTGACTTCCTGTGCTCCCCTCCTGGGTCCCAACTCACCAGATGAAGTTGTTATAAAAGCCTGTATATCAGGATGATGTCTTCTGTCCACCGAGTAGGTTGGTGTACTGTGCCTTAGGGAATAGACTCTCCTATCCTCCACCACTTGGTCAGGGTCCTACACACTTTACACGATCAATGAACAACCGCTGTGGCAAAGTTTGGACAAATGAAGGAAAGGGGACATATAGTGTCAAAACTGCAAGATTTTATTAAAAGGTTTAAAATCATTACACTTACATCAAAGTCTTAAAAATGTGCAAAGAGTGCCGTCTTGGCATCCAAACAGCCTTCACAAACTTTCCTTAGCTTGACGTGTTTCGCCCCTCCTACTGGGCATCATCAGAAGCTTCAGATCTGCCTCTTTTAATCATCAACCATGTGAGCTGCTAAATGTTGGACCTTCATTAAATGTAACCATATTGCTACACTTAGAGGCGCCTCTCTTCTCTTTTATACTCTGTAGCTCCTGCTGGATTTTGCTTCTAATCCCCTTGTGGAGGCTTCCATTTGTGGATGGACATTTTATGGTTACACAATCTATAACATTGCTATAATCTTTTTATATGGACTATAAACTGAAAGACCTATGAATAAATGGTTGTGGAACGAATCATCTGAGTTGATTGATTATTTCTTATGGGGAAATTCGCTTTGATAGTGCTTTGGATTACAAGCATGTTTACGGAACGAATTATGCTCACAATCAAAGGTTTTACTGTATCAGCCAATATAATATATTTCCAGTATTGCGGTAGATCAGGACTATATTTTGTCATTTAATGGGTAGTGCCTGCCATGGGGGCCAAGGAGATAATACAACATTTGTAACATGTGGCCAGTTTTATTACTTTGCCCTAAAGGTGCTTCTATACATTAGATGGACTGGATATTGAGTTTTCTTTAGAACAATTTGCTAAAAAAACAACATAACATGAAAAATAAACAGGTCAGGAATGTAATTTAATTTGTAATTTCATTACTGTGCAGTTAGCGCTGACTAATGCCGCGTACACACGAAGGGACTTTGTCCGCCGGACCCAGTCCAGCGGACAATCCGCCGGACTTTCCAGCGGGGCTTCGGTGGACTTGAAAGCGAACGGACTTGACCACACACGATCACGCTAAAAGTCCGGCGGTTCACGCAATGACGTACAGCACGTACAACAGGACTAGAAAAAGAAAAATACTAGAAAAATACTTGCTACTGAGCATGCGTCCTTTTTGGTCCGCCGGACCATACTACAGACGACCGTATTGTCCCCCGGACTGCCAAGTCCAGCGGATAATTTTAAAACAAAACTTAAAACCTAGTCCGCCGGACTTTTGGGGAAAAAAGTCAGTCGAAGGCCCACAAACCAGGGGATTGTCTGGCGGACTCGAGTCCAGCGGACAATCCCGCGGGATAGTCCCTTCGTGTGTACGCGGCATTAGTCGATTTATTTAGTTGTACTCCAACACTCAGTGAAACATATTTATTAATATTGCAAAAAGTCAAGTGGTGCTTTTTCCTGTATCAAGGAATCAGAGATTAACGGTCATATTTAAGCCTGCTATACGAACCCTTTAATTTCAAGATAGCAAGTGAAGGTATAAATTCATTTTTGGAGCATCTGCAAATGAAGAAAATAAAGTATCCCAGAGATGTTTTAACATGTTGGAAAATCTTTGCAAAAAATCAGCATTTGCCTCAAGTTGTCCATAAAAAGGGACATGTAGATCACATGAAATGTCAGCTGAGTGGGTGAGACATTTTGTGGGAGATCACTGTTGTGTGTGATCCATCAGACATGTCTTCCATCACCCAGACATGTGATCTGCTCATGTATGGGAAGTCCAAGTACTCTTTTCAGAAAAGAAGGATCCTGAAGTGTGATTGGTTGCTGTGGTTCATGACACCATAGTGCTCTCTGCAGCATTTTATTAAATAAGCCAAATGAATCTCATGGATTTTAAAATTGTCCACTTCATCTTATTTTGTGATCTTAGGTAATTGAAAACAAAGTCTATAAAGAAATAAAACAGGTTTTTCCTGCTCTTAACTTGACTATAATTTATAATAGAAATGTCTGTTTCAGTCTGTTTCAATAAATATATGTACCCCTCCTTAATAGCAAAGTTTATTTCTGAAGCTATACAATGGGCACTTATTATATATATTTATATATTTATATATGTATATATACAATACATTTCCAAAAGTATTGGGACACCTGCCTTTACGCACACATGAATTTTAATGTCGTCCCAGTCTTAGCCCCCGTACACACGGTCGGAAATTCAGACCACAAAATCCGTCCGTTTTTTTCCAACGGATTTTGTCCGACACTGGTGTTGCATACACACGGTCGGACAAAGTTGTCGTAAAATCCGATCGTTCGGAACGTGGTGACGTTTGTTGTGTACTACGGAACTACGTAGAGGCTAGTAGCCAATAGCTTTGGTCTCGTAATTTGATCTGAGCATGCGTGGCACTTTGTCCGTTGGAATTCCCTACACACGATCGGAAAAAGTCAGATCGGATTTTGTTGTCGGAAAATTTGAGATCCTGCTCTCAAATCTTTTCCATCGGAAAAAGCCCGCTAGAGCCCACACGCAATCGGATTTTCCGACAACATAATCCGATCAGACTTTTTCCATTGAAATATCCGACCGTGTGTACGGGGCATTAGTCTGTAGGGTTCAATATTGAGTTGGCCCACCTTTTGCAGCTATACAAGCTTCAACTCTTCTGGGAAGGCTGTCCAGTGTCCACAAGTTTTAGGAGTGTGTCTATGGGGATATTTGACCATTCTTCCAGAAGCACATTTGTGAGGTCAGGCACTAGTGTTGGACGAGAAGGCCTGGCTCGCAGAATCCGCTCTAATTCATCCCAAAGGTGTTCTATCGGGTTGAGGTCAGGACTGTGCAGGCCAGTCAAGTTCCTCCACCCCAAACTCGCTCATCCATGTCTATGTTTCTTCTTTTTTTTTTTAAAACCATATAATTGTAGATAAATCTACATAAATCGAAATCTACATTTTAAAGTATATCCTAATAAAGACCTTTTTTTTTTAAATTATTCTATACAGTGGGACATTTAAAACCACTGTCATTTATTTTTTGCCAACTGTTTTTCATTACGGAGATTTCTGTTCACTTCTTGTCCTGCAGATTCAATAGCAAGTGAGAAGATATTTTCCAGTGTGTTATTCCTGTTCCAAAATTTGGCATTTACCCTCACTTTCCTTCCAGGTAATGTTGATGATCAAGGCAGTTAGAAACAGCAAAACCCCCATATAGGGGCAAATAAAGCTGTGAAAACCTGACGATGGTTCTATCTCCTCATCACCATGTCCACATCGGCCTAAGTCATTGTTCACATATCATACACAGTGTAAGTTGCGCTTGTTCCTGTAGTGACTGTGAATATTCTTTGCGAATGTGGGGGAAGGAAGTGGGGCCTGCGGTTGTCAGAGACATAACCAGTAACTTTATGAAACTCTATTACCAAACAGTAATGTGTCTCTCCACTGAGTTTCAGTCTCCTAGCTGAGAGGTGGGACTAAACTAACATCATTTACATGGCATTACTGTATTTGCTTTGGCATGTTTTGCTTACACTTATAGTAGTTTATAAAATTCCAAATAATATATTCTGAAAAAGGAAGCAGAAAGACTAAAGTACCGTTAAATAATGATATAGAAAAAACAGGCTAAATAAATAATTTCACATTTTTAAAAGAGCAAAAAAAAAAAAAAAGTCTAAATCAGTAATCAAACATTTTTGCTTTGATCATATTACCAATAGTTCTATAATAATCTATAATAATCCATCCAATAATCAATTTTTAAGCTGCAAAGAGTGCTGTCCACCAGGGGTCAAGTCCTGGGGAAAAAAGTGTGGGAACTCCCACCCAAGATCCACTCCACCACCAAAAAAAATAAAAAAAATAAATGATACGCTCATATGCATATATATTTCACAGAAAATACAGTGACTGCGAATGCGACATACTACAGGAGATGACCAGACTGCGAATGCGACATACTACAGGAGATGATCAGACTGCGAATGCGACATACTACAGGAGATGATCAGACTGCAAATGCGACATACTACAGATGACCAGACTGCAAATGCGACATACTACAGATGACCAGACTGCAAATGCGACATACTACAGGAGATGACCAGACTGCAAATGCGACATACTACAGATGACCAGACTGCAAATGCGACATACTACAGATGACCAGACTGCAAATGCGACATACTACAGATGACCAGACTGCAAATGCGACATGCTACAGGAGATGATCAGACTACAAATGCGACATACTACAGATGACCAGACTGCATATGCGACATACTACAGGAGATGACCAGACTGCAAATGCGACATACTACAGGAGATGACCAGACTGCAAATGCGACATGCTACAGGAGATGACCAGACTGCAAATGCGACATACTACAGATGACCAGACTGCAAATGCGACATACTACAGGAGATGACCAGACTGCAAATGCGACATACTACAGATGACCAGACTGCAAATGCGACATACTACAGATGACCAGACTGCAAATGCGACATGCTACAGGAGATGATCAGACTACAAATGCGACATACTACAGATGACCAGACTGCATATGCGACATACTACAGGAGATGACCAGACTGCAAATGCGACATACTAGAAGATGACCAAGTAGCCAGTTTTAAAATTTAAACCTGTCCTCTTTATAGCACCCTTCTTCACATTCCTGTCCTCACCCCCTTCAGATTCCTGTCCTTACCCCCTTCAGATTCCTGTCCTCACCCCCTTTGTAGATCCCCCCTTCACATTCCTGTCCTCACCCCCTTTGTAGATCCCCCCTTCACATTCCTGTCCTCACCCCCTTCACAGTCCTGTCCTCACCCCCTTCACATTCCTGTCCTCACCCCCTTCACATTCCTGTCCTCACCCCCTTTGTAGATCCCCCCTTCACATACCTGTCCTGCCTCCCTTTTATATCACCCCTCCTCATTCCTTTCAGTTTCTGATTCTTTCCCCCTCCGTCCTTCATTACAGTGCCCTCTGTCTTACCTTACACAGGACACAGATGACATCAGAGGCACAGAGCTGACATCGGAAGTGCAGCAAAGGGATGGACAGAGGGCGGGACCTGCCCCAGTTAACTGATTGGTTGATAGACTGCAGAGCGGTTCTATCAACCAATCAGTTAACTGGGCCAGCCCCTGCCTTCCGTGCATCGCTGTGCTGCTCTTCCGATGTCAGCTCTGTGAGGAAAACAGAGCTAGCAGGCAGCGGCAGCTGATAACAAAAAAGCTTTAATGGCGTGACCACGGCGGGGCCGCACAGATGATTGATGCGGTCCGGACTTGGTCCACTCTGCCTGTTAAAATCTAGAGCCTCGGGCGGCTCTAGTCCTAAAGAAGAGAGGGAACGGCGTTCCTGCTATGAAAAAAGTGCAGGGATGCCGTTCCCACGCGTTCCCGCTGGACTCGAGCCCTGCTGTCCACCCCAGACACTGTTCTTATCTTATCTGTAACACATTTCTTTTTCTTTCTGTTTTAGGTATTGTCAAAGAGTAACTATATATCTAAAAATCACATGGTTTCACACTTGTGATGCTGGCCATATATTTAAAGTGGAGTTCCACCCTAAAAAAAGTTTTACATTAAAAGACTCCTTTTAACCTAGAAAAAATTATTTGGAGAAAGGGCCTGTTGCTATGTAGTCCTCGTAATCTGCCACTTCCTGGTCCGCAGAGCTCCTCGAGACTTCCTCCCTCGCCTGTGCTCCTGGGAAATGATGACATATCCTTTCCTAGGAGTCTGTGGGCAGTACTGTACTCAGTGCTACGGCCGCCGTTGAATCGCGCATGTGCGAAATCGAGAGGTGCATGCTGGTTACCCAGCATGTACCTCTCCCACAGTAATCCAGGAAGCGATCTTGATTGGGCTTCACATGTCCACATTAAGGATGGAAACAGTCACAAACGGAGGCATAAAAGAGAACAGTAAGATATTTATATTTTTTTAACAAGCGATCTTGATCATTGTATAGTCTTTTTTCAAATTTCATTAGAAATAATGCTAGGATGCAAAAAATATTTTTTTTTTCCCCCCAGAACTCCGCTTTAAAGCAGAACTTTACTGCATCTGAGCACCACCAACCAGAAACACTATTTAATTCATTTTTAATAATATTCAAAGCAAACTCCCCCATCCATCCATAGCATTTACTTTCTTGATTTCATCTTTCCTTAGCTCAAGCATGCATGCAGGAGAGTGTGCTTAGCTGTGAAAACCCTCCTCCTCCTCTCCTCCTTTCCTGAAGACTCCTGGGATGTATGACATCATTTTCCTAGGCAAGAAACCAGGAATTAACTGAAGAAATAAAAAAATAAAAAAATGTAAAACAAGTAAATATGATATACTTTCCTATCTATTTACTAATGTTAGCAGCTTGATGAATATAAATAGCCAATGTTGATTGGGAGAGTGAAATTCCACTTTAACAGCTTAAGGACCGCCCCATGTGTATATACTGGGGCAGGGCGGCCCTTAAGCGCAAAATCACTTACCTGTACGTGTGTTTAACCTTTGGCCCCCGGTGCGTGCACGAGCGCACACCGCCGGAGCCCCTCTCCCGCTGTGATTGCACACAGCGGGTCCGTCAGATGCGATGTTCACCAGGACCCACCGATCATTCTGTGGAGAGACTGCCTATGTAAACAAGACAGATAGACGTTCTGCTAGAGAGGAAAATTGAGATCCTGTGTTTCTGCTAAGCAGAAACACAGATCCCTGTTTTCCTTTAGTGAAAAACACTTAGACACAGTTAGAAAGCAACCAATAGGCACACACTTAACCCTTTGACCGCCCCTGATGTTAACCAATTCCCTGCTAGTGTCATTAGTACAGTAACAGTGCATATTTTTTAGCACTGATCACTGTAATAATGTCACTGGTTCCCAAAAAGTGTCAAAAGTGTAAGTTAGGTATCCGAGTTGTCCGCCGCAATGTCTCAGTCCCGCTAAAAATTACTGATTACTAGTAAAAAAAAAAAAAATGCCATAAAAATATCCCATAATTTGTAGACGCTATAACTTTTGCGCAAACCAATCTATATATACGCCTATTGGGATTTTCTTTACCAAAAATATGTAGCAGAATTCATATTGGCCTAAAATGATGAAGAAATACAATTTTTTAAAAAATTTTTTATTGGGTATGTATTATAGCAGAAAGTAAAAAATATTATTTTTTTTCAAAATTGTCAGGCTTTTGTCAAAAAATAAAAACCGCAGAAGTGACCAAATACCACCAAAAGAAAGCTCTATTTGTGGGGAAAAAAAGGACATCAATTTTATTTTGGTACAGGGACGCACGACCGTGCAATAAGTCAATTAAAGCTACGCAGTGCCGTATCGCAAAAAAAATGGCCTGGTCAGGAAGGGGGTAAAACCTTCCGGAGCTGAAGTGGTTAAAAAGTAACTCCCCTTTTGTTGAGAAAAAAACATTCCCCTCTGGTTGATCTACTGTATGTACATTGTAAGGATTTTAACAAACTTTGTAGCAGATTCCAACCTTTTGTTATTTTGAAGGAATAGCTATTTGTTTTTCTCTGTCCATGTGCATCCAATGGGAGTAGTTTTATAATTATCAATCAGCTGCTGTACCTGCAGGGCTCTAATGAGGAAACTAGCAGGGTCTGCATCCTTTCACACGTGATTTCCCTTTGAGCGTATCTCACTAAAAAATACATTTTTGTTGCAAGGGATGCTCAATATCTGTCTATCTTAGTGCAGACTTCTGGGGCACGTTCTGTACACCATCTGTGTACAGAACTCCTCCAGGTGACCACATTGCATTGCATTTTACAGAAAATTACAGCACTGAAAAATAAAAAAGGAAAAGCATTTTTCAATAACATTCAATTAAAATATGATTTGTGTCACGCTATATAAAAAAAATTGTAATCACTAATTTTTTCCCACCACAAAAGTAGAGTTACCCTTTAATGATCATTTATTTAAATGAAAGGACTGTTACACCGAACAATTTGTGTTAATACTGTATGGTGGCCAACATTACTTATATATATAAACAGAAGTCTACTTCTGGCTCTTTTTCTGCACTAAGCTTTATAGTCTCTTTAACTACTTGCCTACCAGGCACGAACACCTCCTTTCTGACCAGGCCATTTTTCAGCTTTCAGCGCTGTCGCATTTTGAATGACAATTGCGCGGTCATGCAACGCTGTACCCAAATAAAATTTTTATCATTGCAGCTGCTGACTTTTAAGAATCGGACACTTACCTGTCCCAGGGTCCAGCGATGCGGGGGAACGATGCCCCCCCTCGTTCCCGCTCCGCGAGCGGAGCGGGAACGAGGGGGGGCATCGTTCCCCCGCATCGCTGGACCCTGGGACAGGTACAGTGGTGTGAAAAAGTGTTTGCCCCCTTCCTCATTTCCTGTTCCTTTGCATGTTTGTCACACTTAAGTGTTTCGGAACATCAAACCAATTTAAACAATAGTCAAGGACAACACAAGTAAACACAAAATGCAATTTGTAAATGAAGGTGTTTATTATTAAAGGTGAAAAAAAATCCAAACCATCATGGCCCTGTGTGAAAAAGTGATTGCCCCCCTTGTTAAAACATACTATAACTATGGTTGTCCACACCTGAGTTCAATTTCTCTAGCCACACCCAGGCCTGATTATTGCCACACCTGTTCACAATCAAGGCATCACTTAAATAGGAGCTGCTTGACACAGTAAGGTCCACCAGAAGATCCTTAAAAGCTACACATCATGCCGAGACCCAAAGAAATTCAGGAACAATTGAGAAAGAAAGTAATTGAGATCTATCAGTCTGGAAAGGGTTATAAAGCCATTTCCAAAGCTTTGGGAATCCAGCGAACCACAGTGAGAGCCATTATCCACAAATGGCGAAGACATGGAACAGTGGTGAACCTTCCCAGGAGTGGCCGGCCGCCCAAAATTACCCCAAGAGCGCAGCGACGACTCATCCAAGAGGTCACAAAAGACCCCACAACAACGTCCAAGGAACTGCAGGCCTCACTTGCCTCAGTTAAGGTCAGCGTTCATGCCTCCACCATCAGGAAAAGACTGGGCAAAAATGGCCTGCATGGCAGAGTTCCAAGGAGAAAACCACTGCTGAGCAAAAAGAACATCAAAGCTCGTCTCAATTTCTCCACAACACATCTTGATGATCCCCAAGACTTTTGGAACAACATTCTGTGGACCGATGAGACAAAAGTGGAACTCTTTGGAAGGTGTGTGTCCAAGTATATCTGGCGTAGAAGGAACACTGCATTTCAGAAAAAGAACATTATACCAACAGTAAAATATGGTGGTGGTAGTGTGATGGTCTGGGGCTGTTTTGCTGCTTCAGGACCTGGAAGACTTGCCGTGATAAAAGGAACTATGAATTCTGCTGTCTACCAAGAGATCCTGAAGGAGAATGTCCGACCATCTGTTCGTGTACTCAAGCTGAAACGAACTTGGGTTCTGCAGCAGGACAATGATCCTAAACACACCAGCAAGTCCACCACCGAATGGCTGAAGAAAAACAAAATGAAGACTTTGGAGTGGCCTAGCCAAAGTCCTGACCTGAATCCTATTGAGATGTTGTGGTATGACCTTAAAAAGGCCGTTCATGCTTGAAAACCCTCTAATGTAACTGAATTAGGACAATTCTGCAAAGATGAGTGGGCCAAAATTCCTCCAGGACGCTGTAAAAGCCTCATTGCACGTTATCGCAAACGCTTGGTTGCAGTTGTTGCTGCTAAGGGTGGCCCAACCAGTTATTAGGTTTAGGGGGCAATCACTTTTTCACACAGGGCCATGATGGTTTGGATTTTTTTTCACCTTTAATAATAAACACCTTCATTTACAAATTGCATTTTGTGTTTACTTGTGTTGTCCTTGACTATTGTTTAAATTGGTTTGATGTTCCGAAACACTTAAGTGTGACAAACATGCAAAGGAACAGGAAATGAGGAAGGGGGCAAACACTTTTTCACACCACTGTAAGTGTCCGATTCTTAAAAGTCAGCAGCTGCAGTATTTGTAGCTGCTGACTTTTTTTGATGGGCACTCCTCTTTAACTTCATATATTGATGGTAAAACTAAAATATCTAAACTTTTAGTTTTGTTATACCTTGTCTCTTGACTCATTTGTGACAGACTGTGTTATGTTATGAGCGAGATATTCATGTGTAACCAGTGCAGAAAATCAGTCAATCTATTGATAAGACTGCTTTTATATACTTTATCTGATTCTCTAAATATGTAGATTGGAGCACTTTTTTTGGCAGATGGAATTTAGCATGCTTTGGTGTCTTGCTCTCAGAATATAAAAATAAATATATTAGGCCAACATACTGTTTGTGCGAATTAGTTCTTTAAAAGAAGTACACAACTCATGCTTTGTATATATGTATATATATCCATCAGCAACAGCAAACTACAGATCAATTTTAAGCTATTCTTTTCATGCAATACCTGTTCTCACTTTGATCTTGAAATTAAAAGATAAATATAAAAGAAGGATACATTACATTTGTGACAGAAGCAAAAATAAACGGATCCAGTGGCAGATTGAACATAAGCTGTATTTCCGACGAGGTTTTCATCCTTGATCCTTCAAGGAAGTCACTGAATCTAATTTTACCATATCTCATAGTTTGTTTAAAGCGGCTATCTGTATATCCACCTTGTACATTCCTTTGCACAGAATCATACACAACTCTTTTATATGGACAGTTAGGTCTACACCCTTCCTAGGATGCATAAATTGTATTAGAGGCCCCAGCTAGTCAGAGCAAATTTGAATCTAATACTCTGCATTGTGTTGCTCTACCTGCATGCTTGTATAATAAATGCAGCTACTTTGGCTTCAGCAGTCAAAATGTTACTGAAACCCCATGATTTTGGGTTTCCCTATCAGTTGTAAGCACCATAAGGTGCCAGACTTAAGTTTACTACTTTACAGCTAGCCAGCAGTGACGTTGAGGAAATCCCAACAATTGCAGCATGGGGAGCATAGGTAAATCTCGTCTCTCATCCCACGATACAGTTCTTGGTACCTGACCCAAGCACTACAAGATCCAAAAACTGCTATGTAGGGGGGTGTGCCTAATACTACGCATAGACTGACTTTCAGAAGGTTGTTATTTGTGGTGTAACTTTAGAGGCATTGAGTGGTACTGTTGGAAGCTGGATGTTGAAAGTACTTTATGGCACCTTATGATGTCTAGTACCACCTAAGATGATACCTTTTGATAGTCGGCTGTACTATAAGTGTTCTTAAAGCAGGTTGAGTTTAACATTTTAAAGGCTTGTTAGTAACCGAGGGTCATAGTGAATGCAACAGCAAGTATTAGAGACAAATGACATTCATAGCTAGTTTCCTGTTTGTCTTGTATGTGATACTGCAACAGTCTGCAGTGAAAACTAAAGCTATCAATTTCAAAAGAAGACTGACCTTAATACATTTTTTGCTGTTTTTGTTGGCTTTATTCCCAACATTCTACACAAAAAAGTACTCTTTCACATATACAGTATATCCTTAGACTTTAGTTAAAGTGACAAATACACCTCCCTTATTACTTTTGCATAGAATTCCTAGGATTGCTGATTATTAGCTGCTATCAGTGCCATAAAGTCATGTTATTAGAGTAATTAATCACTATTGTGTATGGTAATTGTCAGGGTTTATTATTTTCAAGATAGCTGAAGAAACAGAATTTGCCATTGCTGACCATTTTTTACAGTGTTTTTTTGTCTGTGAGTCGTTTGCATTGGGTCACAGACCCAAGATAAGTATAGCCAGGTGCTAGTAAGTACCCTCTTTTAAGAAACAAGGCCAAAACCGGCTTTGTAAGGTGGTTAGTGGGACAACAAGCCCCAGTGTAAATAGTAACACAGCCTCTATAAGCATTTCATATCGCCCCCATTGGTTATCATTGATTAGCAAGAAGGACATGCTGCCAAACAAAGAAGAATGGGAAACATAAGTCTTGGTGGTCAGACCGGAGAAGAGGGAGGACACGGGAATCTGAGCACTGAGCCTGATGGATTTGCCTGTCCTGCAGCACAACAGATGCACCTGCCGAGGAGTGGCTAGAACCGGCAATCTGATACTCATTAATATAGAGAAGCATTGGCGGTCTCAGGTAAGCTACAGGATCCGAGTGAAGAAGCTGTCAGTTTCATTCTTGGCCACCATTACCTGAGAGAGAGGATGGTAGTCATTTTAACAGTCAGCAATATTTCAGAGAAACTTTCAGTTTTCACCCACAGCCACAATTACCTTAGGGAGAGGACGACAGCCATCTTTAACAATCCACAAAGCTGTCAGTTTCACTTACGGCCATCATTTGGCAGCCATCTTGAATAGTCAGCAACAATTCCAGGGTGAGTTGTCAGCTTGACTCAATGCTACCATTACAATGTGGCCAGTGGTCATTTCCTGAAGGGAGTTAGATAGTATATTTCTGTATACGCCAGTGAGTCAAGACAAATCTTGCCAAACATCACTTACAGTCGATACATCTCAATATGTACCTTTCAGTTCCTCATCATACTTCATACATCAGGTCAGTCTATCTGAAGTTCGAGCTATAAAGCTGAAAGGGGTGCCTCCACCATTAAGGCCCGCAAGCAAGGATTGGTGAGAGAGGGTACCATTTTACACAAATTACAGAAACAAACAGATATTGCTATATCACAGGTTTTAGGACGTCCAATAGAAATAGAATTCTTCCTGCTCTCTCCTCTTGCTGCAGCTTGTTTAAAAATGTTTCCGCCTATCAGTCTTTCCGTTTTTTTCTAACAGTGCTGCTTGAAACAACACAGGAGGCTTGGACATCTAAATACAATGGAAAAAGTTACAATCTAAAGTCAATGGAGACTGAGCCAGGCCTTCTCGTCCAAAATCAGTGCCTGAACTCACAAACTGGAAGAATGGTAAGTTCGACTCGAACATCGGGTGTTTGCCTGTTTGCCAAACAGCAAACTTTATGGGGCGTTCAGGGTGCCTTTGGCCAATCTTGGCTCAGGGGTACTAAGTCCACGCCCCACACTATATAAGGCTGCTTACACAGCGCCCATATACAGTGTTATAGTGGACAGAGATAGAGAGATTGAGTTAGATTAGGCAGACGGGTTAGTTAGTTAGTTAGTGGATTCAGCATAGCCTATATATACAGTGCATTCGGCGGTGCACGGTTTCTAATACAGTGCAGGCGGTGTACACACTATATGATACAGTGTGTACAGTTTAAAATACTCTTCAGGCGGTGTACACAGTATATAATACAGTGTAGAGCGGTGTTAAAAAAAAAATACCCATCATGTCCGGAAGGCCTCCAAGGAGAGGCAGATGCTCACAGACCACTAAAAGAGGGCAAGCAGCCTCTGAAATTTAGCAGCAGGGACTGTTCCTGCACCCAACAAAAGTAACTGTGAGGGGTAACAGTCTTCTGGCACCAACAATACCTAAGGCCCAAAACAGCAGATGTCAGCGCGAGGAGAAAAAAATAGCCGATTACCAGCTGTGTTGACATCACATGATCAGCTATCATTGGCTGACAGCTGATCACGTAGGAAGGGGTCGGGATCGACCCCTTACTCCGATCTGGGATCCAGTGAGTCTCATAGACTCGCTGATCACAGAGCGCGCTGTGGTGCTATTCCTCTTGGAGAAACTTTAATAATATATATATATATATATATATATATATATATATATATTATTAAAGTTTCTCCAAGAGGAATAGCACCACACCTACACCCTTCCCAATCAATCTAACTGTCCATATGCTTTTGGAATTTCATCCTTGTTTCCAGTGGAGGATGTGCAGGTGACAACAATTGTTCATAGAGATTGTACTTTTGACACAGTCCTCCCAAAACTGTTTCATAAGGACAGAGAACAATGTCCCAGATAAAAGGAGGTGTAAATAGAATTCTAAATCTGCCCATAGATGGAGTGATTTTCTTTCCTGCAACCACGGAAAAGAAAATCGCCATATATCCCATCAACACAGTCATTGTGTTCTCCCTGCGGGGGGCGAGTGAAGCAGTCCCCACTGGGAAAACACAGTGATTACTGCTAGTAGCTATAATAGATGCTAGCTATAATCGCATGTAAAATCGGACAGGCTGGTTTTACCAAGTTGATTGATCGATTCAACCTGCCCATTCATGGTTAGAATGTCAGCCGGTCCATGCTGAACTGGCCGAGATTCAAACCATCTATGGCCGGTTTAAGGCAGGCCATACATTATGCAATTTTTTTTTCATTTAACCATAGGTCAGTGTTAATGGGGGAGTCCCCCCCGCAGTCCTATGTTGTTCTGTCTGTGGGGAGCACAGGAAGGATTCCCCACCTTTTCATGGGGGCACCCATGCAAGCTTGCTCCCAAGTCCTGCTGCTGCGTCCATTGACACAGACAGCGGGACTCCGCCCGACCCCTGCTCCCATGTCACTGGATTTGATTGACAGCAGCTGCTGCTATTAATCTGTCCAATGAGGATAGAGACAGCGGATGGAGCCATTGTGCTTGTGCACATTGCTGGTTTGGATCGGGCTCAGGTAAGAAAAAGGGGGTGGAGGGACTAGGGGGAGCTGCAGCACAGAAGATTTTTCACTGTAGAATGCATTAAGGTGGAAAATCTTAAAGTGATTGTAAAGCTAATTTTTTTCTCTTTAAATAACACACGTTTATACTTACCTGCTCTGTGCAGAGTGGCTGTGAACCTCCTCTTTTCTGGTCCCCTGCTGGTGCTCCTGGCCCCTCCCCTCTGTCCAGTGCCCCCATGAGACGTGTACTGCGCTGGATTGAATGAGGGCTCAGGTAGATAAAAGGGGGGGGGGAGTGAGGGGGGATGCTGACACCTAAACATTTTTTACCTTAATGCAAGGAATGCATTAAAGTGGATGTAAACCCACTCTCCTCCTTTCTAAACTACTGCAATATTGGTTATCTAGAAGGATATACATGCCTCCTGCATGTATACTTATCTGTCAAATGTCTCCCCTCTGTCTGCTATGAGACCCGAAAAACTGCAGATTTTGTGGGTGGGTCTGTTTTCCGGGGCTCAGTGGGTCAGAAAAGTCCCCACATAACTTCAGCATGCCAAATCATGCTGAGGTGTGGAACAGCCAATCCTTGCAGAGCTGCTGAAGAAAGGAGTGGGGGTGGGAATTAAAAAATAATGCATGTCTTAGGCTAGTGCACTAGATATGTAAATCACCTGTCAATCACAGCAAGGGGGAAGAACCTTTTTATTTCACTGAAAAAAGATATGAGGATTGCTCAGAGCTGGATTAACTCTTTGTGGCAAGACTGGGCACTGATGATCTGAAATCCCATACTCTATATTGTGCCAGACAAAAAAATAAATAAAAAATTTCGGGTTTACATCCACTTTAAGGTAGGAAATGTTTAAGCTTTACAACCACTTTAAGGAACCAACAATGGCCCTATGGCAATGATGTGTGATGGCACCTGTAACCCCTAAAAGTCAGTGTTCTACATTACAACAAAGAAGTACGGTGAGGTCAGTGGCTGGTGAGGCACTGGCTAGTATCGGGGCCAGATACACACAGGTTACATATGCTGTGAATGTTAGAGAGACAGCAATAATTTTAGCACTAGACCTCCTCTATAACTCTAAACATGTAACCTATAAAAAAAATTAAAATGTCACCTATGGAGATTTTTAAGTACCGTAGTTTGGCGCCATACCAAGTGTGCACAATTTTAAAGCATGACATGTTAGGTATCTATTTACTTGGCGTAACATCATCTTTCATAGTATAAAAAAAAATCGGGCTAACTTTAGAGTTTTTTTTTATATTCATGAAACTGTTTTTTACAAAAAAAAAGGGGGTTCAAAAATTGCTGCGCAAATACCGTGTAACATGAAAAGTTGCAACGACCACCATTTTATTCCTTAGGGTGTCTGCTAAAACAATATATATATATATGTTTGGGGGTTCTAAGTAATTTTCTAACAAACAACATTATGATTTTTACATGTAGGAGAGAAGTGTCAAAAAAGGTTAATTAAAGTAAGTAATATACAAATAATTATTATATATTGTTTTTAAGGTAATTTACTATATTTTCAAAAACTGTACTCAACCAGGTGGCTTAATGGACAAATTACTGAAGTTTGAAGTTATAACTTCCAACCAGTAATTTCACAGTAAATAGATAAATAATAACCTATAGCATAATAATATATGATTTAGCTTGTACCTTTTTAGCAGGGAGCAGATTCTCATTCTCCCTCTTAACTGTGTGAGAAAAACATGAGATTGTGGGTAAAATTTATACTGATAAACTCATGCTTTTTCCTTCTAATTAAGAGGGCTGGGGGGGCGTGGCTTGCGGCTGATGAGCTAAGACGCACTGAGTGAGAGCTCCGCCGATACCCTGCACAATTATCCTGCTAAAAGGTCCCGGCGGCACCGGCTTCTCCCGCAGGCAGCACCGGAGGATCCCCCTCGCTCTCCCCTAGCCAGCGGTATATAACGAGGGCATATTCGGCGGCGGGCATGTCCCGCAAACACCCGAAAGACAGCATGCATTTAGCAGAGCAAGGAAACCAAGATGGCGCCCGGAGCCAGCGCTCAGCAAAAGAGGCAGCCATGCGGATGTTCGGCTGTGCGATGGGGAAGGGAGGCACACCTAGAACACCTTCCCAGCTTGCACATGATACAGGGCCTCCAGAGGGGGTGATGGAGCAGTTATGGCCAGAGGATGAAGAACAGCCCTCCACATGGGACACAGTGAGTACCTCTGCCCCTGTTATGACCCCCAGAGCATATGCAGACCAGGACAGCCAAACCCCTGAACCAACATTGAGAGATATTTTTGCGGCAGTAACCTCCTGCAACACCTCCATTACCTCCCTAACCACTGAAATCAAAGGGGTGAAACTGGAGCTGAATAGGGTTAGGCAGGATATGCAGAAACTACGTGAACGCACAGCTGCACTGGAGGACAGGGTGAGCAATGTGGAGGATGATGTCGCACCCCTGCAGAGAGAGGTCCGCCATATGCAATCCATCATAAACGGCCATACTGCACGCCTAGAAGATATGGAGAACAGGCAGAGACGCAATAACGTTCGCGCGGTAGGCATACCGGAGCGAGCTGAGGGAAAAAACCCGGTGTCATTTATTGAGAATTGGCTGGTCAACACTTTTGGTAAAGAGTCCTTCTCACAGATGTTTGCGGTGGAACGTGCCCATAGAGTCCCACCAAGGCCACCTAAACCTGGGGAACCTCCCAGAACGTTTCTGTTCAAGATGCTGAACTTTAAAGATCGCGACTCCATACTGAATCAAGCCAGAACCAAAGCTAATCTTATGAGAATGGACAATGCCTGCATATCCTTCTACCCGGATTTCTCAGCTGAACTTCAGCGTCGCAGAGCCAAGTTTACTGAGGTAAAGAAGCGTCTCCGCAAGTACGATGTCGCATATGCCATGCTTTACCCGGCCAAGCTGAGAATCGCAGCCAATGGCGAAACGCAGTTCTTTGATAACCCCGCTAATGCATCACTGTGGCTGGACCGGATGGAACATACGCTCAGGAAAGCCCCAGCACCTGCGGTCTGAAGAGGGCCTGACTTTATCCAACTTTCAGCAAGGAGAAGCAGATGTCATAGGAGAAGCTGGGAGCCCTTTCTTCCCCTCCCCCCCCCTTTTTTTTTTCTCCTCTTTCCACCCACCTTTAATTTTCCTGCCAGGCGGAGGAAACGAAGATTGTACTTTGCCCTACTCTTGGATTCGCAAGTCCCTCTGAATCGGAGTAGTACTGAGACGTTGGGGCCCCCCCTTACATTTGTCCTGCGTGGACACGTCTACCTTTTTTGTTTGCCCCCCCCCCCCCTTCTTGCAGTTTACTGGAAGCACGGACAAAAAAACCTTTTTAACTTTTCCCCTTGCCTTTTGTTTTTTCTCGTTTGTTGCTCCATGTTAAGGGGCATGTTTTTTCTTTGGTTCATACAAATGGCTGTTGTGAGCCGTACAAACAGTTCATTCATTTTTATCTTACCAACCAGAGATGTAACTAAGTGGAAGAAGTCACTGTACCTATACCTGTGTTTTATTTTCAAAGCTGTCAGGTGGAGACGCGAAGCACCCATTGGTGGGCCTCTGCAGCTGACAAAGCTTCTATGGCAGGATTACCTATTTACCTTAATATGTGAAATGCTTACATCATAATTTCATGGAATGTGAGGGGGCTGGGTGACGGAGCGAAGAGAATGGCACTTTTCTCCACGGTGAAGGCTTACAGGCCTTCGGTGCTATGTCTGCAGGAAACTCACCTGCAGGATAGCACCATATCTACACTTAAAAATCGTGGATACCCCACCCAGTTTCATTCCGTCCACTCAGCTTACTCGAGGGGAGTCAGTGTGCTTATCTCACAGACGACCACTTTCCAATTGCTACAATCTATGATAGACGGGCAGGGACGATACGTGTTCCTATTATGCAAACTCGCAGGCTTAACATGTATACTTGCAAATATCTATGTCCCTCCACCCTTCTCCTTTGAACCCCTAAAACAGTTAGCGCAATTTATGGCTGCATACCCCGGGGTTCTGGTCTGGGTGCTGGGTGATTTTAACAACATAATGGATAAGAAGCTAGACAAATTCTCATCTAGGGTCAGCAGTGCTTCCCAAGTGGGCGGTCCCACCCCCTTCGCTAAATTCCTAGCGGAAATAGGTCTAAGAGATGTGTGGAGGGATCAAAATCCTGCTGTGCAGTGCTACTCGTGCTATTCAGCAACTTATAAATGTTTATCCCGGATAGATCTGTGTTTGTCTAATGACCTAGCATATGCACTGACTGATTATGTGAACTATGCCCCGCGTAACATATCTGATCACTCACCTGTCAGTGTTGCTATTATGGCATCTCCGAGCCCGAAGCGCAGACTCTGGAAGGTAAATCCCTTTTGGTTTACAATATTCCCAGATACGGATACTATTCCTGGTTGCCTGACAGAGTTTATGCTTCATAATTGAGAAACTGCCCGGCCAGGAGTGATATGGGATGCTCTAAAAGCCCACCTTAGGGGTCTAATTATTAAAGAGATTAATGCAATTAAAACTAAGACTAAGGAGTGGGAGAATGTGGTAATGGACGAGGCGGCTAGGGCAGAGGAGAGATATATATCAGTACCCTCAGAGGAGACAGAACGCAGTTGGCAGGAGGCACAGGCCCTGTACAGGCAGGTATCGATATCAGAGGCGGAGAACAAGCGGTTCTTCCTGCAACAAAAGTATTTCAATGAAGGAGAAAATACAGGACATTTACTAGCTATGATAGCTAAAAACCAGCGGTGCTCGACCCATATAGAGGCCATTCAAAACACAGATGGCATGACAGTTACGGACCCGACTGACATACCTGAAGTGTTCTCGCAGTTTTTTAAAGACCTATACACATCTAAGGTACACCCCACACAAGAGGAATTGGCAGCACAGATGGCTAATAATAAGTCCCCAGGGGCTGACGGCTTACCCACAGAGACGTATGGGAAATATGGAGACACTTTGTTGCCCACCCTTCTAAAAACACTGAATAGTGCCTTAGAAGACGGCAATCTACCCACCTCTATGAATGAGGCTATAATAATAGTGTTACCAAAACCAGGCAAGGATTTACTGCAGCCAGACTCCTATAGACCTATATCTCTGCTCAATGCAGACGTCCAACTATTGGCTAGAGTGCTGGCCACAAGACTATCTGGAGTGGTGGCGGATCTGGTCCATTCTGACCAGTCTGGCTTCATCCCGGCTAGATCTACAGCACTGAACATTAGAAGACTGTTCCTCAATATTCAATTACCGGTGGATAACCCGGGCAATAGGGCCATCTTTTCCCTCGATGCTGCCAAAGCATTTGACAGCGTCGAGTGGAGATACCTGTGGGAGGTTCTGCGGCGATTTGGTCTGGGAGATAGATTTATCTCCTGGGTGCAGTTGCTGTATGCCGCTCCGGTGGCCAAAGTGCGGATAAATGACTCCCTATCCGAACCATTTCCTTTATATAGAGGCACACGGCAGGGGTGTCCATTGTCACCCCTGCTGTTCGCCCTTGCATTGGAGCTGCTAGCGGCTATGGTGAGGACCTCGCCAGATATCACAGGCTTTTGTAGAGGATTAGGAGAGTAAAAAATTTCCTTGTATGCGGATGACACGCTGTTATATTTGGGAGACACTGACCGCTCTCTGAGGGCAGTAATGCGACTAATAGACCAGTTTGGTCAGCTGTCGGGATTTGCCATCAATTGGCACAAATCTGCTCTGCTGCCATTGGATCCGTTACCTGCATCTTTGCCGGAGGACGTGTCCCACATACAGGTGGTTTCATCATTCAAATACTTGGGAATAATAGTGACGGGGGAAACACGGGACTACATAGCCCTAAATCTTAAACCTATATTGCAAAAATTTCTGCAGAAACAAGCAAGTTGGAGCAAGCTACCTCTGTCGGTAACTGGCCGTATCAATCTCATAAAAATGATATGGGCACCACAGCTGTTATATATCTTACACAATGCTCCTATCTGGATACCACAATACTGGTTCCAACGTATAGACTCACAGTTCAGGGCTCTTATATGGAGAGGTGGAGTGGCAAGAATCAAACTGGCCACTCTACAGCTTCCTAAGGATCAGGGGGGTATGGCGGTTCCACACCCTCAAATGTACTATTTGTCAGCACAGTTACAACACTTCACAGGATGGGATCTTGGGACGGTGTTAAATCCTTCTAGGGGCCTCCTCCTGGGCAATGACACGAACTACACTGCTCTATCCAATATGGAGATGGGCTTTTCTAAAGCCCCTACAACCTGCCCTACAATTCGGTCACTAATTAAAATTTGGAAGAGGATCAAGTCCATATTGGGTGTGACGGGCTATTTCCGTCAGACTCCTATATGGAGGAATCGATTCTACACAGAACTAAATAGAGTCCCCGATTCATTAGTGTGGGAAAGAGCAGGGGTCAGATTTCTCGCCCAAATACTGGAAGGTTCAGTTTTAAAGCCCTTCACCCAGTTGCTAAATGAATTTCCTGCTCTTCAGGGACACCACTATCAGTACATTCAACTACAACATGCTATTAGGTATCAGAACAGAAACTCTAATTTGCAACTAGAAAATTCCACATTCCTCGAATCCATATTCACTAACCCTGAGAAGAAGGGAATAATCTCTAGAATCTATATCCACCTACTATCACACATACAGGCCCCAGACTTACTACCATGCAGAGAGGGGTGGGAAAGGGATGTAGGTCCCATTGATGGTGAGCAGTGGAATCAGATCCTGGGGGTAGGTCCGGTGGTTTCAGTGTCAGCAGCACAAAGACTCTCTCACTTGTTTATACTGCATAGGGTGTATCGCACACCTATTCAACTTCATAAATGGGGTAGACGTGACTCTCCCATATGTCCTAAATGCCAAGCTCACCCAGGCGATCTCATCCACATGCTTTGGAGGTGCCCCAAATTAGTGAGGTATTGGAGCGATGTCATTGCCAGAATAAATACTACCTTTCAGGTCCAGCTTCAGTTGGAACCACTGGTGTGCCTGCTGGGCAGTCTGGATGAAGAATTATATCTTCCGCCAATATATATTGCTCTTACGAGACTGTTATATTTGGCCAGGAAACTTATTGCCCGTTTGTGGCTGTCGGCACGTATACCACAGGAGGCACAATGGATACAAATGGTTAATACTACTCTTATCCGTGAAAAGTACACCTATCAGCATAGGAAGTCACCAAACAAATTTACCAATATATGGCAGAACTGGTTGAGCTCCCCAGAAGTGGCTCCGCCACAGCTGGCCCTGGATAGGCTATTAATGGGATGATGGATGAAAGATTACCCAAATGCATGCATGCCTTCCTTGCTACTACAACATAGGGAGAGGTATATATATTGGTAGAGTCGGAGTCACGGCGAAAACGTCGATGGTTGGTTTGTTTTTTCTAACATGCGATTACTATCTACTGTTTGTTTTTTTCTTTGTTTCGTTTATATTTTTCATTTTAGTTTTAATTTTTACTACTACTCTCTCTATATAGAGTTTGAGCACTTGGATGCGACATTGCCTTTCTATAAAGGAGTATGATCCCAGTATTGCTTGTACAAGAATAATAGATTGGATAATTAAGTCAGATAATACTCCGGTTGCAGATATACACATTTGTCATGTATAAGCTGTAATGCCATGTGTTCACATTAATAAAAACCTTTTTTGTTGATTAAAAAAAAAAATTAAGAGGGCTGGGCTGGAAGGGAGCATGTGTCTTTTACACACATGACCCCTTCTGTGACACTGCAGTGAAAGGACAGCCTCCACTGCAGCATTTTTATTGGACAGCTTGTTCCAATGGTGCTTTACCATTGGTCCAAGTCTCCAAGCTGTCCATTAAGCTCAGTGCCTCTGACAAGAAGTGAGGAGAGGCACTGTGAGCTCATCCTCTCAGTCTGCTGCAGAGTGTGTCAGCTTGTATTTAAACTGGCCGCTCTGTATGTAACTTCTGACAGGCTGCACTAGAAGCCCCCTATCTCAGGTACTATAGGTGGCATGAGCAGTGGTGGTGTAGGACTTCAGCTACCTAGCCACCCCCCCCCCCCCACATTTGGGGTCTCTGTGACCCCAAGTCGCCGAGATACGACCCTTGAAGCTCGATCATTTTTTTTTTTTGGTATTTTTTTTTTAATGTTCATGGTTCTGCCTCACCTGCCTCCCCTGACTGCATGTCTCTGCATTACAATCAGAAAATGTTAACATGTGTGCTCCAGAGTCCACCACAAAAAATAAAAATAAAGCAAACTCTTTGGTATGTATGGATACTCTGTAGATGTCAGCACTGAGGAAATCATTATCCATGCAGAATTCTAGTAGTTTGGCAACTGTAATGCCCCGTACACACGATCGCAAATTCCCCCAGCAAAAGTCAGATGTGAGCTTTTGGTCGGAAATTCAGACCGTGTGTATGCTCCATTGAACTTTTGCTGGCGGAATTCCTGCTGGCAAAAGATTGAAAGCAGGTTCTCTATTTTTCGGACAAGCAAAATTCCTACACATGCTCGGAAACAATTCGACACATGCTCGGAAACATTGAACTTCATTTTCTCAGTTCGTCGTAGTGTTGTACGTCACCGCGTTCTTGACGGTCGAAAGTTCAGATAACTTTTGTGTGACCGTGTGTATGCAAGCCAAGCTTGAGCATAATTCCGTCGGAAAAAACATCCACGTTTTTTTCCAACAGAAAATCTGCTTGTGTGTACGAGGCATAAATTTTTTTCTTTTTCATTGATTGCTGAGGAAAAACAAGTACAACTGAAACAATTTTAAAAGGGCTTTTAAATACAAAATTTTGCCTGCAACTTCTCTTTTCTTCACTGCTGACAACTAAACAAAATGTGTGATAGGACCTTGTTGGAAATTCCGACCGTGTGTAGGCTCCATCACACATTTTCCATGGGAATTTCCGTCACACCAAATTTGAGATCTGGTTCTCAAATTTTCCGACAACAAAATCCGTTGTCGGAAATTCCGATCGTGTGTACACAATTCCGACACACAAAGTGCCACGCATGCCCGGAATCAAGCAGAAGAGCAGCACTGGCTATTGAACTTAATTTTTCTCGTACGTGTTGTACGTCACCGCGTTCTTGACGTTCGGAATTACCGACCAACTTTGTGTGACTGTGTGTATGCAAGACAAGTTTGAGCCAACTTTCGTCGTAAAAATTCCATGGATTTTGTTGTCGAAAAATCCTATCGTGTGTACAGGGCAATACTGGGCCACACATTTGTCTATGAAAACTCGAAAAACTAGAAATGTAGGTTTACTAACTTTTTACCAATATATTCCCAATGAAGGCAGCAAATACAGAAGGCAAAATGTACTGCTGGTCTGTGTAAAATCATGGTATATGTTAATTTGATGTAGACAAAGATAACAGGTACAAACCACTTCAAGCAGTTTGGTGCTCTACTTACCCAATGCCGTACTGCTTCATAGAACTTTCTCACATGCCTCACTCAGCCGCCCCACCACGTTAGATCCTGGCCGTAAGTTCTGTGATGTGCACTTCCTTCCTGTACTTTCTTAAACCATTTGAAAAATTTGATGGTTTCTTTCATGTTTCATGTGCCACAATGTGTAACGTGTTGTAATATGTTAAAGTCCCTAAACTTTGCAAATAATTCACAAACATATAAACAAACACAGAATTTGCAATAAATATTTGCTAATTAGCTGTCTTACTAATAAAGTGCATGAGTGAGCATTGCCAATTTTCTGTCTGTGGGCCCCCCCCCCCATATATATAGTATACTCATTTCAATTAATCAGGTGTATATATGGGCTGCCATTGCCAAGCAGTCATATATATATTGTGGCACTCACCCCTGAAAGTGGTTGTAAACCCTTACAGACCACTTTTACCTACAGGTAAGCCTAGATTAAGGCTTACCTGTAGGTGCAAGAAATATCTCCTAAACCTACACGGTTTAGGAGATGTTTGCAAAAGACAGACGCCGCTGTCTAAGCATGCCGCTGCTAACCGATCATGCCGTTAGTGGCGGCTCCCGCGCGCATCACTGCTCCGGACAGTCACAGCACCGGAGCCGCGATATCCGGAAGTCACTCCGAGATAGATGGCGGCGTCGGAGGAGGAAAATGAGGGTCGCTTCCGGGGCTTCCATCTCAGGTAAGTTATTCATAATGAGCTAATATGCTATGCATACTAGCTCATTGTGCCTTTGCCTGGTGTATTTATTTTTTATTTTTTTTGTTTAGCTTTACTTCCTCTTGAAGGAGCCACTTGGATTGTATTGTGTATTGGTCCCTTCTGCCCGACACCTGTAACTGCTTTTACCTGGACTCAAGAACACAGACACACCTTACACAGTTTATATGGGCTTTATTTAATGGCAAGGCCCCAAAAAGAAATAGGTTAGTTAGACAACAGTTTTGAATATCACAGCAATGCAGGCACCTTGTTAAACAACATAATTTACAGGGTGTCACTGTTCTTTCACCACGTGTCTGAGAGGCAACCAGTGAAAAAATGTGCACTAGGTGGGAACGAGAGACTTACATTATCTCACAAAAGTGAGTACACCCCTCACATTTTTGTAAATATTTTATTATATCTTTTCATGTGACAACACTGAAGAAATTACACTCTGCTACAATGTAAAGTAGTGAGTGTACAGCTTGTATAACAGTGTAAATTTGCTGTCCCCTCAAAATAACTCAACACACAGCCATTAATGTCTAAACTGTTGGCAACAAAAGTGAGTACATCCCTAAGTGAAAATGTCCAAATTGGCCCCAAAGTGTCAATATTTCGTGTGGCCGCCATTATTTTCAGGCACTACCTCCCGGGCATGGAGTTCACCAGAGCTTCACAGGTTGCCACTGGAGTCCTCTTCCACTCCTCCATGACGACATCACAGAGCTGGTGGATGTTAGAGACCTTGCGCTCCTCCACCTTCCATTTGAGGATGCCCCACATATGCTCAATAGGGTTTAGGTCTGGAGACATGCTTGGCCAGTCCATCACCTTTACCCTCAGCTTCTTTAGCAAGGCAGTGGTCGTCTTGGAGGTGTGTTTGGGATTGTTATCATGTTGGAATACTGGCCTCCGGCCCATTCTCTGAAGGGAGGGATCATGCTCTGCTTCAGTATGTCACAGTACATGTTGGCATTCATGGTTCCCTCAAGGAGCTGTAGATCCCCAGTGGCGGCAGCACTCATGCAGCCCCAGACCATGACACTCCCACCACCATGCTTGACTGTAGGCAAGACACACTTGTCATTGTACTCCTCACCTGGTTGCCACCACACACGCTTGACACCATCTGAACCGAATAAGTTTATCTTGGTCTCATCAGACCACAGAACATGGTTCCAGTAATCCATGTCCTTAGTCTGCTTGTCTTCAGCAAACTGTTTGCGGGCTTTCTTGTGCATCATCTTTAGAAGAGGCTTCCTTCTGAGACGACAGCCATGCAGACCAATTTGATGCAGTGTGCAGCGTATGGTCTGAGCACTGACAGGCCGACCCCCCCACCCCTTCAACCTCTGCAGCAATCCTGGCAGCACTGATACGTCTATTTCCCAAAGGCAACCTCTGGATATGACGCTGACCACGTGCACTCAATTTCATTTCTTCAGTGCTGTCACATGAAAAGATATAATAAAATATTTACAAAAATGTGAGGGGTGCACTCACTTTTGTGAGATACTGTACTTGCTTATAAAATGCAAAAAACAACAACAATCCCAGTACAGTACAGCAATACGAATAATGTCAGCAACAGCAATACAGCCTATCTACTGCAGTGATGCCTTGCCTAACCACTGGCCAATTGGACAATGTAAAGTGTCTGCCAGCGATGTGGCCCCTAAATTGTAACATTCATGTAGATAAAAAGATGGTGGCCCGAGGCCTCTCACCAGAGATGACTCTGGTTCTTGTCCTGAGCAGTCCCTCAGTGGCCGGCAAAAGGGTCTTCCCTCTCGAGCAAGCTCTCTGCAGCTGTAGCAAGCGGTGGCAGCTAGAACAGTAAGATAGATGGAACACTCTGGAACAGTAGCACAGTTCTTCTTTCCTCTCTGCAGCCGGCTGCTCTCAGCATGGCAATAGCCTGCAGCCTGATACTTGCACACAGCTCAGCATGTGGTCCAGACACAGCACACCTCTCCTTAACCGCTTAACAGATCCTCTGGCAGCAGCTCACAACACCAAACAGACCAGTGTTTTGTTGCAGCCTTGAGCCCAGTACACAGGCTCCAAGGCTAAACAATCTTTGGGCACGCACAGCCCGACTCCCAGGCTCTGTAGCACCAATGTCTGAGCTCTCATTCCTGTTCTCTAATTTTAGCACACTCCTGGGGCATTAAGTGCTCTCCTCCTGGGTCCCAGAGCTCTCCGCCTGAGCCCCATATGGATTTCTGCCCTTCTCCAAGTGGTGGTCGGGGCTTAAACAGGCAGCAACCAATCAGAATCGAGTCTGTCCAAGGCAGCCAATAAGAAGTTCTCCTTTCCCAAAGCTGCTAGAGGCAGGTCCTCTTCAGCTGCAACAGCATCCAATCAGGAACAGTCCAACCTTTTTTCTCCCTGCAGCTGTCCATCACAGGAGAAAAGAGAAAAGGTTCTTTATTTAAATGATGCAGGAACATGCAAAAGTTGACAGGATCATTGGCTGAGAGAGCTTACTTATGGTGAATCCAGGACATATAAGGAGTTAGGGGCTGACTTATCAGGAGCCTATCAGGCTACACCAATATTGTTATTAGAATTATTATTATTATTTCCAGTTAATTATATAGCGCTTACAATTTATGCAGCGCTTTACATGTATATTGTACATTCACATCAGTCCCTGCCCTTAAAGCGGAGTTCCACCCAAAAGTGGAACTTCTGCTTATTTGTCTCCTACCCCCTCCGGCGCCATACTTGGCACCTTTGGGGGGGGGGGGGGGACCTGTCTTTGACAGGTATCCTGTTCCCACTTCCGTGAGCCACAGCCTTTTTTTATTATATAAAACCTGTATTATTTACATACTAGTGTGCATCTACTTATGGTTAATGTTATATGCTGGTTGCAGTTCTTCTGCTCCCAATTACTTTGTTTAGTTTACTGTTTAATTTCCCTGGAAGGGAACACCCTGTCCCTGTCCTGGGTGGCGGCACTGCCAACTTTGTTATCAACTCATTCTTCCACTTAGCAAAGGTTCTAGTTCCTTTATTTACCTATAAGTTTAGCACAATATCCTGTTTGGGGAGGGCCTTTTCTCATAACTCCCCTCAAAAATGACTACAATATGGAGGATAATAGTTGAAAGCTGGCCTTGTTACATCATTTTACCTATTTAAAAATGTTAAGGGAATAGATACTTCTCAGATACATTTTTTTTGCCACATTCAAATGATTCCCTTTGATGGTGTGGGGGTGGGTCCGCCTGTATGAAGGTGTCAAAATAATATTCCAGGTAGGTGGAGGGGTCTGAATTTAATCATTAATGCCACAATTCCATAGCAAATGCCTACGCAGCCACAGAAAGAGAAGAAGGTGCAGACAGTTTCAAAGCAGCATGTTACGTTAGTAACTAGAGATGGGCGAACGGTTCGACCTGAGCATAAGTTCGGGCCAAACGTTCGTTGTTTGTGCGTTCCGCAAATAGCCGATCAAACGAGTCGTTCGACCGTTTGTTCGCCCCCCCCTGAAACAACCACAATGCATTGTGGCGCTGAACAGTGCATTGCAAGCCCTGACTGGCTGAAGCAGTGAAAGCTTCAGCCAATCAGGGCACAGAGCACTGTCAGAGTCATGATTGGACACTGTCATCATGACTTTATCCAATCATGGCTCATTCCCGCCCCACAGTATAAAAGTATTCTTTTAATGGCAGCCATTTTCAGTGTGATTTTGGTGTGGAGAGAGATAGAACAGGGCTCTGTTCAGTGCTGTTAGTTAGTTAGTGTGCTATATTGTGCTATTTTGCTTCAATTATCAGAATATTAGTTTAGTGTCAGTCTAGGGATAGTGTGAGTGTAGTGAGGAGGACCATCATTTAGCTTTGCATAGTGTGCAGCTAGAGTAGGGACAGCTCAGATAGTTTCATTGTAGTGTAGTGAGACCGTGTCATTCATATATACATTAGTGTAGCGTAGGGACAGCTCATATAGTTTCAGTATAGTGTAGTGAGACCGTGTCAGTAATCTTGACAGTGTATAGCTAGAGTAGGGACAGTTCAGATAGCTTCAGTGTAGTGATGGTTGAACACCGTCTATTTGAAGGCGTTTAACCAGTTTAACGCCATTTACTTCTGTGTGCGTTACTACCAGTTTAACGCCATGTCATTTTGTGTACGTTACTGCCAGTTTGGCGCCAAATAGTTTTGCTTGTGTTACTGACAGTTTAACGCCATATAGTTCTGTGTTTGTTACTGCCAGTTTAACTCCATATAGTTTTGTGTGCGTTACTGCCAGTTAGGAGGGTAGGAGCCACTGAAAATATGCCAGAGTTCTTTTAAGTGCCCTGCAGCCAAGCACATGATCACAGTCACTTCTTGGCTTAATGACAAGACCGGGGGTGTCCATCGACACTGGCCCTTGTCCAGGCCCTTATTCTCCATTTCAGACACTCTGAAACCTCAAAGTTGTACAGAGGGATGAGAAACCAGTACTCTGACACATTTATATGAGTGTGTACATTTCCTTTGTGCATACAAATTACATCTGCATTGCAGAATTTTTGAGAGTTTGTTTGAATGGTACTGGGCATAACTCAACCAGGAAGAGGATCAGTGCTGGATCTCAGAGCAGTAGGTCTATGGGGAACAGCACCAAAATAAGGTGAATATTGCTTCATGAGCTGTCTTTTTTAATTTAACCTATGCAGGTCTATTTATTGCTGGAGCTGGTCTTTGCAGTACAGTATATATGCTGTTTCGAAGGTTCTCATGCATGGTAACAAGGAAAATCTGAAAGTTTCCCAGGTATCTTAGTTGATATGGGAGTGATATAAATAAAGGGTTAGACACCAGGATGCTCTATGGCTGTGTCCATCCGATACTTATAGCAGCGCTAAGTGATGGTTTTTCAACTTGATTTGAAAAAATTGTGCATATATATAAACATTAGTGTATATATAAATAAAAATAAAAATAACTAAAAGGGGTAAAAAAAAGGTGAAGGAAGTGCACCTTTAAAATACACCTTACAAAGTAAAGAAAGAACACCTTTACATTACGCCTTAAAGTGCTAAGTGCATAAATTGATGAGTCAAACGTGCACGTGAACAAATAAATAAATAAATGAATTTGATCGATGAATGGATTGCACTGCGTGTCTTCATAAAAAACAAAGAGTCCGCGTGATAAACAAACGATCCTCCAATCTGATGGATCAGCAATATGGCGAAAGTGACAGTTCAAAAAAACATGCGACAATATGGTTCTGTGTTGATTTTCCGTGAGTGATCCAAACCTTCCACCTTAGGTGACACCGTGTTAGAGGGTTTATCCCCTTTTGGGGGTACACTCACCAGAAGTATACTTAAAACACGCCTGTAGTATTAGACCATGAGGACCTTCTCCACCAACATCAGCTACAGATTTCACCAGCGCGTGAATACAACCAGCACACCAGCCTCCTTCTCCAGTGTTATTCAGTCATATCCCCCTCAGCGCGGTTATTAAAGTTGTGCATGAAAATAAACAAGGGGCCACATAGCGTAATATTGCTAAAAATTCATTTATTGAAACTATTTTCCCCCTTAAACATAGAACTTCCCCCTAGTGGGTTAAGTGTACCAGAAATGGTTAAAATTGCAGCATTTGGATAAATGTATAAGCGGTACTGTGCCTGCTCAATAGCGCCGGATGTGGAGCCTTTCCGATTCCCTGAGAGAGAGAGAGTGGCGTCCTTCCTGTCCGGACCCGCTGGAGCGCACCGTGGACCGCAAACGTATGACGTCACTTCCTGTTGACCTACGCCCTGACGCGTTTCGTCATTTCTGACTTCTTCTCGAGGGCGTAGGTCACCAGGCAGGAAGTGAGCTATAAATACACTGGAGGCTGAGGCAAACATCCAATCAGGAGGTAGATCTGCACCACAATGGGCGCCGACATTATGGAGCACTGTGTTGATCTTTGTTTAAATATAGGATCACCCCCATATACATTACCACATACATATATGGTTCCATGGCTCAAACTTATGGCCCAATGTATGGTCCCCTTTTTAACCTATCATGCATTTTAATTGCATAACAATATGTCCTTGCCCACTTTTAAATATATTTTAGATATATTTTAAATATATTTTAAACATATTTTAATCATACTCTCTCTTTTTTTACGGAGCTTTATTAATCCACAAGCTACAATGTTTATATAACATCTCTTTTTATCGGTGTAAGAAATTAATTTAATATAATTTTAATTTAATTTTATGAGTACACAATATTTGCACTTTAAATTGGATCTATTTTAATGTCATGCACACAGCAGTTGTAATATTCATATTTGCAGTACATCAAATATGATATATACAATTATAAGTTTTTTAAGTATTTATACCTGGAGAATAACCCAAACATATCATTGACTTGATCATTTGTTTATATAGTAGTCCGCACTAACATTTTGCTGTTGGTGCGCCATGTCCAAAATTTTAACATTTACATATATAATGGCCTGCACCAACATGATGGTTGCCGGTACGCCTTTTTTCTATATCTATATATATGTGAATCCCCAAGTTTGGTCAATATAGCCCAGTTGCACAGTGTGTTCATGTTCCTATGACATCTCATAAGCTGTGCAGAACAGGGTAATCTGGGTGACTTCAGGCACATCCGTATTAAGTTCCATCTTAAAATACATACAGATGACAACCAACATGGTCAATGTATGAATATACATAAATACTGTCAGCTGATTCGACGTGTATTTATACACACGTCCCCACAGCATACGTCTAAATTAGGGATGATTGGGATTCATGAGTCACCCATATAACCCGGTCTACATGATGTAATACCCAGCATCAATGTTGTTCATTCCTTATGCTACAGGATATGGCTGGCATAGATATGTATTTATGGATATTTTGGAATTATTTTGCCATATAGAATGTAAGATTTGTTGTTCAAACTACACTGGCGGTGAGGCTGCATCACGCTGGGACTGTCCGCAGTGGGCCTCTAGTGCTGACCACAGTGCTCCATAATGTCGGCGCCCATTGTGGTGCAGATCTACCTCCTGATTGGATGTTTGCCTCAGCCTCCAGTGTATTTATACCTCACTTCCTGCCTGGTGACCTACGCCCTCGAGAAGAAGTCGGAAATGACGAAACGCGCCAGAGCGTAGGTCAACAGGAAGTGACGTCATACGTTTGCGGTCCACGGTGCGCTCCAGCGGGTCCGGACAGGAAGGACGCCACTCTCTCTCTCTCAGGGAATCGGAAAGGCTCCACATCCTGCGCTATTGAGCAGGCACAGTACCGTTTATACATTTATCCAAATGCTGCAATTTTAACAATTTCTGGTACGCTTAACCCACTAGGGGGAAGTTCTATGTTTAAGGGGAAAAATAGTTTCAATAAATGAATTTTTAGCAATATTACGCTATGTGGCCCCTTGTTTATTTTCATGCACAACTTTAATAACCGCGCTGAGGGGGATATGACTGAATAACACTGGAGAAGGAGGCTGGTGTGCTGGTTGTATTCACGAGCTGGTGAAATCTGTAGCTGATGTTGGTGGAGAAGGTCCTCATGGTCTAATACTACAGGCGTGTTTTAAGTATACGTCTGGTGAGTGTACCCCCAAAAGGGGATAAACCCTCTAACACGGTGTCACCTAAGGTGGAAGGTTTGGATCACTCACGGAAAATCAACACAGAACCATATTGTCGCATGTTTTTTTGAACTGTCACTTTCGCCATATTGCTGATCCATCAGATTGGAGGATCGTTTGTTTATCACGCGGACTCTTTGTTTTTTATGAAGACACGCAGTGCAATCCATTCATCGATCAAATTCATTTATTTATTTATTTGTTCACGTGCACGTTTGACTCATCAATTTATGCACTTAGCACTTTAAGGCGTAATGTAAAGGTGTTCTTTCTTTACTTTGTAAGGTGTATTTTAAAGGTGCACTTCCTTCACCTTTTTTTACCCCTTTTAGTTATTTTTATTTTTATTTATATATACACTAATGTTTATATATATGCACAATTTTTTCAAATCAAGTTGAAAAACCATCACTTAGCGCTGCTATAAGTATCGGATGGACACAGCCATAGAGCATCCTGGTGTCTAACCCTTTATTTACATCACTCCAATTTTACTGTTATTTTTAAGCAGCTGCTACAAAATGTATTTAGCACACCACTGAAATCAATTTTTGTAACCACATTTATTACATTTTATATCTATTTATTTATTTATAATTTTGTATACACAGTTTTACACCTAATATTTATTTATTTATTTATTCACTTACACAATATATATTTACTTATTTATTTATATATTTGTCTACTACACTACTATTTGGGGTCTACATCACTCACTACCCCAAACATTGTAAGGACACACACCCGAGTAGCGCAGAGAGGTGTTGAGCATAGGAGGGCGGAAATCTCAAAACACCACCTTTTCACGGTATCCATTTTAAATTTCTCCATGGATGTACTACAATTCCTAAGTAGTAGGCACATAGATGTAGACAACATTTTTTCTGAACAAATACCCCAAACCACTGAAACCAACTATAATGGGGCCATGTCGGCCCTTAGCAATATTTTGGAGAAACAGGTCAGAACGTGGTGGGACATCTGTACCTTGGAACAGTATTTAAAGGATAAGATTATTATCAAAAGTCTAAGATGGGATGTGATCCCCCACGATGGCCTTGATGACCCACAATCCTCCCAGGAATGGTTGGATTTTTTTAACGGTGTGGGTTTTAAACTACAACAACTAATCGTTCAAAGGAAAAAACGGAAAATGGCTAATATACAAACAAAAATCAATGAATTAAAACTCCAGCTGGACCCCATCAAGGAGTCACAACAGATTATAGAATTTTATTTTTAAAGTACAAAAAAGACTCGAAAAAGTGGACAAGGACACTCAAAAGAAAAAAATCAAAAAATACCACAAAGATTTTGACGATTTTAAAAACAACAAAATATATTCCTGGCAACAGGCACCAGACAATGTAAACCCTATTAGGGATGAACCTAGGGGTGCCACAACCGCACGCCCAAAAAACCCTAATCCAGCTCCAATACCCAACCCGACATGGATAGAAGAAAGGGATCAGTATGAGGACAACTCGTACATAAACACCCCAAACTACTATTCCACCCCAATACACAGAGGGAAAGGGAAGAATAAGGGATTAAGAGGTAATAACCAAAGGATTCAACAACAACCACAAGGGATAGTAACACAAAATAGATTTCAACCCTTATACCATTATGAGGATGAATATGATTCTCGTCCATTACCGCGTCCTTTTTTAGGGAGAGGCCGAGGGGGGCAACAAAGGGGCCGGGGATATCCCCCACGCAGGGGACGTCCCCCGATGCAGGCCCAACCCCCCCACCACCCAAGGAACCCTCCACATTTTTCAAGGAATCCGCCGACGCAGGAACAATACAGAGAATACAACCAAATAGAGGACTACCAACGAAAATCCAAAGAGTATATACCACTACCACCGAAAAAAGAAAGTACAGAGGGTGCAGGGCAGGAACCAAAATCCAACAAAAGAAGAAGAGGGTCGGAGTAGGAGGTATTTTTAATTTAACACAAGCTACTCTGACCCATAAAGAACTGAATATTTTAAATTTGGGGCTAAAATGTGGTCTGAGAAAGCCAATCAACAAATTTAGTGTCTACATAGACATTCACAAATATATCAGAAAATTAAATATAAAAAAATATTTCCTTGGTAATGCCATAACTAACGAAATAACAAGCAGTGCAAAACAAACATCCGTCAATGAGAAGCCAACAATCATTAACAGCGGATTGAAAAATAAGTCTTTATTCAATCCACCCAATAACCCCAACCACCATGTAGAGGTATTTAAAGGATTAGTACTACACGACCTTGAGACTCTGAAACCTAAAAAGGAACTGAACGTGAAACACGTGGAAGAAGGCATAAAACTCCTGGAACAGCGCAAAGATGTAATAGTTAGACCAGCTGATAAAGGCGGAGGGGTAGTCTTACTCACGAAAGACTTCTATCACAGACAGATTGAGGAGATGTGATCAGATAAAGAAACTTATAACACACTCAAAAGGGACCCCACTCAACACTATAGAGAACATCTAGAAAATTTGATAGAGATGGGCTCTCGCACAGGAGTTCTATCCAGCAAGGAAAAGAGATATTTACTGCCCACAAGTAGTCGTGTACCTACACTTTATACTCTTCCAAAAATCCATAAGGATCCAAGTAACCCGCCCGCAAGACCTATCGTCAATAGCATTGAATCTGTGTCGTCCAGATTAGGTCAATATCTTGATACCTACCTACAAAAAAGCGTAAGAGAAACAAAATCGTATCTAAGGGATACGAAAAACTTCCTGAACACCCTACAGGAAGTAAACTTGGAAAATACGGAACAAATCATTCTCGTAACGGCAGACGTCTCCTCATTATACTCCATCATACAACATGATGACGCTCTGTTAGCCCTGAATTGGGCATTGAGCAAACGAGAGGACTTGGTTTTTAATCAAAAGGTATTTTTAAGAAACGCTCTGGATTTCTGTTTATCGCACAACTACTTTTGGTATGGAGGCAATTTTTACACCCAACAGAGAGGAGTGGCCATGGGGGCTAAGTTCGCCCCAAGTATTGCAAATTTATTCATGGCTGAATGGGAGGACAAGATTATTTTTAACAACCGGCGACCTGAATTGTTATTTTATAAGCGTTTTATCGACGATCTGTTTTTTATCTGGGCAGGATCCCATTTTAGCTTGGAGAGATTTTTGGAAGACTTGAACAATAATAAGAATAACATCAAACTAACATCTGTTTGGGATTTTAACGAAATTAATTTTTTAGACGTCACAGTCTATCGTAAAAATAACATATTGGAAACGAAAGTATATTTTAAGAAGACTGACCGCAACAGTTACTTACCAACAACAAGCGCCCATCACCCACTTTGGTTAAAAAACATTCCTAAGGGTCAAATAATGCGGGTAAGAAGAAACTGCTCTGAGGACACAAAATACATCGAGCAATCAAAAATCCTAACAGAGAGGTTTGAAGTGAGAGGCTACAACCCTAAAAAACTGCAGAAAATCGTTGAAGAAGTCAATCAAATACCAAGACCCTCAATAATGGAAGAGAAGAATAAGGAATTGGCAGCCCCAAAAAAACATAATCTAGAGTTGTCGTTCATATCGGGCTTTCACGGCCAGTATGAGGAAGTTGAACGGATTTTTAAAAAACATTGGCACATTTTACTCTTAGACAAGAAACTGATGACTGCTTTACCTCCAGTCCCTCAATTTATTTACAGAAAAGCACCTAACTTTGGAGACAAAATAGTGAAAAAGGTTATCGATCCTCCCGAAAAACCACCCACATTTTGGGATCAAAATGTTTTTTTCTCGTGTAGGAAATGCAAGGCCTGTCGAGAGGTGGCCTACCCAATTAGAAAATTGGAAAATTTTACATCTACATCAAACAACAATAGCTTTGCAATTAAGCAGTTTATCACGTGCAACAGCACTCATGTGGTGTATGCTCTAAAATGCCCATGCGGACTCATCTATATAGGCCGTACAAAGAGGCAATTAAGAGTACGCATAGCGGAACATATACACAACTTAAAAATTGGTTTTAGAGATCACAATGTCTCATTACATTTTAAAATGAAACATGACATGGACCCCAAAGGGTTACAATTCTGGGGCATTGAGCAAGTATTACCCCATTGGAGGGGTATACATATGGTGCGTGAGCTGTCAAAAGGGGAGACCCAATGGATTTATTCGGTGGATGTACTCTCTCCAAAAGGTCTAAATATAGAGTTAGATATAAACTGCTTTATAAGCGATACATAACTGTATACCAAACTACATATATCCACCCTACAATCCACACACCTAGGAGGCCCAACACACCTCCCATGTTGTATATTTCACAGCTCCCATGGGGTATATTTCAGATTGTTTGCCATGCCCTTGTCCTGATTGTACCTGGATGTCAAAGGAATATTAACATAAACCACATAATATTAGAAATCAATAATGGGAACCAGACATTATGGGGTAACCCATCGCCACAGATGGTGTCCTAGATGGAATTTTATTATGCGGTATCTTACCACCACAGATGGGGTCCTATGTTGATCTTTGTTTAAATATAGGATCACCCCCATATACATTACCACATACATATATTGTTCCATGGCTCAAACTTATGGCCCAATGTATGGTCCCCTTTTTAACCTATCATGCATTTTAATTGCATAACAATATGTCCTTGCCCACTTTTAAATATATTTTAGATATATTTTAAATATATTTTAAACATATTTTAATCATACTCTCTCTTTTTTTACGGAGCTTTATTAATCCACAAGCTACAATGTTTATATAACATCTCTTTTTATCGGTGTAAGAAATTAATTTAATATAATTTTAATTTAATTTTATGAGTACACAATATTTGCACTTTAAATTGGATCTATTTTAATGTCATGCACACAGCAGTTGTAATATTCATATTTGCAGTACATCAAATATGATATATACAATTATAAGTTTTTTAAGTATCTATACCTGGAGAATAACCCAAACATATCATTGACCTGATCATTTGTTTATATAGTAGTCCGCACTAACATTTTGCTGTTGGTGCGCCATGTCCAAAATTTTAACATTTACATATATAATGGCCTGCACCAACATGATGGTTGCCGGTACGCCTTTTTTCTATATTTATATATATGTGAATCCCCAAGTTTGGTCAATATAGCCCAGTTGCACAGTGTGTTCATGTTCCTATGACATCTCATAAGCTGTGCAGAACAGGGTAATCTGGGTGACTTCAGGCACATCCGTATTAAGTTCCATCTTAAAATACATACAGATGACAACCAACATGGTCAATGTATGAATATACATAAATACTGTCAGCTGATTCGACGTGTATTTATACACACGTCCCCACAGCATACGTCTAAATTAGGGATGATTGGGATTCATGAGTCACCCATATAACCCGGTCTACATGATGTAATACCCAGCATCAATGTTGTTCATTCCTTATGCTACAGGATATGGCTGGCATAGATATGTATTTATGAATATTTTGGAATTATTTTGCCATATAGAATGTAAGATTTGTTGTTCAAACTACACTGGCGGTGAGGCTGCATCACGCTGGGACTGTCCGCAGTGGGCCTCTAGTGCTGACCACAGTGCTCCATAATGTCGGCACCCATTGTGGTGCAGATCTACCTCCTGATTGGATGTTTGCCTCAGCCTCCAGTGTATTTATACCTCACTTCCTGCCTGGTGACCTACGCCCTCGAGAAGAAGTCGGAAATGACGAAACGCGTCAGGGCGTAGGTCAACAGGAAGTGACGTCATACGTTTGCGGTCCACGGTGCGCTCCAGCGGGTCCGGACAGGAAGGACGCCACTCTCTCTCTCTCAGGGAATCGGAAAGGCTCCACATCCGGCGCTATTGAGCAGGCACAGTATCGTTTATACATTTATCCAAATGCTGCAATTTTAACCATTTCTGGTACGCTTAACCCACTAGGGGGAAGTTCTATGTTTAAGGGGAAAAATAGTTTCAATAAATGAATTTTTAGCAATATTACGCTATGTGGCCCCTTGTTTATTTTCATGCACAACTTTAATAACCGCGCTGAGGGGGATATGACTGAATAACACTGGAGAAGGAGGCTGGTGTGCTGGTTGTATTCACGAGCTGGTGAAATCTGTAGCTGATGTTGGTGGAGAAGGTCCTCATGGTCTAATACTACAGGCGTGTTTTAAGTATACTTCTGGTGAGTGTACCCCCAAAAGGGGATAAACCCTCTAACACGGTGTCACCTAAGGTGGAAGGTTTGGATCACTCACGGGAAATCAACACAGAACCATATTGTCGCATGTTTTTTTGAACTGTCACTTTCGCCATATTGCTGATCCATCAGATTGGAGGATCGTTTGTTTATCACGCGGACTCTTTGTTTTTTATGAAGACACGCAGTGCAATCCATTCATCGATCAAATTCATTTATTTATTTATTTGTTCACGTGCACGTTTGACTCATCAATTTATGCACTTAGCACTTTAAGGCGTAATGTAAAGGTGTTCTTTCTTTACTTTGTAAGGTGTATTTTAAAGGTGCACTTCCTTCACCTTTTTTTACCCCTTTTAGTTATTTTTATTTTTATTTATATATACACTAATGTTTATATATATGCACAATTTTTTCAAATCAAGTTGAAAAACCATCACTTAGCGCTGCTATAAGTATCGGATGGACACAGCCATAGAGCATCCTGGTGTCTAACCCTTTATTTATATCACTCCAATTTTACTGTTATTTTTAAGCAGCTGCTACAAAATGTATTTAGCACACCACTGAAATCAATTTTTGTAACCACATTTATTACATTTTATATCTATTTATTTATTTATAATTTTGTATACACAGTTTTACACCTAATATTTATTTATTTATTTATTCACTTACACAATATATATTTACTTATTTATTTATATATTTGTCTACTACACTACTATTTGGGGTCTACATCACTCACTACCCCAAACATTGTAAGGACACACACCCGAGTAGCGCAGAGAGGTGTTGGGCGGAAATCTCAAAACACCACCTTTTCACGGTATCTTAGTTGATACTTCAAAAGTCTGTACAAACCAGAATGAATATAATATGTAATAAATATATGTTTACGGCTCAGACACATGTATACGGTTTCTCTTTAACCTTTAACAGTAAAGAAAGCCCTTGTTCTTGTTTTCTCTCTCTTACTCTACAGCGCTTGTCTATCAGTTTCACCTTTGGGAAATTACTAACTTCTAGAACGTATGAGTCACAGTGGAAGATTAGCCAGAAAATAATCATGAAAGCATCACAACCTCATTTTTGTTTATTATGCTCTATCTACCTACAGGGGTTGGTAGATTGATACACCAGGGATCCCCTTCTACTTTCATACTGTGTTACCTTACACATTGAAGATTAAGACAGTGCCCACTCACAGTGCAGGACTGACAAACTGGTCTTAGTGGGGAGTGGAGCTCTGAGTCACTGTACTGGAAAAGCCCCAATTTGCATTTCTAGCTTTCAATATAGAAAGCAGCAAAACAACATATTCAGCCTGATCTAAAGATTTCCCTAAAAATGTTTTTAGTGATACTGTAAAATAAGGAGAAATAAAACCAACACTATTTTAACAGAAACCATTCACTTATTAACTTAAGGTGTACATGTGGGCACCATATTCTGACTAAACCAGCACTTAGATCGCATAGCAGACAGCTCCAGGAGCCTGCACATGAGTTCAATGTTCTTTTAGCATGCCTCAAGAGCCTCAAACCTGGGGGGGGGTTCTAAAATTAGAAATCAAACTGTTATGTCTGATGATATGGCCTGCCGCAGATCAATGTTAGCCTTTGATAGGGTGCTCACATATATATAGGGAGACACAAAAGGCACGAGGAACAGGGCCAAGGCTATTGACTATAACAGTTTGGTTACTATGTACGTAATGCCCTTAAAGTTAAACTCTGGAAGAAGAAATGTTGGTGCTACCATTGCAGACTAAAGCCCCATACACACGGTCAGATTTTCCGACGGAAAATGTCCTATCGGACAATGTTGTCGGAAATTCCGACCGTGTGTAGGCTCCATCGGACATTTTCCATCGGATTTTCCAACGGACAAAGTTTTATCTCCTGCTCTCAAATTTTCCGACAACAAAGTCCTATCGGACTTTTTCCGATTGTGTGAAGCGAATTCCGACGGACAAAGTGCCACGCATGCTCAGATCACATTACAAGACCAAAGCTATTGGCTACTAGCCAATACGTAGTCCCGTCGTAGGCAACAAACGTCACCACGTTCAGAATGATCGGATTTTCCGACAACTTTGTCCGACCGTGTGTATGCAACATTAGTGTCGGACTAAATCCGTCGGAAAAAATCCGATGGATTTTGTGGTCGGATTTTCCGACCGTGTGTACGGGGCATTAGTTTTACAAGGGGTAACTGACATAAAGCCATTACATCTGAAGAGTCGAAACTTCTGCTCTACATGCGAGTTTCAGGTGTTCATGATAGTCATGGAGCTTGCAGTTTTAAAAACCAAGTAAGCAATGGCGACGCCCATATTTCTCTTCTTTCACTTTAAGCGCTTTTTACAGATAGCAATCAAGCTACTATAGTTAAGAGCTCTAACCAGTCTGATCTGTCTTCTGGGATATACCTGGCAGGCCTTATCAGTTACAAAAAGGACTGGTATGTTTTGTGGTGTTTATATATTACCACACTATCCTTTTTTCATCAGACTGAATGATCAGCCGCCTAGCCGCCAGCCCATTAAGAGAGTGTCTTTTGCACAGCCCAGGCTTCAGAGAGGAGGCCACATAGGTTAATGGTTTCTTTGTTCCCTGCTGTGATAGAACTTTGTGGGAAGAGAGAGATGAGGCCCCCCCCCCCCGGCCACTTCCGAGTCCAGAAGCCCTGCTCACCTGGGAGAGACTGAGAGGGGAGCAGGGACTGATGGGGTATGTAGTCCCTAAGATAGATATGAGCCCGAGGAGAAAATGTTAGAGAAAATACATCACCCAGAGTGCAAGAAGAATGTTAGGAGGTCAGTGTGAGCCTCTTTGGGGGGAGAGGCACCATAAGGCTGCAGGAGAGGGTTCAGTAAAATTCTGAGGGAACACAAGATGCTCTTGCTACATATGGAACACATGCTGGTGTGGCCCACAGGCTGCACACAGCTGCTATTTCCAATTTGACATCCATTTGGTGCACCCACCCCCGCACAGATGCCAAAATTTGTAGTGTGGTTGTGCAGCGGCTACGTTCCCAATGGGCATGAATGGCCTGCCTGTAAGTGGATGCATAGAACACCTGTGTCTATTGAGGTGCAGCAGCTGCAGGGATACAGTCATTGCTCCCAATCCGATATCCTGGCAGGTGAGTTTGGGTTGGGTTTGGTGCGCCCGTCCCAGCACGGATGCCAAAATTGTGACCGGCGACTGTGTCTGTGCAGCAGCTGCATCCTAATAGATATGAATGGGACTGCCTGTATGTGGATGCACAATACACCTGTGCAACTCGTGTGAGAAAAACAGTTTCATTCAAATCTATTGGGACGCACTGGCTGCACAGACACAGCTGATGCTTCCAATTTGATATCCGTGTGGATGAAGGTGAGTTTGGGATTGGGTTGGGTGCACCTGTGCCCGCTTGGATGTCAAAATTGGGACTGACATGGATGGGTCTGGCTGTATGTGGACACATCTATTGATATCTATTGGGACATAGGGGCTGCGCAGACACAGACGTTGGTTCCAATTCGACATCCATGTGGGTGCAGGTTAGTTTGTCATTGGGTTGGGTTTGGTGCACCCGCCCCTGAACAAATGTCAAAATTGGGAGCAGAGGCTGTGTCTGTGCAACCACTGCATCCAAATAGATATGAACGAGACTGCTTGCACATGAATGCACGAAACACCTGTGCATCCTGTGCAGGCAAAAACAGTCCCATCCATGTCTATTAAGATGTAGCAGCTGCACAAACACAGCCATTGCTCCCACTTCGACATCCATACAGATGAAGGTGCTTTTGGAGATTAGGTTGGGTTGGGTGCACCTGCCCCTCTTGGATGTCAAAATTTTGTCCGGCGACTGTGTCTGTGCAGCCACTACATCCCAATAGATATGAAAGGGACTGCTTGTAGATGATTGCACAAAACTACTGTGCATCCTGTGCAGGCAAAAACTGTGTGTGCTACTGCACAGACACAGCTGCTGCATCACAACAGACATGGATGGGGCTGACTGTATGTGGATACATGTACTGTGGACAACTATATAAAAAATGAAATCCCCCAAATGTTGATGACTTCCTATTGTGTCTCTGGGACAGGAAGTGAAGGTAAATTTTCCCAATGGTACACAGGCAACAAAAAAAAAGAAAAAACAAAAACTGACAGGGGTTTTAACCTTCTTTATTTTATCGTAAACTAAAACAATGTTTTGACTACACATACATTTTTATTTAAAATCTTAAAAATCTAGATACATTAGCAAGAAAATTGATTTTCATTTTATGATGACATGATTATAATTCTAGGCTCTAAGTTGAGAATATAGTTCTTGATCAAATCTCAGGTTCTGGTGCTGCAAGCTGTAGCCTAGTTCCTATGACAAGAGTTTGCATGCAAATATGCACCTTTCTGACCAGCGGCAGTGCCGCCCCCCTAATCCATGCACCCGGCCCCTAATTTACATGCAGAATGCCAGACGCATGGACTCCAATGTGAGGTTTTTCTTTTTTAGACGGACATGATTAGAACCTGAGGAGAGACCCGACCCGGCAGACGGATTGATGCCCCCCCTCAAAAAAAATAAACCACCAGCCGCCACTGTTTCTAACTGTATATTTTATCTTCACAGGAACTTGGCAGGAGGGCTATAATTCACAATGGGCCAGAAGTGAGTGGTTAAGGAATGGTTAACAAATAAAGAAGAGTTATAATTTGATCCCTTTTAGATATACTGTACACGTGGAAGAGATTTAAGGATGGGTTCACACTATTGCAAATTGGATGTGGGTTTCCCTGACTGGCTTCATTATGGAGCCAGTTCACATATCTCTGGAACAGCAATTCACACCGGAGCCCAGTGCATCTTTTGGCTTGTTTCAGGTCCAAATTCAGCCAAAAATGTGAGCTGAAATCGGACCTGAAACAGTGAATGGGGACACACCAGACTCCTGCTGTGAGCCAGAGCATCCTGCTAACTGCTGCTAATTTAGCTAATTAAACTTAAGCTGAAGTTGCCCACCCATATTAGCTGGACACACACGGGTCAGACCCATCACTGCTTTCCACACATATAAAAAAAATATATATTGGTCTTTGTAATGATTACAGAAGACTTAAAGAGGAAGTAAAGCCTCCTTCAAAAAAACAAACAAAAAAAAACGGAACCTGCAAGGCAAAGGCATAATGAGCTAGTATGCATAGCATACTAGCTCATTATGAATAACTTACCTGAGTACGAAGCCCCTGAAGCGACCCTCGTCCACTACCTCCTCTGCCGCCATCAATCCCGGAGTGACTTCCGGGTCTCGCTGCTCCAGCACTGGCATGCGCACGAGAGGGGCATATCGCCGTGATCTCGGCATGCTCAGTGCGCCTGTGCGCCGCTGTCTTTTTTCTAAATATCTCCTAAACCATGTAGGTTTATGAGACATTTATTGGACCTACAGGTAAGCCTTAATCTAGGCTTACCTGTAGGTCAAAGTGGTTTGTGAGGGTTTACAACCACTTTAAGCCTGCATAAAGTATCCTGACTCATCCAAGCCAACATGTGTAAAGTGAAAAAGCAAATCAACTTTTTTTTACAGAAAATGTTACGTTTTACACCCAAGGTTGCTACTTCTTAATTTCAACATCTTCACTGCGTACTTATTACTAGTAATGCTTGCTCTGATCGCTTATAGTTTATGGCCAAAAATGGCATGCACATTACAGGAAGTATCATATCACAAATATGTCTGAATAGTTAAAAACTTTGTTTAACTCTATCTATCTATCTATCTATCTATCTATCTATCTATCTATCTATCTATCTATCTATCTATCTATCTATCTATCTATCTATCTATCCTTATACAGTGCCTTGCAAAAGTATTCACCCCCTTGGCTTTTTACCTATTTTGTTACATTGCAGCCTTTAGTTCAATGTTTTTTTTAATCTGAATTCTATGTGATGGATCAGAACACAATAGTCTAAATTGGTGAAGTAAAATTAGAAAAAATATATACAAAAAATGATTTTTCAGAAATAAAAAAAATGATAATTGGCTTGGGCGTAAGTATTCACCCCCTTTGTTTTGAAGCCCATAAAAAGCTCTGGTGCAACCAATTACCTTCAGAAGTCACATAATTAGTGAAATTATGTCCACCTGTGTGCAATCTAAGTGTCACATGATCTGTCATTACATATACACACCTTTTTGAAAGGCCCCAGAGGCTGCAACACCTAAGCAAGAGGCACCACTAACCAAACACTGCCATAAAGACCAAGGAACTCTCCAAACAAGTAAGGGACATTGTTGTTGAGAAGTACAAATCAGGGTTAGGTTATAAAAAAATATCCAAATCTTTGATGATCCCTAGGAGCACCATCAAATCTATCATAACCAAATGGAAAGAACATGGCACAACAGCAAACCTGCCAAGAGTCGGCCCAACATGACAAAACTCACGGACCGGGCAAGGAGGGCATTAATCAGAGAGGCAGCATAGAGACCTAAAGTAACCCTGGAGGAGCTGCAGAGTTTCACAGCAGAGACTGGAGTATCTGTACATAGGACGACAATAAGCTGTATGCTCCATAGAGTTGGGCTTTATGGGAGAGTGGCCAGAAGAAAGCCATTACTTTCAGCAAAAAACAAAATGGCACGTTTTGAGTTTGCGAAAAGGCACGTGGGAGACTCCCGAAATGTATGGAGGAAGGTGCTCTGGTCTAATGAGACTAAAATTTAACTTTTTGGCCATCAAAGTAAACGCTATGTCTGGCGCAAACCCAATACATGACATCACATAAAGAACACCATCCCCACAGTGAAAGGTGGTGGTGACAGCATCATGCTGTGGGGATGTTTTTCAGCAGTCCGGACTGGGAAACTGGTCAGAGTTGAGGGAAAGATGGATGGTGCTAAATAGAGGGATATTCTTGAACAAAACCTGTACCACTCTGTGTGTGATTTGAGGCTAGGCTGGAGGTTCACCTTCCAGCAGGACAATGACCCCAAACACACTGCTAAAGCAACAGCAGCAGCTCATAGAGACTTATCCAAAGCGACTTGGAGTTGTGATAGCCGCAAAAGGTGGCTCTACAAAGTATTGACTTTAGGGGGAAGAATAGTTATGCACATTGACTTTTTCTGTTATTTTGTCCTATTTGTTGTTTGCTTCACAATAATAATTTAAAAAAAATATTCAAAGTTGTGGGCATGTTCTGTAAATTAAATGATACAAATCCTCAAACAATCCATGTTAATTGCAGGTTGTGAGGCAACAAAACACGAAAAATGCCAAGGGGGGTAAATAATTTTGCAAGGCACTGTATATCTATCTACCTACCTTATCTATTTACCCTATCTATCTATCTATCTATCTATCTATCTATCTATCTATCTATCTACCTACTCTATCTATCTATCTATCTATCTATCTATCTATCTATCTATCTATCTATCTATCTATCTATCTATCTATCTATCTCTCTACCTTATCTATCTATCTATTTACCTTATCTATCTATCTATTTACTTTATCTATCTATCTATCTACCTATCTATCTATCTATCTATCTACCTATCTTTTACACTCTTTACATTTACAAATACATTTTAGTTATTAAATTAATTTAATACACTTTGGACCTCATGTTACCATTTTTTCTGTATTTAACTGAAGAGTTAACTTGAACATATATTTAAAAAAATGCATAGTACTAACCAAACCACAATGATATGTTTTCTTGGTTCACAGGAAGCACCTGCCAGAAAAGCGATGTGATGTTCAGTCACTAACTACCTAGAAAATGTAATCTTATCTCAGTCACATCTCTAGATACTCCATATGGTTCTACAAAGGGTTGATAAGCTCAGTTACACTAGAAGAGGCACAGCCTGTGTTTGTGGGTTATGGAAGAATACTTTTTCAGGAATACATATGCACTGCAATGTGCTAATAATCTTAGGTTGTTATACAGTTTGTTATTTCAAGTGCAAAACTTATTTATTAGCGCAGTGTACCAAGTTGCCATGTGCAGTATCCCATACTAACCAATCATATTTCACCGTACTCTAAGCAATCCAAGCAATAATAAAGGTTTCCTGACTGGTTAATACATTTTTCACAATGTTCTTACCATTACTGAATCTCTACAAGATGTGTAAAAAGCTCTTTTGTTACAAGTAAAGTTATGTAACAATATTGTAGAAAAGTATAAAACAGTTGTGCAATTTTGGCACTTTAGCATTACTGATACTTAAAGTGTAACTAAGCCCCCCTATCATTTTCAGCCAAGGAAGATACCATCTTTGCCTCTGTTTAATCTACAACTGCCATGATGCTGCACATGTGATCAGTTATGACACCAGACATTGGATGGTTTGACAATTTGGTTGAGAGCACAACCAATGGGAGTGTTATATTAACTACTTCCCACCCGGCCACTGTACATATACGGCCGGGTGGGAGCCGTCTACTTCTGATCGGACGTTCCGGAATGTCCTTCAGAAGTAGAGGGATCGCGTGCGCGCGTGCCCGCGCAGCGGCGCGATCCCGATGCGGCCGTGTCACCCGGACATGGCGCATCTCGGATCGGCAGGAGGGCTCGGTGATTGGCCCTCCTGATCACATGACGGCCATGTCCAATCACAGCCGTCATGTGATGTAAACAAACAGCCGGTTGCTAGGCAATCGGCTCTCCTCTCCTCACACGGAAGTCGTCGGTGAGGAGAGGAGAGCGGATCGCTGCAGCTGGCTGGTGATCAGTGAGTATTAGCTGTTTTTTTTACAGCTTTTTACTCACTGATCACCAGTAGTGTCCCCACAGTGTAAACACACATGTCCCCAAAACACACATGTCCCCAAATAATAAAAACACATGTCCCCAAATAAAAACACATGTCCCCAAATAATAAAACACATGTCCCTCACATATGTCCCAGTAAAATAACATGTGCCAATAATTATCTGCACACATATGTCCGTGATCACTCGAACCAATTATTATACACTTAACGGAATTTTTTTTACTAAAAAACATGTAGCAGAATACATTTTGGCTTAAATTTATGACAAAATTTGATTTTATTGGATTTCTTTTAAAAAAGAAAGGAGAAAATATTGTTTTTTTTTTTAAATTCCCGCTATGTTTTCGCTTATATCGCAAAAAATAAAAAACGGAGTCGCGAATAAATACCACCAAACTAAAGCTCTATTTGTGCGAACAAAATGATAAAAAATTAATTTCGTTACAGCATTGCATGACCGCGCAATTGTCACTGAAAGTGCGAGAGCACTGAAAGCTGAAAATTGGTCTGGGCAGGAAGGGTGTTTAAGTGCACAGTAAGCAAGTGGTTAAAGGCACGTGCCGGAAATAAAATAGTTTAATGGATGGGTTTACTTCCACTTTAATTAAAATGGCGATGCATTTGCTGAATTTACAAATTAAAATAAATGAGGAGACTCTAGTGGTTATTTTTATCTGTATTTAAAAACAACACACTATCTGTGAAGGGCTCCCTTTAATGCAGATATCTATATATTATTTTTTTAAATTTTGGTGAGTTTACTGTTTGTCAATGGAAGCTTGATACACATTGGGGGTTATTTACTAAAGGAAAATCCACTTTGCACCGCAAGTAAGTAAAGTCGCTGTAGATCCGAGGGGGACATGCAAGGAAAATAAAAAATAGCATTTTAGCTTGCACATGATTGGATGATAAAATCAGCAGAGCTTCCACTCATTTCAGATCTACCCCTTAGATTTAGAGCGACTGCATTTCCAAGTGCACTTTCGTAAATAACCCCCATTAACACATAAAACAGAACGCATTAAAAGCAATTTAGAGAAACATAATAGTGATGTGCTCCTGTTGTATAAAAAGCACATTTAAACAGGTCACATTGATGGAATATACAGTATACAGACAGATATTAATATATACTGTATATTTAAATAAATAGACAGAATGATTTATACTCATGCTTGTGCATATTAATACATTAATTATAATTTAGTTCTTAACATAAAATTCTGGTTTATCCTGTTATTACATATTGTGCACTTTACATTTGACTGTAAATTATACATACATGCAAACCTCTACACATTTTATATGCATTTTATATTTTAAACACAAATGTGAGGAAAAATAATATGTAACTGACGTTGATATTTTCAAGAGAGGCTCAATGCATCTATCATATATTAGCTCTAGAAAACATTATTGGGTATAATTAGCTATATAAATCTTATGTTAGTTTAGCCAATTTGTGTTCAGCACAAAAAAGCAGACAGGATTTAGAGAAACCTAAAAATTGATTCTTTTAACTCAACATATGTGCCATCTAAAGAGTGTGTTGAGTTATTTTTTACCCTACCGTGTAGAGTAGAGCATCCTTTAGGGTACAAATATATTTAACTCTGACAGGGCAAAGCACGCTGCTTCAATACTATTATCTGATCTAAAGTAAACTTTATCTTTCATAATTTATAGGAAGCATTTGAAAAATGCCTAAGCAGCAGTTTGCAGTGAAAATCATGTTTCAGAATGAGCAGTTCCCATGATATAGGCAACTTAGGTTATGCAAATGCTTCTTTTTTTTCTATAAAATTAAACCTGTCCTTGCCTCTTTTTGCCTCCTCTGGCTTATTGGTCAGTCACATTAAAGAATCACCATTCAGGTTTAGAATCTGTAGGAGGAACCAATCAGGAAAAGTATAAAATTGGAACCTAGAAGGAAAAGTCCCATTTTGCATACAACATCAGCTACCTATACTGTATGTCTGGGTTTGTCCATCATTTGAAAATCAGATTTCTCGGCATCTGCTTATGCATTGACCAGTGGTACGCCTGGTGCACTTTACTTTGGTGTATAACTGGAAAATATAACCACTTATATAGAGGAAAAGAGATTTACCCCATATATGATAAGGCTTCTTCACAATAAAAGCTGATAACATGTGGAATAGACTCCCTCAAGAACTAGTTCTGGCCAACTCAGTAGATTGTTAAAAAAAAAAAAAGAGCTGAATGAATTCCTAAATTCACAAAATATAACTAGAAACTAATATTTATAGGTGATAACACCAGGGGTAGTTGATCCAGGGAATATCTGATTGCGTCCTGGGGGATCAGGAAGGATCTTTTCACCCATGGGAGCAATTAGATCATGCTTTATTGTTTTTATTTTGCTTTCCTCTGGGTCAACTGTGGGTTTATGATTGTGTACATGGAGGTGTTCTATTTGTTTTTTTATGTTGGTTGAACTAGATGGTCTTTTTTCAACCTGACTGACTGTGCAACTATACTTATTTAAAGTGCAGTAAACATATTAAGCATGTTACTACATATAAGCAGTCATTAAAGAGAATCTACCACCATTGGATTGGATATACAGCCGTTCACCCATTATTTAAAGGGGAGCTCCACCCTAAAGTGGAACTTCCGCTTATCGGATTCCTCCCCCACTCCGGTGCCACAATTGGCACCTTTCAGGGGGGAGGGGGGTGCAGATACCTGTATAATCCAGGTATCTGCACCCACTTCCGGGACTAGCTAGCCGAAGCTGCCCCGCCCCTATCCGAAGATTCTGCCCCCCCATTGTGTCTTGGGAAACACACAGTTCCCAGGACACAACGGGGACCAATAAAGACGCACAGCGCGACTCGCGCATGCGCAGTAGGGAACCGGGCAGTGAAGCCGTTGCGGCTTCACTTCCTGATTCCCTGACAGAGGATGGCGGTGGGGGCAGCCGAGAGATGAGCGGTTGCTCGTCATCTTCTGCTGACACCGCTGGAACCTGGAACAGGTAAGTGTCTATTTATTAAAAGTCAGCAGCTGCAGTATTTGTAGCTGCTGACTTTTAATATTTTTTGTGCGGGTGGACCACCTCTTTAAGACAGAATGTTCTGTACTTTGTATGTCTCCAGAAATATTTATTACAATGTATTACTGAATTCAGCACTAAATAATTGTCTGCAGCGTTCAGTCATAGAACAGTACAGCATTAGCTTTATACTCTAGTATCAGAGAGTTAAAAGAAAAAACACAGTTTTAATAAATGATAAAAAATTACCTTCATGAATCATTTCATTATTCTATGTCATTAAATTTACTTTTTTCTTTCGACTTTCAACCAGATGTTATTTTCTATAACAGCCAGAGAATTTGCCATTTATTTATCTTGTAGTCATGACATTGGTATTACGTAATTCAAAAGCCATCCCGTTTTTTCTGCATTTGTCTCCCTACCTTTCTTTGAAGCTTGTACAAAGGGGGTACACAGACTTAGGCATATTAGGCATATCTAGGGTATGTATATATATATATATATATATATTTTTTTTTTTTTTTTCCTTCTAAATAAAACTGAGACAGATTGGGTGATTTTAGTAAAGACGGAATCTCCAATTTAGCTTGCCTTTAAAATATTTTTAGCAAATTTACTAGAGTGGCCCTCCTTAGTATCTACAGAGCAGAAGCAAATAGGAACTGCAATTAAGTTTGCTAAAATTCCTGCAATGTATTAGGCTGACTTGGAGATGTTTGCATGTATTCAACAACACTGGAGTTTCACTTTAAATAAAAGCCACCATAATCACAAATTTTTCACTACGGAAAAATGACTTCAAAGCAACTCCAGCTTTAAATTTAGAGCCTAAATCAATGTATTTCAAATTTTACAGATTTGCTATGTTAAACATTTATAATGTAATAAATATTTAATCAGTTAGTCTTGCAATGAAGAGAACATTTTTTATGACTATACAATTTATTTAGTAAGTAATATATTTTATTGTGCTAGACATGATAATATTTTAAATACAATACACTCTGACACAATCCATTAACTTGTAAATCAGTGAAGTTTAAATCAATGTAAAAATCTTTCTTTAGGATTACAGCCTGTGACACAGTTTGACTTAACATCCGCAGTAAAATGCGTGTTTGTTTTTCGTATACCCCTAAAGCAGGAAACCCATCAAAGAAGCCAGTGATCATGTGATTGGGGGTCGGAGAGCATAGCATGTCTATGTAATATATAGGGCTAAATAAACCGCTTTACCCAATGTGATAACAGGGATGTTTGTTCTATCTTTCGGCTTTCATCTTTTACACCTTTGTTGTCTACCGTGCATTTCAATACAAAGCCAGAGAAAACAGGAGCAAAGCCACAATTGGGTTTTTGAGCATAACAACCATCTTATACTTTGTATCCTGTATCCTGCACTAAGAAACCGAAACAAGGAATCTTACTGGTTGCTGAGGGCTTCACCCCCACTTTTTGGTCCTCATTTTTTAACCATAAAACATATAGGAAACAGATATTACTGGCATGTTTTAAATTAAATTATGATTTTTTTTACAAGAATCATCTTGCATTTTAAAATCATCAATATTTTTTGGTTGTTTGCATTTGTTTTTCCAGTACATTTTTTGTCTACCTTTTTTTTATTTTCTACTTGGGTTTTCTCGTTTTTCTGCTTTTTTTTATATGTGGGAAGAAACAGCAATAAAGCATCTGGTGTTGCAGTTTAGTGGTTAATATTTTATTTATTTTTTTGCTCAAAAATGTTGTTAACTTCAAAAGGGTCTAAAATGTAATTACATTAAAAAATGTATTAAATGTTTAAAATATTGTATAATATTTAGTTTTTTCTCCTAACCTGACTGCATCACAGAACTGATAAGAACATAAAAACAATTACTTATTTACACTCAAGCTTTACAATTTATTGAAGTGTTATACATAGCACAGCATCATTGAATATGGAGAATAGGGGAGATAATGTATCTAAGCATGAGGGACCATAAATATTTAATGGTCTCTATAAAAAATTAAAATAAATAAAAAATTCTCTGCCCACTGACAATGATAGGAAGTAATAGGCATTAAAAAATGTAGGTGAAAAGTTAAATTTTCTATGCTCCTCTGTTGGCAGTAGTAACAGTGTGCATTTTTGCATCATGGACAATACTCTCCCTGTTGTACTTCTGTGCATCTGACTCACAACTGTCCCTTTTTTAATAAAATTACGTTTTGGAGGGATGTGGCTGCTGATGTCACTTTGTGCCAAGCCTTAAACCTTTAGTGATGGAGGGTAAAACAAATGTTAATGTCTGAACACAATTTTGAAACTTTGACATTTGTTAGTAAAACTGTACATATCATCACAACTACATTCTGTATCCTGGTGGATTATATCTTGTTTTTTTCAGGATAAATTGGTCTTTCTTTTGGTGGTAAATAGTAATGGATATCTCCTGATTATCAATGGAAAACTGGTCCAAAATAGGAAAAAAAAATGTAGCTGTATATTTCTTGCTTTTATCATAAATTACCACCAAAGAACAACACAAAATAAATTCTCCTGCTCCTGACTACTGCAGAAATACCACATGTGTGTATGTTAGTTGTTTATTGTACCTATAGTAGGGTTCAGAAACAATAGTGCGCATTTTGTTTTTTTCACTGGCACTGACAGTAATTTTAAAAATGTTTAAACATTTTTTTTTAAAAATTCTACCTAAAATATACCTACCCTGATCTATGACCTTGACATTGGACCCTGATCTAAACCTTTGACCCTAACACTAACCCTGTCATTGACCCAGATCAAACCTTGATCTACCTATTTTGTTTCTTTATTTTTTAATTCATTTTTTTTACACTTTTATTTACATCTTTATCTTCTACAAGGAGAGAAAGATACAATGTATCTTTCTCTACATTCAGAAGAAAAAGTAAACACATGGGTGGGCTGCACAGTGACTGATCACTGCAATAGCCAATCAGAGGCTATCACAGCACAGGTGACCCTGAACCAGGAGTCCTGGGTCCCAATCGTTAGTACGAGACCTGACGGTCACAGTGAGAGCCCGATCTTGGTGCTGGGAGGGCACTAGGACACAGAGAGGTATGCAGATATGAGGCCTCACAGATAAAGGCCCACTTCAGTGAGGTCACATATCTGTATATGTTCAACAAGAAGGGGTCCAAGTAGTATAAGGCTGGGTTCACACATATGCAAATTGGATGCGGGATGCATTTCTTCTTCGTATTTAAAAGAAGCTTTGAAATTTATGACAAGCCTGTTGGTGTGATGACAACATAACTTATCCAATGCAATGTGGAGCATATAGCTGAATGGACCTTAACCCCCCTGGCGGTATTCCCGAGTCTGGCTCGGGGTGGGAACTTCAGTACCAAAACCGGTAACCCCGAGCCAGACTCGGGCTTGCATTGCAGGATACAGGGGGAAGTTACTTACCTTTTCCCCTGGATCCTGCAATGTCTCCCCTCTGTGTGAGCGAGCCGTCTGCTCGCTCGATTCACACAGTGCCTGAGTGCCGCTGATCTCCGTTCCCTGCGACGTTACGACGCACGGGAGCGGAGATCGGCGCCAAATTCAAAAAAGTTAAAAAACACAAAACACAGATTACAGTACTGTATACAAAAAATACACATCCCCTTTGTCCCTAGTGGTCTGCCCAGTGCCCTGCATGTCATTTTATATAATAAATATATTTTTTTTTCTGCCTGGAAACTGGAGATTGTCCATAGCAACCAAAAAGTGTCCCTTTATGTCAAAAGTGGTTTTAGACCAGCTAGAAAACAACGATAATAAATTAGAATCACAATTTATCATCAAACACTAAATTTAATGACAGCGACTATTCTGCAACTGAGCAAATTTCAGTGTTTTTGATTTGATTACATTATTGAATAATTTTTATATTTATTTTTATTATATTATAATTTATGATTTTGTGTTTCAAACTTTATCATACCCGGGATGTCTACTAGACTCTGGTTCGGACAGATTTAAGTGAGTTATTCATAAGAATTGCATGCCTACAATATAAAAAACGCCTAATTTCCATGCAAAATAATTGTACCGCTTTCAGCACAAAATTCCAGATAGAATCATACCACCAGGGAGGTTAAAAGAGAAGTATGTTTTTTTTTTGTAGATTAATACTTACCTAGGTGGATGCAGCATCAGATCGATGCTGCATCTGTCGCCCACCGCCTCTACACTGAGAACCGAGCCACTCAGTTCTCTCACCTCCCCGAGCGGAAAGCTGCTGCCTGTCAATCAGCAGGTCTCCTCTCTGCTCTTCCACGTTCACTGGATCACTGAGCTGTGGAGGGGTGGGGAGCGGCCGTCTCAGTCTCTCAGGGCTCGCTGAGAGGCTGAGACTGCCATCAGTTCAGGCAGCTGGCGCATCCAGACTGCCTAAGTCTTCCAGTGATGCCAGCGGAGAGCGGACTTCAGAGCGCTCTCCACTGAAAACGGGTCACAGGAGTGCAAAACTAATCACACTCCTGTGACCCATAGGAGAAGCCCAGCCAAAAAGCTCAGGCTGGACTTCTCCTTTAAATGTGAGACAGCCTTAAATAAGAAATAAAACTCCTTTATAAAGTGAATTTGTAATGTGTGAGAAAAGAGAATTGTGTCGCAGAACAGGATGAGAGAATGCAGAGATCACATTCCCATTTTAAATTCTGTGAAAAGAAACAGGATATTAGACGTTCTGCACTTTTTAGCTATATGGTACTTTTATTACAAGCTAAGAATAAACTTTTGACATGTCACAGTATAATTTTTTTTTTTTTTTAATCTGCACCTTATATTAAATCGGAGCTTAAAAAAAAAATTAAAAGTCAGCAGCTACAAACTTTTAATAAATCGGGCACTTACCTGTCCCAGGGTCCAGCGATGCAGGGGAACGAAGCCCCACTCGTCTCCCCCTCCTCTCTGTGGCGCCGGAATTGTAACTGTGGGCACCCGGCTGTGGCTTCACAGCCGGGCACCCACTGCGCATGCGCTAGCCTCGCCACGCCGTGACTGGCCGGGCAATCATCTGGGACCTGTGACGTGTCCCAGATGATTGCCGAGAGGGAGGGGGGAGAGGTGATCTCCCTTCCGGTGCCGCGGTGCGCCGGGAGGAAGTAGGAGCCACCCCCCCCAAAAAAATGACATGCCAACATGTGGCATGTCAGGGGGGGTCACCTCCCTTAAAGCGGAAGTTCCATTTTTGGGTGTAACTCCACTTTAATAAAAAGCAGTGTTTGAACCCCAGCCAGTGATTTGCTAAGATTATGGCATCAGTCTGCTGCAGGCAGAGGCTGATCTGTATCAGACATTTGTGAACAAAAACGGCACAAACACCAGGAATTACATGATTGTGTAATCGCTCAGCCAGCATCTCACTCCAGGAAGTAGATGCTAATTTTGGATAATGTTTAAAAAAAGATGATGCCATCTTTCGGGAGAGAAAAGCTGATAAAGGTATTGTTAGGAGAACTACTGTGATACATGTAAGAGGTCATAAGTACTTGTAAGTGGAACACCTACTGATTACTCAGCAATGCATGCATGTGCTTAACATGAAAATATTTCCAATGCTAGGTCCACTTTAAATCTTCTCTGCATAGAAGCTACGTAGAAGCTTCCTGAGTCCAAGCTCTCATAACCACAGAGCGACAAGATGTCTCAAACAAAAGCTGTCACAAACGAGTACACAAGCAGCATAGTATTTGCAAAAATAGAAATACATTTTATTAAATAATTAATTATAGACACTGGAAAAAAAAAAAACGTTCACCCAACACCATTAAAATTACGACAACGTTGCCATAGAAATACCTGGCAAGGCGCCACAACACTCATACATATACACACCAAATCCCAGTTGGATAATTCCCCTAAATAGTGTCTGGCTATATGGAATGGATCGCTGCATGCAAATAAAGACAGTCAATTGCACAGAAGCGATAACCATCGACAGTACAAACTGTCAAAGGCATAACAGGGAGTATCAACAGATAGTATCAGCACTATAATTAAAGCATTAAGCTAAATGTTCAAATCTCCCAATACTTAGCCCTGGATAGACATGTCAGTAAATGGACATGTCAGCAAACTCCTGAGCAGGTTGGAAGCTTGAACATGCTAAGTCAACATATAAGGCAGCGCAGCAGAACTGGAAAGCAAAGTTAAAGAGGAAGAAAAGGCACGGAAACGTTTTTTAAAAAAAAGGAACCTGCAAGGCAAAGGCATAATAAGCTAGTATGCATAGCATACTAGCTCATTATGAATAACTTACCTGAGAACGAAGCCCCCGAAGCGGTCCTCCTTCTTCTTCTCCACCGCTGCCATGAGACCCAGAGTGACTTCCGGGTCTCGAGGCACCGGTGCTGTGATTTGCTGGCGCCGCAATGACATCACTCCTGTGCATGGGCACGGGAGCCGCCACTCGCGGCATATCGCCGTTAGCAGTGGCGCGCTCAGTGCGCCTGCGCACCGCTGACAGTGGTGCCTGTTTTTTTGCAAATATCTCCTAAACCGTGTAGGTTTAGGAGATATTTCTTGGACCTACAGGTAAGCCTTAATCTAGGCTTACCTGTAGGTCAAAGTGGTTTGTAAGGGTTTACAACCACTTTAAGCAAAGCCAGATGGAAGCATGATTCAAGCTGTAGGTAATGCAGTGTGCACAGCAAGGGAGGTCAAGTTGAATTTCCAGCACCATGATAATAAGCACATTACAGTGCAATACATGAAGTGTCTGGTTTATACTCTAATTCAGCCTTTTTCAACCAGGGTGCCCTCAGGTTTCTTCAGGGGTGCCATGGCAAAATACCCCAAAATTGCCCAAAAATTTTATACAATTGCCTTTTAGTTACACATAGCCACATTTTGCACCATTACAACCAGGGGTGGCTTGTCCATTAAGGGCGCCCGGGCGCCACCCCCCCTACCCTCGCCTCCCCCTATATGCATAATGGATACATTCATGCATGGCATTAATCTACCCACTGCCGCCACAGCCGCCCTCTATTCATGTGTCCAGCCCCTTTCGGGTCACCGGGCATATGAATTACAGTGGCCAGGATTTTTCTTTGAAGCACATAGGCCATAGGCTCTAATAGGCTTCAAAATAGGGTGGACTTGGGATGCAGAGCATTGCGTCTGGAGTCCACCCAGGTGTGTTGCACCCAGGTGTGTTACAGCGAATGAAAATTAGAATGAAAGTTCGCTGTTGCAACATTGATCCTCCTCCCGGCCAATCGGGAAGCAGGTATAAAACCTGTTTCCCGATTGGCCAAAACGTCTGGCGATCCTATTGGACGTCTAGCGCCAGAAGGAGGAGAGAGGAGACACCATGTAGGCTGCTCCTGTATTTGCTTTGTAGGAATAAATTCCATCCAATGTTGGGTGTCCTACGTGTGTGGATGTTGCTGCATTATGTAAAACTATTAGTTTTGTTTTTTACATGTTAGAATGGGGTGTCTCAAGATTGTCCATAATTTTAAAGGGGCGCCTTGACTAAAAAAGTTTGGGAAACACTGCTCTAGTTCAAACACCTATAGGGTAATTGAGACCACACAGCACTTCCAGCATGAGGTAACTTATATTACAGCTATATTCCATATAACCAGACACTATTTAGGGGAATTATCCAACTGGGATTTGGTGTGTATATGTATGAGTGTTGTGGTTCCTGGCCAGGTATTTCTATAGCAACGTTGTTATGATTTTAATGGTGTTGGGTTGAGGTGTTTTTTTTTTTTCAGTATCTAATTCATTTTTTATGAAAAATCTTTTCCATTTTTCCAAATACTATGCTTCTTGGGTACTCATTTGTGACAGCTTTTGTTTGAGATGTCTTGTCGCTATGTAGTTATGTGTTAATTTCAGTCTTGAGACCCACAACTTATTGGTTGGTGTGTCAGAGAGATTTCTATTTGGATTAGTGTAGTTATCTTTATAAATGGCCTCTGATTTTTATTTATTTTTGACTATTCTTGAGTCCAAGCTCTTCAATGCTCTATGCCTGGATGCTACACATAATTAAGCCAACCATAAGTGGTTCAAATCTTGGCCGGTTCAGCATGGACTGGCCGAGATATGAACCATGTTTGGGCAGGCTAATTGTACCTAAGCCAATCCATTGATCGACTTGGGTACAACAAGCATGTTGGATTTTTCATGCGATTATTGCCAGCGGCTGTAGACGCTAGCAATAATCACTGTGTGTTCTCCCAGCAGGGACGTGCCCCCCCCCCCCCCCCTCGCTGGGAGAACACAATGGCTCTAGGGGAGGGATTCCCCCATCAACACTAACTGTTGATGAGGGAATTTAGGAATTTTCTTTCCGGGGAGGGGGGATCCTTGGGCCAGGGCTTGGGTACTAGAAGGATCCTGCAAAAACACACAGAGGAAGCCCTTCCTGGAGGCACAGGAGCAAGGAGAGAGGACAGCAGGAGCAGGTCAGCACTACTAAGAGATCTAATGCTGGCCCCCTTACAGTGCCATGGGAACGTCTGCCTCTCCTTGTTGGCCTCCAAGCCATGATCAGGGGGGCTTATTAACCAAATTTAATAGAAACTGTGAATTGGCTAAAATATCTCTGCCACTCTGGCTCTGTCTGTACTGGAGTTCAGGTCATTGTAGACATTAAGGGGTTGATTTATAAAAGATTTGCATAGCCATTTGATCAGTGAAAGTACATGTACATTTGTTGTGTGCGAATGGGGCAAAAATCGAATGTAAATAAGCTAACTAATGTGCTGTTTGAATGAAAGTGATTGATTTTAAAATAAAAATACTTTGGCCACTAGTAGGACCTACGGTAAGTATCATAGGAATTTCCTGTAATACGAATTCCAGTTTTCTGTTTAAAATCAAGGACATTTGAACAGCACAGGCTACAGCCTATTTACTTTCAAAATCACTTTTACACACATACAATAGTTCATAAAACACCTATCTGTGACATATAGGGGAGATTTACTAAATCTGGTGCACTGTGCATTGTAGCCAATCAGCTTCTAACGTCAGTTTGTTCACCTAAGCCTTGGCAAAAAAAAAAACAGGAGGCTGATTGGTTTCTATGTACAGCTGAACCAAATTTTGTACTGCCCAGTTTCAATAAATCAACCCCATTGTCACTTGTGTGTATTGTAAACACAGATAGCCATTACGGGTGCCTAAAACAGAGTTTGCTTTTCCCCAAGATTTCAGCAAACGGTCACAATTTTGACAAAATACATTGGAGTCCGCTGTCTACTATTAGGAAAAAAGTAAGGTGGTTTTGGTGGATTTTTTTCAAGGTTCAGTGGGCACAAAACTAAAAAAATAAAAAATACTATAGTATGCATTAAACACCATTTTTTTGTTGAGACTGCTCAAATCAATGTGACAATGTAATAGTAAATTTGTTGCAAGTGCAACCATATTTAATAATTCTCTGGTGAGCTGTGGGTTGTAGCAACAACATTAGCCACTTGCATTAGGCCAATTCTGACATTTCTCACCTACATGTAAAAATCATATTTTTTTTTCTAGAAAATTACACAGAACCCCCAAACATTATATATGTTTTCTTTTAGCAGAGACTCTAGAGAATAAAATGGTGGTCGTTGCAACTTTATATCTTGCACGGTATTTGCACAGCAATTTTTCAAATGCTTTTTTTTAGGAAAAAAAAAACGGATTCATGCATTATAAAAAAAACTAACAGTAAAGTTAGCCCAATTTGTGTGAAAGATGATGTTATGCTGAGTAAATAGATACCTAACATGTCACACTTCAAAATTGTACACGCTCGTGGAATGGCGCCAAACTTCGTTATATAAAAATCCCCATAGGCGATGCTTTAAATTTTTTTACAGGTTACATTTTTTGAGTTACAGAGGAGGTCTTGAGCTGGAATTATTTCTCTCGCTCTAACGTTTGCAGTGATACCTTATATGCGTGGTTTGAATGTGAGCAAGCCTGTGGGGACAGGGACATTTTTTAATTTTAGATTTTTTAGTTTTAGATTTCTAGTTTGATGCTTTCTTTTTACATTTCTTTTTTTGATAATTTTTATTCCTATTACAAGGAATAGGAATAGTGCGTGACAGGTCCTCTTTATAGCGAGATCTGGGGTCAATAAGTCCCCAGATCTCACTGGGAAGCCTAAAATCATAAAGAAAAAAAAAAAGACCCTGGCTTCCCAGCCAAGGCGGCAGCATTTTTTCAAATGCAGAGGTTGGGCATGACGTCATAACATCGCGTCTGGCCTCTGAACGATCATAGAGACTTTGGAGACCATCTGGCCCACCATCTCTATGGTCATCATACAGCACCGATCGGTCCCTTCTCCTGTTCGCCGAACGCAGGGGTGAGTCGGGAGAAGCACCGCAGGGCGGCGGGAGGGGACAGTTTGCTCTCTATAAGGCCTAGAATACACTTATGGTTGGGGGGCAGTAAAAACAGGATGCGCTTTTACTGTCTGCTCTAAAGTGTAAAAGCAGCAGTATGGGGGTATGCACATGCTTCAAAAAGCATGAAGGTGTGTTTGGTGGGGAGTACCGCCCGCCAAATACAACCCAAGCAAATGGTGCAGGCTTTTAGGGGTTAAAAAAGCCAAAAAGAATGCCGTATAATGCCTTCACATTGGTTTCAAATGGATTTCAACGTTCTTTGAAAAGTGATCTACCACGGAGGGCAACATTAGTATAAAGGAGCCCTAAAAGAATAAAAAAAAATGCTGTAAAACTTTTTTTTCCACTGCTGATTGCTTAATGATTGTCTCAACTAAAGAAAGCCATAGATAAAGCAATTTTCTTTCCTGCAACCATCAACACACAGTCAGTTTTGATGGGGGAATCCCTCCTGCAGCACTATTGTGTTCTGCCGACAGGAAGCCTTCCCCACCGGCAGAACAAAAAATCTGACAGGCTGATTGCACTGGAGTCAATTAATAGATGAACTTCAGTACAAGCAGCCTGCCCATAGATTGATGAAATCTCGGCCGATCCCTGCTGAACCTGCCGAGATTCGTTCCATATATGGCCGTCTTTACCTTGCAATGCTGTGATCTTAATTTAAATAAATTACCTTTTTACCCTCCAGGGCACTTCCAGGCTGAATAAAATCCCCATTAGTCTTAAGATCCAGTGGTAGAACAAACAATTCTTGAATCCCATTAATGAAAAGAAGATAATGGTGAATAAGCATATAACTGTGCTCATAATTTAGAGAGCAGAAATGCAGAAATGATCGAGCCTGTAGTGATATAAGATACTATTGTGTTCAGGGTTGGCCTGGTTGCCCTTTCTATCAGAAAGAGTTTCCATGAATTGTGAAAGTGTCAGAAATATTTTACCGACCAAAGAAGCCCCAGAAGACACTGTATAGTACTGAAAACCCTGTGCATGCGCTCCACTCCTACTCAGTCTATTTATGTATACTTCACTAATATTCATATTCTGCTTTAGTCACACATATCTACATCCCACATATAGGACGGAGTTGCTGACATGCTAATGTACAATGCTACATACATAAAAGCTAACGTTCCTGTATATATTATGCAATGCAAAATGTGTCAGCTTTCTGCTAAAGGTTCTGCTCAAGGGACATGAATATGTGTATCTTCCTGTTATGTGTTTAGCCATGTGAAAAGAAAGGAGACATATTTACCTAAACCCTCATTCCACTATTAAATGTACTGAAAAATGCAAAAATGTGCTAAGTGGGAGAAACGTGTCTCTCCAAGGCCACCATGAACAATAACATATAACCAGCCTATTGGCATACACTCCTTCAGCAGAGAGATGTTAGTTAAAGGGGTTGTAAACGTTTGTGTTTTTTTCACCTTAATGCATCCTATGCATCAAGGTAAAAAAACACCTGGCAGTGACCGGCCTCCCAGCCACCATTTTACTTACCTGAGCCCTGTAACTTGACCCGGCAGGGGCACGCTGTCTCTCTGCCCGCGGTTCTTGGCTCTTGATTGGATAGATTGATAGCAGTGCAGCCATTGGCTCCCGCTGCTGTCAATCAAATCCAATGACGCCGGTGACGGGGGGTGGGGCGGAGTCATACATCCGGCGGCTATGGACGCCAAATGCTGGACTCGGCAGCGCGCCCGCAAGGTAAACCCCTCGGTAGAGCGCTTCTCCTAGGGGGTTATCTGATTTGGAGAGGAGTCGTGAGAGCCGCCGAGGGACCCCAGAAGACGAGGTTCCAGGCCACTCTGTGCAAAACAAGCTGCACAGTGGAGGTAAGTATGATATGTTTGTTATTTAAAAAACTAAAATAAAAAAAACCCTTACATTCACTTTAACCACCTGAGACCCAGGCCAATTCTGACATTTCTCTCCTACATGTAAAATTCCAAATTTTTTTGCAAAGAAAATTACATAGAACCCCCAAACATTATATATGTTTTTTTAGCAAAGACCCTAAAGAATACAATGGCGGTCGTTGCAACTTTTTATCTCGCACAGTATTTGCGCAGCAATTTTTCGAACGCGTTTTTTTCAGAAAAAAAACAGTTTCCTGCTTTAAAAAAATACCTGCTTTGGTATTTAAAAATCCCCATAGTCGACGCTTTAACATTTTTTACTGGTTACATATTTTGAGTTACAGAGGAGGTCTAGGGCTAGAATTATTGCTCTCGCTCTAACGTTCGCGGCGATACCTCACATGTGTAGTTTGAACACCGTTTTCATATGTGGGCGGGACTTACGTATGCGTTCGCTTCTGCGTACGAGCTCGCGGGGACAGGGCGCTTTAAATTTTTTTTTTTTTCTTTTTATTGTTCATTTTACTTTATTTTTTTAGTTCAACAACTTAAAAAAAAAAAAAAAAAATATTGATTACTTTTATTCCTATTACAAGGAATGTAAACATCCCTTGTAATAGGAATATTACATGATCGGACCTATTTACAGTGAGATATGGGGTCAATAAGACCCCACATCTCACCTCTAGGCTGGGAAGCCTAAAATCAAAAAAAAAAAAAAAAAAACGATCACCGCTTCCCAGCGGAGGCGGCGCCGTTTTTTGAATGCAGAGGCCGGGCGTGACGTCATAACATCGCACCTGGCCTCCGAACGATCATAGAGACTCCGGCGACCATCTGGTCCGCCGGAAATCTCTATGATCATCATCCGGTGCCGGCGGATCCCGAGTCCGACTCACCGATGGAAGCGGTGAGTCGGTAGAAGCACCGGAGGGCGGCGGGTGGGGGGGGGGCGTCCCCACCCCCCGCCCGTAAGAACGATCAAGCGGCGGAACAGCCGCTATGATCGTTCTTATGGTGCAGGGAATCGCCGGCTGAAACCGGCAATATCTGAATGATGTCTGTAGCTACAGGCATCATTCAGATATACCCCTGAGACCAAAAAGACGTCATATGACGTATACTGGGTCTCAGGTGGTTAAGCTGAGTTAATGTTATATTGTGCTGTGTTTTTGGTCCTTTTCCTTTCAGATGTGTAAAGCACAGGGTGTATAGAGCTGATTGAAAGCCTCTTTGGAGTGTAGTCTTAGCCCAGACAGACCAGGATGCAGCAAAAGTGCTTTTCAGTGGGCCTGAAATCATAGTGATAAAGACACATAACAAATAGCTCTCAACTGTCCCTGATTTTGAGGGACTGTCCCTGATTTGAAGCAATGTCCTTGTGTCCCTCTTTCCCCATCATTTGTCCCTCATTTTGGTCTGCTCTATATACTTATATAAAATGCACTTTTTATCTTTCAAAAAGTGTTTCCCAGTGCTACCCTTTCATCCGATTTCTAACCTGATTATTTTATCCACACTAGACAGTGTGGATGGAGAAATCTTCGCTGCCAGTCATTGTATTCAGACAGCCACAGTACCTGCAGCATTCTGAATACCTAGGTAGTGACTACATCTGATTGGAGACATTCACTGTCCATCTGATCATTTTCCATCCAAATGATTTTTACTGCCCGTTTTTTGGCAGGGAAAGTTCAACCACAAGCCTTGCCTGGAACATGTCCTCAACCTATTGGTGTGGTGGTTGCCAGATAGATACACGTGCTCACAGGATGTTCTGAGGCAGGCCAGAAGTGTTTGAAGCCAATTCAGTAAGACTTCCATCTGCCCACACACCGCCTAATATGCCTACTCAGTGAATCTGTACCTTGGCCATGCTGCACCAGCTGCCAGGGCTGTTTTAACGCAGGGCAAAAGGGGCAGCTGCCCCAGGCCCAGTCATTGCTGTTAGTCCCAAAGCAGCTGCCTCTTAAGCCCTCGTTGCCAGTAAAAAAGATGGCTGCAATTTGTTTTTAGCGGATTTGGACTTGGGTCCTGCTTCGGCAGGGCGGGTAGGGGCGGGTCAGGGAGGATGCATGCCTGGCTCTCTCTCACCTCACCTTGAATCTCCCAGCTCGGTGCTCTGTCACCTCTTCCGAGTACCAACCAACCACTTGCTGGCCCACCGTCATGTGACCTCCACATTCACCTAACAGCCGGTCATTCCGCCCCCTAACAACTTGAGCTGTGACCAGTGGGGCGGGGGAGAGGGGGAAACCCTCTGACATGGCCAGTCTCTGACATCGCCATTCTCCTGCAGTATGCTTGCAATCTCTGGCTATTTCCTGTAGTATTCTTGCAGTCTCTGATCATATCCTGAGTCTTACCTGTAGCATGCTTGCAGTCTCTGACCATCTCCTGTAATAGACCTGCGGTCTCTGACCCTCTCCTGTAGTATGTTTGCAGTCTCTGACCCTTTCCTATAGTACATTTGCAGTCTCTGACTCTCTCCTTTAGTATGCCTGCAGTCTCTGACCCTCTCCTGTAGTACGCCTGTAGTCTCTGACCCTCCCTCCTGTAGTATGTCTGCAGTCTCTGACCTTCTCCTGTAGTATGTATGAAGTCTCTGACCATCTCTTGTAGTATGTATGCAGTCTCTGACTAGCTCTCCTGTAGTTGCCTGCAGTCTCTGACCATCTCCTGTAGTATGTCTGCAGTCTCTGACCATCTCCTGTAGTATGTATGAAGTCTCTGACCATCTTTTGTTGTATGTATGCAGTCTCTGACTATCTCTCCTGTAGTATGTCTGCAGTCTCTGACCATCTCCTGTATCATGTCTGCAGTCTCTGACAATCTCTCCTGCAGTACGCTTGCAGTCTCTAACCATCTCCTTATTGACCATCTCCAGTAGTACACCTGCAGTCCGGGACCATCTCTCCTGTAGTATTCCTAGTGTCGCAGGACCAGCTTTATCAAGACACTATATTTGTGAAGCCTGTCATGGTGGCATTTAGGAGGAAAAGGAGGACATGAGACAGACTTCCAATAGTGTGTTGCATCCCTAAAACACAATGGGAATTGTATGTTGCTGTAGGGAGGTAAATGGGGACAAAATCCTTCTCAGCAACCACAAATACTTGGGTTCCTCCACCTTCAGTAACTTTTGGAGGCTGGACTAATATTACGCTAAACCTCATTTAAAAAAATAAAAAAATATGAATTTTAAGATACTTTTAAAAATGTTATTTTTTTTGCTGACTAGCTACAGAGTTGGCCATTGCCATTTGCATTTCATTACAGCACATCGTCATTAAAAATGGTCAACGCTTGGGGTCTATTTAAAAAAAAGTTGCACGAAAGTCAGAAAGATTTGTGTAAGCTGAATTAAATTTCACTGCATGTTTTCAAATAGAATAACTCCTGTATCATCAGGTCCATCTAGTGGGCAAAATGCTGTATATTTTGTCATTGAGCTATTTTAGGAAGCTAGATACAGGAGTAAATCTATTTGGAAACATACAGTAAAATTTAGTTCAGCTTGATGAATGTTTCTGACATCTGTGCAAAAATATTTTATAAATAGACCTGTTTATGTTTTCACATAGTTCTCTTGAGTTTAGAATTTTTTGGCTTTCATGCAGGCCATATTATGCTGTTCGTGTCTTTTGCCCCTACTTGATTACACTGGCATGATCTAGAATGATTTTGGATACACGCTCTTTAACCACTTCCATAGCAGGCACTTTTCCCCCTTCCTGCCCAGGACAATTTTTAGCTTTCAGTGCTGCGCACTTTAAATGACAATTGCACATGCAACACTGTACCCAAACTACATTTTTATCATTTTCATCCCAGAAATAGAGCTTTCTTTTGGTGGTATTTGATCACCTCTGCTTTTTTAAATTTTTGCGCTATAAACGAAAACAGATCGTCAATTAAAAAACAAACAAAAAAAAACTGATGGGCACTGATAAGCGTCACTGACGGCACTTATAGGCGGCACTGATGGGCACTAATAGGCGGCACTGATAGGCTGCACTGATAGGCGGCACTGACGGCACTGATAGGCGGCACTGATGGGCACTGATAGCTGGCACTTGATAGGCAGCACTGATGAGGAGCTACTGACAGGCATTACTGAGTGGCACTGATTGGCACTTTGATGGGACACTGGCAGGCATTACTGATGGGGCACTGATTGGCACTTTTTTGGGCACTGATTGGCACTGTTGTGGGCACTGATCGGCACTGTTGTGGGCACTGACAGGCATTTATTATGGGGACAGGCTGGCAGGTGTTGGGCACTGATTGGCAACCTTTTGATGGGGGCTGTGCTGATAATCAGCACATCGATCGGCTCTCCTGTCAGCGTGAACCAAGGAAAGACGTTTACCAGCACTTCCTGGTTCACGCTGTGATCAGCTGTGATTGGTCATAGCTGATCACGTGGTAAGAAGCCTCTGTCAGAGGCTTCATACCACGATCGGATTTGTGGTATGTTAGAGTGACACACAGCACATCCGATCGCCGTGCTGCACGCCACCCCGCGGGCGTGCGCCGGCTGCGATATCCTGATCACGTCATATGACGTCCGGTCAGGATATCACAACCACTTTGCCGCCGTCATTCTGCTATATGGCGGGCGGCAAGTGGTTAAAGTAGTGTGGCCTGACAATAATTTTTTTATAGAAATCACATGTTCTCATTCCCTAACTCAATTTTGTGGGCAAAAAAGTATATATAATATTTAGGGCTGAAATATGACTTCTCTCTGTTTCCAAAATGTAATCCTATTTATCGTTCAGCCTGAAATATGACTCCTCCCTGTAATTATTTGCATCAAATCTGTTCAATTTTTTTTATAATATTTGAGGAACAAATTTTTTATTTTATATTTCTACCGGATTAAAGAATATGTTACCCCAACAAATCAAATTTCTGATATATGCCTGCTGTACCGTGTACTTGTGTTAAAAAGTATCTGGTTCTCTTCGTATTTCTTCCTTTGTGTGAAATACCTGGTAATCCTGCCAGTCCCCCTGCTTTCCTATTTCAAACTGACCACCCTAGGCATGAGAGTTCACACCTCCCTGCACATCCATTCACTGGGAAGATCAGTGTATTGCTCTCTTTCTCCGCCCCCACCTCTCCAAGCATCATATGCATCTTATGCCGCGTACACACGACTGGACTTTCCGGCAAACTAGGTCCGACGGTCTTCCTGGCGGACTTTCGGTGGAGTTGGACACACACGAATGGACTAAGTCTGTTCGTAAGTCCATTCGTTTTGAACGTGATGATGTAAACGGGACTAAACAAGGAAGTTCAATAGCCAGTAGCCAATAGCTTCCCTTGCATTGTATTTGGTCCATCGGACCAGCACACATCGGGAAATCTGTGTGCTCATCAGTGTCACCTACCAGTGCCCATCAGTGTCACCTACCAGTGCCCATCAGTGTCCCCTACCAGTGTCCATCAGTGTCACCTACCAGTGCCCATCAGTGCCAATCAATGCTACCTTTCAGTGGCCATCAGTGCCACCTATCAGTGCCACCTATCAGTGCCATCTATCAGTGCCCATCCGTGCCACCCATCCGTGCCCATCAGTGCCATATTATCTGTTTCCATCAGTACCGACTTATCTGTGCCCACCAGTGCAGCCTATCAGTGCCCACCAGTGCAGCCTATCAGTGCCCACCAGTGCCGCCTAATCAGCGCATATCAATGAAGCAGAAAAATTACCTGTTTGCAAAATTTTAAACAAACTATTAAACATGATTTTTTTTTCTGGGCAGGAAGGGGGTACAAGTGCCCAGTAGGCAAGTGGTTAAAATTCTATTTACAAATCATACTTTGCTCCAGGTTGTGCAAACCTATATACAGGAGTCTTTGAACAAGAATTAATTCTTTCAAATAACTCCTTTCTCACCTACATAAACTTTAATAGTACGGTAATACGTCAAAAATCATCTACTTTGCTTAAAATCTTACTGATAACAGTTGGGTTCTAACATTCACAAGCATAACACATCCTCCTAAAGTGGACTATCTAGGCACCAACATGATGTAAAACAAGGATTGAACAACTACATAATAAAAACACTTAAAAAATGTAAATATCAAGTGCTACCTAGACATAACTGACCTTTGGCCTCATTTTGACTACGATCCTGCTTTTTGTTTTATAATCATCAAAGCATAAAGCCTTGGTAAACATCAATGGTAAACATCAATGCCACCAGTCAAGGCCATTCTAGAGTCAGCAGAAGATTTTTTCAGCTTTATGTCATAATGAATGAGGTGTTTATGATACAATCTGGAAAGCTGTATAATTTCAGTGTTAGGAAAACATCCCTAAATTAAAAGCTTCCTTCTACATAAACAAACAGCTTCTTCCACTTGGTATATTTGCAGAAATGATCTTCAGGGAAATCGTGACACCTAAAGCAACAACTAATAAAGCTAAACAAACAAATAGCGGTTAATGTAGACCCTTTTCCATGCTGGAAGCGTGTGACCTAATATTAACAATGGGTTTTGAAGTATTGTTGTCTTCTATGTATAGTGCAGATGTATCCCATACCAAGCCATTCAGCAAAATATATATCATGTCATTCATATCAGGCCCTGCCCCAGAGGAACCTGCAGTCTAATGACTTTACCACACCTAGCAGACGCACACACTAGGGAGCCAGTTGGGAGTGGGACATACACAATAGTGCCAAAGGTTGGTGGACACCTAACTATTGCACCTATATGACTTTGCTGGACATCCCATTAAGAAAACATGTACATTAACCACTTTGACCCCCAAGCCAATTTTCCTTGTCAAAAGATTTTTATTAAGTTCAAAGTAAAAAGCTTAACATACATGTTAATAGATACATGTTAACATAAGGAATGAAGCTCAATTATTACAGAAGTAGATAAGAATATAAAACATAAAATAAAATATGATAAATAAATAAGGATACTTATTACCAATACATTTTATCAAAAGGTATCCCTCTATTTCTACCATGTTAGTTTCCAATGTAATGCGGATGAGATACATCATTAGTAACAATGAGCTTCAAGAATCAATGAGGGGGATGGGAGAGGAAGGAAAGGAAATAGCGAAAGAAAAGGAAGAAGAAAAGAGAGGGGGAAAGAATTTTTACTGGATTGATCCGAGAGCCAGTGTGGGGATTAGTAAGGTTTGAGTTCCATCAAATGTAATCAACTACCATGGCAGGAGTACTGACTTATCAAAGGATGAAGGTGCGAAAAAATTAACCCATGGGCGCCACATATTTTCAAATTTTGGAATTTGATTAAGTTCTATGGCAGCCATTTTAGAGTGAATCATGAAGTTGTTCATTCTATGTTTTGACTCAGCTACCACCAAAGAAGGAGATTTCCATGCTTTCGCCAGAGTTTGCTTTGCAGCTGTAAGGAGCCGGACAAAAAGCTTAAACTGTATATGTGTCAGGTATACTGGTTTAAGATTAAGTAATGCTGTAGTAGGGTCTGGTTGCATTGGTATTTTGAATAGTTTGGAGGCACTTAAAAATATTTCCTTCCAGAAGGTTTGAGCTATAGGACAGGCCCACCAGATGTGCATTTGTGTACCCAAGTCCGAACAGCCGCGAAAGCAAAGGGCTGAACAGGATGAAGAGTATTTAGCAACTCTGGAAGGTACAAGGTACCATCGGGTCAAAACTTTATGATTGGTTTCAACCGCTAAAACGTTAGGAGAGGATGTTTTAGTAGCCAACCAGATATCTGACCATTCTGTAGCAGTTATTTTACGCCCAAGGTCCTCCTCCCATTTCTGAGCATAAGAAGGTTTGTCCGAGTTGGGTGCAGTTAGTAACTGAGAGTAAAGAGAGGAAATTAGATTCTTGGCATGTGGGTCCTTTTTACATGTGGCTTCAAACTTTGTGAGTTGATCAAGTGGTGTGTCTGTATTTGTATAAGGTGTGAAAAATTTTTTAATCTGAAGGTATCGGAATATTTCCGAGGGAGGTAACCCACAAGTCTCTTGGAGATCTTGAAAAGGAATAATGTTGGAGGACGTAATGAAGTTATGTAATCTTAAAGCATCTAGAGAAGCCCAGACTTTGAATGACTTGGGGAAGACCCATGCTGGGTAAAAAGCTGGATTTTTAAGGAAGGAGAGGAGAGGATTGTGTGGCGATAGTAATTTGTGTTTGGTTTTAAGCCTATCCCAAAGGGATAAGAAGTGTTTAGTAATAGGGTTATGTAGACCAATGCGATCTTTAGGATGAAGCCATAGAAGGTTTGAGACAGATAAGGGATCACATTCAGTTGCTTCTATTGACACCCACAGAGGGGTTTCTTGTGTTGCATGATATTTTGGTAAGCTTGCAATATGGGCCGCTTTGTAATATAACGCAAAGTTGGGAAAACCCAAGCCACCAGAAGGCTTAGGAAGACATAATGTTTGGGAAGGGATTCGAGGTTTGGAAGATCCCCATACAAATGTCGTTACCCTTTTCTGAATTAGTCTAAGAAAGTATGCTGGGATTGGGATCAGCAGGACTCTGAACAAATATAGTAATTTATGTAAAATTGTCATTTTTATAGTATTAATTCTACCTAGCCAAGATAATGGAAGGTGAGACCATTGTTTCATTAAATCAGTCACTCTTCTCAGAGTAGATGGGTAATTGGCTGAAAAGAGATCTGAGATAGAAGCTGTTAGATTGATACCAAGATATGGGATTGTTTTTTCCGCCCAGGTAAAAGGAAGTGCTGATTTTACCATGTCTTTTTCTCTGTCAGGAAGGGATATATTCAGTGCTAAACATTTTTTGGGGTTAATTGTTAATCCGGATATATTGGCAAACCTATTAAGGATAGGTAATAGATTGGGACCAAAGACTTGGGGAGATGATAAGAATAGTAAAATATCGTCCGCAAACAAGCAGAGTTTGTGATGGAAGCCTCCTAGTTCTATTCCGGTTATTGTTGGGTCTAATCTAATGTATTGTGCAAGGGGTTCTATTAAAAGGGCAAATAAAAGTGGGGAAAGTGGACATCCCTGACGTGTGCCTCTTTCTATTTTGAAAGAGTCAGATTTATAGCCTGCATATTTTACATATGCTTGAGGTCTATCATAAAGTGCTGATATCCACTTAATGAAGTGGGGTCCAAAACCCCATTTCTGGAGAGTGTGATACAAATAGGGCCAAGAAACCGAATCAAAAGCTTTCCTGATATCTAGGGAAAGGAAACAAGAGGGAATGCGGCGAGTTTTGGCAATGTGCGCCAAGAGTACTGCTCGACGCACATTGTCACTAGCTTGGTGAGTAGGCATAAAGCCTACCTGGTCACGATGAATAAGGTTACCTATGATTTTGTTGAGGCGGAATGCCAAAATTTTCGCTAGAATTTTAATGTCAAGGTTTAAAAGTGAAATGGGGCGGAAATTTGAGCAGGATGTGCTATCAGAATTTGGTTTTGGGATCATGCAGATTATTGCCATTAACGATTCTTGTCTAAATGAGTATCCTTCTAATATTGTATTGAAAGCTTTGGTTAGGAGTGGAGAAAGGATCTCTGCAAAAGTATGGTAATATATGGCTGAAAAACCATCTGGGCCTGGCCTTTTGTTTTGCTTTAGTTCTTTAATAGTTTTTACTACCTCAACCTCTGAAATAGGTTCTTCAAGAAGAGAATTTTGGGTCTGGGTTAGTTCAGGGAGCTTTAAATGAGAGTAAAAGACATCGGCTTCAGAAGGATTAAATTCTGTTGTTTCCGAATATAGGGAAGCTAGATGGGATCTAAATTTGTGTACTATTTTAACCGGATTACAGGTATAATTATTCTTCGACAATTGGAGTCGGATAGGGTTAGGTTGTTTATGCCTAGAATTAAGAGCACGCGCCAACATGGTGTCCGGTTTGTTAGATTTCATAAAAAAGGCGTGTCTAGAACGTCGCAGGGACTTATCCGCGTTTTCTGTGAGAAAGAGATCATATTCTAACCGGGCCTTTTCTAATCTAGTTTTTGTGGTCGAAGAGGGATTATCTTGGAAATTTACATAGGATGTGTTATATTCTAAGTCCAATTTGCGTTCGAGAATTTTTCGCTCACGTTTAAACATTGCAGATTGGCGTTGGAATATTACGCGTAGTACTGGCTTATGTGCTTCCCAGAGAGTCAGTGTAGAAATTTCAGGGGAGGTATTATGTGTTAGATATTCTTTTAAGGCTTGGTCAAATATAAGGCAATGAGATGTTTTTTTTTAGCAAAATATCAGGGAGGTACCATGATGAGTCGTGTGATTTAGGTATAGTAGACGCTATGGTAGTGTATACTGCGTTATGGTCTGACCAAGGGATGGGTATAATGTTTGATGAAAGGATCTCTGGTAACATACCAACAGTTAGGAGTATATGGTCGATTCGGGAAAAGGTTTTATGGGGATGCGAGTAGTAAGTATATTTCCTTTTTGCTGGGTTATGTTCTCTCCAAGAATCAACCAAGTTATATCTCGGGGCCTGACTTCCGCTTCCGCCGACGCGACCGGATGTGACGGTCGGACGCGGCGTTCGGATGTGAACAGCGGGAGGTTTGAGATCAGCCTGAGTCTCCGAAAGAATCCTGAATAATCTCTGCTACCGAGACCCTAAGCCCGCAAAAACGATCGCTTAGTGGTGCCCGAATCTTCCATGGAATCCTGACTGACCTCTGCTAACGAGACTTGAAACCCGCGAAAACGATCGCCCGGAGCGATGAGTAACAGTAAGCAGTCGGCGGCCGATCGTCTTAAAGAATTTGCTCGAACGGATAAGCAAGACGGCGGGCGTAGCCCCCCACAGACACGGAGTGGTGGACCATCAGCGCTGGATATCCAGAAGCTCAACACGCCCATGCCGCAGACCGGAAAAGCTGCAGAAAAACAGGAGAAACACTCCAAACTGACCCTGGAACAGATGAACTCCCAGATAATGGAGGCCATCCAATCGAGTAATGCAGCCCTAACAGGTAAAATGGATGAGATTATAAATGATATAGGACTGATTAAGCATGATATGCAGAACATAAGAGAGAGAATGATGGAAATGGAAAATAGGACTGCTTTATTGGAAGATACTGTCACCCCTATGCCCAAAAAGATAGCTTCAATAGAAAAACAGATCACTCTGTGGCATCAAAAATCTGATGATTTTGAGAACCGTATGCGCCGCAATAACCTAAGAATAATCGGTTTACCAGAAAAGGCAGAAGGGTTTAATCCTGGTGACTTTATAGAAAAATGGCTGAAAAATGTATTCCCAGATATGGAGGTATCAGCAGCATATGCAGTGGAGAGAGCGCATAGGGTCCCGGCAGCAACACCTAAACCAGGGTTTCCCCCTAGACCCCTGCTGGCACGATTACTAAATTGCAGAGACAGAGACACAATTCTGCGGAAAGCAAGACAAAAAGGAGAGATTCGCTATGAAAACAGCAAAATATCAATATTTCCAGATTTTTCTCTGGAGCTGCAAAAACAACGGGCAACATTTTATGAAATAAAACAAAAAATGAGAGAGGCAGGAATTGAATATTCTATGGCATACCCAGCACGACTGAGAGTGGAGGAAGGGGGAAAGACTTTGTTTTTCAGTACACCTGAACAAGCTAAAGACTGGCTGGGAATAACCAGGCCTATGCCTCGATAGGAGAAACAGAGAAGCCCTGAAAAGATATGAGATACCAAGAATGTTGGGACTTTGGGGGGGGAGGCGGGGGGGGGGGGGGTGAGAGGGACACTCTCCCAACTTTTATATTTGTTTTTATTTCCTTTTTTTTTTTTTTTTTTTTCCTTCTTCCTTAGGTTAAGGGATGAAGTTTTAATAATTTACTGGTTTGGTTTCTTTTTTTTTTTTTTTTTTTCCCTGATGTGTTTGCCTTTTTTTTTTTTTCTTCCTTTTTTTTTTTACTTTTTCTTACCTTATCATTTTTTTTTTTTTTTGTGGGGAGAAATGGGAAAAGGTAAAACGTAAAAATTTATTTGTGTGTCCATTTGATAGGGGAATGGGAGGGATGGGGAGGAGGGGGGGGCAAATGGTGGGTGATGGCGTGTGTATAAATAGTAAAAAGGAATTAGACGCACCGTGAAACACATTAAAACAGGCACTAGTTATAAAGGGAGGAGAAGGAAGAGGGAGAGGAAGTTTTCCCCTTCACCTTTTCCCTTTCCTTTTTTTTTTTTTTTTTTTAAAGACACAATATTAAGGAGGGCTTAAGTAAGGCCAAGAGTCACATTATAAACACTATAAATGCAGATAAACGGGGGAAGGGGGGAGAAATGGGGAATGAACAGATAACAAAATAGAGTTGTGCACAAGGAAGGAGGAAGGGAGGTGGAGGGAGGGAGGTGGAGGGAGGGAGGTGGGGGAAGGGAGAGAACAGGAAAAATATATCCATTTATTATTTTTTTTTTTTTTTTTTTTTTTTTTTTTTTTTTTTTTTTTTTTTTTTTTTTTTTTTTTTTTTTTTTTTTTTTTTTTGTTGCTGTGTGATGTTGCGGTTTTTTGTGGCTTCTTATTTACTTTTTTATTTTTTCCCCCCCTTTTTTTTTTTTTTTTTTTTTTTTCTCTTAAATGTGAAGGGGAGGGAGAGGGTGAAGGGATGCCCTCTCCCCCTCCCCCCCCCCCCCCGGGCGGCTCCCCCCTCGCCCCTTATATTTAGGACTAAGCGGGAAAAGGGAAGGTGCAAACAGGCTGAAATCGAAATTAATTACCTATATAACAGCAAAAATGCAATATGTCGGTAATGCCCTAAAAAAAATGGCATGGATGAATGGAATGGAAGGGATGAATGAGAGAAGAGTGGTAGAAAAGAGAATGGTCACAGAAAGGAAAAAGAAACATACGATTTATTTTTCCTCTCCTTTTTTTTTTTTTCGGGGGAATAATGGCTAAAATAAAATATATTAGACATGAGTAATCAACACACATTTTTGTCATGGAATGTGAGAGGTATGGGAACGCAATTAAAACGAACACAGGTTTTCTCAGAAATTAACAAGGTGCAGGCAAAGATCATTTGTATCCAAGAAACACATATGACTAAAGAAAGATTGAAGTACCTAGAAAAACCTTGGATACAATGGTCAAGCCACTCATGTCATACTACATATTCAAGAGGGGTCTCTCTTTTGGTTCATCGGGGGGTAACATGGGAGTGTATTAGAGAAAAAAGAGATCCCGATGGAAGATATGTCTTTGTCTTTGCACTGGTGCATGCAATGCCTGTTGTAATTATGGGGATTTATAACCCCCCCCCAGCTACAATGCGAGTACTGAAAGAGGCAGTAATATTTATGTCAGAATATCCAGAGGCACATGTCGTATGCATGGGAGATTTCAATATGTGTTTAGACCCAAAACTAGATAGGTTCGGAAGAAGTAAGCACAAAGGAGGGGAAGGGCCGAAGGTGTTGGAGAAATTTATGAATGAAGTAGGATGGGCTGACCTGTGGAGGATAAGAAACCCTGGGACCCGGGCTTACTCATGGCATGCGCCAGGGAGAGGACGCATGTCTAGAATAGATATGGCAATGGGGAACGAAAAGATCCTGCCAATGGTTCAGTCTGTGGCGTACATGACAAGAGGGGTGTCTGACCATTCTGGATTAACCTTTGAGCTAAAAATAGGCCCAAAAAGAATAAAACCGGGTTATAGGATACAGGCTCAATGGTTAACCCAGATAGGATTAAATGATAGAATTCCAGAGCAAATGGGAATGTTCCTGGAAGCACATGGCAACAGGAAAATAGATGGAGTACTCTGGGATACATTTAAGGCATATTTGAGGGGGATAACAAGATCAACAATATCATATATTAAACGCACTAATAGACAGGAAGAGGAGGAATTGGAACAACTCTGTGCACAGGCAGAAAATAGGTTTATAGGGGACCCCTCAAATATAAACCAAATAAGATGGGCAGCCTCATCAAGGCAATATAAGAACCAACTAATAATTAACGCAAAGCGTAAGAAACTCCAACATGCACAAAAAAACTTTGAACAAGGACAACAATTTAATAAGATGCTGAATTTTATGATAAAACGACAAACCCCATCACTAGCAATATCAGAGGTGAAAAACGAAAAAGGTGAGACGGTAAACACATTAGATGAGATACTTGAGATATTCCAAAAATATTATATTAATAAGTATACATCAACACTGACATGTACACGAGAAGAGATAGAGGAATATCTGAAGGACTTGAACTTCCTTAAATTAACAGAGGAACAAAAAGAGGAGTTAGAGAGGGATATAGAGGAAGAGGAAGTACGAGAAGCTATCTTTTCTCTGGGAAAGGGTAAGTCCCCAGGACCAGATGGCATACCACTGGAAATGTACCAGCGATATGCAGAAATTATGGTACCAGTTATGACCAAAATGTATGGAGAGGCGTTCCAAAGGGGAGAAATGCCTGTTTCCATGTATGATGCTACAGTTATATTGATACCAAAACCAGAGAAAGATAGAACTGAGTGCGGGTCGTATAGGCCAATATCGCTATTAAATATAGATTATAAAGTACTGGCAAAAGTGCTTGCCAATAGGCTTAACCAGGTAATATTGTCGATAATAGCGGAGGACCAGACTGGCTTTATGCCAGGGAAATCCACATCAATTAATATTAGAAGGACGCAATATATGACACAAATGAGAGAGTTTATCCCAGAAACAAGTGCCTTGGCATCGCTGGATACAGCCAAGGCATTTGACTCTATAGAATGGGAATTTCTGCAGACAGTCTTGGAAAGGAATGGACTTGGGGAAAAATTTAGAAAATGGGTGAGGATAATCTATAAACAACCATGCTCCAATCTACTAATAAACGGTATATTATCCCCTACAATAAAACTATATAGAGGAACAAGACAGGGCTGCCCAATGTCACCGCAATTATTCGCTCTGGCAATTGAGGCACTGGCAAATAGATTCAGACAATCAGACAAATACAAAGGGATTAAAGTAGGAGAAAAAACCGAACACATAGGCTTATATGCGGACGATATTATATTGTATATGGGAGATGCGCAAGCATCTCTGACAGAAGCAATGAGAATAATAGAAACATACGGGAGGTTCTCAGGGTTAAAAATAAATTGGCAAAAATCCGCATTAATGCCTCTGGGAACAGGTAATGAAAGGAGAGCCCAGACCCCATTAAAAATAGTAGAAGTCTTTAAATATTTAGGAGTAAACATAACGTTGAAACATGAAGATGAGATGGAAGCTAATATACTTCCACTAGTAGAATATGTAAAGAGAAAATTGGAAATATGGATAAAGCTACCAATATCAATGGCAGGCAGAATTCACCTGATAAAATCTATTATACTACCCAAGTGTTTATATGTATTTGCACATTCCCCAGTAAAAATACCAAAACAGATATTTAAAAAATTAAACTCGCAGATGACTCGGTTCATTTGGGCATATGGAAGATGTAAATTAAAATTTAATAAATTACAAAGACCAAAGACAGAAGCTGGACTGGCCCTCCCGGATTTATATTTATACTATTTGGCAGGACAACTGAAACATCTAAGATCATGGGTAGGACAGGAAAAAATAACAAGGATAGAGGAATATCTCCTTAGCAAAATGCAAATAGATGACTTAATGACGGGACTAGAATTAAAAGACCTGAGGAGAGTGGGAGTAAAAATTCCCCTCTTGAAACTGGCAAGGACAGTATGGAGAGAGGCTAAGAAACTGACGGGATTTGTTGGAATCCCAACAGAAACTGCGCTTTGGAACAACCCAAAATTTGAACAACTGGAAGCCTTTGAGGACAGTAAATTTTGGAAGCAGAATAAGATAACAACTTTTGGTCAGCTATATGACAAAAATGTAATACTAACCTATGAAAACCTGTGCAAACAATATAATTTACTGAGTAAACAGTTTTATAGATACCTTCAGCTGAGGCAGGTGCTACAGACACAGTTTAGAAGAGAGGAAATAAAAATATCCAAATATCCCCTTATAGGGATCCTGAGATCGCAGGGACCTAAGGGATTGATAGCAAAGATTTACACACACCTGTTACAGAAGAAAATAGAAGGCGAACCACTGAAAATAAGGGATAAATGGCAGGAGGCTATCCCAGACATGAGCGATCATGAATGGGATGAAGCCTGTAATTCTCACTGGAAGGTATCCCCTGCAATGAACAACAGGATAATACAGATGAATATAATACATCAGACATACTTGGCTCCAAATAGATTGTATAAAATGGGGAGGATGACTGAACCAAGATGTACTAGATGCGGGCAGGGGGGAGCAGACTTCCTTCATGTAATGTGGTACTGTGGTAAAATAGGAAAATACTGGCAACAAGTAGCTAGGAAAATAGGAAGAGTCCTGAATAAACCTTTTATAGCTACGATGGAATTATGTTTGCTGGGGATACTGAGGGAAGAGAGAGATAATAGAGATAATAATACCTTCTTAAGGGAGGTATTGTTCCTGGCAAGAAAACAAATAATAGAAAAATGGATTCAGCCATATCCCCCGACAGTAACCCAGTGGGTGAGAGCAGTAAATCAGGTCCTACCCTATGAAAAAATAATGTATGAACAAAGGGGAAATGGGCGAAGGTATGAAAAAATATGGGCAAAATGGAATAGAATATGGCTATTAACGGATAGAGGAATAGTTGAAAATACAGTATTAAGTGACCATAGAGGGTGAGAGAGGAAGGAATGAAAGGAAGGAGCAAATGTAATTATGATTTGTATTATATAAAGAAATGTAAAAGTATATAAAAATGTATAATGTAAATTATTATGTAATGAAAAATTTGGAATAAAGAGTTTTGAAAAAAAAAAGTTATATCTCGAGAGAAGTTGTGAGAAAGATTGCTTGGTTGGGCTTCTCGGTGGAGAGTATGGGGATTTATCTAGAAATGGGAGGAGGACCTGGTTTGAGTCTCCGCACACAATCGTTGTACCCATCCTGTGCGTGGATACTACTTGTAGAAGGTGAGATAGAAAGAATGTAGGCTGTTTGTTTGGGGCGTAATAGGACACAACTGTAACTGCCGTATCCATAATATGTCCTGTGAGAATAATATATCTCCCTTCGGGATCTTTGATTTCTGATTTGAGTATAAATGGGGTAGAGCGGTGAAAAGCTATAAGGGTTCCACGTTTCTTAGTGGTAGCTGAGGCCGTGAAAATTTGTGGATAAGAGGAGCTCATATATTTGGGTGTGGAGTCTACTGTAAAGTGGGTTTCCTGTAGGCAAACTATATGGGCTTTCTGCGCTTGAAAGAAACGGAACGCTTTAGTGCGTTTTTGCGGCACATTAATTCCCTGTACATTCAGGGAAAGAATGTTTAAGGGTGCCATGGTAGATGATATAAGTGATGCTTCTTACCAGTAATGCAAAGGTTTTTGGCTGAATGGATCAATCCAATTGAACGAGAAAAAAGAAAAGATGAAGATGGACCAGGGAAGAACTGTAAGAAGAGAAAAACATGTAACATAAGTAGTAAGATATAATACTGTAAACATTAGATTATGATAAATATCAAGAATTACCCGTGATGAGGAAGAAATCTCCCCATCAGGGGAAAAGGGGCCGACCTCAATCGTCCACATAATATTTGTGGGCGAACGAGGGAGGCACATTGGGACACACGAAACTGCCCGAACAGAGGACAAGCCCTATGAAAAAAAACATCATCTAGATGTATAGGGATGTAGCCAGCTCGGCTAAATAAAACAATTTTTTTTTTTAAATTAAATAAAAATAAAAATAATGTCAGGACAAAATCTCTGGTTGATTATACTGGGAGGTAAATAAGATCAGTACTCTGGAGTGTAATATTATAACTTATATTAGGGTATAGTTGGGGAAATCCGTGAGAGGATTGTGGGTATAAGGATGGGGAATGGCATAGGAAACTGAAAAATAAAATTAAAAAAATGAACAAGTGGACCTATAACTACCTGGAGATACAGGTATGTGTTTAAGTAGCACAAACAAAATGATCAGGAAGCGGGATTTAGAAAAAAAAAATTAAATAAAATATAAATAAATATATATATATATATATATATATATATATATATATATATAAATAAATAAATAAAAAACACTTGGGCTGAGCTATATCTGGTAAAACAGCCTATGTACTGAATACATTTAATACCTTCGCTTAGTAATGTTCAAGCGAGTAAAAACTAAGTTAGAATACATAAAGAAAAAAAAAAAAAATAATAACTGGATTGTGCAGTAAATTTAGATTGATTAAGGAAAAATAGTCAATACCCTTCAAGGATGGAGCCAATATATATATTAGGGAATGGCCTCCCATGTTGAGTGGGTACACAGCACTATCCAGCATTATGTTATGCCTTTATACCTAAGAGGCAGAAATTGCATAACATAAGGATAAACCAAATGGTTTATAGGGACCGATTATAAGGACCGATGCTAGATACACTTTCACAGATTTTTCAGCAATGTGACAGACATTTAGCGACTACAGTCTGGAAGAGTGGGTGAAGCAATGAGGGGTTCAAAAGAGACTGAGGGTAGGACGAGTGGTCAGTCCATGGAGTTTTCTTGATCCAGCGGAGGGGGGGCTAACCGGCTTCTCTTGTGAGCATGTTGGTTTTCTATGTGCTCCGGTGATTGAGACGAGCTGTGTGGGGTGGAAGGGGTTGACCTCCTTCGTGATGAGTTAGAGATGTGTGGATCGTCCACAAGGCGTAGATCTTGTAATACTCGTTGTAATTCTTCTGAGGATCTGCAGGTAAACTTTGAGCCCTGGTATGTAAACCGGATGGAAAATGGAAATCCCCATTGATAAGTGATATGATGACTTTGCAGCACTGTCAGTTGAGGTTTCATCGATCGACGTTTAGCGATAGTCAATTGGGATAAGTCAGTGAATAACTGGTAATCATGACCTTGGAATGTTAGATTGCCTTTAGCTCTGGCTGCAGCCAAAAGTTGCTCTTTTGTGCGATAATAGTGGAATTTAGCGATAATATCGCGTGGAGGGCCATCAGTTTTCCTGGGCATGAGGGCACGGTGGACTCTGTCCATTTTCAAGCGATCAATGGGTAGGGCCGGTTGGAGTTCTTGGAATAAGGCCGTCATGGTTGAATGCAAATCGATCACAGATTCAGGGATACCTCTGATGCGGAGGTTGGAACGTCTGTCTCTGTTCTCAAAATCTTCTAACTTAGATTGCAGTATTACATTTTCCTCTTTAAGATTTTCTATTTCTGACATATTATTTTGTGCTGAAATTTCCACCTCATCCACTCTAATTTCTAATGCCGCTGTACGAGCGCCAATTTCTCTAATTTCTTTTGTAAGGCTACTTGTAATATGCTCTGAGGTTTGTTTCAGTGCTCTTTGCAGCATACGTTCAAATTGCTTTAAAGGCACTGGGGAAGCTACAAGTTCATGTGGAGAGTTTTGTGAGGGAAATTGTTCAATATCTGATTCACCAGAAGATTCTGCATGTAACAGTGTCTCCTTCTGTGTCTGTGTATTAGAGCGCTCTGAGGTGCTGTGTGAGGTAGATGGCGCCATTTTAGCTGCAGCCCGTACCTGAGTCACCTTTGAGGAGGTTTTCATCTTATGGCGGCTACCTCCTAGTACCATATTGAGGGTCCCCAATGGAGCTCCGGGTTCACTGGTGGAAGCAGGACACTTTGTAATGCTTTAATGTCGGCTGGTTTGCTTTGAAGTACAGCTTCTCCTCTGTCAGGGAGGGAGCTCTAGCAGCGCATAACTGCTCTGTCAGACTCCGCCGTGTGTCCCCCCCAAGCCAATTTTCACACTTCTCTCATACCTGTAAAAATCTGCATTTTTTGCTAGAGAATTACTTAGAACCCCCAAACATTATATATTTTTTAAGCAGAGGCCCTAGGTTATAAAATGGTGGGTGTTGCAACATTTCATGTCACACGGTATTTGCACAGCGGTTTTTCAAATGCAATTACATTTTTGGGAAAAATTACACAAATTTGAATGCACAAGAACACAGTTCTTTTTGGTTTTTGGTAAAATATAAAAAAACAATATTACCCTTAGTAAATAGCAGCCATGGGGGTTATTTACGAAAGTCAAATCCACTTTGCACTGCAAGTGCACATGAAAGTGCACTTGGAAGTGCAGTCGCTCTAAATCTAAGAGGTACATCTGAAATGAGTGGAAGCTCTGCTGATTTTATCCTCCAATCATGTGCAAGCTAAAATGCTGTTTTTTATTTTCCTTGCATGTCCCCCTCGGATCTACAGTGACTTTACTTCCAAGTGCACTTGCAGTGCAAAGTGGATTTTCCTTTAGTAAATAACCCCCCATGTCACGCTAAAATTACATACGACCGTGGAATGGCGCCAAACTACAGTACCTAAAAATCTCCCTAGGCGATACTTTAAAGGGTTACCAGTTTAGAATTACACAGGAGGTCTGGAGTTGAAATTATTGCTCTTGCTCTCACGTTCGTGGTGATACAGCACATGGGTGGTGCGATTGCTGTTTTCTTATGCATAAGGGACAGACGCACACGTTCTTATTTGCCTGCAAGCACAGGGGTGGGGATAGGGGCTGCTTTAACGTTTTTAAAAAAAAAACATTTATTATTTATATTATTTTATTTACATTTTTCACACTGTCTCTTTTTTTTTTTTTTTTTTTGGGATCACTTTTATTGCTATCTCAAGGGATGAGCAACTTCATGACAGGTCCTCTTCATGGAGAGATCTGGGGTCTATTTGTTCCCAGATTTCTCCTCTGGCCTCCGAGATCGTTTTGATCAGATGTTCGTACAAGCCAACAATTGTTTGTAAACAACAAACCAAAACCGGAAGTGACAAAATCCTTGTCACTTACGGTTTCTGACATCACACAGTGGGAGGAACAACATCATTTTCAATCACTGTGTCTCAGGAGCCAGATACTGCCGGTTGTATCCTGACCAGGCTCTGATTGCTCGAGAGAGCCTGGTAAAGGCGATGGGGTGGGTGGAGGGGCTGGGACCCCCTTCCACCTCCTGTAAAAGTAATCCAGCAGCTGTATAGCTGCCAGAATTACTTTTACAGTGAGGGGAATTGCTAAAAAATATATATCTTATATTGCTGCAGCTGCAATAATGACCAAGATATCACCCTTCCCACCCAGTGACGTACCGGTATGCCGCTGGACAGGAAGTGGTTAATATGAAGTTGGCTATACCCGCCTCCACTTTTATGAGATCAAGTAATGATGCTTAATGGCTTTAAGGCTCTCTCCAGCAAGGGTCCTTGCCTTCGTCTTCTCCTTAGAAAAACTCCTTCTTTTACCAGGCAGGACAACTCCAGGACCATTGCCAGCCCATGTTCATAACTTCCCTTATCACCAGGCAGGACAGCTGCAGGACATTCAACACATTCTGGGCCCCAGACAGGCTATAGCCTAAACACTGAGCTCCATCCAGCAATACCTCCCCAGCCTGGGGTAAGGGAGAGTTCACCAGGCTTGTCCCAAATATTTATATCCTCCCCCAGTATGCACCGGGGGCCATGGACATCCTACCGGGCTGACTGAAGGATGTATAAATATTCAAGCTCAGTTTTGTAGCAGGGAGAAATCACAACCTCACTGAGCTTAGGTAAAGACAAAGTGAAGAACTATACAATCATTCTGGGCTAACTACCAACCAGCCAAAAAAATAAACTTAGGCAATAGCCCCACAGGAGCCACTGGTGAATAGGGATCCCCCACCCTACACAGCCAGGCACACTGAATTGTCACAGCCCTCCTGAGTCAAGTAACAGTCCATCAGCTTTGTTTTTTTTGTATATTAGGGGTATTTAACTTGGATGGGGTGAGGGGTATTATGGGATGCCCACTTGACTTTAACTCTTTAGGGACAACTTTCCTATGTACAGTTTATTTACCCACTCCTCGGCTTCCTCCAGCACATCACTTGCTTGCAGAAAAACTTCTCATACCCAACTGGCACACCGTTAGATGATGTGACAAAAAGGCATCAGTCAAATGTAAAGGCCAATTACAGGCAGGGATCACGGGCCCCTTGGTTGTGTAGCAAAAATCCAGCTTCTATCCCTGTGGCTACTGATCCCAGTACCACCTCTTTAGGCACTGCCAGCCCACCTGGCTGCAGCTACCCCTCTCCTAGCTAGTCCTCCTATTGTCCTCCAAGAATGCACACTCACAAGCCCTCTTGGCTGACTTCTCCTGGAGATCTCCTGGCAGTGCTGACTCTCTCCTGCTGTCCTTACACCTGCTCCCGTACATCCAGGACAGGATTGCTCTATGTGTTGTAGAGGACCCCTCCAGCACCTGAGCCCCAGGTCCAAGGTCACCCCCCAAGCTAGGGGGCTACCCTCAAGGGCCTCCAACAGTCTCCTCAGCACTCCATTTCCAATCTTCCACCCAAACTCCGCTGCCCCTGCTGGACTGACCCAGAGTATTTAAGAGGTCCTTCCCCTGCCAGCCCATTTGGCCGGGGATTGGTTGGGGCCCTCATCAAAACTCCAGAAAGCTCCTGCTAACCACCCTCCTTTTCTTCTGGAAGTTTATCAAATGTTCCCAGCAAGTAGGGGGAGGTAACAGAGATGCTGCCTGATGAGTTATTCCAGCCTCCCTGAGTCACTCACCCTGACCCAGATTGAGCCCAGCCTGGCTCTCAGCAAGGCTAATTTACCTTCACTAACAATATATGTTCACTACCCTTTCTAGAACCCTAGAGGGTGCTACACTTGATGATGATGATGGGTTGGGATCCAAATTAGGTCACCAACATCTTTGTGATGGGCCACCACACAACTATGTAGTAAACATAGCCTAGTTATATACTATCACAATTTGAGATGTAGCCCATCAACAATGCTAAGCTGAGTTTTCATTTCTTTGGAATAATATGTAATTAATATTTCCTCCAAGGACACAACCACCCCTCTAAAAACCTGTGAAGAAACTTTCCAACAGATTCACAAAAATTGTTTGCTTCTGTATAGAGTGAGACATTATGTCAAACAGACTGAAATATAGATTATGTGTATTTTCATACATTTTAATCAGTAAATACTGTCATACCAAACTGTCTTCCTGCTCAGGATACTTAACATACACTCTAGTGGAGGGTGTAGGACAAGTGGGTTGGCTTTAAAATTGCATGAAAACCTTCATTTCCATGGCTGGGTGTAATGCATTCTTTATTAGCCATTAAAAAAAGCATGTTGTTTCAGCGATACGCCATCTCACCGAACAGGTTGAAACAGTAGAACATGGTGGCTGCTAGTATACTAGTTATCACTGAACCGTGACACTATCAGATCACCTTTTGTAGACTGGTTGCTCAGAACCGTATCAGTTTCTCTTTGACTATAGAGCACTGCATGTTCTTTTTGTACGTCTCTGTCATAAATTAGATACCAGGAAAGACTGCAGTTCCGTGACAACTATTCCAGCATCTTTCTTCTTCCATCAACATTGTTTTGCGTGAATAATTCAGCTACTAAATTGACTTCTCTACTGTAAAAAAAAAAAAAGGAAACATACAAGATGAAGACATATTCAGCAGCAATTTGTGGTTTAACATGGCTTTTCTCAACAGTTCTGGACCTCAAAGGTGAGATCAGTTACTAAAAATGATTCAGTCTGCTATTTGACCTTGGCCAGTTAGTGACCAACTTGTGAAATTTTTGGTACGCATGAAGTGGGATGAAGTGTGAAAGTCAGTTTGCCACTCTCATAATTGTTTGATAACGTATTGACATATATAATGGTATAATATGTCTATAAATGCAGATATGGCATGAAAATGTAACACAAGTAGAAATAAGAGACAGATTTAGATGATAGAAAGTGCAAATGCGAAACATTGACTTTAGATACCAGGGAAGTACATGGCTAAGCCTTCTATGTGCATCACTGTCTCCAAATTCCAAAGTGTAGCAAATAGTTTTATTTTCGATAAATATCTTTGTAATCTTAACCCCCTAGTGCTGGCCATACGCAAATTTGCATTTGCGGCTTGAAGGGGTTATACCGGGGTGATGCCTGCAGCATCAACTCGGTACCGTTTTTTAGAGCTGGCGGTCGGCTTTTAAGTGAAAACAACCGATGTGGCTAAAGGCCGCTCGGCTGTTATCCTAAAAGAGCAGGAGGGGAAGTCCAACCCTCCTGCTGCCTTCCGCTGCTCTTCCTGGGCCTCCCGTCCTTTGGCTAGGTTGAGACTAGAATGAAGCCAAAAACGTCTTCGTTCGAGTCTTCTATGTAAAAACACGGAAGTGACGTCACAATGTCACTTTCGGTTTACTCGGCTGCCAATGGCGCTGATTTTAAAAAGATGTCAGTATTCAGAATCTGCAATTTTGGATATCTGAATACTTTTAAGTGCAAAGGAGGTATTTGGGGCCCCCGATCGCTCCATAAAGAGTACCTGTCACCGCCTATTACTGTCACAAGGAATGTTTACATTCCTTGTGACAGCAATAAAAGTGATCAGAATTTTGACAATGTAAAAAAAAAAAACATTTTCAAAGCTCCCCTCACGCCCGCATATATAAACAGGGTTCAAATCACACATGTGAGCTTTTGCCACGATTATTGGAGTGAGAGCAAACATTTTAGCATTTTTTTTAAAGACCTCCTCTGTAACTCTAACTTGGTGACCATAAATTTTTTTAAAGGGTCACCTATGGAGATTTTTAGGTACCATAGTTTGTCGCAATTCCACGAGTGAGCGTAATTTCAAAGCGTGACATGTTAGGTATCTATTTACTCTGCGTAACATCATTTTTCACATTGTACAAAATATTGGGCTGACATTACTGTTTAGTTTTTTTTTAATTCATTAAAGTGTCTTTTTTCCCCAAAAATTGCGTTTGAAAGCCCACTGCGCAAATACGGTGTGACATAAAATATTGCAACAAAAATATTGCAAAAAATAAATATAATTTTTGGGGGTTCTAAGTAATTTTCTAGCAAAAAATACGGATTTTTAACTTGTAAGCAACAAATGTCAGAAATAGGCTTAGGCATGAAAGGGTCAAAATATATATATTCTTCAGATTTTTGTAGTTTATATACAGACTGTGCAATAAATACACAGAAGAGTTAAAGCTAAAGTCCAGTCAGGTATACAAAATATATATTAATGCAGGTTTGTATTCATTAAAGCATCATTAACTTTTTTTTTAGAAGAAAGTAGTGGAAATACCTGAATTTTACCTTGTATCAGCCTCTTGTCCATGTACAGCAGAGCTCAAAATGGTGGAGGGAGAAGCAATGCAAAGGAGCCAATCAGAAGGGCTCATATGCACACAAGGGACATACCATACTGACAGGTGGAGAGAGCAGAGTGACACCGAGATGAGCTCACCAGCCTGCTAAATCTCCTTTCACTGCTTTACAGGAGGGATAAGACCGGTAAATGTTACTACAGCACAGAAAAGTTAGGCCCTTCAAGACAGGGCTATGCTATGTGGCAGAACTATGTAAATTACATAACTGGGTGAACATAAATACAATAATGTTTTACAGGTAAACTGTTTGCCTGCAGTTCAGCTTTAAAAAGAGGTTCTGTGGAAGTTATGGGAAGCACCTGGAGCTAAATAAGCTGAATAAAATTATTCATGTTTAGGGTCATCAATGGGTGACCCCGCCCCCTTGTGACGTCACCGACCAGGCCGTTCCAGCTGAAGGACTGCACACAGTAGTCTGACAACAATTTTGCAAATTGCAAAGCGGTTGCTTAGTGTTAGCCTGCAACTGGAACTGGCAAGGTCTCCAAGTAAGAAACTTTGATTCACAAAATATGATTTTCTTATGAAAACTGTATACAGTTAGTTCTGAGGCTGAGCATGTTGACAAATAGATTTTGGGCTTACATACACTTTAAACAGAATTTCTACAATGTATACGGCAGCTATTCTCAACCAGTGTTCAATGGAACCATGGGTTTCTCTAAAGATTGCTAGGGGTGCCTTGAACTGTGGCTGATTGACCTCCTATTTTGCATTCTTTATACTGATTATCAATGTAAAAGGCAATTTCCCCATTGACCCCAAAAAATGTGGTCTTAGTAAGGGTTCCCAGGACCTGCAAATTATTTTGGGGGTTCCCTTGGGTTGAAAATGTTGAGAAAGGCTGATATCCAGTTTAGTATAATTGTTTTCACTATCCTCTATTTATGTCTGTTAAGGGGTAGAATCAGCAAAAGGAAAATACGCACAGATGCTATTCCGGAATCTGTTTGAGGATTATGTAAATGCTTTGAGACCGGTGGAAGATACTGACCGAGCATTAAATGTTACCCTGCAAATTACTCTTTCTCAGATTAAAGACGTGGTGAGTACATTTATTAAAACAAATTATTTTTAATGATATATCAAGATGCCTACAGATAACCTTCACCTGTTCTAGCCATTGTGGGCTGGATTGAAGAATATTTCTATGTCCCCTCCTTATCTGTGGCAGACTTAGTTCAGCTTTCCCAGTGGGAGAGTCGATTGACCAGAGGTACCGTTTCCCTTAAGGTACAAGCACATTTGCCTGATGAGATCATACACATTTGCACCAATCATTTATTATTCTTTTATTTTATTTTATTACAACAATCATTTGACAGCCAGATCTTGTCTGATGTGGTGACTGGATCATGTGACATCCAGAGAATTGGTTTACATTAGTGACACTACATAGTACCCCTCTAATACTTAGATGCAACACTACATCCCTCTGTTTAAGATCCCTCGCACTCCCACGACCAGTCTCCAAACCCCCCCGGCCCAACCTCGACCTGTTTAAATACCCCTGCTACGGGAAGCTGCAAAGGCCAAACGAAAGACACACCACAGTGCACTAACTCTACAATACCCATCTGTTAACCCATAAACAACAATCACAATTAGCATTTTAGACACCTGCCTACACTCCCCCACACTTAAACATAGTATGTGCTCGTACTATAAACACAGTAAAAAGACTGGCAGTACACATTCTCTATGACATAACAGGGAAAATGTTATCAATGTACAGTAACAGGTGCAAAACTGAAATATGTAATAAATTAGCGCCCATTACCTCCAGCCACAGTACTGGTCTCAGGAGTACCTGCTCCGCTACCCATGGGGCACCTGGTGTGGAGGGTCCTCCAACACATCCTGCACCTTGACGCTGCACACTGTAAGCCCCCATACACACGGTCGGAAATTTAGACGGAAAATGTCCGATCGGACCATGTCGGAAAATCCGCCCGTGTGTGGGCTCCATCGGACTTTTGATATCCTTCTCTCAAACTTTCCGAAAACAAAATCCGATCAGACTTTTTCCGATCGTGTCGAGAATTCCAACAGACAAAGTGCCACGCATGCTCAGATCAAATTACGAGACCAAAGCTATTGGCTACTAGCCTCTACGTAGTTCTGTCGTACATAACGAACGTCACCACGTTCAGAATGATCAAATTTTCAGACAACTTTGTCCGACCGTGTGTATGCAACACCAGTGTCGGACAAAATCCGTCTGAAAAAATCTGATGGATTTTGTGGTCGGAATTTCCGACCTTGTGTACGGGGGCTAAGCGTGGGTTGTTAACCCCAGTCTCCAGACATAAATGGCAGCAAAGGTGAATTGGACAGCTCAGGCAGATGATTAGATCCCTCATCTTGGATGGACGACAAGGTAATGGCAGTGGAGGTGGCTACGATCTCTCTCACAACCTTAAAGCCCAGTTACACTGTAAACTGGAACTGAGCTAACATGAGTTCCGGTTCAATGAAGCTTACTTTGGAACACAAAGGAGGCTCCGGCAAGACAGTTTCCCCAGTTGACACCCCACGCACTCACGTAACCCTTTGCAGCTTGAGGAATCAGCACGCAGCCTGACCAATGCATCCCCATTGGCAAGTTTATGGGTTCCTCCACAAGGTCCAGTGCCTCAAAGAGGAATGTCCGACACCCATTGCACCATGCCCAAGCATCCACCTGCTCACATACCCTCTGACATTGTCGGCATAAAGGGCACAGGGCCTACCGGTTTCCATAAAGGCACATGGAAAAGCCTTGCCTGGCTCTGAAACGAATGCTGGTATCAAGTCCTTTGGGTACTGGTTCGAGTCAGGGTAGCTTCTACAGTATCTGCTGATGAAGCATGGTAATGTAGCCTCTGACTTCCTCTTTAGCCATGTGGATTCTAGGACACATCCACACCACAGCAATTTCTATAGCCCTTCGTGTGGCAACAGCCAATCACTAGAGATTACTTCTAGTCATGCGCCTGTTCATGTGCCAATCACTTGTTTACTTTTTCACAGTGAATTCTCCAATACAGTGCATCCTTCCAACTACTCCAAATGCTGGAAGCACTTATTTCTTAACTGTTAGAATGAAAATACCACTTAAGTGTGTTAGTTAGTGTAGTATATTATATCTAATATATATATATGTATACATATATATATATGTTATATATATATTTATTATATGTAGTGTTTTTATTTAGGCATTCTAAAGACAAGTTTATTCTAGGCAGGCTGCTTTGGTAGCCGTTATCTAATTGCGCATATTAAAAGAGGGTTTGTTGGTCAAAGGACAAATGGCCAGACCAGACTTACTGGAACAGATAATGATTATCTTAATCTAATCAGTATTCACACATATCAAAGGGGGAATATGCAAGAATGTAAATTGGGGCAGCTTTATAATTACAACTATTCACAGCGTGGGGTTGTCTCCGGTCACTCTGAAAGACTGGGGCAGATCAAAGCATTTAATGGAAACGCCCAATCAAATTGCTCAGACATTCAGTGTGTGTGGGGGGGATATAACAGGACGTTCAATCTGTTTAGAAGTGTGTGTTCTTACGAAGGCACCCAAGAGTCACATGGTTCCATGGGGCTCTAAATATTTACTAGCACTGTCGTGATATGAACTCTGTTGGATTTTTGTCATCTGTAAGACTGTTCTGTTTTGGAAGTCAATAAAATCTCTCTCTGGGAGAATCGGGTTTTGCTGCGGAGACAATACTTTTAATAACCATATACCATCTACGAGGAAGGAACGAATATATTAGATCACTACATTGGTGCCGTTCAAGCGACCAGAAGAGCATTTTCAGGACTTTGTATTAGAAATCGTGGTGATAACAATCCGTGAGTTGGACAGAAGTCTGATGGAGACCCAAGACCTGTGCTGTGACTCTAACGTCTGGTTGTGACATAAGAGAGCCTGATCTACAAAATCAAACAAGTTTGGAACCCCAGAATTATTCTCTGGAGACTGGAAACGAAGAAAAGGACTGCATCGTGTACCAGAAGACCTGAGCTGGAAGCTGAAGGAGTAATTAATGCGGTGAGTAAAATATTTCTCTCTTTTTAAATTATTAATAATATAGTAAAAATGCTTACTCAGTGTGAAGCTAGTGTCAGTTCTGATAAAGTTAACAGATGGGTGTTAAAATGTATTAAGCGTCATGGCGGTCCTTATGAAGTGCCAGAAAAATATAAGCAGACATGGACTATGATGAATGAATTTTTAGAAAAAAATGTTTTTGATAGTAAAATTTCAGAAGGTAAAAGAAAAGGTTGTATTGTACAGGGCTTGTTATCTTGCTGTTTAACAATGGAAAGTTCGTTGAAGGATAAGGTTGAGGAAATTACCCAGTTACAGAGTGCAGTTGATAATAGCAACAAGGTTTGTCAGAGGTTACAAAACCAATCAGAATCTGAGACTGTAAATTTAAAATTGCATGCAGTCACCATTGGGGAAGCTCTGCTTGAGAAGTCTAAACGTTGTAATGAATTATCAGAGGAAAATGAGAGATTGAAATTAAGAATTATGGAATTAGAGAAGAGATCTCAGGAATGCAGATATGCATCGAATCGTGGATTCAGCAATCTGCAGCAAAACGCAAATACAAACATTCTATCAAATGAAACAGAACCTCATATTAAATCTGATAATTCATTGCCAGCCGCACCCACTGTGACCACCACAGTTTATAACAATAATAATAATGCAGGTGAAGTTCAGCTTGTAATGAGGCCTTTGAAACAAAAAGAATTAGATGCAATTCTTAAAGAAATAGGAATGATTCCCTGCCATGATTTAAACAGATTTTTAAAATGGTTTTGTGACTTGCAGAATGTCAGAGATATGTACAATCTCAACCCATCTGATTTAGACAGAGTTATGCAACATTCTATAGGAAATAGTCTTTGGGTGAGAATTAAGCAGATCTGTACTCAGCCAATGAGGACAAGGGACATATTGATGGAATTGTTATGTGTTTTGTATGGTGTACGTTCTGATGTTACTGTTCATGGGAAGATCAAACAAATGAAAAGCGAATCTCCCTACGAACTGTCAGGAAGGATAAAATCTATTATGGAAATATTGGTCAGTAATAATCTTGCATTTGAGCATGGTGGCTTGTTACATATGAGTATATTTCTACATGCTTTGAACGAAGAGATTAGACAAAATATTTTACTAGTTACCCCAAATCCCCATGATTTAAAAGATGTATTGTTGAAAGCAGACAATTTATGGAGAAAGTCAAATGAGCAAGCTGTCAAGATTGATTTAGCCACATTGTTTAGGACAAATACTGAACATAAAGATCAAAAGATAATGTCTTATGATAACAATCAAAGAGGAGACACCAGGTCAAATATAGGTGATATTAATATGAAAAGCAGAGCTGACCAAAATCATAATAAAAAAGTATCTAAGGCTTGGATACCATTTTCTCAGTTAAAACAGAAATATGACCACTTGAAGATTGAGTACGATAAGATGAAAATGGAACATTACACATTGCTGGGACAGCTAAACAGATTACATTATCCAGATCTGTTTTTGAATACAAATGACATTTCTCTAGCAGTGGGGGTGGTTTAGTTTCAACCTGTGGATGTGTAAATAGTCCTTTGTTTTGACTTCAAACAGTGTTTAAGGACCTTGCTAATTAGTTTTGTTGGAGAGTTTTTTGTCTTTCAGATATATTGGAGATTCTGCATGTAAATAGCATGTGAACTGCAAGCTGAAATTTCTGGCTAGTGGGGGAGAAACACTGAATAAACAATATCATGGACTCTCTCAATATTCATCAAGCAATGGACATTTTTTTTTTGGAACATAAATTTTTTTTTGGAACATAAATTTTTTTTTGGAACATAAATTTTTTTTTGTCAATGGACTTTTCCCTATTTTTTATTTTTCACCCTTTCCCAGTTTTATTCTTCAAGCCCTATTTTTTTAATTTTTTAATTTAATTTTTTTTTATTATGTTTTATTTCTTGAACTTTATCTTAAAACCAGAGCGAAACATTTAAACCGGAAATAATTTTCATGTTACATTACATGTTGCATATTACATATTGCATATTGATCTATATATTTGCCATCTAAGGTGAGATGCTGCACAATGGCTTGGCATAGCATAAATTATAGTATGTTGGGTGGTTTTCCTAAATTTATAAGAGGGGTGAGTGAAGTTCATCACTCCAGTCATGATTTGAAACTTTGTTGAATCAGTCATTAATATTATTGACATATGGATGAAAAAAGACCTAACTTTACTGGCAAGATTTTCCACTGCTGCTTTGTCTGGATAGAAGATCTGATAAACGCTGATGTCAAGCTGATTCTATCTGAAAGTGGGGGATTATATATGGATTATATGGATATATGGATTATAGATTGGTATATAGATTGGTATACCATTCAGGTGGAATTATGGACTGAATGATTCAAGTAACTGCTCTATTAAGGATGGAAATGAGGAGTCGGCCTACAGCAAATTACAAAGTACAGCAATAGCAGTTTTTTTCAGCCATATCCAAACCTTTTGAACTTGAAAGTGAGAGCTGGTACATGGATGGTTCTTCTTACTATAAAGATGGAAGTAGAATTTCGGGATTTGCTGGTGTTTGTGCAAAAGCATCTTTAAGAAAATGAAAACCTTGAGCCTGGAGAGGAATCCTGGGGTTATGTGGATCGGAGCTCCCAGCACACCAAGTCTACTTTCAATGAGAGATGTGATGAAGTTGAAAATTGAAGAATGAACTGCGACATCCGCTCGTTTTTGTGCAATATTCAAGATCTTGATGTGATATAATAAGGATGTTTACCGAATCCTTTTCCAGTCATGGTCTAAAGCTATATTATCTAATGACTGTTTCATGGGGATATTTTAGAGGCTGGTGAAGAGAGATGTAACCAGTTTCAACTTTATATTTCATATGAGCCATTGTGAAGCATCCAATACCTCAAATCGGTAATGCTATGTTTGTTGCTTGATTTATGGGTCAGTTCTAGTAGTTAGAACGACCCAAGTGGGGGTATATGTAGTATATTATATCTAATATATATATATGTATACATATATATATATGTTATATATATATTTATTATATGTAGTGTTTTTATTTAGGCATTCTAAAGACAAGTTTATTCTAGGCAGGCTGCTTTGGTAGCCGTTATCTAATTGCGCATATTAAAAGAGGGTTTGTTGGTCAAAGGACAAATGGCCAGACCAGACTTACTGGAACAGATAATGATTATCTTAATCTAATCAGTATTCACACATATCAAAGGGGGAATATGCAAGAATGTAAATTGGGGCAGCTTTATAATTACAACTATTCACAGCGTGGGGTTGTCTCCGGTCACTCTGAAAGACTGGGGCAGATCAAGGCATTTAATGGAAACGCCCAATCAAATTGCTCAGACATTCAGTGTGTGTGGGGGGGATATAACAGGACGTTCAATCTGTTTAGAAGTGTGTGTTCTTACGAAGGCACCCAAGAGTCACATGGTTCCATGGGGCTCTAAATATTTACTAGCACTGTCGTGATATGAACTCTGTTGGATTTTTGTCATCTGTAAGACTGTTCTGTTTTGGAAGTCAATAAAATCTCTCTCTGGGAGAATCGGGTTTTGCTGCGGAGACAATACTTTTAATAACCATATACCATCTACGAGGAAGGAACGATTATATTAGATCACTACAGTTAGCACCCCTTGTGGCCGAAGGCCAAAGCTCCACACCGGCCTCCACACTGGAAGGATAATGTCTTCTCACTTGCCACTGACACCTGTCCTGGTACTGACTACAAAGCAGTTGGGGCCCGTCCATTAGGGGCGCAGGGGCGCAGCCCCCCCATCCATGCCCCCTAATCTACATGCGGGGCCCTTTAAAGCACGTGATTAGAGTCAGAGGCAGTAATAGGCTTCGAAAAAGGGTGGACTTGGGGCACAGAGCACTGCGCCCTGGCCCACCCAGTTGTGTGACAATAGCGAATGAATATTCGCTATTGTCACACTGATTCTCTTCCTGAGACCCATTTCCCGATTGGCCAAAAGGAGAAGTGATCCTATTGGCTTAGGAGCACATGACACACTCAGGCACTGCCATATTTTTTACTGACAACCTTTTCCTTTCACTGCCATTTACTGGCCATTTTTTTTACTGGCTGCCAGTAAAAATACTGACAGCTGGCAACACTGCTGGCCACCACTACCTCCTCTCTTAAACTGGCTGCTTCTCCTTCCTTGTACCTCTTACTCTCCATCACACAGATAGTTTACATAAAGGTTTACATATCGATCTCCATTTCCATGCACTGTAGGACTCTCAGTCTGTGTTCACAATACATCAAAAGAAGAAGATTCCTTTTTTTTCCTACAAACTGTAGCCTTGATGTTTCATATCAAAGCATTTTGTTGTATTAAAACCTTTTCTGTGTATTAATATTTATGAACATGGGGCAGATATTAAATTCTATTTTCACATTGCTGGTCGATGATCCAAAACATTAAGGGTCGTACACATGGGCCGAATATCGGGTGGTTTCTATTGAACCGGCCAACATTCGGCCTGTGTGTACAGCAGCCGGTCCACAAAAAGCCTGCTTATGTCAAAGGGGCATGACCGATCGGCACCCAATTGTGGCTGAGAGTGCTGGCTGGTGTGTTCTGGCAGGGGGGCCGCCCCCTGTCAGAACACAATAGCTCAGCGGGGGGGGCAGGGTTGCTGTTCCTCCTGAGCGCTTCAGTTTTTATTTCGTTCAGCCCACTGGGTTGAACGAAAAAATAAACTGTTATGCCCCGTACACACGGTCGGAAATTCTAACCACAAAATCCGTCAGATTTTTTCAGACGGAATTTGTCCGACACTGGTGTTGCATACACACGGTCGGATAAAGTTGTCGAAAAATCCGATCATCCTGAACGTGGTGACGTTCGTTGCGTACGACGGGAATACGTAGAGGCTAGTAGGCAATAGCTTTGGTCTTGTAATGTGATCTGAGCATGCGTGACACTTTGTCCATCGGAATTCGCTACACACGATCGGAAAAAGTCCGATAGGACTTTGTTGTCGGAAAGTTTGAGAGCAGGAAAAGTCAGATGGAGCCCACACACGGTCGGAATTTCCGACAACATGGTTCGATAGGACATTTTCCGTCGGAAAATCCGACCGTGTGTATGGGGCATTAGTGTGTACCAGGCTTTAGACTTTCCTGCTTTGCCTGCTTCTCCTGTTAGCTGGGGAGATATTTTTAAATTTGTACATTTTAAATGTGAACATTTCTTTTTTTACAGGATGAAAGGAATCAGATATTGACAGCATACTTGTGGATTAGGCAAAGCTGGTTTGATGCATACCTGACGTGGAACAGAGATGACTACGATGGTCTAGATTCTATCCGTATCCCAAGCAACATGGTATGGAGACCAGATATCGTGCTCTATAACAAGTAGGTAGACAGGTCAGAGAAACGACATACTTTTTTCTTTTATTGCAGTATATTCATATTCATTATGTTGGCAAACCTGGCACTTTCTTATAGGAAATAATGTGAAAAAAGTAGTTGATTTGGATAGAAGAAAGATTTCCATGTGCCTGTGTGGGTTTCCTCCCACACTTCAAGCACCTGCTGGTAGGTTAAGGACTAGGGATGGTCCCGATGTTCGAGTCGAACATAAGTTTGAGTCGAACATCGGGTGTTCGTTTGTTCGTAGAAGTTTGCCCGCTGTGATGTGCCCCATAATGCACTGTTAGATCGCAGTGCATTGACAACTGCTGATTGGCTAAAGCATGCAACTGACCTGTATACTTTGGCCAATCACAGTGTGCCCCCCCCCCCCAAAATACATACCAGGCCCTTTGAGTCTGGTATAGGTTTTAAGGGGAACTCCATGCCAAAATTAAAAAAAAAAAGGGTATGGGTCCCCCCAACTCTACAATGGTGTGGGGTCCCCCCCCAAAATCCATACCAGACCCTTATCCAAGCATGCAGGAAGGGGAGGGGACGACCAAGCACCCCCCCTCCTGAACCATACCAGGTCACTTTCCCTCAACATGGGGAGGGTGCTTTGGGGTGACCCCCAAAGCACCTTGTCCCCATGTTCATGGGGACAAGGGCCTCTTCCTGACAACCCTGGCTGGTGGTTGTTGGGGTCTGCAGGTGGGGGCTTATTGGATTCTGAAAGCGGGGCCCCAAGATCCCAGCCCCCCCCTCCCCCATGTGAATGGATATCGGGTACATTCAGCAAAAAAAGTGTGAATGTACCCAAGAGAGACAGTTTTTGACAATTCCTTTATTTAAAAAAACAAAAGTGTCCCCCGATGTACATCCATCTTTAATCACGCCACCCGACAGACCAGAAAAATAGGAAAAAATAAAAAAGCTCCGCCTCCATGGGAGGCCTCCCGGCATTTGCTGTCTCTTCGCTTTGACAGCTGTTCTATAGGCAAGGGTGGGGCCACCCGGTGACGTAACACAGTGACCCCACCCCTTCCGATGTCATGTGACGTCAGAGGGGGTGGGGTCATCTGGTTACCTCAGCGCGCGCCCCTTCTCGTCCATGGAGCCGATGCGAGAGCCCGGCGGTCGCAATCACCGCCGGGCTCCCGCGAGCGCTCGGGGCACACGGAGAACCGGATCTGTGTGTGTAAACACATAGTTTCCCGTTCTCTGAGGGGAGAAGTGACAGATCGTCTGTTCATACAGAGTATGAACAGTGATCTATCTCTTCCCCTACACAGTCCCCTCCCCCCTTCAGTTAGAACACACACTAGGGAACACAATTAACCCCTTGAGCGCCCCCTAGTGTTAACCCCTTCACTGCCAGTGACATTTTTACATTTATCAATGCATTTTTATAGCAATGATCGCTGTATAAATGCCAATGGTCCCAAAAATGTGTCAAAATTGTCAGACGTGTCAGCCATAATGTCACAGTCCCGATAAAAATCACAGATCACCGCCATTACTAGTAAAAAAAAAAAAAATAATAATAAAAATGCGATAAAACTATCCCCTATTTTGTAGACGCTATAACTTTTGTGCAAACCAATCAATATACGCTTATTGCGATTTTTTTTTACCAAAAATATGTAGAAGAATACATATTGGCCTAAACTGAGGAAAAAAATAGTTTTTTTATATATTTTTTGGAGATATTTATTATAGAAAAAAGTAAAAAATATTGTGTTTTTTTCGAAATTGGTGCTCTTTTTTTAGCGCAAAAAATAAAAACCACAGAGGTGATCAAATACCACCAAAAGAAAGCTCAATTTGTGGGAAAAAAAGGACATCAATTTTGTTTGGGTACAACGTCGCACTTGTCAGTTAAAGCGACGCAGTGCCGAATCGCAAAAAGTGCTCTGGTCAGGAGGGGGGTAAAATCTTCCGGGGCTGAAGCGGTTGAGGAATCATCAATATCACTGCTCCTAAAAAAACTATAGTTTTAAAAAGTTTTTTTTGCATTGATACACGTCCCCTAGTATCTTCTAATCTAAAAAGTCATTTAAGGTCTTACTTATTACATACTTATTCTTTGAGATTAGTTATTGTAAGAGTTTACTAGTATTATGTGTACAGCTATATTTTATTTTACCTAATACAGTATCGGCTCAGTTCATTGCATTGCACAATGGTGACTCTCTGAACACATTACCACTGATTTTTTCAATGCTTTAAATTCACAGGGCAGATGATGAATTTTCTGAACCGGCAAATACAAATGTTGTTCTGCGTTATGATGGCAAGATCACATGGGATTCCCCTGCTATCACCCAGAGCTCCTGCGTTGTGGATGTCTCCTATTTCCCATTTGATAAGCAGCAGTGTAATCTAACCTTTGGTTCCTGGACTTACAATGGTAATCAAGTGGATATAATAAATGATATGGACACAGGAGACTTGTCGGACTTTGTGGAAAATGTGGAATGGGAAATGCAAGGCATGCCGGCAGTGAAGAATGTCATTACATACGGATGCTGCTCTGAGCCATACCCTGATATCACCTTCACTCTGATTCTCAAGAGGAGATCTTCTTTCTACATATTCAACTTGCTAATCCCATGTTTGATGATATCCTTCCTGGCTCCATTAGGATTCTACCTCCCTGCAGACTCTGGGGAAAAGGTATCTCTAGGAGTCACTGTACTCTTGGCTCTGACTGTCTTTCAGCTGATGGTTGCAGAAAGCATGCCTCCTTCTGAAAGTGTGCCATTAATAGGTAAGTATAGTTCTTTCAGCACATAGATAATAGATAATAAAAAGATAATGAAAGATATGCAGGGCTTGACTGGGACAAAAATTTGGCCCTGGACTTCATCCAGACCGGTCCACTTACATCAGAGTGACCCATCAGCAGCCCCCTTACATCAGAGTCCTATCAGCAGCCCCCTTACATCAGAGTCCTATCAGCAGCCCCCTTACATCAGAGCCCCATCACCAGCCTCTTACATCAGAGTCCTATCACCAGCCCCCTTACATCAGAGTGCCATCACCAGCCCCTTTACATCAGAGTCCCATCAGCAGCCCCCTTACATCAGAGTCCCGTCAGCAGCTCCCTTACATCAGAGTGTCCACCTCCCAGTGTACCCACAGTTCTGAAGGCAGCTTCTCTTCTTCCTCTCTCCAGTCATGTGATAACAAGTGATAGGGGAGAGAGGAAGGAAAGTCGGCCGGCTGTCTATCTCCCCCTGCAGGCTGGAGGGAGCATAACGCCTAATGCTCTCTCCAGCATATGACGGAAGCTGCTCCTCCTGACAGGAGTGAAATCGCAATCACTCACTGTCAGAGAGAAGCGGCTCCTGGACTGCACCAGACTGGCCCACCGGGAATCTCCCGGTAGTCCCGATGGCAAGTACATGCCTGAAGATATGTGTATGACTCTGGTGCCTGGACTCCTGTTTTCTCCATCTCTTCAGTAATGTTGGAAGGGCCTCCACAATGTGGCTACTGCTGCACAGCAACTATTTTTTTTAAGGCTTCCGATGCCCTGTCTTACAAATAAGATGATAAAAAGAAGAGGGCGCACCAGTCTCGTGCATTATCCAAATGCAATTTATTTGTAAAAACAAGATAAAAACTACTCACAAACACGTGGAGAGTAACTGCTTGTAAAAGCCATCAAATTGTGGCAATCAGTCCTGGAACCAACTTTCTCCAGATAGCAAAGAGGAGGACATCAGGAATGCTGCTGACGTTTCAAAGAAGTACTTTCTTCCTCAGAGTCTAGGCTAGATGTCCTCCCCTTTGCTATCTGGAGACTGTTGGTTCCATGACTGATTGCCACAATTTGATGGCTTTTACAAGCAGTTATTCTCCACATGTTTGTGAGTAGTTTTTATCTTGTTTTTACTATTAAATTGCATTTGGATAATGGACGAGGCTGGTGCGCCCTCTTCTTTTTATCTTTTTATGACTATTAGGATATCCCCTATCCTGGAGGACAGCTAGACCAGAGACACTATCCTTTGAGTCATAGACCACTCGGTCACCACACTAATGCGCAAGAGTGTTTGTTTCCTGTATTACAAATACCTGTCCCATAAACTATAATTTGATAAATTGGAAGGCCGGGTACCGGCCTGAAGTTATGGGAGGAGCCCGGAGGGTATTTAAGCAGCCCAAAGGCCGCCGGTCTTTGTCGGTTTCCTGTGCGTGATATCTGATACGTCAGACATCTAGGACCGACTTGTTCGAGACAAGCGCTGTTGGTGCCGGTTCGTGAGCTCTGTTTCGTCTGTCCATCTCCTTTTGTTGCAGTCCCGCGTTCCGTGTTCGTAAGTCGTGTTGTCCCTTCGTGTCGCACTCGTGTCGCCGAGTCGCAGTTTCGTACAAAGAGTCTGGTTCGGCTGTCGCAGGTAGGGCTTCGGCTCCCATGTTTTACGTTCTCATGCACTGCTTATCATGTCACTAAACTGTGGTCTACGTAGCTCACGAACCACGCACCGCTTGCCTCGATAAACATCATACAGCCACACGCACGTTTTTGGTTGAACACGGTCGGGAGCCACCTAGTGGCACGCACCTTCAGGGCCGCCCGCCATGACACTCCGGCCGATGCCGCGTCCGGCACTCAAGGGTTCCCCTTACACGGTCGGAGTACGCAGGCTTTGAAGCGTTCAAACGTAGCTCGCTCACGGGTGCCGTTCGCACTCACACACAGCGATCATATCAAATCGGTTAAATCAGTTGCCGGGTCACTGGTTACGTTCCGAGTCTGTTGGCATGTTAAACGCACGAATTACTTCGACCGTGTCGAAACATTTCATTATATTAGCATGGCAATCATTTCGTCATTTCAAACATGGCTAACGTATCAGGCCACTCGGTCATGCTAAGTCATTTCGCATCAGTTAAACAGGGTGTTCATGCCATCATTTCGATCCTGGTCACACTCAGTTTCAAGTCATGTCGCACTTAGGCACGGATTTGTCTCGGGGTACCCAGGTTACGGCCGCATTACCATACATATTTCAGAGATTGGCCCACAGCCCGTACGGATGCGGGCTCGAGTCCAGTCTTTGGCATGATTTCGGTCATTGGCCACGTATCGGTCTGAGTCCGGTCGCATCCGGGATGCATCGATTCGCACTGATTCACCTAGCCGCTCGGCCTCCTTTCTATACATGCTCCAGAGATTAGATTCGGTTACAAGTTGCTCGGTTTGTCGAAATCTAGTCTTTGTCATGGTTTCATTTCGGTCACCATACCTCTGGGTAGGTCCGGTCGCATCCATAGATGCTCCGATCGGGGCAATCCAGACGCACGACTACCCGGCCTCATTTCAATACATGCGCCAAGGGCAGAATCGCATCACAGGTTGCGTTCATTCTTGATTCTTGCCCTTGTCATGGTATGTCATTTCTGTCACCTTACCACGCCCGGCAGGAATACAGTCACTTCCCCGCACTAATTCGTGTCGGCGTGCCCTAGGCCGGCCTCATTTCTATACATGCGCCAGGGACGGAATCGCATGTATAAAAAAAAAAAAGAGAAACTTTTGATTCTTGTCCTTGTCATGTTATGTCATTTCTATGTCACCTTACCACGCCCCGGCGTTAATTGGTCACCTCCCTGTACGAATTTGCGCCGGCGTGCCCTAGGCCGGCCGCATTTCAATACAAAAAAAGAAAGGGGTTCAGTCACTAGACAGTGGCATGATGATCGAGGTCGCTGGCACACGAGTGCTTGCGTTCCAAATGCATGCTGTAGCACTTGGAGTCGGACCCGGTGGCAGCCTGGATGTCACAGTTCGGCCCCAGCGTACCCAGGCAGTTGGCCTCATTTCACGGTTGCCTCATTTCTGTACGTGCTCCAGAGTCCGGCTCACAGTCACCCCCATACGGTACGACCGGGCCGGGCCCTGTCACGGGAAGTTCATTTCAGTTAAGGCAACATGTCGTGTCAGTCATTCGTGTTATTGTCTGTCATTTGATTCCACAGCTGTCTCGGCAGTCGACCTAAGTCCCTATCGCCTGTTGTTATCATCGACGTTGGGTACCGTCGCTCTGGACGGCAGCAGTTTCAGGCTCTTAAATAGGTACTTTCTCTCACACTCTCTCAGGTCAGTCGGATTCAGTAGGTCCACCTGCACCAGCTTGATCAGGGTTCCAGCAGGTAAAAAAAAAAAAAGACGCAGGGGCGTGGGGGGCTCCTGCTTTCTCATGGCAGGTACGTATACCATAGGTTACACGTCCAAACTCATTTCTTGTCACCTCTTTATAGGCCCAGCCTGCAGACACGTGACCAGTCAACTTAGTAACGGGTCTTGGCAGCCGCCATGTCATCAGTCGGCAGCGATGACCTCACCACCCCGCTATCTCCGGCGTCAGCCTCCGAGGCTGGCAGTGTCCAGTCTCTTAGGGCATGGACAATTCCCAGGCTGTCCGCCGAGCTGAGGCGCAGAGGGATACCCTTCCCGTCCGCGGCCAGGAAGGCGGAGCTATTCAGGCTCCTCTTCCCACCACCGGCCGCAGCAGGCACCAGCAGCCAGCAGGCGTCTCTGGAGTCTATTTCAGCCGCCGTCGCTCAGCTACACACCCTCGTGTCTTCCCTGTCTTCCTCGATCGTTGAGGTCCAGGACAGGGTGTCACGTCTAGAGGCCAGCCCGGCCGCCACGGTTCCGGACCCCGCGGTGGTCCCAGCCATCAGTGCACCGGCCGCAGGTAGTGAGCTTACCACGACTACCGTTCATCCTTCCCACCTGGTGCCACCCAGCGTAAGGAAGGACATTTTAGAGGGCAGAGACGTTAACCTGGCCTCACTCATGATCTCGGTCCATGACTTGGCCGAGAACAAGGCCTACACCTGGGGGGACGTCTCGGTGGTTTTGAAGGCAAAGGATCCGAGGCTCAACAGAAAGCTCACGGTGCCCGAGTTCACGCTCGCTTTCGGCATGTTCAGGGACGTGCTGTGCTCAGCCTCCCCGAGCAGGCGGGAAGAACTGGACCTCTACCTCCATTTGATCGTAGACCTGGGCCACAAATACGGTGGCTCAGCGTTCTACGATTATCATCGGTCCTTCTCGGCCAAAGCCGCGGCCAGATTCTTACAGTTCCATTTGACAACGGACTGGAGCGTAGTGGACACTGAGTTGTTCTGCCGCCACTTTGCGGGTCTACGCTCCCCGCTATGTGCTGTCTGTCAGTCAGCATCCCACACCACGGTCTGGTGTGCCAACATAGCCTCTGTCCACCCGATAGCTAGCACGGCCTCTACCAGCACGAGCCAGGCTCAGCAGGCCCCGGCGCAAGGGCAGAAGGTGGACAAGTTGGGACGTCCGGTGCGGATGGTTGGGGGAGCCGCCTTTTTTCAACAACTTCAACTACGGCTCCTGCAATTTCAGCCAGTGCCGGCTCTTGCACGTTTGCACCCTATGCCAGAGGGCGCACCCCAGGGTCCTGTGTGAGGTCAAGCAGAAGAAACCGTGACTAAGCCGGGTCAATGTCCTTTGGCTCGATGTTTACTTGACCTCACACCCCACTCCGTCACTCGCCAGCTACCTCATCCGAGGTTTCACCGATGGGTTTCATACCGGGCTCATCACCCTGCCCCACTCCACCCACGAATGTCCGAACCTGCGCTCAGCAGCAACAGATGAGCCAGCTATTGACGTCCTTCTTCAGACGGAGTTGGATCGGGACTTTATGATAGGCCCGTTCAGTCAGTCTCCCTTTAGTATCTGGAGGGTTAGCCCTATCGGGCTTGTACAGGGAAAATTTTCAAATAAAAAACGTCTGGTGTATGATCTGTCAGCGCCTCATTCTTCCGTCGTTCCCAGTCTCAACTCGCTCGTCCCCTCCGAGGAGTTCTCACTGAAGTACGCTTCGGTAGATATGGCTATCCAGGCCATTCTCAGGACCGGGGTGGGTGCTTGGCTCTCGAAGGCGGACATATCTGACGCCTTCAAGCTGCTGCCCATACATCCTTCCCTGTGGTGCTGGCACGGCATCAAGTGGAGGGAGCGATATTATTTCGCGACCAAATTGACCTTCGGGTCTAAGAGTAGTCCTTGGTTATTTGACAAATTCGCGGAGACCCTGGCGTGGATCCTTCTCCACAAGGCACAGTGCCACGAGGTGATCCATTATTTGGATGACTTCCTTCTGATAGAACCACCCGGGGCTCCCCCAGGGGACCTTGGAAAGTTGAGGACGGTTTTCGACAATCTGAACGTCCCCATAGCGGAACACAAGGTTGACGGCCCGGCGCACAAGATCACGTTCTTGGGCATCGACCTTGACACGCTGGCCATGCAGGCCAGCCTTCCCACAGATAAGTTGGACCGTATCAGGACGGTTCTACGAGAGTTCACCCGGGTGGGGGGATGTACTCAGAAGCAACTTCAGTCTCTCCTCGGGATGTTGAATTTTGCTATGAGGATCATCCCCCAGGGCCTCTCCTTCGTGTCCCGGTTGCTGGTCTTCCTGTCCTACACTCAGGACCCAGACCAGGTCATCAGGCTGGATTCAGCAGCCAGGGCAGATCTGGCCATGTGGGAACACTTTCTTAGTAATTGGAACGGTGTGTCCCTGTTCATCCCAGTAGTGTCCACGCTGTCACCCCAGGTGGTGACCGATGCGGCGGCATCCACAGGATGCGCCGCCATTTTTGGCCATTTGTGGTTCGCCGCCCCTTGGCCTCCTCAGGCACTAGCCACACCGGGCTTCACTACCACGTCAGCCCTCTTTGAGCTGTTCCCCATCGTAGCAGCCGCTCACCTATGGGGTCACCATTGGTCTGGACAGACTGTGGCTTTTACGACAGACAATCAAGCCACAGCCGAGATCATCAGCAAGGGCAGGTCTAAATCCAGGCCCGTCATGTCCTTCCTCCGCAGACTGGTCCAGCTATCCCTACAACATCAGTTCAATGTTTACTGCTCATTCATTCCAGGGAAGTTCAGCAGCACTCTCCCGTTTTAACTATATTTCTTTCTTTGAACAGATACCAGGAGCCTACCATCTTTCAGCCACTATCCCGGATTGGTCACAACTGACCTTGGACTAGCCCCACATTTACACTCAGCTACTAACATCATCAACGCTTCGCTCGCCCGCAACACCCGTCGGGCCTACCGGACGGCCTGGAGGGCGTTTAACAAGTTCCTGCCCCATCGCCCTCGTGAATCTTCCAGCGTCAAGCAGGTTCTGGCGTTTATCGCTTATTGCCATTCTCATCTAGCACTGTCACACAGCACGATACGCCAGTACGTGGCCGGGGTGCAGCACTACTTGTCACTTCAAGACCCCGCGAGGCCTTCGGTGTTCTCCTGCCACGCAGTAAGGGCTCTACTGCGTGGAGTTCAGAAGCGCCAGCCGCCAGTCAGCCCGAATCGGCTGCCTATCACTGGGGAGATCTTTAAGGGGATGTCTGACATCCTGGATAGGTCCCCTTTCGGTCTCCTCCTCAGCACCGTCCTGCAGGCTGCGATACACATGGCGTTTTATGGGTTTCTACGGCCCAGCGAGTTCACTCGCAGCCACCCAGCTGGTCCAGTCTTGCATAGAAGTAATCTCTGCCGCCACCAGGATCACTACGCCCTTCACTTGGCGACGTCTAAAACTCAGCAGCGAGGTTCCGGAGTAGATATTCACCTGTACAGGACCCACAACAACTGGTGCCCAGTTGCCGTGTTAAACCGCTTGACGGCACTGCTATCCGATCGCCCAGGGTCCAGTCCGCTTTTACCCTTTCCAGTAAAACCCCTCAACTCGTCGCAGTTCGTGGAACATGTCCGGGTCCTTCTCGGCAATCTTCAGTTGGACCCCAGCCAGTACTCCGGGCATTCATTCCGGATCGGGGCGGCCACGACGGCCTCAAGACAGGGGGTTCCGGACCATGTGATCAAGAAACTAGGTCGGTGGAAGTCGGCCTGCTTCTCTCGCTACATACCTAACCCACAGTTGGAGATGGCTCAGGCCTTTGCCCAACTTACTCAGTGACATTTACCTTTAATAAATAATTATCCCCTACCTGAAGGTTTTTGCCCCCTTATTTTGGTGTACCATACGGTAGACCAAGGCACACTTTCAGGTCTATTTCATGTTGGTGAGTTTGTGTTGTTCCTATGTGTCATCGTTACTCATGTCGTCCGTAGGGCTCTAGACCATAAATTGGAAGGCCGGGTACCGGCCTGAAGTTATGCGAGGAGCCCGGAGGGTATTTAAGCAGCCCAAAGGCCGCCGGTCTTTGTCGGTTTCCTGTGCGTGATACCCACCCACCCTCCCCTTTTAAAAAGCCTCTTCCAAGTATTCTTACCCCAGACTGAATACTTATTTCACATTATTCCATAACTACTTCTTATCATTCCTTATCTAGGGTATGCCCCCTTATTTTGGTGTACCATACGGTAGACCAAGGCACACTTTCAGGTCTAATTCATGTTGGTGAGTTTGTGTTGTTCCTATGTGTCATCGTTACTCATGTCGTCCGTAGGGCTCTAGACCATAACTATTGAAACTCGTAAAGTAGAAATCCATCCAAAACCTTTTCTAGTTCTGGAGACTTTGGAAAAGAGAGCCACTGTCAGATTTATATTGCTGTTTTTCTCTCTATTGGGGACAGCCACTCTGACCCATATGTCCTGATTACCACTGTAAACAGGACATAAAAGTGAAAGCAATTCCAAAATGTTATAGCTTGCACCAGCACAGAAAAAAGATGACCTCCTCTAGAGAAAACACCTGTTTGGGTGCTGAAGGTGGGATTTCCCACCACTTTAGAGAGATCTCTACTAATTTCCTGTTAAGTCTCTTAGACAGGACATTAAAGTAAATCTCCCAGATGGGGACACGAGATAGTGCATGATGTCAGCAAGATTATAAATAATACAGTAAGTAAACAATACCTGGTTAGAGCAGGAAGGCTGTGGCTATATAAAACACAAGAGTGGGCTATGGTATAGGGGTGTTACAGCCTCTGCATTAGGGCCCAGTAGAATTTGCAACACCTTATTACTTAACTGAGGTCTGACCTTTGCATTAAAACTGTTATAAACTGATTGGTTTAGCCATGTATGACAACAGCTCAGCTTCTCCTCTTACGTAGCTGTCCTGGAAGACGATTGGGAAAGTTAGCAGTTAGACATACCAGTAATATTTTTTTAGGAATATTCCAGGACAGCTACATAGTCTCCACCTTTTAGACCTTTTCATTGCCTTTCTGTAGCAGCAGTCTACTTTAAAGTGCTGCTAAAGGCAGTGGATTTTTACCTCAATGCATTCTATGCATTAAGGTAAAAAAATCTTCTGCATGAAGGCCCACACTTATACTTTTTCTGAGCCCGATCTCGATCCAGCGATCTACCCAATTTGTTGCCATGCAGTCAGTAGGGGGTTCATCTGCAACTCCCCAAGGGTGTCACCAGTGGCTTGGCCTCACTCTCTGGTAACAGACTACAGACTGGGAGAGCATAGGCTGATCATGTTCACGTGGAACACTTTGAGCCACGTACCACGGTCATCAAGCGATACCATGTAGGTCACATCGCCCCTTTTGTCATGTGCAGTGCATTGTCCCTCCCATGCAGCTTGCAGCTTGTTCTGCCACATGGGGACCAGTACACAAACCTTCTGGCCTACCTCATACACCCTCTCCCAGGCAAACCAGTCATACCATTTATCAGGGTGGTTTGGGACTGCGTATGATCTGATGAGCATCAAGCTCATCAGAGTGTCCATATTCTCCCGTAGTTTTATTACGTAGTCTACCACTGAAAATTTATGACCCACATTCTGCCTCTCCCTCTTCTTTGAGGCTTCAGAAAGGTGACAATCTATATTAACTCAGATACGATCCTTTATTGGCATCTAGGTGTCAACTCTATCCTAGAAGCTGGCCCTTTCCTTTTCAAATGCTAATAGAGCAACATATGTGTATGGCTGATTACTGAATACTGTGTCTTTAACCACTAGCCAACCAGCCGCCGTCATTATACTGCGGCAGGTCGGCTCGCTCCCGCAAATCGCAATAGCTGTATGTCGGCTCTTTAAACAGCTATAGCAGGCGTGCCCACTGCAAGGCAGGGGACAGGATGCATGTGGCCGGTGGTCGCGATGTCCGTGGGCACAAATCCCTGTTCTGTCAGGAGAGGAGAGACAGATCGTCTGCTCCTACTAAGTAGGAACAGCGCTATGTCTCCTCCTCTAGTCAGTCCCATCCCCCCCACAGTAAGAAACCCAAACGAGGGAACACATTTAACCCCTTGATCGCCCCCTAGTGTTAACCCCTTCCCTACCAGTGACATTTACACAGTAATCAGTGCATTTTGATAGCACTGATCGCTATATAAATGTTAATGGTCCCAAAAATGTGCCAAAAGTGTCCGATCTGTCCGCCGCAATGTCGCAGTCCTGATAAAAATCGCATATAGCCGCCATTACTAGTAAAAAAAAATAATAATAAAAATTATATAAACCTATCCCCTATTTGTAGGCTATAACTTTTGCGCAAACCAATCAATATACGCTTATTGCAATTTTTTTTTATTTTTTTAACAAAAATATGTAGAAGAATATATATCAGCCTAAACTGATGAAGAAATTGGTTTTCTAAAAAAAAAAAATTTGCAATATTTATTATAGCAAAAACTAAAAAATATTGTTTTTCTTTTCAAAATTGTTGCTCTTTTTTTGTTCATAGCGCAAAAAATAACAAAACGCAGAGGTGATCAAATACCACGAAAAAGAAAGCTCTATTTGTGGGGAAAAAAGGACGGCAATTTTTTTGGGGTAACACGTCGCACGACCGCACAATTGTCAGTTAAAACGACGTATCGTAAAAAATGGCCTGGTCATTAAGGGGGCAAATCCTTCTCGGGCTAAAGTGGTTAATAACACAGAATTAAAGTATATGTACAATTACACTACTTCTACAGATCACATCTCAGCTACTGGCACAACTGCCCTAATCTTACATTTATGTTACATCCGCATTCATGTTACACATCACAGGGGCTCAGTCTGCCCTCTTCCTTCTTATTGGTTCGGAAACAGCAACAGGAGCCATTAGTTCCTGCTGCTGTTAATCACAGCCAGTGACGAGTGAGCAGGGGGTTTGTGACCGAGACCTACTGTCTGTGTCAAGACGCAGACAGCATGGCTGGGGAGTGAGCCTGCAATTGTGCCCCCATAGCAAGCGGCCTGGGAAGAGCCAGGAGCGCCAACGGGGGACCCTAGAAGAGGAGGATTGGGGCTGCTCTGTGCAAAACTATTGCACAGAGCAGGTAAGTATAACATGTTTATTATTTTAAAGAAAAAAAATGACATTTAGAATCACTTTAAAGGGTAACTATACTTTTGTGGGAAGAATAGTTAGCAAACTAAAAAAATAATAATATAACATATACAATTGCTACACAAGTCATATTGTAATTGAATGTTATTAAAAATTACCTTTCCTTTTTAATCTTCAGCGCTGTAATTCTCTGTAAAATGCAATGCAATATGGCTATCCCAGGTATGTTATTTCCTGCTTGAATGATTTGCTTACTTATTTTCCCAGAAGTCTGCACTAAGATACAAATGCAATTTTAAGCATGCCCTGCAACAAATATGTAATTTACTCCCAAAGGAAAATCACATCTAAAAAGGGATGCAGACCCTGCTATTTTCCTCATTATAGCCCTGCAGGTACAGCAACTGATTCATAATTACAAAACCACTTCCATACAGATTCACTTGGCACATGAACACAGAAAAAAAATCAACTATTTCTCCACAATAACAAAAGGTAGGAATCTGCAACAAAGTTTGTTAAAATCCCTGCCATATACATTGATCACCAACAGGGGTATGTTTTTTTCTCAACAAAAGTGGAGTTATTCTTTAACCACTTAAGCCCCAGACCATTTTGCTGGCCAAAGACCAGAGCACTTTTTGCGATTCGGCACTGCGTTGCTTTAACTGACAATTGCGCGGTCGTGCGAAGTGGCTCCCAAACAAAATTGACATCCTTTTTTTCCCACAAATAGAGCTTTCTTTTGGTGGTATTTGATCACCTCTGCGTTTTTAATTTTTTGCACTATAAACAAAAATAGAGCGACAATTTTGAAAAAAACACATTATTTTTAACTTCTTGCTATAATAAATATCCCCAAAAAATATATAAAAAAAAAAATATTTTTCTTCAGTTTAGGCCGATACGTATTCTTCTACATATTTTTGGTAAAAAAAAAAATTCAATAAGCGTTTATTGATTGGTTTGCGCAAAAGTTATAGCGTCTACAAAATAGCGGTTAGTTTTATGGCATTTTTATAATATATTATATATATATATATAGCGAACATTATGGTGGACACATCGGACAATTTTGACATATTTTTGGGACCATTGTCATTTTTACAGCGATCAGTGCTATAAAATTGCATTGATTACTGTAAAATGCTACTGGCAGTGAAGGGGTTAACCACTAGGGGGCTAGGGAGGGGTTAAGTGTGTCCTAGGGAGCGTTTCTAACTGTTAGGGGGATGGGCTACAAACGACACTTCACTGATCATAGCTCCCGATCACAGGGAGCTATGATCAGTGACAGTGTCACTAGGCAGAACGGGGAGATGCTCAAAATTGTTGCTCTTTTTTTGTTCATAGCGCAAAAAATAACAAAACGCAGAGGTGATCAAATACCACGAAAAAGAAAGCTCTATTTGTGGGGAAAAAAGGACGGCAATTTTTTTGGGGTAACACGTCGCACGACCGCACAATTGTCAGTTAAAACGACGTATCGTAAAAAATGGCCTGGTCATTAAGGGGGCAAATCCTTCTCGGGCTAAAGTGGTTAATAACACAGAATTAAAGTATATGTACAATTACACTACTTCTACAGATCACATCTCAGCTACTGGCACAACTGCCCTAATCTTACATTTATGTTACATCCGCATTCATGTTACACATCACAGGGGCTCAGTCTGCCCTCTTCCTTCTTATTGGTTCGGAAACAGCAACAGGAGCCATTAGTTCCTGCTGCTGTTAATCACAGCCAGTGACGAGTGAGCAGGGGGTTTGTGACCGAGACCTACTGTCTGTGTCAAGACGCAGACAGCATGGCTGGGGAGTGAGCCTGCAATTGTGCCCCCATAGCAAGCGGCCTGGGAAGAGCCAGGAGCGCCAACGGGGGACCCTAGAAGAGGAGGATTGGGGCTGCTCTGTGCAAAACTATTGCACAGAGCAGGTAAGTATAACATGTTTATTATTTTAAAGAAAAAAAATGACATTTAGAATCACTTTAAAGGGTAACTATACTTTTGTGGGAAGAATAGTTAGCAAACTAAAAAAATAATAATATAACATATACAATTGCTACACAAGTCATATTGTAATTGAATGTTATTAAAAATTACCTTTCCTTTTTAATCTTCAGCGCTGTAATTCTCTGTAAAATGCAATGCAATATGGCTATCCCAGGTATGTTATTTCCTGCTTGAATGATTTGCTTACTTATTTTCCCAGAAGTCTGCACTAAGATACAAATGCAATTTTAAGCATGCCCTGCAACAAATATGTAATTTACTCCCAAAGGAAAATCACATCTAAAAAGGGATGCAGACCCTGCTATTTTCCTCATTATAGCCCTGCAGGTACAGCAACTGATTCATAATTACAAAACCACTTCCATACAGATTCACTTGGCACATGAACACAGAAAAAAAATCAACTATTTCTCCACAATAACAAAAGGTAGGAATCTGCAACAAAGTTTGTTAAAATCCCTGCCATATACATTGATCACCAACAGGGGTATGTTTTTTTCTCAACAAAAGTGGAGTTATTCTTTAACCACTTAAGCCCCAGACCATTTTGCTGGCCAAAGACCAGAGCACTTTTTGCGATTCGGCACTGCGTTGCTTTAACTGACAATTGCGCGGTCGTGCGAAGTGGCTCCCAAACAAAATTGACATCCTTTTTTTCCCACAAATAGAGCTTTCTTTTGGTGGTATTTGATCACCTCTGCGTTTTTAATTTTTTGCACTATAAACAAAAATAGAGCGACAATTTTGAAAAAAACACATTATTTTTAACTTCTTGCTATAATAAATATCCCCAAAAAATATATAAAAAAAAAAAAATATTTTTCTTCAGTTTAGGCCGATACGTATTCTTCTACATATTTTTGGTAAAAAAAAAAATTCAATAAGCGTTTATTGATTGGTTTGCGCAAAAGTTATAGCGTCTACAAAATAGCGGTTAGTTTTATGGCATTTTTATAATATATTATATATATATATATAGCGAACATTATGGTGGACACATCGGACAATTTTGACATATTTTTGGGACCATTGTCATTTTTACAGCGATCAGTGCTATAAAATTGCATTGATTACTGTAAAATGCTACTGGCAGTGAAGGGGTTAACCACTAGGGGGCTAGGGAGGGGTTAAGTGTGTCCTAGGGAGCGTTTCTAACTGTTAGGGGGATGGGCTACAAACGACACTTCACTGATCATAGCTCCCGATCACAGGGAGCTATGATCAGTGACAGTGTCACTAGGCAGAACGGGGAGATGCTTGTTTACATTAGCATCTCCCCGGGGAGATGCTTGTTTACATTAGCATCTCCCCGTTCTTAAGCTCTGTGAGACGATCGCGGGTATCCCCGCGGCGATTAAGTCCATGGGACCCGCGACTCGACTCACGGAGCTCCCGGAAGGGTCGTGTGAGCGTGACCACACGGCGGCAAATTCAAAGGGACGTACCTGTATGCCCATTTGCCCAGCCGTGCCATTCTGCCGACGTAAATCTACATGCGGCGGTCGGCAAGTGGTTAAGCTCACTGAAGGCCAAGGAAGTTAGAGGGGTACTTATTCCTAGAAATACTGTTACTGGTAAGTCTAACTGGAAATATTCTGGAGAAAATTGAAGTTTGATTGTACTGAGGATTGTATCTTCTGGCATAGGGACTGTATCTACTTTACTGTAGCTGTGCAAAGAGGGGGAGAAAATATTCTCAGAATCATTAAAGTCAGAATTTCCATTTTTCATTTTTTAAGCTTTTACCTACTGTGCATCATTGTCAGGACAATTTACAAGTGAGCGCTGCGCGCCGATTGCCTGTGCGCATGCGCGGCGGAACGGCACTCCGGCGCATGCGCACTCGCGGCTCAGCGCTCCGACGTACGCACATGCGCACTGGTGCACGCCTGAGCGTCCCTGGGCGTCAGAGCATCACGTGACCACTCACACCGCCCTTTTAAGGAAGTGCCTGTGATCAGTCCAGCGCTGGCTTGTCTTCAGCTTCCTGCCAAAGCTCTGTTCCTGCTTCCTGTATCCTGTTTGCCTGATTACCTGTTTTGACCCGGATTTGCCTTTTGACCTTGCTGCCTTCTCTTGCCCTTGACCTTTGGACTGTACACTGGACTTACCGCTTGCTTGCCTCTGGCCCCTTGAACCTCTGCTTGTGACCCGGATTTGCCTGCTGTCTCCTGCCCTGAATATCTGCCTGTGACCCGGACCTGCCCGCCTTCAGTCCTGTACCTGCACCTGTGTTCTGGAACCTCCCAGTGCCTTCCTGACCCCAGCACCTGGCTTCCTCTTCAGTCCTCATCCTCTGGTTGGGTAGCCTGTGCCTCTTTGTGCCATTCACCCCCTGTCTCACCTCCAGGGGGCGGACTGCGCTCAGTTGCAAGGGTGAACCACTCTCGGCATTTCGGCCTCGGTAAGTACGCACCTGACAATCATGCTTCGATTCCTAAAAGGCATCTCAATTATGTAAGCGTCTAAATGTTTGTAGTCGCATTGTTTTTGGCAGCCTTAAAGTAAGACTGTTTCATGAAAAAAAGTTGATTCGAGAATAAGCACTAAGCAGGCTAGACATACAAGCACATGCACATATTGTAGACATGTTTTATGTATGTTTGAAGAGAAACAGCACACACAACGGGGAACTCCCAATCCATTTTACAAGATCCTCTTTTAGGTGCTCAGGTTCAGGGTGTCCTCACACACTACAGCAGAAACAAGTAAAAAGATGCTACGACTAAGGCTGTTGTCGAAACGCGTCAGTTTTGCTTGTCGCTTTTTGTAACCAACTATTAAAATCACTATATGGACTACAGAGTTGCCAGCGCAATCCTTTTACATATTTTATATCTGTGTTACATAAATCACATTTGCGTACATAGAATAAGTCTAATTGCTTATTAAATTTTAAAGATATCTTATGAAATTGAAAATGAATGAGTTTTACATATGAACTAAGAGGAACATGCTATATCATGAATATATTTGAATGTTTTTATCTACTTTAGGTAAGTACTACATAGCTACAATGACAATGATTACAGCATCAACAGCGCTGACTATCATCATTATGAACATTCACCTATGTGGGGCAGAAGCAAAGCCCATCCCTCACTGGGCAAGGGTTGTCATACTTGACTACATGTCCAAGATATTTTTTGTTTACGATGTGGGAGAGAACTGCACCCGCACCCAGGAGGAAAGTGACACCATTTCACAGGACAGTGTTCATTCCTATGATGTCTATGAGAAAGAACAGGATTTTCATGACTCTTTAAAGCATCCACTCTCTGCAGAAGGTGACTTTTTCTGTGACATGGACATCCATACTAACCTAAATGACCAAGCTGCTGGGGACAAGGGAGGCCAATGTAACATCCCTCGTCATCTATACTGTCATCATTGCATCCATTACAGAGTTCTGGCAAGTAACATTGAATACATCACTAACTGGTACCGTGAGCAGAAATCCATCAGCCTTAATGGAATTGAGTGGAAGAAAGTGGCCAAGGTGATGGACCGCTTCTTTATGTGGGTCTTCTTTACTATGGTCTTTTTTATGAGTATTTTAATTATTGCAAAGGCTGTATAGTGTGAGGCATGTCTGGTCATTACTGAGTAGCTGAAATATTGATGATAAAACTTTGCTCTACATCTTACAGATACGTGGACTGTTCTCTTTTGGTGGAAGTGGACATTCACTTAGTCTTGACCCACATATTTGTTTCAGTGCAGTGATATTAACGTTTTTTTCCAGGTGGCCCTACAACTAGTATGTGGGTCATAAGTCAGAGAATTGAGTTTATGTCAAAGGCCTTGAAAAAAGTTTTTATGCTTCATGGTAGTGGTCCTTTAAGCAGAATCATAGACTAATCAGAAGCTGATCTGTTCACACCTTTCCCAATTGCTGCTAAAACCTGTGTACTGCTTACCTAGCAGCAGGTTCTCTCCACCCAGTATCGGGACAGGGTCGTCCAGTGCCCAGGGCAGGGATCCAGAACCGCGCCCCCCTCCACCACTCTTTTTAAATGCTGTAGAATGGATTCCCCACCCTGCATGCATTCTTTGCCTCTTTGCTGCGCTGCGCCCAGGGCAGCTGACCCTCCTGCCCACCCCTTTTCCGGCCCTGTCTACACTTGTTCACTGCTACAGCAGTGGCAGGACACTTGCTCAAAGGGCAGTTTATGTGTTCATGCAGAGCCACTGGCTAGCTCCTCCTGCACACAGATAGGTATTACACAGATTTTAGAATTTTCAACAATCCGGCTTCTGTGATTGGCTCATTGTCTTTCATAAATCTTAAAATGGAACTTCACTCTCCCAATCAACATTTATTATTATTATTATTTTTATTCTTCATGCTGCTAGCAATAGTAAAACCTTGGATTGCGAGCATAATTCGTTCCTGGAAACATGCATGTAATCCAAAGCACTTGCATATCAAAGCGAATTTACCCACAAGAAATAATGGAAACTAAAATGATTTGTTCCACAACCATTTATTCATAGGTCTTTCAGTTTATAGTCCATATAAAAAGATTATAGCAATGTGACCAGGTTGTATAGCCATAAAATGTCCATCCACAAATGGAAGCCTCCACAAGGGGATTAGAAGCAAAATCCAGCAGGAGCTCCAGAGTATAAAAGAGAAGAGAGGCGCCTCTAAGTGTAGCCATATGTTGCTAAATGTTGGACCTTCATTAAATGTAACCATAGAGCTACACTTATGCCGCGTACACACGAGCGGACTATCCCGCGGGATTGTCCGCTGGACTCAAGTCCACCGGACAATCCCCTCGTGTGTGGGCGCCGGCGGACTTTTTGGCGCCAAAAGTCCGGCGGACTAGGTTTTAAGTTTTGTTTTAAAATTGTCCGCTGGACTTGGCAGTCCGGCGGACAATCCCGCCGTTAGTAGGCTAGTCCGCGGGACTTTTGAAATGAACGGACTTGCCGCTCATCGGAAAGTCCGTTCATTTAGCACGTGACTTCAGGTAGACGGAGCTAGCGAAGGCAGTGAATGCCGCCGCGCTAGCCCCGTCACCTGGCATGGATTTAAAGGGACTCCCCACACCGAAAAAACGGCGTGGGGGTCCCCCCCAAATCCATCTCAGACCCTTATCCGAGCACGCAGCCCGGCAGGCCAGGAAAGGGATGGGGACGAGCGAGCGCCCCCCCCCCCCCATCTGAGCCATACCAGGCCGCGTGCCCTCAACATGGGGGGTGCCCTGGGGAAAGGGGGGCCGTGCGGCCCCCCCACCCCAAAGCACCTTGTCCCCATGTTGATGAGGGGGGCCTCTTCCCGACAACCCTGGCCGTTTGTTGTCGGGGTCTGCGGGCGGGGGCTTATCGGAATCTGGGAGCCCCCTTTTATAAGGGGGCCCTCAGATCCTGGCCCCCCACCCTATGTGAATGAGTATGGGGTACGATGTACCCCTACCCATTCACCTAAGGTGTAAAATGTAAAGTAAAAAAACACACAATTTTGAAAAAATATTTTATTGCACTGCTCCGGGGGTCTTCTTCCGTCTTGGGGGTCTTCTCGCTGGACTCATCCGCTCTCTTCTGCTCTTTTACCTAGCTCTTTCACGAGCGGATGAGCCCGGCTTTCTTCTTCGTCGTCTACGCCGTCGTCTGGGGGTCTCGATCCGCCTTCGGGGGTCTTCCGGGGTCTCTTCTGTTCTTGCCGCGGTCGTCGTTTTCCGCGCCGCCGGCGCCTTCTTCTTCTTCTTCTTCTTCTTCTTCCGATGTTGACCCATCGCTCTCTCTGGCCAGAATGCTAGAGCCGCGCTGTGCTGGGACTTATATAGGGACAAGGGGACAGGGTCACATGCTCATGTCACATGGTGACCCCGCCCCCCTGTGATGTCACAGTCCAGGAGGATGCTCCCAGATTCCGATAAGCCCCCGCCCGCAGACCCCGACAACCAACGGCCAGGGTTGTCGGGAAGAGGCCCTTGTCCTCATCAACATGGAGACAAGGTGCTTTGGGATGGGGGGGCCGCACGGCCCCCCTTTCCCCAGGGCACCCCCCATGTTGAGGGCACGCGGCCTGGTATGGCTCAGGAGGGGGGGGGGGGCGCTCGCTCGTCCCCACCCCTTTCCTGGCTCGGATAAGGGTCTGAGATAGATTTGGGGGGGACCCCCACGCCGTTTTTTCGGCGTGGGGAGTCCCTTTAAATCCATGCCAGGTGACGGGGCTAGCGCGGCGGCATTCGCTGCCTTCGCTAGCTCCGTCTACCTGCAGTTACGTTCTAAATGAACGGACTGCTCCGTGTGTGCGCAAATCCGTTCATTTTCAAAAGTCCCGCGGACTTTGTCCAGCGGATTGTCCGCCGGAGAAGTCCGGGCGTGTGTGGGCAAGTCACACGCTCGGAAGTCCGCCGGACTAGGTCCGAACGTGTGTACGCGGCATTAGAGGCACCTGTCTTCTCTTTTATACTCTGTAGCTCCTGCTGGATTTTGCTTCTAATCCCCTTGTGGAGGCTGCCATTTTCTTTTATACCCAGTTGTGACACAACGCTACTTGTGTATCAAGACATCGCTTGTATATCAAGTCAAAATTTATTAAAAAATGTTGCTTGCCTTGAAAAACTCTCAAACCAAGTTACTCTCAAACCAAGGTTTTACTGTATATACGAAAGTATATCATATTTACTTGTTTTTTAAACTTTTTTTTTTTTTTTTACATTTCCTCAGTTACTTCATGGTTACTTCTTGCCTAGGCAAACTATATCATACATCCCAGGAGCCTTCAGGAGGGTAGGAGGGGTTTTCTCAGCTAAGTACACTCTCCTGCATACATGCATGCATGCTTGAGCTAAGGGTAGATGGATTCCAGGAAGTAAGTGCTACATGAATAATTTTCCCTTAATCAAGATTCCATGGCCAAAAATGCTAGGGGGTTGTTTTTCAAAGTGATTTCTCAACAGAATAAAGCATAGAGACATGGATGGATGGGGGGGACTTTGCTTTGAATAAATATTAAAAAGATGCAGTGAAGATCCACTTTAACCGCTTCCCGACCGCCCACTGCATATATACGTCAGCAGAATGGCACGGGCAGGCAAAATCACGTACCTGTACGTGATCCTTTAAATGCCTGCCCATGGGTCGCGTGCGCGCCGCCAGCGGCGCGCTCGCGACCCGGTCGGTAGCTCCGTGACCCCGGCGGCGGGACCAGCGGACCTGATCGCCGCTGGTGTCCCGCGATCGGGTCACAGAGCTGAAGAACGGGGAGAGGTTTGTGTAAACAAACCTCTCCCTGCGCTTCCTACTCTGCATGTCATTGATCGGCTGTTCCCGGTCATCGGGAAAGCCGATCAATGACGTCAGACGTCAGCCCCGCCCCCTAATGTAAAAAAACACACACACGTCACAGCCCATAACCCCTCCCTTCCCCCTAGTGGTTAACTCTTTCACTACAACTGTCATTTATACAGGAATCAATGCATTTAAATAGCATTGATTGCTGTATAAATGACAATGGTCCCAAAAATGTGTCAAAAATATCCGATGTGTCCGCCATAATGTCGCAGTCACAATAAAAATCGCTGATCGCTTCCATTACTAGTAAAAAAAAAAAATATTAATAAAAATGCTATAAAACTATCCCCTATTTTGTAAACGTTATAACTTTTGCGCAAACCAATCAATAATCGCTAATTGCGATTTTTTTTTACCAAAAATATGTAGAAGAATACGTATCGGCCTAAACTGAGGAAAAAAATGTTTTTTTATATATTTCTTGGGGATATTTATTATAGCAAAAAGCAAAAAATATTGCATTGTTTTCAAAATTGTCGCTCTATTTTTGTTTATAGCGCAAAAAATAAAAACCGCAGGGGCGATCAAATACCACCAAAAGAAAGCTCTATTTGTGGGAAAAAAAGGACACCAATTTTGTTTGGGAGCCACGTCGCACGACCGCGCAATTGTCAGTTAAAGCGACGCAGTGCCGAATCGCAAAAAGGGGCCTGGTCCTTTGGCTGCCAAATCGGGGCTGAAGCGGTTAAGTGAGCTCAAGGGTTACAGCACTAGAAATGTAGCTCCTCCTGAGGTTGTATAAAACTTTACCTGGATGTGGTTATTGAAATTAATTTTGGATGTTTCTCTGTGCCCCCCTCCATGCTCCTCAAGATCCCAGCTTAACCACTTCAGCCCCGGACCAATTGGCAGCCAAAGGACCAGGCCCCTTTTTGCAATTCGGCACTGCGTCGCTTTAACTAACAATTGCGCGGTCATGCGACGTGGCTCCAAAACAAAATTGGCGTCCTTTTTTTTCCCACAAATAGAGCTTTCTTTTGGTGGTATTTGATCGCCCCTGCGGTTTTTATTTTTTGCGCTATAAACAAACATAGAGGGTCAATTTTGAAAAAAATGCAATATTTTTTACTTTTTGCTATAATAAATATCCCCAAAAAATATATAAAAAAACATTTTTTTTTCCTCAGTTTAGGCGATACGTATTCTTCTACATATTTTTGGTAAAAAAAATTGCAATTAGCGATTATTGATTAGTTTGCGCAAAAGTTATAGCGTTTACAAAATAGGGGATAGTTTTTATAGCATTTTTATTAATATTTTTTTTTTATTAGTAATGGCGGCGATCAGCGATTTTTATTGTGACTGCGACATTTTGGCGGACACATCGGACATTTTTGACACATTTTTGGGACATTTGTCATTTATACAGCAATCACTGCTATTTAAATAGCACTGATTCCTATGTAAATGACAGTTGTAGTTAGGGGGTTAACCACTAGGGGGCGGGGAGGAGTCAGTGCGACGTGTTGTGTTTTTTTTTACAGTAGGGGGGCGTGGCTGTACGTCTGACGTCATTGATCGGCGTTCCCGATGACAGGGAACCGCCGATCACTGACAGTCAGTGTAGGAAGCGCGGGGAGAGGTTTGTTTACATAGACCTCTCCCCGTTCTTCAGCTCCGTAACCCGATCGCGGGATACCAGCGGCGATCGGGTCCGCTGGTCCCGCAGCCGGGGTCACGGAGCTCCCGACCGAGTCGCGAGCGACCGAGACCGAGCGCCAAAAGGACGCCAATTTTGTTTTGGAGCCACGTCGCATGACCGCGCAATTGTTAGTTAAAGCGACGCAGTGCCGAATTGCAAAAAGGGGCCTGGTCGCTTTAACTAACAATTGCGCGGTCATGCGACGTGGCTCCAAAACAAAATTGGCGTCCTTTTTTTTCCCACAAATAGAGCTTTCTTTTGGTGGTATTTGATCGCCCCTGCGGTTTTTATTTTTTGCGCTATAAACAAAAATAGAGCGTCAATTTTGAAAAAAATGCAATATTTTTTACTTTTTGCTATAATAAATATCCCCAAAAAATATATAAAAAAACATTTTTTTTCCTCAGTTTAGGCCGATACGTATTCTTCTACATATTTTTGGTAAAAAAAATTGCAATTAGCGATTATTGATTAGTTTGCGCAAAAGTTATAGCGTTTACAAAATAGGGGATAGTTTTATAGCATTTTTATTAATATTTTTTTTTTATTAGTAATGGCGGCGATCAGCGATTTTTATTGTGACTGCGACATTTTGGCGGACACATCGGACATTTTTGACACATTTTTGGGACATTTGTCATTTATACAGCAATCACTGCTATTTAAATAGCACTGATTCCTATGTAAATGACAGTTGTAGTTAGGGGGTTAACCACTAGGGGGCGGGGAGGAGTCAGTGCGACGTGTTGTGTTTTTTTTTACAGTAGGGGGGCGTGGCTGTACGTCTGACGTCATTGATCGGCGTTCCCGATGACAGGGAACCGCCGATCACTGACAGTCAGTGTAGGAAGCGCGGGGAGAGGTTTGTTTACATAGACCTCTCCCCGTTCTTCAGCTCCGTAACCCGATCGCGGGATACCAGCGGCGATCGGGTCCGCTGGTCCCGCAGCCGGGGTCACGGAGCTCCCGACCGAGTCGCGAGCGCGCCGCTAGCGGCGCACGCGCGACCCATGGGCAGGCACATGCACGATCACGTACAGGTACGTGATTCTGCCTGCCCGTGCCATTCTCCTGACGTATATATGCAGTGGCCGGTCGGGAAGCGGTTAAAGAGGAAGTAAAGCCTCTTTTAAAAAAAAAAAAAAAAACGGAACCTGCAAGGCAAAGGCATAATGAGCTAGTATGCATAGCATACTAGCTCATTATGAATAACTTACATAAGCACGAAGCCCCCGAAGCGGCCCTCGTCCTCGACCTCCGCCGCCGCCATCAATTCCGGAGTGACTTCCGGGTCTTGCCGCTCCAGCGCTGTCATTCGCTGGAGCGGCGATGACGTCACTCCCACGCATGCGCACGAGAGCGGCATATCGCCGTGATCTCGGCATGCACAGTGCGCCAGGGGCGCGCCGCTGTCTACGGCGCTGCCTCTTTTTTTCTAAATATAAACCTACATGGTTTAGGAGATATTTATTGGACCTACAGGTAAGCCTTAATCTAGGCTTACCTGTAGGTCAAAGTGGTTTGTAAGGGTTTACAACCACTTTAACACTCTTTACCTGCTTTACAATGATGCCAGTCAGTATAATTCCAGTCAGATAGAAGAATCAAGTGATGCTTACCTCCAAAGAATGCAAAAAATACAAAAAATACATCCTCTGTATCTCTCAAAGCTGAAATAAACTACATTGAATTCTATTTCGGTATCTTAATGAGTCCAACCACCTTTTGTTTTTTTTTATTTTGTTAGCAAGCCACTATATTCTCCATACAGACTGGTCCTCAGAAGGTATGACTCTTGCTTAAAATGACATTCGAGACCGATCAGATGATTTTTTTTCTATTACAACTCTGGGAGTGCTCATGTGACCATAGCAAAAGTAAGATTTTAAATACATGGCCTACCTCAGCATCTGCAAAAGAGAAGCAGGCAGGCAGACATGAGCAATAAAGCCAACAAAAACCTTGCACTGTATACACCGGACCTGTATGGGATTTTGTTTTTCCTCAACAAAATTGTGGTTTTACTTTAAAGTGGAATTCTGGGGAAAACTACAAAATTCACTAGCATTGTAAGGGTTAAATGCTTGTTTATGCCTGAAGAAACCAGTAAAAATTACTTTTACTTTCCTAATCCCTCCCTTCTGCGGCCTCCTTCCATACTATAAGACCATACAGTGCTCCAGTGGTCACAGACACTCTGACATCCTCAACTACAATGCAGTACCAATAGCCCTGCATTGCTCGTGAGAATGACAAGGGACTGTCCGCAACCCAGAGAGTTAAGGAGAAGACTTTTCCTGGGAGGAGCAAGAGGTAAGGCAAGTAATAATCCCTTTTACTGGTAACCTAAGGCATAAGTGAGCAGATTGATTTTAGGGCCCCGCTACTGGTGTTTTGCCTTATAGTGGACCCACCAGCAGCGACAGAAAGACAGACATTCATTTTTTTCCCCAGATTTTATTGGCTCAGTGGAAAAAGGGTTAAACGCAGCAACAAGCATTCCCTTTGCTCAGTAGTAAATTCTAGTGAATGTATCTTCAGCCCCTCTCATAGGCTAATAATGAACCTTCAAGCTGAGACCGCCAATTTATAGGTCCGTACTTTGACTGGGCCATTCTAACACATGAATATGCTTTGATCTAAACCAGGGGTCTCCAAACTTTTTAGCCCGAGGGCCACATTGTAGATTTTACAAATATTTGCGCGCCGAAAAAATTATTTATTTATTTATAATAAATGAATAAAATTTAAATAATCTCATCATAGCCTTTCCGCATGTCTGTGTCCCCCTCAGAGCTTTTCCGCATGTCTGTGTCCCTGTCAGAGTCTCCTTGCACATTGTGTCCCCCTCAGAGCCTTTCCGCACCTCTGTGTCCCCCATCAGAGTCTCCCCAATGCCAGTGTCCCCCATATCTGTGTCCTCCATCCATCAGAGTCTCCTCATCATCAGTGTTCCCATCATCGGTGTTCCCATCATCGGTGTCCCCATCATCAGTCTCCCCAGTATCAGTCTCCCCAGTATCAGTCTCCCCAGTATCAATCCCCCCGGTATCAGTGTCCCCATCATCGGTCTCCCCAGTATCAGTGTCCCCAGCAGAGTTTCCAAATCCTCAGTGTCCCCGTCAGCAGTCTCCTCATCATCTTTGTCCCCAACAGTCTCCTCATCAACGGTGACCCCAGCAGTCTCCCCATCAACAGTGTCCCCAGCAGTCTCTCCAGCAACAGTGTCCCCAGCAGTCTCTCCATCATCAGTGTCCCCAGGATTCTCCCCATCATCAGTGCCCCCAGCAGTCTCTCCATCATCAGTGTCCCCACCATCAGTGTCCCCAGTAGTCTCCCCATCATGAGTGTCTCCAGCAGTCACCCCATCATCAGTGTCCCCAGCAGTCACCCCACCATCAGTGTCCCCAGCAGTCTCCCCACCATCAGTGTCCCCAGCAGTGTCCCCAGCAGTCTCCCCATCATCAGTGTCCCCCGCAGTCTCCCCAGCGACTCCCAGGGACACTGGGAGGTGCCACGCTGATGATGTCATTGGTTGCTAGGACAGGCAGTTCCAGCAGCCAATCCTCAGCACAGCGTGGCAGCATGGGAGGGTGTGGGGGAGCGGCTTTGTTTGCTGGACCTGCCAGTCATACTGCTGATCTGCTGATTTTAAAGGCAGCAGATCGGCAATGCTATGAGTCTGGGTGAGCCGCGGGCCAGGGAAAAGGCACAAGCGGGCCGGGGTTTGGAGACCCCTGATCTAAACCATTCCATTGTAGCTCTGGCTGTATATTTCTCTTCCTACTTATCCAACCTCACCTTTAGCGTTTCTTACAACTCTACTTCCTCCTCTCCTCTTCCTTTCTCGGTTGGAGTCCCCCAAGGTTCTGTTCTTGGACCTCTCCTATTTTCAATCTACACCTCCTCCCTGGGTCAACTGATAGCCTCCCATGGCTTCCAATACCACCTCTACGCTGACGACACCCAAATCTATTTCTCTACCCCTCATCCCACTCCCTCTGTCTCCTCACCTATCACTAATTTACTATCAGATATATCAGTCTGGATGTCACACCACTTCCTCAAACTCAATCTATCCAAAACCGAACTTATAATTTTTCCTCCCCCATATGCCCCTTCCCCTGATCTCTCTGTCAAAATCGATGGCACAACCATAAGCCCATCCCCATATGCCAAGGTTCTAGGTGTAGTCCTGGACTCTGAACTCTCCTTCAAGCAACACATCCAATCACTGTCCAAATCCTGCCCCCTCAACCTCCCCAACATCTCCAAAATACACCCCTTTCTAACCAATGACACAACAAAGCTCTTAATTCACTCGCTGGTCATCTCTCGCCTCGACTACTGCAACTCCCTTCTCATTGGCTTACCTCTACCTAGTCTATCACCTCTTTAATCCATCATGAATGCTGCTGCCAGACTCATCCACTTTACCAATCGCTCTGTGTCTGCTACTCCTCTCTGTCAATCCCTCCACTGGCTCCCGCTCGGCCAAAGAATTAAATTCAAAATTCTAACAAATACGTACAAAGCCATCCACAATTCCCCCCCCCCCCCCCCCCCCCCCGCTAAATCACTAGCTTAGTCTCTAAATACCAACCTACTTGTTCTCTTCGTTCCTCTCAAGACCTCCTGCTCTCTAGCTCCCTCATCACCTCCTCCCATGCTCGCCTCCAGGACTTTTCCAGAGCCTCTCCAATCCTATGGAATGCCCTACCCCAATCTGTTCTCCTACTTTATTAGCTTTTAGACGATCCCTGAAAACCCTTCTCTTCAGAGAAGCCTATCCTACCCACACCTAACAACTGTATTTACATTTTCTTCATCAGCTCATCCCCCACAGTTATTACCTTTTTGTTTCAACTTGACCCTCCCTTCTAGATTGTAATCTCTAACGAGCAGGGCCCTCTAGTCCCTCCTGTATTGATTTGTATTGTAAGTGTATTGTCTGCCCTCATGTTGTAAAGCGCTGCACAAACTGTTGGCGCTATATAAATTCTGTATAATAATAATATATTTAGGGTCCTTGTCCTACTGGAAGGTGAACCTCTGCCCCAGTCTCAAGTCTTTTGCAGACTCTAAAAGGTTTTTTTCTAAGATTGCCCTGTGTGGAAAGTTTCAAGGGATATGAATACTTTTTCTAGGCACTATATGAAATATACATGCCCCACACAGACAAAAAGTTCCAATAGACCCATACATCATGCAAATAAAAAACTGGAACCTCTATTTCCAAGCAGCAGAACATGAAATTGAGTACACCCGTTTGCCATGTTCAGAGCTTGCAGGTCACAGACTTGCAGCTGTAATTGCAGTGAAAGGTGGTTCTACAAAGTATTGACTCAGGGGGCTGAATACAAATGGACCCCACACGTTTCACACCTTTGTAGCGATACCCCCAGTTAAGAGGGCCGCTGGTTTGTTTTGGGTCCCTGAGTACAGCTCCACCAACCCCCGGCTATTTGCTCCACCCGCTCTGGCACAGTTAGTAAAGGGGTATGTATCTATGCACATAAAAATATCACTTATACTCTAAGTGTAATGGATTTAAACTCACAAGCAGACTGCTGAGATAAGAATAACTGGCTTTACTTTGGCAGTAAGGAAAAGAAATAGTAACATGCATTTAAACATTTGACTTACAATACTTTAGCAGGTCCCTGCAATATGCACTTTAACATGTACACATATATATCAAACTAGCAATGGGGAAACGGAGCGCCAAGTGTAGCGACCGTCTGCTATGCACCCCTGAGGTGCAATAAATCTATCTGCGCCTACCTAACGGACCAGGCCTGATCCCTAGTAATAGAGCTCAGTCCTTGTACAAGTACAGTGTTCTTCACCGGCAATAGATCTGTAGAGGTGGTGCACATGTAGCTTTAAATGGTGTATTTGTAATCCACAGAAAGTAACATTTGCTGCTCTGAGGTAAATTGTGCCTTGGCAGTTCAATAGGCATAAACGTGTGTATAGTAATGCAGGATGAGCCTTTCAGCTCTCTCACCAATCCTGGGGTACCGTCCTCAGCTCCGGTCCCTCCAATGGCGGCGTCCGGTCTCCTCCGTCACAGCCCCTGCGCTCCGGTCCTCAGCTCCGACCGACCGACTGTAGGGAAAAGTCTCCGCTCCGCTGCTGCTGACTCTGAGGGATGAGAGTCTCACTCTGTCTGCTGCAAGGCCCAGGCTTCCGGCCTTCAGCAGTCCCGGTCCGCACAGGTGTCTCCTCAGGAACCAGTCTCCGCGTCACAAGTTCAGTCAGAAGAGGCAGCCCAGTCAGATGAGGCATCAGAAGAGGAAGTGTCAGAAGAGGAAGAGGCGGTCTCTCCTCTTCCCTTTTATCATCTCCCCCAGCAGCCTCTCGGGCGGAAAACAGACAGCCCGGGAGCCTGGGGAATTATGGGGAATGTAGTCTTTTCCAGTAAAAGGGGTACGACCCCGCTACACCTTTATTTGTAAAACATTACAAAAACCATTTATTATTTTCCTTCCACTTCACAATTATGTGTCTTGTGTCCTCTTTGGCAGGGTACCATCTAGCATATTCTAAGTGCGCTTTTTGTGTGTTCACAGGCACATTTATGGTGTTTTGTTTTCGTGTACCACACCGCAAGTTTGTAAAGAAAAAACATTTATCTTCATAGTGCTCTTATGCACTTTCTTTCAGTATATAGACTCATAAGATTGGTTTTAATATGTTATATTTTCATACACTTTATGTTAGGTTCTTTCTTCTCTTTTGTTACTATTTCCATATTCGGGCCTGCAAAAGAAAAGATAGATAGGTAGAAGGTCAAAACGAAACAATAACGGCATATAGAATCTTATTATATAGATGTTATTTTTGTTTAACTAGGAATAGTTGGCAACTATTATGCTGCACATCTCTGAGATTGTGACCCTTATTTTGCAATTATGAGCATTTTAAAGTATTCTTTAACTAGCTGCCTTGCAAATGAATGTCCTCTTCCTGGTTTTATGGGATAGATTTATTGCTGAGAGACTGGCAGATAATCAAACAAGAGCTGGTAAACATTACATATACATTTTAGCTGCAAGCTGAAACAATAACACCATGACTTGCTGTAGTAGGTGGAAACCTGTATCCACTGTTATTGTTGGCATGCAGTGCCTCCTAGTGGCAACAACGTGCACTGCTAGTGACTGAATCTGAGAATGGGGAAAGGGAAGTTAACATGTGAGAGCTGTAACAGAAGCAGGACTATATATTCTATATATGCTAAACTGGCATAATCTATTATGAATGTTATCATTTGGATTGCAGAGTTACTTTAATTACACCTATAGTGAACGAAGAGCTGCGTAAACTGTTGGCACTATAATAATCCAGAACCAGGCCCGTAGTGGGATGCATTAGAGTGCAGGGCCTGCATGACTGGGGGGGGGGGGGGGGGGGGGCAGGGTAGGCTGTAGTTGGGCAGATTTTAAAATATAAATTAATTAAATAGTAAGGTCCGCAGACATTGGTGTTGAACAAGGCGTGGTAGGGTGGAGTCAATGAGGGGGTAGGCATTGTGGGAGCAGGTTTGGGTCAGTTGGAGCCAGGCAGAGCAGGAGAATTTCCCTCCCTCCCTCCCTCCCTCCCTCCCGCCGTGGTATAAAAAGGTAGCTTGATACAGCAGATTTGGTAGACCATGCTCCCCTCAAAATATACCTGCTTTAAGAGTCAGTTAGCTAGGATGATATATTATGGTTGATGTTTCTTTCATTTGATTAATAAAAGGCTGCTATGGCCATTCAAAACCCAAAGAAGTCTGGTGTTTTATTTCTACCAAGGTTGGTAAGTTAGGAGTAAGTGGTCACGGCAGCCAGTAAATCTGCAATACACCAGTCATGTATAATAAAAATATTCCTGTATAATAATTAATTTTGATTGCTGAGTTATTCATTTCAAGATGGCTATTTTTCAAGTTTGGTCCAAAATGTATGACGGAATCCAACATTTTAGGTAGCAGGTATAATTGTGCTGCAGATTTTGGGGGTGGTGCCCCTAGGCAGTGGTAAAGTGTATTTGAACCAAAAAAGCAAAAATTGAATATATTGCAACCTAACCTACAAACCTTAGATGCAAGAGCTGCATTTGTTTCATTTTTAGGCTTTTTTTTTTTGCTTTATTTTCACCTGGTGATATAACCAGTTAGTCTGTTATTTTTCAACTTCCTTCAAAAGACCAAGTTGTCCAACAAAAGTAGCAGTTATAGAAATGAGACAAACCATTTTACACTGACGGGTGCAGCTTTTATTCATTTATATAGACCTTTTTTTCCAAAAGCAACAAAAACTGTTTCTGTACCTACCTCGACCGCGGACCGCGGGAAAACGCAAACCGCTGCAAAATTGTGCCGTGATTTTACTGTGATTTTTACACGATTTTGCGGCCAGTGGTCAAAATGTTCCTATCCTGAACACGTTCAGGAGATCAAGGCTGAAGCTCCTCTAACCGCAGCAGCTCCTAAACTCTGGTAAAAGCATATGTGTACATTGGAGAAAAAACGCCAAATGTTCCTAAACTCAAGTTTAGGAACTGCCAGTGTACATGAAGCCTAAAGCCCCATACACACGCGCGGATTATCCGAGGACCAGGTCCGTCGGATCCTGTACGTCATACTTTGTCTGATGTTGGTTTTGCGTACACACGGTCGGACAAAGTTGTCGGAAAATCCGATCATTCTGAACGTGGTGACGTTTGTTGCCTACGACGGGACTACGTAGAGGCTAGTAGCCAATAGCTTTGGTCTTGTAATGTGATCTGAGCATGCGTAGCACTTTGTCCGTCGGACAACCGTACACACGATCGGATTTGGTGTGATCGGACCGTGTTGTCGGAAAATCTATCCAGCAGGAGATAGGACTTTGTCCGTCGGACAATCCGACGTACACTGTCCGATGGTGCATACACACGGTCTGATTTTTCAACAACATTGTCCGATCGGACAGAATCCATGCAAAAATCCGACCGTGTGTATGGGGCTTAAGAGTGTTAGCTGCCGTTAGGCTTTAATTTGTAAGCCACTTATATAAAGTTCTATCGAATCAGTATAATAGTCCATCTGACACTTCTTCCAAAGAGAGCTGCTGTCCAAGAGGGTCCCTGTTGCTCCATCATATATAGAGGAGACAACCAATGTCAGTAATTGTGTTACTAGCTGGATCACTAGGTAAACTAGGTAGGGGTTTGGGTGTTTAGATACACTTATCCATGTGAGTGGCCATTTACACCTTTTAAAGGTATCTCTAACCATTAGCTGACTCTCACTCACTCTTAACAGCAGTACTAAAAAATGACTGGGGTGACCGGGTACCATCTGGCTGGCAGCTGGAAGGCAGGCCTTGCTGGTGACAGAAGTTTATCTGCTGACCTAGTTTATTTCAGCCAGTAGATTATTTGTGTCTTGAGATAAGATCAGTTAAATAAATAAGCACCTGGATTTCCTGTGATTATATGAGAAAAGGCTTATATGTGTGGATCAGTGGTGGCCCGTCTATAGGGGGCGCACATGTGCCGTCCCCCCTCCAAGCAGTCACAAAAAAAAAAAAAAAAAAAAAAAATTGTTAAAACTGGGCCTTTAAAAAAAAATAAAAATACAAAAAAGGTCCTTAAGTGCACTGTGTTCCGACGCTGGGACACAGTGTGACGCTGGACACAGTGCACTATGGGAAACGCCACGTCTATGCAATCACAAGATTGCAGACATGGCGCTACATTTGCGGGCTTTTGTCCCGCCTTGCGGTGCTTTCCGAAGTGCCGAGTAGCTTCCGCCCGGCGCTCGTAGTATCTATTACTACAGCCGGGCGGTTTAATTGACATCTGAGTTAGATGCCACTCACCCGGGAGAGAGAAAACCAGAAGTATGAGAGCAGGACTCCTCCATCGTCGCTGCCAGTGCCCGTGTGAAGGAGACACCGCATTAGAGGACAACACAGTAGGGTAAGTACGAGAAGGGGGGTTTAATGGGACACACGCTGCATTTGGACACAGGCTGCATTTAATGGGACATGATGGCATCTGGTGGCAGGCAACGTGGCTAGTGACACGCTCAGGGCTCCCACTGATTCTGCATTATGGCGAGTTGAATGATTTCATTTTATATTACAATGTTATAATAGAAATAATGCGCTTCAATCATGTTGACACCCTAACAACCATGGTGCCGGGATGATTGAAGTGCTAACACCAGGTGTTTGGAGTATCTTTATCTGCTGATTTGTTAAACTTTCTAGAATACACATTTCTATTGTTGTGTAGGATCTGAGCCTGCTTTCCCTCCATCCCTCTCTCCCTCTCCCTCCATCCCTCGTTCATCTCAGACGCTAAGCACACCACCTTAGAGCCACGCCCACTATTTTGCTGAAACCATGCCCATTTTCACCAAGTAGGAGGGTTCAAAAAGGAAGGGCGAGGTCTGGCGCCCCCCATCCTAAAACTTCACCAGCCGTCACTGGTATTTAATAATAATAATAATAAAAAAGTTATGTGCAACTCTGTTAAAGTTCAGGTTCAGCATGAAAAATAAAATTAGGGAATTAAAGAAAAAAACATTTCCAATCACGTGACCACTGTGATTGGCTAAAGGAGGTGCCACGAGTTGGCGAGTCCTGCTGGTTGCCTTGCTTTTTCAGCAGCAGACGAGAGCTCTCTCAATGAAGAGGACAGTGCTGGGCAGGATTACTTTGCCCTCTGACTTTGCCTCTCCCATGCCTGTATTGACGCTCTGTGGGACTTCCGCCCCGCCTGTAAACGGCTTCCTTTTAGGCACTGCACATGCATGGGTTTTCCTGCACATGTGCAGTGGGAGATCAGACACAGTGACATCACCCACACTTTATCCATGGTATTTGAAAGTATTTTATTCTTCTAGTCAGAATCATAAAATATCCTCTGGTTTATAGTGGGTCCCACAAGCTTGGGCTCCCCATCTTACCTCTGGATTTGGGTAAGTCCTGGGGGCCACCTGAAACACCCGTGATCTTGATGTCTTTATGTTTTTTTAACAACATGATTGTATATCAATGTCTTCGTTATGCTGTTTGTACTTTTTCAGTAATGAATAGAGTTGAGCGGACACCTGGATGTTCGGGTTCGGCGGGTTCGGCCGAACTTCGGAAAAAAGTCCGGGTTCGGGACCGAACTTGACCCGAACTTGACCCCGAACTCTGAACCCCATTGAAGTCAATGGGGACCCGGACTTTTGAACACTAAAATGGCTGTAAAAAGGTCATGGAAAGGGCTAGAGGGCTGCAAATGGCAACAAAATGTTGTTAAGAGCATGGCAAGTGATCTGCAAACAAATGTGGATAGGGAAATAACTTAAAATAACATAAAAAAAAAATAAAAAATAAAAAAAAATGCTGGAGGCCCCCTTCTCAGCAGAAGAGGTACAGGAAGTCATTAAGAACCCCAGAAACTCAACGGCACGATGCCGCACATATGGTGGGAATACCCCAGAATACGCACTTTCTGGAAAAAATGATTCAATTTAATGGATAAGATAGTGGGAAAATAAAATACTTGGAAATTTAAAAAAAATGAAAAAATTATAATCTTGACCTAGGAGGACGAAATTCAAATGGAGTAGGAGGTTGAGGTGGCGGTGGATGTGGCGGTGTAGGTGGAAGCGGCGGTGGAGGAGGACGAGGTAGCCAACACTGGTTCAAAAATACAACAATGGCTGGGTAAGGCTAGTGGTGAATGATGTGTCGAATTCTGTCCCCCGTCGCATAGTGTCCGCCCTGTACTGCGCTTGCTCAGTACGTGGGACAAGGGGATTTTGAAACTCTCCGAAGACGATGCGCGGTGACTCCAGGTTCAAGCCACATCATCCGAGGTTGAAGCCTAGCCAAGCGAGCCCGTGAGGGGCCCTGTTACTATGTGCTACCGTATGTCCACTTGGATGGTCGGGCTTGAACCTGCACTCACTGTGCAGGCGACGTTCATCTTTGGAGATTTTGTGAATCTTCTTGTCCTCCGTACTGCGCAAGCACTGCACCTGCGCAGTAAGTGGCCGGACACTATCCGATAGCAAGACAGTTTTCGTCAGAACACCGGTATATGTGTCTATTCTGCACAAGGTACGGCCAAGTCCTGTGGGATCCATGCCTGGTTCATTTTAATGAACGTGAGCTTGTCCACATTGGCTCTGGACAGGCGGCTGCACTTGTCTGTGATAACGCCCCCTGCCGTGCTAAATACACGTTCAGATAATACACTGGCGGCAGGGCAGGCCAGCACCTCCAAGGCGTAAAGGGCAAGCTCAGGCCATGTGCCCAGTTTGGAGACCCAGAAGTTGAAGGGGGCAGACCCGTCATGCAGTACGTGTACGCGTGTGCACACATACTGCTCCACCATGTTGGTGAAATGCTGCCTCCTGCAAGGCGTTCCATCTCGGCTGGTGGTGCTGGTTGTTGTGGCGTGCCGACAAAGCTTTTCCACATTCCGGCTATGCTAACCCTGCCTTGCGAGGTGCTGGCGGTGCCCCGGCTGCGTTGGCGACCTCTTCCGCTTCCACCGTACCCCCGCTTCCAAGTGGGAATGCCACCAGCAGCGCGTCTACCAGCATGCGCTTGTACTCGCGCATCTTACGATCACGCTCCAGTGAGGTAATTAAGGACGGCACGTAGTCCTTGTAATGGGGATCCAGCAGAGTGGCCACCCAATAATCAGCACCAGTTAAAATGTGGGCAACTCGCGGTCGTTGCGGAGACACTGCAGCATGTAATCGCTCATGTGTGCCAGGCTGCCCAGAGGCAAGGAAAAGCTGTCCTCTGTCCTCGGGCTTTCACACTGGAGACACAGCAGCGGCTGTTTGAAGGCGCTATTTTTAGAACTTTAGCGCCTCAGTGTGAAAGGGGCCTAAGACTGGGATGCCATTAAAGTTCATGTGTGTGTATAGGCAGGCGTCCCAATACTTTGACAATATAGTGTATGTCATTGGGATTTGTGGCTTTGGTTTGAAGGTTCTTATCAATTTTAGATTAATGTCCATAATAAAGTCATGCATATTGACAAAGCTTACTGGTTTGATTGACATATTTTTTTTTAGGAACAAACTATTGAAAAACACATGTTAAGGGTTGAATCTTATTAATAGAGAAGGGTTTAATAAATCAGGCCCATAGTGTCATCTTCATAATTGTTTTGTGCTGTGTGTTCTGGCAGTTACATTTCAATTGTCCCATGTCACTCATAGATATGTACCCGTGCGGGACCGATCGGTTAAGCAGGTTTGGCAACTTGGAATAAAGGCGCACAGTGATAAATAGTTCCGTGTCATTCCATAAAACAAATAGGTTTCTCTACTCTTTATGCAATGACATATTCCCTTCTTGTCACAATATACATAAAATGACATCTGCTTAATCATGACATTATCCAGCAGGTGACATACCATGAACATTGTGAAGTACGATGTCCCAGTATGGGTTAGATCTTACTTTTCTAATCAAAAAATATATATAGGGGAATTAAATAAAATCTGACAGACACTTAAATTAATACTGATGGGAATGTTTGGTTCAGCTATCTTACCTTATTTTATGATGAAACTTTTCGACATTTTCTTTGTTGACATAACAGGTGAAGCGAAACTTGGCAGGAACAACTAGACTGACATGTGAATGCTACACTTCCCAAATGCTGCCAGCGTGGCAAGGGAAACTCATTTTCTGCAAGCAATTATTTTAATTTATAACTGTATAGTTTGCCTCAAATTATTTTTAATGTGCTGTCCTATTGTTGATCTTACAGATTTGTAGGAAGAATTCTCACTCTAATGGCTATCCATATGTCAAAGAAGACAGACTGTAAAGCAATCCATACACTTACAGATTTCTCTTATTCAGAAGGAAAATCAGCCAAATCCCCATCCATGCTAATTAGAATGAATGGAGGAATCTTACCTGCCAGCTATTGTATTCAGCAGCAACAACTGCGGCTGCCTGAATACTCAAACAGTGAATGCATCTGATAGGGTGCAATCATAGTTCTGCTGAGAATTTTGTAACTGACTTAAGCCGGCCGTAGAATTACTGAGAAAGGAAAAATCCTGGATTTTTAAGCCAGGGACTCTGGTGCCCAAGGGGCTCAACAATGAAATGAGTATAATGCCGTGTACACACCATCGGAAATTTAGACAGCAAAAGACAGATGACAGCTTTTGGTCGGAAAATGCGACCGTGTGTATGTTCCATCGGACTTTTGCTGGCCGAATTTCCACCAGCAAAATATTGAGAGCAGGTTCTCAATTTTTCGGTCGGAAAAAGTTCCGAACGCAAATTCCGATCGTCTGTAGCAATTCCGACGCGCAAAATTCCTACACATGCTTGGAAACAATTTCACGCATGCTCAGAAGCATTGAACTTCAATTTCACGGCTCGTCGTAGTGTTATACATCACTGCGTTCTTAACGGTCGAAAGTTCATGAACTTTTGTGTGACCGTAAGTATGCAAGCCAAGCCTGAGCGGAATTCTGTCGGAAAAACCATCCAAGATTTTCCGACGGAAAATCCGCTCGTGTGTACGCGGCATAAAAGTCTTTTTGGAACCTTAAAATTCTGATAAGGGGACTTTTTTGAAAAGTCAGGGCTATTTGTTTTTTTAAATCAGTGCAATTACATTTGTAGATGAATATTCCCCTTTAGAATATGGAATGAATGGTGTGGATGGATGCTGTTATGAGTCTAATGTAGTTGAACCCTTTTTAATAATAAAAAAATGTTTGTTATGTTACAAGTAGAAGCCTCCTCTTGGATGGTCCCATTTAGGTAGTGAAGGGGAGATTAGTATCCCCTTAAAAGCCGGAGACATTGAACGTCCTTATGTCCTGACGAAGCATGTGATTACATGCGAAACGCATCGACGTTAGCAGCACCTGCGGGCCCAGGACCTGCCTACACTGCTCTTGCCAGCTATGTAAAACATGCCCCCTGTGACCAGTCCATATAGGACATGATACACAGGACGAGAGTGGCTGCGCAGTTGGAGCATTCTAAGTTTGGACTGAGCCCTGTCTTGTGAATTCCTTGGTGTAGGAATGGAGAAGAAAACAGGTGTCTAAAGCCAGAGAGCACAATCCAACATCACGGAAGTGACAAACTAATCCAGTGCAGCGAACAGGAATGGTGAGAGCCCTCTGGCAGCAAACAGTATCCCTATTACCATCACACTAGAGGCTGTTGTTCTCATTGTATTATGGGACTGCATATATCTGTTGCTGCTTAAACTGCTGTGGTGCTCTCTACCATACTATCTCGTATGAACTGCTGCTTCAATACATTGTCATTAAGACTATCTGTACTTCCACCTCATCTGAGTGGTTGATAGCCTCTGCAGTAGTTGAGTTGAAGTTTATACATTGAACAGTCCTATTTTCCATGCTCCAAAGGGTTATACAGTTTCTCACAAAAGTAAGTACACCCCTCACGTTTTTGTAAATATTTTATTATATCTTTTCATGTGACAACACTTGAAGAAATTACACTTTGCTACAATGTAAAGTAGTGAGTGTACAGCTTGTATAACAGTGTAAATTTTCTATCCACTCAAAATAACTCAACACACAGCTATTAATGTCTAAACCGCTGGCAACAAAAGTGAGTACACCCCTAAGTGAAAATGTCCAAATTGGACCCAAAGTGTCAATATTTTGTGTGGCCACCATTATTTTCCAGCCCTGCCTTAACCCTCTTGGGCATGGAGTTCACCAAAGCTTCACAGGCTGCCACTAGAGTCCTCTTCCACTCCTCCATGATGACATCACAGAGCTGGTGGTTGTTAGAGACCTTGCGCTCCTCCACCTTCCATTTGAGGATGCCCCAAAGATGCTCAATAGGGTTTAGGTCTGGAGACATGCTTGGCCAGTCCATCACCTTTACCCTCAGCTTCTTTAGCAAAGGCAGTGGTCGTCTTGGAGATGTGTTTGGGGTCGTTATCATGTTTAAATACTGCCCTGCGGCCCAGTCTCCAAAGGTAGGGGATCATGCTCTGCTTCAGTATGTCACAGTACATATTGGCATTCATGGTTCTCTAAGGCCCCTTTCACACTGGGGCGGGAGCCGCAGTGACGGTAAAGCAGCGCTATATTTAGCGCTGCTTTACCGTCGTTTTAGCCGCGAGCGGCTGAAAAAGGGTTAAAGACCCCCCCGCAGAGCGCCGCCGTAGCGGCGCTTTGCGGTGGTATTGCAGCGGTATTACCGTGGTGTCCCATTCAAATCAATGGGAAGGAGCGGTATAGGAGCGGTGAATACACCGCTCCTATACCGCTCCAAAGATGCTGCTAGCAGGACTTTTTTTTACCGTCCTGCTAGCGCCAGCTTTCACACTGGAGTGAATGGGGCCGGATTTTTTCAGGCAGTGTACAGGCGCTATTTTTAGCGCTGTACCGCCTGAAAAACGCCCCAGTGTGAAAGGGGACTAAATGAAATGTAGCACCCCAGTGCCGGCAGCACTCATGAAGCCCCAGACCATGACACTCTCACCCTCATGCTTGACTGTAGGCAAGACACACTTGTCTTTGTACTCCTCCCCTGGTTGCTGCAACACACGCTTGACACTATCTGAACCAAATAGGTTTATCTTGGTTTCATCAGACCACAGGACATGGTTCCAGTAATCCATGTCCTTAGTTTGCTTGTGTTCAGCAAACTGTTCGCAGGCTTTCTTGTGTATCATCTTTAGAAGAGGCTTCCTTCTGGGATGACAGCCATGCAGACCAATTTGATGCAGTGTGCGTCGTATGGTCTGAGCACTGACAGGCTGACCCCCCACCCCTTCAACCTCTGCAGCAACGCTGGCAGCACTCATACGTCTATTTCCCAAAGACAACCTCTGGATATGACGCTGAGCATGTGCACTCAACTTTTTTGGTTGACCATGGCAAGGCCTGTTCTGAGTGGAACCTGTCCTGTTAAACCGCTGTATGGTCTTGGCCACCGTGCTGCAGCTCAGTTTTAGGGTCTTGGCAATCTTCTTATAGCCTAGGCCATCTTTATGTAGAACAACAAAACTTTTTTTCAGATCTTCAGAGAGTTCTTTGCCAAGAGATGCCATGTTGAACTTCCAGTGACCAGTACTCAGAAAATGCGCTAGGATGACATCTGTTCCAAGCCTTTTCACATAGTGTGACGGCTAATATCTTTCTCCACTACCGGACTATACATCCTGTGCAGGGACAGTGCAAACACTGAACCAAGTCAATGAACCAATTGGTACAATTCCCAGATGTCATGGTTCTATGAACTTTGGATGTAGGTTCATAATCGATTTGTGATCCCTGAACGGTATCTCCATACAGGTGGAGTGGTGCTTTAGAGTAGAAATCCCATTGGATTAGCATTAAATTGAAGTCCGTTTAGGGCCCTATGCCCAGATCCACCGGTTGAGATGACATGGTAGTGGGTTCACACGCATTGTGATAGTGCTGTGGGTATGAATATCAGTATGTGTATGTGCGGTACTGGTCCCGGTTGTGTGCGATTTTAGATTTACAACAACGTTGTCCAACTATTTTCGAGATTGGTAATTTGGAGGGTTGTTGGTTAATTGTCCGGCAGTCTGTTATTGTAATTTTATAAATGAACTAATAATGTTTTTTTACTTTTTCATTAATACCACAGTTGGTCCTCATTTACAATGGCCTTTTGAGGGATTTCCTTTTGACCCTCGGTTTTGGTTTATAAGTATATAGTCACAGTTGTTGTGGGACCCCACCCTATTGGGTGAGACGGTGGTTTGATCTACGCTTTGTGGTAGTTTTCGATCACTAGTATTTAGTGTGAATTTGACCCTGTTCTTTTATTTATTTAGGTTCTTATATATATATTACATGCTTTTGGTAAATCTAAAGTTGATTGTAGAAAGAGTGTAACGTGTATAGTGACCCTAAGGTAATGATTGAAATTACCAGCCACTGAAAATATATTACACTTCTTTTTCTACAGGGAGCCGATGTTCTTTTATTCTTTTTGGTGAAGCCATTTTTAAAGAATTGTAGGCTGGGATTTAGGTTTCTGTTTTGATATGCAGGAACATTACAATAAGAGAATTTTGTAGGTCCATACATTTGAGTAAAGATAAAAACATATTTAATGTGATTTATCGAATTGTTCGGTTGTTCACATAATCACTCTAATGCCACGTACACGTGGTCGGATTTTCCAACGGGAAATGTTGGCTGTGAGCTTGTTGTCGGAAATTTCGACCGCGTGTATGCTCCATCGAACATTTGCTGTAGGACGTTCCGCCAACAAATGTTTGCTAGCAGGTTCTCAAATTTTCCGCCAACAAAACGTTGTTGTCGGAAAGTCTGATCATGTGTACACAAGTCCGCGCACAAAAGTCCACGCATGCTCAGAAGCAGAAACGGCCAGTCTTGTAAACTAGCGTTCGTAATGGAGAATTAACATTTGTGACGTGGCAAATTAGGAAATCTCCAAATGCAGCGCACAATTCTCTTCTTCTTTAATGGGATAATAATTAAGCTGCTTTGCTGGTGATACTGATGGAGTTATTGCAAACTAATTTTTTTTCAAAGGCTTTTTTTTTTCAAGTGATATCGAGCATAATAATAATAATAATAATAATAGCGCAAAATAAAAAACGCAAAAAGAAAAGCATTAATCAACACTCACCAAACTTCTACTAACATGAAATTAGCAGAAGGAGCCCAAAGAGTGGCACTAAAGAGCTGAAAAACCACGTAGCATGCCTAGTACGTCACTACGTTCGTAATTGTTGGCCAACATTTGTGTGACCGTGTGTATGCAAGACAAGTTTGAGCCAACAACCTTCAAACAAAATTCCACGATTTTGTTGTCGGAAAGTCTGATCGTGTTCACGCGCATTTTACTGTTTGGCTTACATAAGCTGATCTCATTTAGAAGGGAAAGTGTTATGCAGAGAGGAATTTATAAAGGAAGAAGCAATGTATGTAAGTGTCTCACTGCTACTTCTCACTGTGACTTATCATCTATGCAACATTAAACATTTTTGTGGATTTTGTTCACCCCCCTGCACCATAAATTGACATCAGCAGGGGCAGACTGACAACTCATGGGGCCCCTGGGCAATAGGAGATCATGGAGCCCTCAGGTTTAAAGGTGGCCATGTCTATGGGGTGGTCCAGGCAGCAAGATACATCTGGATCAGTGCAGCAGGTGGGGGAAATAACTGAAGCCATTCTTTTGTGGCACTGACTTGAGCAGGAGATGTCCGCTTTCAGCTTCTGCAGTGAAAGCCACAAAACATCAGTTTCAGTCAGGGCTTTTTTCTCAGAGAATAGGGACAGTACTTACATACCCCCCTTCCCCCAAAGAAACCATATATTGCTCACCTCTGCACAACTCTTTACTTACCTCTGCGCCAACCCTTTCAATACTCACCTCTGTACCCTCTGTACACAGCTCACCTATGCCCCCCCATCCACAGCTCACCTTTTCTCCACCAGTCCACAGCTCATCTATTGTCCCCCATTCCACAGCTCACCTTCTCTCCCACAGTCCACAGCTCCCCTCATCTCTCACAGTCCACAGCTCCCCTCCTCTCCCACAGTCCACCGCTCCTTTTGCCCCCCCCCCCCCAGTCCACAGCTCCCCTCTTCTCTTGCAGTCCACAGCTCCCTTCTCCCACAGTCCACGCTCCTCTCTTCACCCACAGTCCACAGCTCCCCTCTTCTCCCACAGTCCACAGATCACATTTTGCCCCCCCAGTCCACAGCTCCCCTCTTCTCCCACAGCCCACAGCTCTACGCTTCTCCCACAGTCCACCGCTGCCCTCTTCACCCACAGTCCACGATCCCCTCTTTTCCCACAGTCCACTGCTCCCCTCTATTCCCACAGTCCACAGCTCCCCTCTTCTTTCACAGTCCACAGCTCCCCTCTTCTCCCACAGTCCACAGATCACATTTTGCCCCCCCCCAGTCCCCAGCTCCCCTCTTCTCTTGCAGTCCACAGCTCCCCGCTTCTCCCACAGTCCACGCTCCTCTCTTCACCCACAGTCCACAGCTCCCCTCTTCTCCCACAGTCCACAGATCACATTTTGCCCCCCCAGTCCACAGCTCCCCTCTTCTCCCACAGCCCACAGCTCTACGCTTCTCCCACAGTCCACCGCTCCCCTCTTCACCCACAGTCCACGATCCCCTCTTTTCCCACAGTCCACGATCCCCTCTTTTCTCACAGTCCACTGCTCCCCTCTTCTCCCACAGCCCACAGCTCCCCGTTTCTCCCCCAGTCCACCGCTCCCCACTTCACCCACAGTCCACCGCTCCCCTCTTTTCCGACAGTCCACCGCTCCCCTCTATTCCCCCAGTCCACAGCTCCCCTCTTCTCCCACAGCCCACAGCTCTACGCTTCTCCCACAGTCCACCGCTGCCCTCTTCACCCACAGTCCACGATCCCCTCTTTTCCCACAGTCCACTGCTCCCCTCTATTCCCACAGTCCACAGCTCCCCTCTTCTCTTGCAGTCCACAGCTCCCTTCTCCCACAGTCCACGCTCCTCTCTTCACCCACAGTCCACAGCTCCCCTCTTCTCCCACAGTCCACAGATCACATTTTGCCCCCCCAGTCCACAGCTCCCCTCTTCTCCCACAGCCCACAGCTCTACGCTTCTCCCACAGTCCACCGCTGCCCTCTTCACCCACAGTCCACGATCCCCTCTTTTCCCACAGTCCACTGCTCCCCTCTATTCCCACAGTCCACAGCTCCCCTCTTCTTTCACAGTCCACAGCTCCCCTCTTCTCCCACAGTCCACAGATCACATTTTGCCCCCCCCCAGTCCCCAGCTCCCCTCTTCTCTTGCAGTCCACAGCTCCCCGCTTCTCCCACAGTCCACGCTCCTCTCTTCACCCACAGTCCACAGCTCCCCTCTTCTCCCACAGTCCACAGATCACATTTTGCCCCCCCAGTCCACAGCTCCCCTCTTCTCCCACAGCCCACAGCTCTACGCTTCTCCCACAGTCCACCGCTCCCCTCTTCACCCACAGTCCACGATCCCCTCTTTTCCCACAGTCCACGATCCCCTCTTTTCTCACAGTCCACTGCTCCCCTCTTCTCCCACAGCCCACAGCTCCCCGTTTCTCCCCCAGTCCACCGCTCCCCTCTTCACCCACAGTCCACCGCTCCCCTCTTTTCCGACAGTCCACCGCTCCCCTCTATTCCCCCAGTCCACAGCTCCCCTCTTCTCCCACAGCCCACAGCACTACGCTTCTCCCACAGTCCACCGCTGCCCTCTTCACCCACAGTCCACGATCCCCTCTTTTCCCACAGTCCACTGCTCCCCTCTATTCCCACAGTCCACAGCTCCCCTCTTCTTTCACAGTCCACAGCTCCCCTCTTCTCCCACAGTCCACAGATCACATTTTGCCCCCCCCCAGTCCCCAGCTCCCCTCTTCTCTTGCAGTCCACAGCTCCCCGCTTCTCCCACAGTCCACGCTCCTCTCTTCACCCACAGTCCACAGCTCCCCTCTTCTCCCACAGTCCACAGATCACATTTTGCCCCCCCAGTCCACAGCTCCCCTCTTCTCCCACAGCCCACAGCTCTACGCTTCTCCCACAGTCCACCGCTCCCCTCTTCACCCACAGTCCACGATCCCCTCTTTTCCCACAGTCCACGATCCCCTCTTTTCTCACAGTCCACTGCTCCCCTCTTCTCCCACAGCCCACAGCTCCCCGTTTCTCCCCCAGTCCACCGCTCCCCTCTTCACCCACAGTCCACCGCTCCCCTCTTTTCCGACAGTCCACCGCTCCCCTCTATTCCCACAGTCCACAGCTCCCCTCTTCTCTCACAATCCACAGCTCCCCTCCTCTCCCACAGTCCACAGCTCCCCTCTTCTCCCACAGTCCACAGCTCCCCTCTTCTCCCACAGTCCACAGCTCCCCTCTTCTCCCACAGTCCACAGCTCCCCTCTTCTCCCACAGTCCACAGCTCTCCTCTTCTCCCACAAGCCACAGCTCAACTCTGCACTCCTGTCCACAGTTCAATTTAGCAGCTTCCCCACACCTATAAACAACTCACCCCTGCATTTGCAGTCCACACTTTACACCCTCGGTCAACAACTAACCTCTGCATTCCAAACTATGGCTCATCTCTGTCCCCTTTCCACATTTCATTTCTGCACCCCAGATCTACAGCTTACCCCAATTCACAGTTCTCTTCATCTTTTACCTCTACACATACTTGCCCCCCCCCCTCCAACCTCCGTACAGCTGTTTCTCTCAGCACAACCCCCCCCCCCCCCTCTTCCTTCGAAAGCGCTCACCTCTGTAAAAATACCCCCCCAGCTTTCAGCTCAGCACAACACCCCCATTATTGCCTATCTTTCCCTTCACAGCTTTCACCTATTCACCTCCCCTCACCTATTCACGATTCCCCTCCCCTTCTCACAGCTCTCACCTCCGCTGCCGCTGTGATACATGTCTGACAGGTGAGGGGGAGCCAAAAGCCAAGGAATCAAAAAGATGCAGCGTTGGGAGTGGGAACCAGGGCACCCGTCAACTTATGTCCTGCCCTGCACAAGCCCGGAGCTATCACACAGAAGCCAGTAAAAGAAGTGAGTAATGCAAAAAACGTCCTCTACCGCTGTCTGTTTTCAATGACAGTTTGCAGAGACAGAGCGGCCGGACGTTCTCTGAAAAAAAAGTCCTTTCCCTCACCTGTGTATGCGTACAGGGGGGAGACCAAATGCGCAAACCACCAAGGGGGGGGGGGGATCAATATAAAACACTAAGTAAAAACAGAAAATGCCGCAGCCACCATTAAAGTGTTCCCACACCAATAGCAAATGAAAAAGTAAGAAATGTTGCGCTTGCAAAGTAAATGAACAATACTAAAAATCACAGTTAAAATGCACTACGATTAAATTATATGGAATAAATTACCTAACCTGCTGCCCTGATCACCGTGCCCTGCTCATGGAGCCCCCTACTGGCCCCAGGCCCTCGGGCAGTGCCTGAGTGCCCAAATGATCAGTCCGCCCCTGGACGTCAGGCTCGGTTCACACTGCAGTATGAAGCGGCTCACAGCAGGGGCCCGGTGCGACCCTATTTACCGTTTCGGGTCCGATTTCGGTCCACATTTTGGGCTGAATTCAGGCCTGAAATGGACCAGAAGATGCACACGGAACTCCTGTGCAATTCCCTCCAGGGCTACTCCGGAGATGTGTGAACCGGCTCCATTAAGAACCAGTCACAATCTCCTGACATGCGAATTGGATGGGGGGGAAGCCCCATCCACTTCGCAATAGTGTGAACCCAGCCTTAAAGTCTAAAAACCTAACATTTCTAGAAAAGCTCCTCTAAATGTGACTATTGTTTTGCTTAAACATACACAGGGGCTTGTTTCAAAAGGAAACCTTACGTGTTTCTGGCCTCTGACCTGGAAAAGGTAGTTGTCTGGTCACCCTGACACCACCAACCTCAATACTTTGGGGGAGATTTACAAAAACTGGAGCAGAATCTGGTGTATGGTAGCCAGTGCCGATCCTGACCTCTCTGGGGCCCTAAGCAAAATTCTGCTAAGGGGCCCTCTACTTGACCCGTGATGCCGTGAGCTATGTAAACCATTTGCCATTGCCACACAGTCACACCTGACACTTTAGTGCTTCCAAAACAATCCTCCCTCCTTTAAACAAAACAGTCAAAGTATAAGTACAACAATATAGAACAGAATGAGGTCCCCAGAGAGCCCCCCTTACATCAGGGTCCTCAGAGAGCCCCTCTTACATCAGGGTCCCCAGAGAGCCCCCCCTTACATCAGGGTCCTCAGAGAGCCCCTCTTACATCAGGGTCCCCAGAGAGCCCCCCTTACATCAGGGTCCTCAGAGAGCCTCCCTTACATCAGGGTTCTCAGACAGCCCCCCTTAAATCAGTGTCCTCAGAGAGTCTCCCCCTACATCAGGGTCCCCAGAGAGCCTCCCCCTACATTAGGGTCCCCATAGAGCTTGCCCTTACATCAGGGTCCCCAGAGAGCCCCCCCCTTACATCAGGGTCCCCAGAGAGCCCCCCCTTTACATCAGCGTCCCCAGAGAGCCCCCCTTACATCAGGGTCCCTAGAGAGCCTCCCCCTACATTAGGGTCCCCAGAGAGCCTCCCCTTACATCAGGATCCCCAGAGAGCCTCCCCTTACATCAGGATCCCCAGAGAGCCTCCCCTTACATCAGGATCCCCAGAGAGCCTCCCCTTACATCAGGGTCCCCAGAGAGCCCCCCTTAAATCAGTGCCCTTAGAGAGTCTCCCCCTACATCAGGGTCCCCAGAGAGCCTCCCCCTACATTAGATTTCCCAGAGAGCCTCCCCTTACATCAGGGTCCCCAGAAAGCCCCTCCTTACATCAGGGTCCCCAAAGAGCCCCCCTTACATCAGTGTCCTCAGAGAGCCCCTCCTTACATCAGGGTCCCCAGAGAGCATCAGGGTCCCCAGAGAGCCCCCCCTTACATCAGGGTCCCCAGAGAGCCCCCCCTTTACATCAGGGTCCCCAGAGAGCCTCCCCCTACATTAGGGTCCCCAGAGAGCCCCCCTTACATCAGGGTCCCTAGAGAGCCTCCCCCTACATTAGGGTCCCCAGAGAGCCTCCCCTTACATCAGGATCCCAGAGAGCCTCCCCTTACATCAGGATCCCCAGAGAGCCTCCCCTTACATCAGGGTCCCCAGAGAGCCTACCCTTACACCAGGCTCCCCAGAGAGCCCCTCCTTACATCAGGGTACTCAGAGAGCCCCTTCTAACATCAGGGTCCCCAGAGAGCCCCCCCTTACACCAGGGTCCCCAGAGAGCCCCCCCTTACACCATGGTCCCAAGAGAGCCTCCCCTTACATTAGTGTCCCAAGAGAGCCTTCCCTCTTACATTAGTGTCCTCAGAGAGCCCCTCCTTACACAGGGTCCCCAGAGAGCCCCTCCTTACACAGGGTCCCCAGAGAGCCCCCCCCTCTTACATCAGTGTCCCCAGAGGGCCCCGTCTTTACATCAGTGTCCCCAGAGGGCTCTGTCCTTATATCAGTGTTCCCAGAGGGCCCCGTCCTTACATTAGTGTCCCCAGAGAGCCCCCCTCTTACATTAGTGTCCCCAGAGGCCCCCTTCCTTACATTAGTGTCCCCAGAAACCCCCCTCTTACATTTGGGCCCCCAAACAGCTGACTCCCCCCTTGCAGAGGTTCCCTGTACCTGGCTGGTGGAGGTGGGAGGCGGCGATCGGCAGCTATATGGTGTTCACAGGCAGGGGATCTCCCTGGGGCTAGTAGTTCTATCTCCGAATGTATACAGCGGAGAGGGGAGGGGCCTCTCACCCGGGCATCAGCAACAGTGTTCAAGCAGAGTGAAAGTGAAACTAATACCTGCCTGGGTCAGAGGCCCCTCCCTTCTCTTCTCCACTGTATACCCTGAGAATACTACAAACCCCAGGGAGATCCCGCCGCCACTCAGGCACTATAGAGCTGCCGATCGCCGCCTTCCACCTCCTCCCACCTCTCCTCACTGCACTCTAAACGGCCAGCCAGAGGTGCAGGGGGGGATGCTTGGTCTTGGGGGCCCCCCCACAGCGGCGGGGCCCTAAGCAGCTTGCATAGTGTGCCTATAGGGCCGATCGGCTCTGATGGTAGCCAATCAGCTCCTAACTTCAGCTTGCACCAGATTTTGCACTCTCCAGTTATGGTACATAAACCGCTTGAGTCACTGGCCTGTTACAAGTATACAGATCAGGACTTATAACTTCTTTCTGAATTTCAGATTGTCATATTTGTTCCAGGTAAGTGACTAAATGTATTAAAGGGTCAGCATAAGAGCCAGGTAAGTAGCCTTTTTGGAAGGAGGCTAGAAAGCAACAGCTCTATTTCTTTACTTTAATCTAGTGCAGTGCTACTTATGACCACTAGAGGGGACAATTCAAAAGCAATGCAGTCAATTAAGTTCAATAAAGAAATTGTGATATGGCAGTCTTGTGACATTTATGATTACTGGTTCTTTGTATGCAGTGCAAATGGGAAAAGAAAAGATCTCTCAAGACGACTTGAAATGATTCATACTAGCTATTCACTAGCTCTGTTGTAAATGATATTTACTAAGCTGACAACATTTACCTCACCTATGTCAATAAACCATTTGTGTACTTGCTGTTTGTTGTCCACCGCTTTCAACTTCCTCAATAAAAAAAATTGAAAAAGAAAAGATCGCTTACATTGGTTGTCAACAGTGTTGGTCATCTTACTTTAAAAAAGTAATTAGTTACGTTACAAATTACTTCTCCCAAAAAAGTAATTGAGTTAGTAACTCAGTTACTTCATTGGAAAAGTAATTAGTTACTCAGCAAAGTAACTGACTTTTTTTTTAATATTCTTAGGGGCGGGTCTAGTATTACTGTAAGCAAGGGGCGCGTTCCCCCCTGCACGTCTATTTCCCCTCTGTACCCCCCTGCACGTCTGTTCCCCCCAACACATATATCTGTTTCCCCCTCTGTACCCCACTACACATCTGTCCCCCCCCACACACACATATATCTGTTCCCCCTATGTACCCCACTACACGTCTGCCCCCCCCCACACACATATATCTGTTCCCCCTCTGTACATCTGTCCCCCCCAAACTCACGGATCGGATTGTTGAAATTCCACCACCATAAAGCCCCCACTGTAATATCCACAATCTCCCCCACTGTAATATCCACGTCATCTCCCCAACTGTAATATTGTCTGAGTATAGCTGGGTACGGCTGGGTATCGCCGAGTATGGCTGGGTATCGCAGAGTATGGCTGGGTATCGCCGAGTATGGCTGGGTATTGCGGGGTGTTGCTGAGTATGGCGGGGTGTTGCAGAGTATTGCGGGGTGTTGCAGAGTATTGGCATGGTGTTGCAGGGTGTTGCAGAGTATTGGCATGGTGTTGCAGAGTATTGCACAGTATTGGCAGGGTGTTGCAGAGTATTGCACAGTATTGGCAGGGTGTTGTAGAGTATTGGCAGGGTGTTGCAGAGTATTGCACAGTATTGGCAGGGTGTTGCAGAGTATTGCACAGTATTGGCAGGGTGTTGCAGAGTATTGGCAGGGTATGGAGGGATGGCTGCTGCCATCCGATCTCTCCCCTCCACTGTACAGATCTGTACACAGAGGGGAGACCGGCGTCATCTTGACGCCGGTTTGTTTACAAAGTGATTGCTCCGTCATTTGACGGAGCAATCACATTGTAAACGGGCGACGGGTGCACCAAGATGGCCGTTGCTCCGGAGCTAGGCCGGAACTGCGGTCATCGGGTGCACCAAGATGGCCGCCGCTCCGGAGCAAGGCCGAAGCCGCGGCCTTTCCTAAGGCCGAGGCCGCGGACGGCTCCGCGATCGCGGCGGGTAATTGCGGTAACGCCGCCCCAGTAATGGGAACGGCGCTACCGCGAGGGGAAGAGTAATCAGTTCGATTACTCGTTACCCTCTAAAGTAACAGCGTTACGTAACGCTGTTTACTTTAACGGCGTTAGTGTCATCACTGGTTGTCAATGAGAAGAAAATTGTCCCCTTATACTGCTGGTCATTGAGAAACAAGACACAGTTAAGCCCCATACAAACGATCAGAATATCGTACAAAATATACAGTTTTTGAAGTGATCGTATGACATTCTGATTGCTAGTACACAGCTATTGTCGGAAATATTCCGAAAAACACGAAAATGTTTCCCATACGATACCAGATCATACGATTTTGGTTTAACCACCTCAATACATGGCACTTACACCCCCTTCCTGCCCAGGCCATTTTTCTACTTTCAGGGATGTCACACTTTGAATGACAATTGCACGGTCATGCTACACTGTAACAATGTGAAATTGGTATAATTTTCTTAACACAAATAGAGCTTTCTTTTGGTGATATTTAAACACTCCTGGGTTTTTTAATTGTAATCAGGGCACTGCTGATCAGTGCCCTGATTACATACCTAGCTTTCCCCTATGAGGAGATGTCGCTGATCGGCTCTCCTCTCCTCACACTCTTTCAGTGTGAGGCGAGGAGCGCTGATTACCGGCATCTCCTTGTTTACACGTGACCGGCTGTGATTAGACACAGCCGTTCACATGGTTAAAGACCACGGCCACGGCCGTGGATCTTTACACAGATCAGGGTCATGCCGTGTCCTAGAAACGCGGCGCGCCCCGGGAGCGTGCAAGACCGGTCGTTCTGGGAGGCCATCATATGACGTCCACCCAGAACCAGAGCCGTGGCAAGTGGGTAATCAGTACAGTTCAGGTCCTGAAAATACAATACAAAACATTACATCACTTCTGAATTCTTATTCTGTCGTTCAAGAATTTTCGTACTTTAGTAACCTATTAGTTTTCGATATGGAGACTAGCATGCAAAAAAACAGATGATCATTCATCTGATAATCGCATTATGTGTACTAGGCTTTAAAAGTTAAAGTGTTACTAAACGCAGGTCCCTGCATATAGCTGGTCTCCCACATTACACAGAAAATTCAAATGCAATTGTTTTAGTAAATATTAACTGCTAAATTCCTTTTCTCATCAGCAGTATTTAGCAGTCTTGTGATTTCTATCAGTTCCTGGTGAAGCTTGTAGGATGAGTTTTCATACTACACTGAGCTGTCCCATGAGGCTGCAAGGCTCCTGACCCTCTGTCTGGACAAGTCTGGACACTGCTGATTGGCCCTGTGCTGATCACATGCACCTTCCCAAGAACAAAAAAAACCTCAATTCACACCAAACTGAGCATGTGCAGCTGGACTCCAAAGGCTCTGTCTTATATGGACTTGTCCAGGGGGGCAGTACAGGGAGGGAAGAACACAATGCAGAGTGTTAACCCCTTAGTTTCCACAGTGAGTATAGGAAGCATGCTCTACTGCATATACACACTTATTTTACTGTTGTGGTTTTAGCAAAACTTTAAGTGTACCTTTAGACAAAGTGCATTATTTGCCCCAAAGTGCACTAATCTAAATCCCCCCACCTTGGCTGAAAACAATAGGAGTGCTTAGCTCTGCTTTAAAGCGGTTGTAAACCACCGGACGTTTTTTGTTTTTTTTTCTTACCTGCAAGGCAAAGACATAATGTGCTAGTAGAGCTGCACGATTTTGGATAAAAGGACAATAGCAATTACTTTACTTAGAATAAAGATCACAATTCTCTCACGATTCTCGGCGTAACAACATCTTTCACATTATTCAAAAAAATTGGGCTAACTTTACTGTTTTGTTTTTTTCAATTCATCAAAGTGTATTTTTTCCCCAAAAATTGCTTTTGAAAGACCGCTGCGCAAATACAGTGTGACATAAAATATTGCAACGACCGCCACTTTATTCTCTAGGGTCTCTGCTAAAACTATATACATGTTTGAGGGTTCTAAGTAATTTTTGAGAAGCCCCCCCCCTGGGAACCAACATATACATATACACGCTGTTACCTTACAGCGGTAAGGTAAGGGTACACCCATATTACATCTCACCGAGGATTGGAAATCACCCGCAGCTATCGGAAATATTCACCAGCACCAATATCGCTACACCCCAACCTGGATCCACCATCAGTGTCATAGAAAACTGCACTTTGCCCTAATAGAGAAAGGGCTCACCCCCACGGACTGTTCCTGCACTTTATCATTACCATTCATTATTTATTATTTATTTCACATTATTTTGTCACGCTGACACTGAAATAAGATGAAATTCTTTGTGGTCTTATATACGATTCCCCACACTTATATTCACTCAATTGATTTTTAAGTTATTTATGCAATTCTATTTTTGCAATTTTTATGCGTTATATTTGAATTATTTTATTACAACTTTATCTATACTACAGCACTTTATGCACGTTTATCACTTGTTCACGAATCCACCCTAACCTCAATGTGAAACTCTATGCGATTTTATGCAATTTTAAGATATGTTAATCTTATGCGATTTTATGTGATTTTTTTGAGATTTTATGCACAAAACCTATATCATCTTCCTATTTTATGCACAAATAGCACTTTTACTACCAATCCACTCTTGTGCAATATCTATTTATATACTTTTACTTAGCCTCTGTAGTTTAATATACAGCGCAGCACTACCACTTTACTACATTTACAGTAAATATCTCCTAAAAAGCACATGTTTAGGAGATATTTACATTACCTATAGATAAGCCTTATTATAGGCTTATCTATAGGTAAAATTCTAAGATGGAAGTTAACTTCCTCTTTAAAGACTGGACAGCAAGGCCCCTTTCACACGGGGAGGATACGTTTGACGGACTCTGCTTGCTCAGTGGGGATCAGACAGGTCCATCTCCACTCACTGTGCAGTGCGGAGACGGACAGAGTCCCGCTCTTCTCTATGAGGAAATCGGATGAAAACGAGCAGGCGTTCCATTTTCATCCGATCCCATCCGATCCGCCGGACGGAAGGAAAATAGGACCACCATCTGTCTGGATTTGGCGGACAGGATCGGATTGGATAGCCGCTGACATCTGCCACTCCATAGGGGTGAATGGAGGGTCTGATCAGTTCCGCCTGAAAAACTGACAGGTGGACCTTATCGGACAGCCCATGTGAAAGGGGTGCAACTCTTTACAAGCACAGCACTAATATTTACCTTTTATTCACGCTGTGTCTCTCTGAAATCTTGGACAGAGGCCACTGATGGGAAATAAATCAGACTTATTCTCATGTGTGTATAAATTTCAGTTTGACCTGTTGAGCTTGGTAAACAGGTGGTAAAGAGGCACTGGAAAATCTGCGAAAAGAAGCCAAGAGCTCCACTTTCTTGCTACTTGTGAAAATATAATTACATGCAATATTTCTTATTTACCTGGCTGAAAACATTTGTTTATAAGTGATATGTTTAAGTTTTTAACCGGTTCCCGACCGGCGCACAATGATATACGTCGGCAGAATGGCACGTACAGGCAGGACGGCGTATATATAAGTCCCTCCTTAATGCCTGGCGTGCCATCGGGAGCGCGCCAGGAGCGGCGCACTCCCGCGCCGGTCGGGATCCCCGTGAGGCCGGTCGCGGGTCCCGCGGACTCGATCGCCGCGGGGACACCCGCGATCGTCTTACGGGAAGGCTGAACTGTTCTGCCTAGCAACTAGTGACGCCGATCTCTGCTCCCTGTGATTGGAGCAGAGATCAGCATTCACTAGCTGACAGCCACGCCCCCCCACAGTAAGAAAAACACACCCCTAGGCATACTTAACCCCTACACTGCCCCCTTGTGGTTAACCCCTTCACTGCCAGTGTCATTTATATAGGAATCAATGCATTTAAATAGCAATGATTGCTGTATAAATGACAATGGTCCCACAAAAATGTGTCAAAAATGTCCAATGTGTCCGCCATAATGTCGCAGTCACAATAAAAATCGCTGATTGCCGCCATTACTAATAAAAAAAAATATTAATAAAAATGCTATTAAACTATCCCCTATCTTGTAAACGCTATAACTTCTGCGCAAACCAATCAATAAATGCTTATTGCGATTTTTTTTACCAAAAATATGTAGAAGAATACGTAACGGCCTAAACTGAGGAAAAAACTTTTTTTTTATATATTTTTGGGGGATATTTATTATAGCAAAAAATAAAAAATAATGCGTTTTTTTTTTTTTTTCAAAATGGTGGCTCTTTTTTGTTTATAGCGCAAAAAACCGCAGGGGCGATCAAATACCACCAAAAGTAAGCTCTATTTGTGGGGAAAAAGGGACGTCAATTTTGTTTGGGAGCCACGTCGCACGACCGCGAAATTGTCAGTTAAAGCGACGCAGTGCTGAATCGCAAAAAGGGGCCTGGTCCTTTGGCTGCAAATTGGTCCGGTCTGAAAGTGGTTAAATGGTTGCAATACTATGTGTAAGGCAGCTACACAAGAAGCCATTCTTATTCATTGCTCAAACATGAGAAATATGAAGTGTTATCATGTAGGTTTATTATCCTTCAGTGAAAATGAGGTACCAGAAACAAGGCATGTTGCTCAATTAGATCACTTTCCAAACTATGTGTTCAAAAAAATGATACTTGCCTTAGAAAAAAAAATGTAATGTTTATTCAACGACTTTTAATTACTACATTTAATTACTATATTTGTTACTGCAATTAAGGGGGGCATAGAGGTAAGGGAAGAAGGGTTGTACATAATCACATAATCCAGCCATCAGGAGACGTCTGTTTCCATGGTCTCAGTTTGTGGGACTTAAACATGCATGATTATGCCCATGAAACAGAAAGGAATAGTGCAGTCAGACGGGTGGGGCGGACATAATAGTGATTAGACAACGTTTTCAGACCTATCGGATTTATTCTTTCCACTAAGATTGGTTAATCTGCGTTGTCTGTTGCTACTCATAGATGGAGCGTGTAAACAAGGAGAACTGATAACACCATAATGCATCTCCATGTGTGCTGAGCTGAATGGTGTACACAGAAGTGTAACTTTCTAGTTTTCTCATGCAAGGCTCTCCACCTAAGGCTTCAGACTCTATTATGTAGCAATGAATCCTGTTTTGTTGTTGTAACATTGCTCTGCAGACAAAAGTTTATCCAACCAGAAATGTCACCAGGGAGAGTCTTCATTTCTATAGGGAGTGTTTGTGGTATTAGATGTCCCCAGCTGGTAGGACTGTGGATGGAATCGCTGTAACGTATCTTCCCTTTAATGTAAAACTTTAAAGAGAGGGATATGGGGGACTGCCATTGCCCACCTTCCTCAAACAGCTAGTTGCTTGACTAGTTCTGTTACCTTTTGTTTTCAATACAATGAATCACTGACCTGGAAGAAAATCAGAATTCTATACTTAAATGTTTTGAGTGAGTGACTTAAAGTATTGAAACCAGAGGCTCAGCCTGACAGTAGAGTATTTAGCATTTGCAAAGTAAAAAGTCAGCAAAGGCAACCTCTACGTATCTCTCAGGAAGGCTGGGTTCACACTATACATAGCTCCCAACTGTCCCTGATTTAGAGGGACTGTCCCTGATTTGGAGCAATGTCCCTCTGTTCCTCATTCCTCCTCATTTTTCCCTCATTTTGGTCTGATCTATATAGATGTTTTTAAAATGCACTTTTAATCTATCAAAAAATGTTTCCCAACACTAAACCTTTCATCTGATCCGTCTAAATTGTTGCATTTGTAAATTCATAAGCCAATATAAAGGAATAGTAGTGGTAAAAAAGCACTTGTGGATTTAACCAATCTTGTTTTTTTTTGTACAATTCTCCTTTAAGGGGGCGTGGCAGATGCCTGCATGTATAAAACTAAAAAGCAACTCCGCGCTTAGGATATTCAAGGATAAGGTATGCAGCCCGCCCAAGAAAATTTAGCCCCCTAGAGGGTAAATTTGAATAGAAGGATGTACGTAAAAGGACGATTGGCGCTCCCCTGTGTACTTAATAAGAATTCCGTGGATCGCACTGTTAAAAGTGAACTGAAAGAAAATATATGTATTTGCTCCTGGGTGCCCCCAAATATATTATAATAATGGCAAAGATAATTGCGAGTGACGTTCAGTGTTGAGTAGGAGGGGGGGAGTGTAGTCCCAGGCCTCGTTAAAGGTTAGGGTCGTGATCCGATATTGATCCCCCCTTATGACTGTAATAAATATATATGATTAGAATAAATCCTGTGTTAAATACGTGGTACAATATTAATCCCACCTTAGTGATCAATATTTGGTATGAGTGGACACAATGATAAATCCTAAATGTGCCCACCTCCATATACCATATCAAAAATGAACAAGTGTAACCTATAATACCAGTGATATCAAAATGACAAAATACCAAAAAACCAAAAATCAAGAAAAATATTGCCCGTAAGGGACTAATGTGTAAATAAGTGAATAAAAAATAAAATAAAAATGCATTGGTGTAAAACCAGAAAACCCCAATAAAGTTAATGTGATAGTCCAACTGTAAGACTAACAGTCCAGTTCACAGTGAATTCCTAAAAAATGGAAAATGAAGTAAACGAGAGATTTCCACAGTGTGTGACTGACACCTCTACATCAAAAAACAATCTTCTTCACGACAATTTCAATGGTGATTCATACGGGTGATTCAGAGACGTGACTTTTGTGCTTCACAAGAATAACGGTGACTTTGTGCTGTCCCCCTTTGCTCCCTCACTCACCAGATGTAGATACCCCTACAGGGGTAAACAGCCTCCAAATTATCGGTACCAGGTGCTCCTCAGGATCCCCACTGGACGATATCCATCGGATTTTTCCAGCCAGTCCACCCAGATCTCATAGGGTTGGGAAAGAAATCCAGCAGCGTTCCCCAAGGGGGGTATACCTCACAGGGAAGCAAGGAAAAATGGAGGTCCCATGTGCATTACCAGATGTAAAGGATCGATATTTATTAAAAAGGTTTAAAGTTAAAAACAAGCAGAGTTTAAAAAAACAGGGTATCTTGCACAGTACACCTGTTTCCACCATCCAGGTTAAAAAAATAACACCATTAACGGAGGGGTATAGGGCGGCTTGCTCTCCAAATGCGCTCCACGCCTCTATGTCCCGCACCGGAAGTGACGTCAGCACGCCTTACGCGTTTCGTCGTCAGACGTTATCAAAGGCTACCTAGATGCCTGCATGCTTTTGCTGATAGGTGTCCCTCATTCCCATCTCAAAAAGTTGGGAGGTATGCGGGATGTGGGATGTGGGATGCGAGGCACAGCAGGGGGTCCGGTGCGTTCCCTTTCACCGCTACAGGTCCAAAATAGGTCCAAACCTTTACCTTTGAGTTCAGACCTGAAACGGAGGCAAAGACGCACAGGAACCTTCTGCTGTGCGCTCATTGGCCACCCCGGAGATGTATGAACCGGCTCCATTGAGAACCGATCACACCTCTCCTGTCATGCGAATTGGATGCGGGGAAACCTTCATCTAATTTGCTAAAAGTGTGAACCCAGCCGAAAGGTCTACTTTATTCCTATAACATGAGATATTTGGGGGCTACCCTTGCTGATCACCTTGTGGTGCAGCAATTGGTTGTTTTTGTCTGTTTAGCGTTTCCTAGTTAGGGTGCTTGATTTCCCTGACATGCATTTGGAAGAAGTTTACAGAATATAGGGCGGAGAGAGAGGAATAATTATAATGCCTTACAGAATAAGTTCACCTTTCATAACATTATCTGGGTGTAACATGTAACATGTTATGAATGCACTGGCTCCCGCACCTACCTCCCACCCCCCCCCCCCCCACTGTGGCAGCTAGACAAGTGCAATTGGTTTTGTTCCGAATTCGTTTTTAGATGAAATTCGACATATTCGTTAATTTGGAAATATTCGAATTAACGAAAACCCATTTAGTGAATTTTTCCAAAAACAGAAATTCGTAAATTCGAAAATTTGGACATTCGTAAATTCAAAAACTCAAAATTCGAAAATTCAGAAATCCTAAAATTCAAATGAACGAAAGTTCGAAAATAAGAACAAGAATACGAAAATTTGAAGACCAGAAAATTCCAAAATTCGAAAATAATATCTAACTAATAATAATAACTATTACTAACTATTCAATTATAGGTATTGGGATTTCCTTTCAGATTTGGCTGTGAAAATAATGAGTATGAATTTATCCGAAATTACAAATGACTTATTAATGGCACTTAACAAATTAATAATAATAAATAATAATAATAAAAACTTTTAATTATTATTATTTATTATTATTAATTTGTTATGGTCCATTCTTTTAGATGCGGAATTCGTTATTTTGGATAATTTATAACTTCAGATAAATTCGTATTTATTACGTTCACTAACAGCCAAATTTGAAAGGAAATTCCAATACCTATTATAATATAATAATTTAATAGTTAGTTATTATTAGTTAGTCATTATTTCTGATTTTCATTCTTTTTCATTTTAATTCTTATTTTCGGATTTACGAATTTTAGAATTTAAATATTTTTTTAATTTTAGATTTTTCAAATTTTTGAAATTCGGATTTTCAAATGTAGTATTTTCCGAATGATCAAAATAACGAATAACGCATCTAAACTGATGGAACATAACAAATTTTTTGAATTTGATCATAACGAATGACCCGAAAAAACAAATGAATCGAAAATGAACACATTTTTCGGCTCCGCCCACCCAGCCGTGTCGCTCATTCACAGCGCTCTGTGAATGGAAAATTACAAGCAGCCTTTGTGACTGTTGGCTTGTAGTTTTCACTTAACTACCACGGCGCTCATAGTTCATTATTTCCTTTTATCAGCATGTATAGCACACTAAGCTCCTGCCCAACAGTTGGCATAGTTCGGGTTATCTGGAAAGAAGCAGCTGCACACGAGTGGAGAGTATGCTCAGGGAAGTAACTACTAAAAGTCAATGCTGGGTTTTATTTTACTCCCACTAACACGGGCAATGTGGCTTATTTTTCCTCTCAATGACACCAACAAGGAGGATCATTTTCTTCTCAATAACCCTAACCACCTACAGGGTCTATAATAGTATGCCACTGACCAACTACAGGGTCTATAATAGTATCCCACTGACCAACTACAGGGTCTATAATAGTATCCCACTGACCAACTACAGGGTCTATATTAGTATCACACTGACCAACTACGGGGTCTATAATCTTCCACCAACACCAATGATGGGGAATGTATTTTTTCCATTTTACCAGCATTGTAAGGGGCATTGGTACATATTCTTGACTTCCGCATGCTATATGATCTGTTGTAGGTTACATAGTCCTGCCTTCTGCATGCTATATGCTATGTTTTATTTGACATAATCCTGAACTGTATACACTGTTGCACGCTACATAGTCCTGAACTCCTGCAGTATATGCTCTGTATATAGTTACATAGTTACATAGTTAGTAAGGTTGAATAAAGACACCAGTCCATCCAGTTCAACCTGAGTGAGTACACACTCACATTGGTCCCTACCCTCAATGAGCCCACAATCCAAGCTCCCCAACTCACATTCATATACTAGGGCCAATTTTTGGACAGAAGCCAATTAACCTACCAGCATGTATTTGGAGTGTGGGAGGAAACCGGAGTACCCACCAACCCTTTTTACTGCTAGGTGAGAGTGCTACCCACTACACCACTGTGCCACCCTCTACATCACTGTGCCACCCTATAGTACATTACAAACTCCTGACAAAAGTGTTTATGTTTTCAACAATTGCAGACTATAGGTGGTGTTATGCTATTGCTTTGTGAGGATTGTTATGCTGCTGGCACGTGGAGGCTGAAAAGTTAACACTATTTAAAGGATGAATTCACCTTGAAAAAAATAAAATAAAAATAATAATAATGAATGCAGGTAAATGTGCATTTTTTTTTTAGGGAGCCTGCAGAGCATTACACCCACAATCAGCAGACTCTTAGCATAGCTGTCCTGTATAAGCAAACAGTTACCTGAGAGCAGAAAGAATCAATGAACCACGAGGAGGTTCACCAGCACTCTTGCAGCTCGTTGAAAACTACAAACTGTCAGTTGCAATGGCTGATGGTACTTGTAGACATTCATTCACAGGAAACTGTGAATAAATGATGTGGCCGGAGCCCCGCATGGCTGCGCTGTCGCAGGAGCTGAAGCACGTTACATGTTCCACCCCAAAAATTAAGAACTTATCCTTTAAAACAACCAATTCAGTTTAAAATAGAAATGCAAGACAAAACATTTGTGTTACATATGTTTCTATATATACAGTATACTGTATATAAAAATAAACATTATAGATACTGTTTTATCTTTTTTTTAAAGTGATCACATGACCACTGTGCTCAGCTTCATAGAATTAGAGAGGTGGGGGTGGAGACTGCAGGGGGACATGTCAGCAGGGGGCAGAGAAGCAGCAGTACACTGATCTTCCCAGGTATTAGCTGTGCAGGGGGGGGGGGGGGGGGCATGTCAGCACAAGTCTGACCATTGGAATACAGCCAGGCTGTCAGAGGCGGCTCTAGTCTTTGTGAGGCCTTAGGCAAAACTTAGACATGAGGCCCCACTCACTCCCATAATGGGAAAAATAATTCAAGGAATGAAAATTAACTGTATTAGGAGGGTACAGTATAGGGGAGTGGAAAGTACAGGGTGCAGGAGGGAACAGTACAGGGGGCAGGTAAGTGGACACAGTACAGTACAGGGGGCAAAAAGAAGGAAGGAAAGAAAGAAAGAAAGAAAGAAAGAAAGAAAGAAAGAAAAAGAAAGAAAGAAAGAAAGAAAGAAAGAAAGAAAGAGAGAAAGAAAGAAAGAAAAGATGGAAAGAAAGAAAGAAAAGATGGAAAGAAAGGAAAGATGGAAGGAACGAAAGAAAAGATGGAAGGAAAGAAAGAAAGAAAAGATGGAAGGAAAGAACGAAAGAGAAAGGAAGGAAAGGTGGAAGGAAAGAAAGAAAGGGAAAGGTGGAAGGAAAGAAAGAAAGAAAGAAAGAAAGGAATGAAAGGTGGAAGGAAAGAAAGAAAGAAAAGATAGTAGGAAAGAAAGAAAGAGAAGGAAAGAAAGAGATAAGGAAAGAAAAGATGGAAAGAAAAGAAAGAAAGAGAAAAGAAGGAAAGATGGAAGGAAAGAAGAAAGAAAGAAAAAAGAAAGGGAAGGTGGAAGGAAAGAAAGGAAAGGAAAGAAAGAAAGAAAGAAAGGAAAGAAAGAAAGAAAAAAGAAAGATAGAAAGCAAGGGGGATGGAGGAAGAAGGGAAGGAAGGGCATCCCCTACATCAGTGTACTCACTGGGAGGCAGGAGGGGATGGATAGATGGATCAGACTGCCCTTTTCCTTTTCTGTTTGCTGGGCTTCATCATGAATCTTCCCGCCTACACATCCCCTTCTCTGAGACAGAACAGAGAACACTGTCGAGGAGAGTGGACGGGGCAGACACAGAAGGAGAGGGCTGGAAGAGGAGGAGCAGAAGCAGCTCTCTCCTCTCCTGTCTGGCTGTGCGGGCAGCAGGGGGAGGGGGGAGATCTGTCAGAGCAGGCTCTGCTGAGCGGCTCTCCCTGTCTGTGATCCGGAGCTGTACATGAGCTCCGATCACACAGTAACTTTCACTCGCAGCCTGTCTCTCCCTGTAGCAGAGTGAGAGGACTGAGGACTATGCTGCTGGAAGAGGCGGCTCTCTAATTAGGTAAACTAGCTGGCCGTGCAAGGCCCCTGAGAGGGCGAGGCCTTAGGCCATCGCCTAATTTGCCTAATTAGAGAGCCGCCTCTGCAGGCTGTGCTCCCAAGTAGAATTCAAAGAAGGAAACCGACTATGCTTGGATGGAGGTGCTTCCACATCTGGCATGGAAGCAGGGGGACTGGCTGGATTATCAAGTATTTCACACAAAGAAAGCAATGTAAAAAAAAAAAAAAAAAAACAGGATATTTTTTTATACAAGTACATGGTACAATGGACACATATTAGTAATATGAAATGTTGGGGTAACATACACTTTAATTGCAACCCTTTACAACCCTGCAACTGACCATTGCATGCTACAGACCACAATTATTATATTTTATTTTGGCCCTGTAATTAATTTACACATATGGTGCCAACACATAATTTTTTTCCCTGTGTCCCCGCCTAAAATATAGCAAAGCAAAGTGGTTTCACAACAAGCCAAAAACCTGACTTTTTTGGGTAATATCTAGCTTTAACCATGCCCCCTATGCCTTTGCCAGATGGCTGACTTTTTTTACAAACCCTTTAAAATGTTCCCTTTAAATAATTTGAAATGCTGGCAAGTGTGGCAACTATGCCTTTAATATGTTATACAATGAGTTAAATATTTGCTTTTGTTCATTTTTAAGAAAAATAAAAAACAGAAACAATTAAGAACAGATTATTGTGGACTGGTTGAGTCATTGAACATGATAACAGCACAAATAAATGCGGGTGTCAGGCAGTTGGACTGTGACTACATGATCATGGTCATTGCTAACCTAGAGATAAGAACAGGTGCAGCTTTTAACAATTCTGTGTGCAAAGTGCAAACACAGGTGTGGTGTATTTCCTCAAACACCATATCAGTTTTGACAGTTCCACAGTGTCTAAATAAAAGGGTATTTAAGCAACAGTAACCACTATGACTTAACATCAAATAAGTTCTCTGAAGCATGGAGTAAACTTAAAAATTTCTTTGATTCCTTGTAAGCAGGACATCTTTGTTTAAAAATGGGTTTAAAAGGGGATTGCCTGTAGCAAAAAATCACTGATGTTCTACTTAAAGCCGTAGTAAAGCTTGCTTTGTTATTTTTACCTACAGGTAAGCCTATAATAAAAAATAATTTCTCCTAAACGTGCACCATTTTAGGAGATATGCACCCTGCATGCAGCCGCTGACGTCAGCCTTCAGAGCTTCTTTCCAGAACCAAGGGCTCCCATGCGCATGCACAGGAATGACATCATTGCGGCTCTGGCCACTCACAGCGCCAGGGCCCACAAACCTGAAAGAAAGGCCAGCTAAAGCCCGCTGTTGGCTGACGTCACTCAGCCAGACTAGGCTCAGGAAAGATCTCAACTTCAAAGTCAGGATGCACCCAGATGCCTGGATGGGCGGCTGGCTCAGCCTCTCAGGGAGCCATCGAGAGCCTGAGCCAGCCACTCCCATCTCCTCCATAGCCCAGTGCACCAGTGAGCACTGGAGGCATGGGCATAGCATACGGGGTGGCAGGGGTCTCAATCGCAACCTTGCCCCTAGCTCTGGGGGGCCCCTGCGGCCTCCCTGTCATATTATCATATCCTCCAGCTTCGATCTGCCCTAGGGCCCCACAGCCACGCTCTAGTACTGGGCTTCCACTTTGCCTTCCACAGTCCACACCCCTCTGTTCTCATTGGCTGGGGAGAAGCTGTTAGCCATTTCCTGAATGGAGAGGAGCATGGGGTGAGAACAGCCCAGGATGGGGAAGTGTCTGTGCTGTGTGCTGGCAACATGGAATGGGAACCAAGCTCAGCGAGTTAAGAGCCACGTCCTGTAGCCACGATGGGGCCGATGTCACTGGTGAGGTAAGACACCACTCAGTGTCTTCTAGTGACTAGCTGGGATTCTCTGTACCTCTCCCCCACATGGGGATGTCCGCTTACCCCACTTCCCTGACAACTGGGGAAAAGACACGCACTTCTGGGAGGTGACCTTCCTCCAACACCTGCCAACATGACAGAGAATCCTTCAGAAATTGCTAAAACAAATCCTTTAACACCTGAGGGGCCCCTGAGGGTCTGCAGGCTCCAGATTTCATGTCACATGGCTTTGCCCCCCCCGATCTAAGTTGCGCCCCCCCCTACTGCAACTAAACTGCCGTTCCGACCTGAGAATTTCACAGGTCAGAAGGGCAACATAAAAGCCAGATACACCCTGTGAAGGCTGATAGACTGTGTGTAAAGGAATGTGATTTCAGCCCTGTGTATTGTGGGGGGGGGGGGGAGCTGTTTGCAGTGCTGGAATGGGAAAGAAGCTCTGCCAAATGGCCTGCCAGGGGTCCCTGTCCTCTGATTCTCCAGGGGTGATCCCTGTCCTATGATTCTCCAGGGGTGACCCCTGTCCTCTAATGTAAGGAGGAACTCTGGGAACTCTAAACTCTTAAGCCACTTTGAATATCTTGGCGTGCGGTGGGTTTATCCACACGGTGGAAGTGGTGGGTGTTAGTGGCGGAGGGCAGGTCAACTTTTGCATCAGGGCCCACAAGCTTCAAGCTACACCTCTGACTGGAGGGGAAGGACAGAGATCCGGTGCTTGACAGTCACAGCTCTCTACAGGCTGTAGACCAAGAGCTGAGCGATCAGCAGTGTTTGATCGCTCAGTTCTAGGCCTTAAAGGCAGCGGGGGACAGCTGCAGCTGGGATCAATGGTGCATTCATCTAGGTCAGTATGATTGTTTATTTTCAAAAAAGCCATACTTCTCTTTTAACTGCAGCAGATAAAACTCATGCCTTCTGCCCTGTTAGGCAGTGCTGTGTGGCAGAGCTGTGTTAGGGCTCTTTCAGATGGGTGGCTTGGGGGGGGGGGGGGGGGGGGGGGGGTCAAGAGATAAAAAGCGGTTTTACTGCCCCTGGCTGCCACATAAGTAGTAACAATACAGCCAGACAGGGCTGTACACATTCCAAGCCATTTTTAACTAGGGGTGCAGACAGGCGGCACCACTTGTCAAACTAGTCCATTGAGTTCCTACCTGTGAACAGCAATGTGTACTCACCCGAGCATTTGAGTTTGTTTAGAGAAGGACACTCGAGGAGGGCATAAAAATTGTGGATCGACTGTTATTTTTACCACGCCACTGCTGCCTATGTAATCTTACTGTAAGAGAAACTGTTATGCCGCGTACACACGACCGGACTTTCCGGCAAACTAGATCTGACGGTCTTCCCGACGGACTTTTGCCGAAATTCCGACGGACTTTCAGAGCGAACGGACTTGCCCACAAACGATCTGACTAAGTCCGTTCGTAAGTCCATTCGTTTTGAACGTGATGACGTAAACGGGACTAAACAAGGAAGTTCAATAGCCAGTAGCCAATAGCTTCCCTTGCGTCGTATTCGGTCCGTTGGAGCAGCACACAGACGAACGTTTTTCCCGAATTAAGTCCGTTGGAATTGAGTTCGTCGGATAGATTTGAAACATGTTCTATTTCTAGGTTCGTCAGATTTTTCTCCTGAAAAACTAACGGATTAGCCCACACACGTTCGGATTGTCCGACGGACTAATCCCATCGGACCTAGTCTGCCAGAAAGTCCGCTCATGTGTACGCGGCATTAGCTTCTTCTGCTAGTACCTTGGTTCCAGGTGTATTGGCAGCTGCTTTATATGTAAGTGTTTGTTTGTCGTCCTTCGCAATCTTACTACCCTAGGCCATGGCCTATGCTGACTATGCAGAAATTCAGCCCTGCCGAAGAGTGACACTTAAGTTTCCACAATCCAGAAACAAACTAAGTAGTTGGCTTCCTTCTAAAGTTGGCCCTAGTGAATATGAGTTTGTGGGGATAGGGACTTTAGAATGTGACTTCCTTCCAGTGACGAGGGCTGATGCAAATGGATTAATATACTCTGTGAAGTGCTACATAATATGTCACCACTACTATAAATACAAAGACTAAATATTACATGTTATTTACATTATATGATGACAAGTCATACTCCTTAAAGAGGAGGGCCCACAAAAAAAAAAAAATTTAAGTCAGCAGCTACAAATACTGCAGCTGCTGCCTTTTAATAATCGGACACTTACCTGTCCCAGGGTCCAGTGATGCGAGGGAACGAGGCCCCCCCTCATTCCCCGCTCTGCTCGCGGCGCCGGCATTCTTAATGTGGGCACCCGGCTGTGGCTTCACAGCCGGGCACCCACTGCGCGAAGGCGCGAGCGGCACCGTGCGCCGTGATTCGACACTCACTCATCTGGGACACGTGACAGGTCCCAGATGACTGTGCGGCGCCTAGGGGAAGTGACGTCAGTTGCTGGGCACTAAAGGTGGCAGACTACGAGGGACCCCCTAGTAGGGATGAGCCGAACACCCCCGGGTTCGGTTCGCACCAGAACCTGCGAACGGACCGAAAGTTTGCGCGAACATTCGAACCCTATTAGTTACAATTGACGCGAACGTTCGAAATCTAAAGTGCTAATTATAACGGCCAATATGCATGTTAATGTCATAAAAAAGGTTTTGGGACCCGGGTCCTGCCCTAGGGGACATGTATCAATGCAAAAAGAAGTTTTAAAAACTGACGTTTTTTCGGGAGCAGTCATTTTAATGATGCATAAAGTGAAAAAAAAATGTGAAATATTCCTTTAAATATGGTACCTGGGGGGTGTATAAAGTATGCTGTGAAGTGGGATGTGTTTCCCATGTTTAGAACTGTCACTGCAAAAAATGACATTTGTAAAGGAAAAAAAGAAGCCATTTAAAACTGCTTGCGGCTTTAATGTCATGTCTTGTCCTGGCAATATGGATGAAAATCTTTGAGAAAAATGGCATGGCTACCCCATCACTAACACCCCCCCCCCCACCCCAGCCCATTACCAGCCCCTTTGGGTCTTGTATGGATATTAAGGGGAACCCCGCACCTAAAATAAAACCCTATACCTACAACCCTATATACTCTGAACAGCAGTATACAGGCGGTGCAAACAAGACAGGGACTGTAGGTTTGTTCTTAAAGCGGAGCTGCACCCGCACAAAAAAAATATTAAAAGTCAGCAGCTACAAATAGTGCAGCTGCTGACTTTTAATAAATGGACACTTACCTGTTCCTGGTTCCAGCGGTGTAGGCAGAATGTGACGAGAGACCGCTCGTCTCTCGCTGCCCCGCCGTCAGGGAATCAGGAAGTGAAGACGCAACGTCTTCACTGCCCGGTCCCTACTGCGCATGCGCGAGTCACGCTGCGCGCCCCTATTGGTCCCCGCTGTGTCCTGGGAAAGAGTGTTTCCCAAGACACAACGGGGCAGCTCCGGATAGGGGCGGGGCAGCTATCCGGAAGTGGGTGCAGATACCTGTATTATACAGGTATCTGCACCCCCCTCCCCCCTGAAAGGTGCCAATTGTGGCACCGGAGGGGGGGAGGAATCCGATAAGAGGAAGTTCCACTTTAGGGTGGAACTCCGCTTTAAGTAGAATCTGTGTGTAATTGTGAACAGGTAAATTTTTAAGTGTAGCTCCATCCAAAAAAATCTATTTTTAAGCTTTTTGGAGAACATAGGGAAGGGTTATCACCCCTGTAACATTTGTTTTGCTGTCTGTGCACCTGTTCAGAACATTTCACCTCATTTTCCGTCCCAATGACAAATGTTTTTGGAAAAGTGTGGTTTTTATTGAAACAAGGATTGGTGATAAAGCATCCCAAATTAAATCTAACAGGATAACATTTTCCTTCCTAGGGGTAGATTTCCTCTCACTTCCTGTTTTCTCCTTCCGTTTGCAAGTAGGAGTCGTTTGTAAGTTGGATGTTTGAAAGTAGGGACCTGCCGTATATACATTGCAGGAATTTGCCCCATTAGATGTTGGTGTTGCCACAACACTGTAAGCCCTCACAGTTACTCTTGGTGGGCACAGGAATGGGCCCTGCTGTGAATTATTAGATCAAGATTTGTAATTGCATGCACCTGTTGAACAGGGGCAGAAAAATTGGGCCCTTGGTGGTGGTGGTGGTGGTGGTGGTGGTGGACGGTGTTGCCACAACACTATAAGCCCTCACAGTTACTCTTGGTGGGCACAGGAATGGGCCCTGCTGTGAATTATTAGATCAAGATTTGTAACTGCATGCACCTGTTGAACAGGGGCAGAAAAATTGGGCCTTTGGTGGTGGTGGTGGACGGTGTTGCCACAACACTGTAAGCCCTCACAGATTCTGTACTTGGAGCACAGCAATCAGACCTGTTGCGAAGCATTGCTTAAAAAATTTTAATTACACGGCCCTGTTAAACAGGGGCTGAAAAATTGTGCCTTAGGCACTGGTGCTGGTGCCACAAACACTGCAACCCCTCACAGATATTGTACTTGGAGCACAGCAATCAGACCTGTTGCGAAGCATTGCATAAAAAATTGTAATTACACGCCCCTGTCAAACAGGGGCTGAAAAATTGTGCCTTGGGCGCTGGTGCCACAACACTGCAACCCCTCACAGATACTGTACTTGGAGCACAACAATCAGACCTGTTGCAAAGCATTGCATAAAAAATTGTAATTACACGCCCCTGTTAAACAGGGGCTGAAAAATTGTGCCTTAGGCACTGGTGCTGGTGCCACAACACTGCAACCCCTCACAGATACTGTACTTGGAGCACAGCAATCAGACCTGTTGCGAAGCATTGCATAAAAAATTGTAATTACACGCCCCTGTTAAACAGGGGCTGAAAAATTGTGCCTTAGGCACTGGTGCTGGTGCCACAACACTGCAACCCCTCACAGATACTGTACTTGGAGCACAGCAATCAGACCTGTTGCAAAGCATTGCATAAAAAATTGTAATTACACGCCCCTGTTAAACAGGGGCTGAAAAATTGTGCCTTAGGCACTGGTGCCACAACACTGCAACCCCTCACAGATACTGTACTCTGAGAACAGCAATCAGACCTGTTGCAAAGCATTGCATAAAAAATTGTAATTACACGCCCCTGTTAAACAGGGGCTGAAAAATTGGGCCTTAGCCACTGGTGGTGGCACCCAGAAACAAAAATGTTCTTCCAAGCTATCATCAGGATCGTTGAGGAGGAAGAGGATAGTCAGTCAACATAACAGGACAGTCATTTAGCATCAGCATAGGCAGTCTTGAAGGGATGTGACATTTCAAAATAAATTATTCTGTTATATCAGCTTCAGGTGCCTGGTAGCTGGTGGTGATCCAAGACTGATTCATCTTTATGAAGGTCAGTCGATCAACCGAGTCGGTGGACAGGCGCACCCTGTGATCGATGAAAAAGCCTCCAGCAGCACTGAATGTGCATTCGGAAAGAACGCTGGATGCAGGACAGGCCAGTAGCTCAATTGCATACTGTGCAAGTTCTGGCCAGTGATCCATCCTCAAGTAAGCCAGAGGATTTTCAGTGGGAAAGGTGTCCAAGTCTGACCTTGCCCCTAGGTATTCCTGCACCATGTATATCAGACGCTGGCGATGGTTGCTGGAACTGATCATACCTTGGGGCTGCGGACTAAAAAATTGTCTGAACGCATCGGTCAGACGTCCACCTTCCCCACCACTCCTTCTGCTACTGACCGAAGCCTCAGAAACTCGTCGTCCAGGACCAGGAGTTTGTAACCTCCCAGTCTCTGGGAACGCGTTGCACAGACCTTTCTGCAAGGCCTCCCGGAGATGTCTCATCCTCTGCTCCCTCTGCGACGGCAAGATAAGGTCCGCAACCTTACCCTTGTACCGTGGATCAAGGAGAGTGGCCAGCCAGTAATGGTCCCTCTCCTTGATCCGAAGAATACGAGGATCCTTCCGCAGGCTTTGCAGGATCAGGGAGGCCATACAATGTAGGTTAGCTGAGGCATTCGGTCCGGAGTCTTCTGGGTCACTGAGGACAACATGATCCGCAGCCACCTCCTCCCAGCCACGTACAAGTCCACTGGTTTCTTGGGACTGTAATTCATCCCTAAAAGACTGCTGCTGCTGATGCTGAGTGCCAGGCTCCACCTCCATGCTGACACAATCCTCCTCCTCCTCATCCTCTTCCTGTGTGATGGGTGGGAGAGAAGGAACACTGTCTGGATAAAGGGGGCCTTGAGAGGCAAGGAAGTCCTCCTCTTCCTGCTTCTGTTCTGCCTCAAGTGCCCTGTCCATTATCCCACGCAGCGTATGCTCCAACAGGTGGACAAGAGGTACAGTGTCACTGATGCATGCACTGTCACTGCTCACCATCCTCGTGGCCTCCTCAAATGGTGACAGGACAGTGCATGCATTCCTGATCATGCTCCACTGGCGTGGGGAAAGAAATCCGAGCTCCCCTGACCCTGTCCTGGTGCCGTAGTTGCACAGGTACTCATTGATGGCCCTCTGCTGCGTGTGCAGTCGCTGCAGCATGGCCAACGTTGAGTTCCACCTGGTGGGCATGTCACATATAAGGCAGTTCTTGGGCAGGTTCAACTCCTTTTGCAGCTCAGCCAGCCGAGCACTGGCATTATATGATCGGCGGAAATGCACACAGACTTTCCTGGCCTGCCTCAGGACATCCTGTAAGCCTGGGTACCTGCCCAAGAACCACTGCACCACCAGGTTAAGGACGTGAGCCATACAGGGCACATGGGTCAGCTGTCCCCGTCGCAGGGCGGAGAGGAGGTTGGTGCCATTGTCACAAACCACCATTCCTGGCTTAAGCTGGCGTGGCGTCAACCACCTCTCGGCCTGCCCCTGCAGAGCTGACAGAACCTCTGCCCCAATGTGGCTCCTGTCCCCCAAACACACCAGCGCAAGCACGGCATGGCATCTTTTTGCCTGCGTACTTGCGTAGCCCCTTGGACGCCTACGGAGCACCGCTGGTTCAAAGGACAGAGCACTCGAAGGGGCCATGGAGGAAGAACAAGAGGAGGGGGTGGAGGAGAGAGGTGTGTCACAACCAGTAGTAGCATTTTGGAGGCGTGGTGGCGGAACAACCTCCAACAGTACTGCACCTTGTCCTGCATCCTTCCCAGCTGCCAAAAGAGTGACCCAATGGGCCGTGAAAGACAGGTAACGTCCCTGTCCATACCTGCTGGACCATGAGTCAGTGGTAATATGCACCTTACCGCTGACCGCCCTGTCCAGCGAGGCATGGACATTGCCTTCCACATGCCGGCAATCACCTCTGTGAGAAAAAGTGGCATTTGGGAACCTGCCTCTGAGGAACCGCACATTGAACAAACTCACGGAAGGGGGCCGAGTCTACCAACTGAAAAGGCAGCAGTTGAAGTGCTAGCAATTTAGCCAAGCTAGCATTCAACCGCTGGGCATGTGGATGGCTGGGAGTAAACTTCTTTCGATGGTCCAGCAGCTGGGGCAGGGAAATTTGCCTGGTAGAATCGGACATCGGTGTACTGCTAGCAGAGTGCCCGCAAGTACTTGGCTGTGACACACCTAATTCTACACCTTCATTCCTCTCAGTGCAGCTTTCAGAGAGGACTGAAGGTATAGTGGGGTTGGAGATCCCAGCTGATGAGGAGCAAGGAGAGGTCCGCTTTGTTCTTTGGTGTGGGTCTTTAATGTGCGCTTGCCAACGAGCTGCATGGCAGGTCGACATATGTCTGGTCATGCTTGTGGTGCCCAAGCGGCTGATGTTTTGGCCACGCGAGATACGCTTGAGACATATGTTGCAAATAGCAGTGGTGCGATCTGATGCACTCGTCTCAAAAAAGGCCCACACCAAAGAACTTTTGTAATAACGTGCAGAGGCAGCGCCCTGCACAGGCGGAGCTCTGCAGTGTGATTCAGTTGGTGTGCTGGCCTCAAGCTGGCCCCCGGAGGGCATCCTGCCTCGTTGGAGATGTGCTGCCTCCTCCTCCTCCTCCTCTCTCCGTTCAGGCACCCACGTGGAGTCAGTGACCTCATCATCCCCTCCCTCTTCACCACTGGAGCAAACCTGGCAGTAAGCTGCAGCTGGTGGAACATGACTGCCAGATTGCTGTCCTTGAGCATTCCCTTCTCTCTGGGCTCACGCTACTGCCTTCCTCTAGCTGGGTATCATCATCCGAGCCTTCAAAACGCTGGGCATCCTCCTGGAGCATGTACCCAACACTGTGCTCAAACAGTTCGGGGGACTCCTCAGGAGGACATGGTGGGTCTAGGGAAGGGGTGCCTGATGATGACATTGAGTACGCGTTGGCAGCTGCTTTGCCAGTACCCTGAGCCTGGGTGAGAGAGGATGAGGAGGATGAGGAGGGCTTGGTCATCCACTCTACCAAGCCCTCGGCATGATGCGGCTCAACATGTCCAGCTGCCGGAAAGAAGGACAAGCGTGTCCCATGGCCACGTGCTGATGACGATGCACCACGTCCACGACCAGCACTGTTGTCTCGAGACACAGAGCCTGCTTGCCCTGTTTTCTTGGCTCGGGACTGTCTGCCTCTCCTTGTCGGTCTTCCAGACATTGTAGTGGGTAGTGTATATTGTGCTGGAGTCACACAGCACACACACTAACTCATGCAGATGGCTGTCTTAGATGACAACAGGGCCTTAGGGCAGATACAGGCTGAGGTGGTTTAGTGTGCTGTGCTATACTCACACAGCACACACACACACGCTAACTCCTGCAGATGGCTGTCTGGCTGTCTTAGATGACAACAGGGCCTTAGGGCAGATACAGGCTGAGGTGGTTTAGTGTGCTGTGCTATACTCACACAGCACACACACACGCTAACTCCTGCAGATGGCTGTCTGGCTGCCTTAGATGACAACAGGGCCTTAGGGCAGATACAGGCTGAGGTGGTTTAGTGTGCTGTGCTATACTCACACAGCACACACACATGCTAACTCCTGCAGATGGCTGTCTGGCGGTCTTAGATGACAACAGGGCCTTAGGCCAGATACAGGCTGAGGTGGTTTAGTGTGCTGTGCTATACTCACACAGCACACACACACGCTAACTCCTGCAGATGGCTGTCTGGCTGCCTTAGATGACAACAGGGCCTTAGGGCAGATACAGACTGAGGTGGTTTAGTGTGCTGTGCTATACTCACACAGCACACACACACACACACGCTAACTCCTGCAGATGGCTGTCTGGCTGCCTTAGATGACAACAGGGCCTTAGGGCAGATACAGGCTGAGGTGGTTTAGTGTGCTGTGCCTTGAGAAAGTCACGTGACCTGTGACGCAACGCGTCGGAAGGAGGAGCCTTAGTGACGCCGTGTGATACACGAACACAGTGAGGAGGAGAAGGGCTGACAGCCCAGATTACTAGCCTGACCATTTGCGATAATATCTGCGTCCGATCCATTGGGTAAAAGTGAGTGCATAGAGTACTTAGGCAGTCATCATTATTATCAGAGGTGCTGCGCAATGGTTTTGTTCTTTGTGTCATTTTTCTTTCATGTTAAACCGGAGCAAGACTTTAGTAAGGATATCTGAAGACAAAAATCATCTAATCAGCAAATCCAAAAGGGAAGTTATATTTATATATTTTCCTATTTTATTTACCACAATATTTCTTGTTTGTATCTCAATACATATAAAGTGTGGCTATGTCTGATGTGCCGATTTGCCAGGGGATTTATGTGTAGGCTATCAGCTGCTTAAATCATTGTCGGCATTAGAAGAGCACTAATTAACTAATCAGTGATTGATCAGTGTATAGAGCTGGAATAGCATCGGTTTAGGATTTACATCAATACCTGCTGGTCACTTATGTATATTTATATATATATTTTTTAGCAAGCACAGATTTGTTTTTTTGGAACACTTTTATTTTGGAGCACTATAATTAATTATTTATTTATTCATACATCCAGTTGTTGCATTCTGAGCAATTGCAACCTGGAGTGTTATAGGAGAAATATTCATTTTTTCACATGAGCACGGAATATAATTTATTATTGATTCATCACGTTATTGGTCACAATATTCAAGATCTTATTAGATTAAGGTTGATTTTGCGCACTATTTATACTCTTTCTGTATACCTTTTTATTATCTTTTTTTCAATGTTATCTACAAGGTGCTGTGTTTTCCCATTGAAATACAGAACGATCCTGAACAATCCTTACCCAGGTGTAAATCTTTCTGTCCAGCCACATTCACACTGGCAGTACGTGAACAAGTCAGCTTTCTCTACCTTTCTGAGAGACAGTAGACTGGAAAATTACCAGACCTTTACACATGCTTTCTTTTGCACAGTAATCTATATGAGATCATTAAAAAATTACGGAGACCAATTTTAACTACCTGTCACTGGGCCAGATTGGGGCAAATGATTTACATGAAGAAAACTCTAAAAATACGTTGTGCCTTTTAACATTTTATAACCTAACCACAAGCTATTTTAAAGAGAAACCTTCCTGACTTGCTTACTTCCTATAAAATTAAAATACAATATCTTTATTTTTCCATAAAGTATTTATATTTCTCACATATGGTACAGTATACCGTACACAGATATAAGATATTAATGATCTAAGGGAAAAGAGGAATAAAGTCTTGGGAAAGATAGGGTGCCTGTTCAGAGATGGTTGAGTTCCTGACCTGTTGGGTTTAGATACATGTGGATTCAGCAGTGGCATGCCTCTTTCACAGTCGGACTTGTGAGATGTGTAAAGATAGATAAGGAAAAAAGCACTATCATTTTTTTTTCCTAAGAGCCCACTATAGTATTTTATCCAAGACTGAAGCATTAATGGGTAAGTAGTCATTGAGGGTTAATGTGGGATTAGAGGTGTCCCTTTGGGAGGCTAGGGAAAGAGACACTTAAAATAAAAGGAAAAGGGAGGGTATGATGGAAAGAAAAAGAAGGGGTAAGGGGTGGTGTTATGTTGTGTGGGTATGGGCTAATGGGCTAAGGGACCAAGGAAGGGGATAGGCTGAGATGTAATGGTTGATGTTTTGTATGAATGAGGGGCATATGGTTGAGCTTTGAAGATTTTTGTTTGGGTGCCATGATCAGGGCCGCCATCAGGGGGGTACAGCCATTACAACTGTAAGGGGCCCCATGCTGTGCAGTATAGAAACAATCTCACAGTTTCTGCAGTTCTTGTGTCATTGATTTTAGACATTGAGCTCTTTACTGGCACCTCTGGCTACTATGTGCATGTACACCCCTCGTGTGACAGTGATCTGCCTGTACTGTGCTTCTCAGCAACATGTCAGCTTTGTGAAAACGAGCTGAGACCAGGTAGGAAGTTACAAGTAGGGGCTGTGAAGGTAAGGGAGGGGGGCTGTTTGTGTGCAGGGAGGGGCCAGAAGCTTGTGTGTGTACAGATTTGTGTATGTGGGGCTGCCATATACACAGATGTGTGTGTGTGGGGGTGGCTGACATATATACAGGTGTGTGTGAGGGGGTGGCTGACATATATACAGATGTGTGTGAGGGGGCTGCCATGTATACTGGTGTGTGTGTGTGGGAGGGGGGGGGGCTGATATATATAGTTGTGAGGGGGGCTGACAAATATACAGGTTTGGGGGGGGGCTGACAAATATACAGGTGTGAGGGGGGCTGACATATATACAGGATTGAGGGGAGGGCTGAGTGCATAGAGGGTAGGTGGCCAGTGTGCGGATTCGGTAGGATGGCCCATAGGTAAGCCCTGGGGAATGTTGGTGGTCAGGCTCGGGGTGGGGGGCCCAGGTCTAAAGCTGTGTAAGGGGCCCAAAAATTTCTGATGGCTGCCCTGGCCATGATCCACTTATATAAAGCTGTATGTAAGGGGGTAGGGGGCAGGCAGGTAGTTGGTTGTCATGTCCTCCATGTTTCCCTTCTTGTTGAGTAATGGTCACATGAGAGGTCTGCCCCGGGGTAGCTTCTTCTGGGTTATGCTAGGCACTTTGGTTAGGGTGACTGCCTTACACATGGGGTACCTTTGCTGGAACAGACAACTGAAATGTAATAAACTCTCTCGATGCAATACACACCACCATGGTCACTGATGCATTTAGGAGGGACACGCAGAGCCAATGCCCTCTCCACCTCTCTCCCAGTAACAGTATAGAGCCCTACTGTGCACCTAACACTCCATGCCTGCACTTCACTTAAAGTGGATGTAAACCCATTTTTTTTGTCTGGCACAATATAGACTATGGGATTTCAGATCAGCTGTGCCCAGTCTTGCCACAAAGAGTTAATCCAGCTCTGAGCAATCCTCATATCTTTTTTCAGTGAAATAAAACAGACAAACTGTGAAAACTTTGTCTGTTCTTCCCCCTTGCTGTGATTGACAGGTGATTTACATATCTAGTGCACTAGCCTAAGACATGCATAATTTCCACCTCCACTCCTTTCTTCAGCAGCTCTGCAAGGATTGGCTGTTCCACACCTCAGCATGATTTGGCATGCTGAAGTCATGTAGGGACTTTTCTGGGTTTTGACTGGATGTTAGTGATCATAGCAGAAGTTCAGTGTAAGAAATACACAGGAGAAAATACATGTTGATAAGGGGACTGTAGCGGTGGGCGGGGAGTCTACTGATATTACGACTCCACCCACTGAGCCCTGGAAAACAGACCCACCCACAAAACCTGCATTTTTTCATGTCTCATAGCAGACAGAGGGGAGACATTTGACAGATAAGTATACATGCAGGAGGCATGTATATCCTTCTAGATAACCAATATCGCAGTAGTTTAGAAAGGATGAGAGTGAGTTTACATCCACTTTAACTCTTCCTCTTCTGCACCTGCTTACAAGTGGGGAAAATCTGCTGTGCTGATCTGCTCCCATTGCTATGGGTGACGGACCTGCTCACTGAGAGTGCCAACAACAACTCCTCCTGCTAGAAGCTATCCCACCTGTCACTTGTACGACAGGCTGCTAAAGAGACTTTTGTTACCCTTGGTAACCACTGTATCTTCACACTGTATTAACTCTTGTACCGTTATTGTCATACTCCAATGTGCTTAGTGACCTGTTAGCTGTAGACTATATGCGCCAGTTAAATGCATTACACAACTTGAGTAACTTCAAACCAGGCAAAGGCTGTGCAACCGCGTCATTTTGAAAAAGCGTTAGGGACTTTGGCATTTTTAGCGCATAGAGCAGCCCATTGAAATAATTGGGCTGCCCTACACACAACCTACATCTTTATCCACCCTGTCTGTACACCTTTGCATCCTAAAACCCCTGCTAACCCCAAACCTCCCCCATCCTCTCCCCATCCTCTCCACTCCAACCCTCCACCCATTTAACTCTACCTGCCTCCTCTGCCTCTGCTCATCTTTGCACCCACCTTCCTTACCTCTATACATCCTCTCCTTGCTCACCTGTGCACCCAAACTGTAATTCCTTCTCTGCCTACCTCTGCACACCGCACACTACCCTCCCCCCCTCTAATTAGCTTACCTTTGCAGAACAGGCTGATGTTAGGCTTAATGACCACAGTTGCAGACAGGACTTTCAAGCATGCCCCTCTATCTCCCCAGTGGGCAGCATTCAGTATAGGTGATGGTGGATATGACCTCAGGGGGGCATGATATACCTATGAATGCTGCCTCTATTTACATATGAATGCTGCCGCTATTTACATATCAATGCCGGTTATTTACATGTAAACACAGGGTCTGCAGGTGAGTCATCTGTACACAATGATAGGGCAGAGCTGGGCAGCATTAGTAGCAGCACTTCACACTGAGATATCGGGACACAGCACAGGAGTAAAACTTCAAGGCACAAGGGAATTTAAACTGAGATAGTTGGCATGTATGAGGTAGCTGCTTTGGGCCCCACAACAATGACAGGGCCCAGGGCAGCTGGCCCTTTTGCCCTGCCTTAAAGACATCCCTGCCTCCAGCGCCGCGCTGTCACCACTGAGAGGGCTTTCATTTTCCCAGTCTTCCTTCTGGGTTTTGCGGACTCGGCTGTGTGAGTGGTTGGAGCTGCGATGACGTCACTACCACATGTGCGCGCAGGAGCTCCCGCTTACAGCACAGGACTCTGAGGGAATGACCCGGGTGGTCGTTCCTTTAAAGCGCATGCGTCAGTGACGTCAACGGTGCACGTTTAGGAGATATTTACAGTACCTATAGGTAAGCCTTATTATAGGCTTACCTATAGGTAAAATTCTGAGATGGGAGTTTACCCCAACTTTAAAAAAACAATACTTGTATTACCTTGTTATCTTTATTTAGCAATGACAAAGTTATTGCCGAATAAACAGGTCCATAGCAGAAATGTAAAAATTGCTCTGGTCCATAGGGGTGAACAGATATGAGAAGCGAAATGGTTAAACAAAGGTAACAGCAGCATGTTCAGACATATACAGGTTTTTTTTTTTTTTCTTCTAACTAGACCCATATCAACCATTTAGACACCATTTTGTACTTGCCTGACCTAGGTGAAGTGAGTTTTTTGTTTTTCTTTTATTTATGTCTATGACTCTATTAAGGTCATTTTTTCGAACTTCTTGTCCCTGTGAAACTAGAGATAAGGAAAACAGGTGTCAGCAAAGCACAGACAGTGATGAAACCACTATTATAGGTTCTAAGGCTTTGTTCGCATGGGTGTGCATTGTAGTAGGACTGCGTTTACCTGCACAGGGATGCACATGTGTTCTGTGCATCCCCATGCAGGCTGTTCATTCATGTGAATTGGGACACAGCAGCTGCACACACTGTCTGCATTCGGGGCCGTGCACCCGAACCTTCACATTTGTCAAATTGGGTCCATGCAGCTGCTGTGTCCCAATAGACATGAATGGGACTGCCTGCAGGGGGTGCATGCAACACCTGTGCATTCCTGTGCAGGTAGGCATGGCCCTTGCATGGGTGTACGCTGTAGTATGCCAATTTGAACGAGTCCTACACCTTCTCTGCTCCAAAAAGTGTTTTTTATTATTTGGTTGTGTCCCTATTTGAGATATAATCCTATTACTTCCTCTCACCAGAACAAATAGTAAAAATGTAGATGTTCTAATCGTTCCGCATTCAACTAAAAGCAGAAAAAAAAAGTTTTAAGTTAGGCTTCAAGTCTTCCAAATATTAGGCAAACTAAACATAGAAACAAGGCATCTAAAACATTAACAAACAACCCAATAAGATTATTTACTGTAACCTAATGCATAGCTACCAACTGTACCTGATTTGGAGGGACTGTCCCTGATTTGGAACAAAGTCCCTCTGTCCCTCATTCCTCCTGATTTGTCCCTCATTTTCATCTAATATATATAGTTGTATATAAAATGCACTACTTATGTATCAAAAAGTGTTTCAAAGTGTTAAACCTTTCATCCAATTTCTAAATTGCTGCATTTGTAAATGTCCAAAAGCCAATATAAAGGAATAGTAGTGGTAAAAAAAAGCACTCATGGGTTTAACCAATCATTTTTTTGTACCATTCCCCTTTAAGCAGGGTGTGGCAGGGGGTTTGTCCTATGCCTAAATACCTTTGCTAATAGGTGTCCCTCATTTCAATCTCAGAAAGTTGGGAGGTATGCCTAATGTGATATGAATATAACAAAACAGTGGAAAGTCTATAGGTGTTATTATAGCAAATCTAAACCCAAGAACATACCTTTAGGCATGGTGGCTATCTTTTCGCACTGTCTTTTTCCTTTATTTTCACTTGGTGATCCTGCCAGTATCACACTAGCTCCCCTAGAGTGACAGCGCTCACTCACTGTACTGCCTATATGGAGAAACAGCACTGTCCCTCTAGGCCAGGGGTAGGCAACCTGGTGCCCTCCAGTTGTTGTGGAACTACATTTCCCATGAGGCATTGCAAGGCTGGCAGTTACAATTACTCCCAGAGGCATGATGGGACTTGTAGTTCTGCAACAGCTGGAGGGTCCCAAGTTGCCTACCCCTGCTCTAGGCTGTTCTCCTGATTTGGACTACAGCTTTCTCATCTCTTTTACTTGGAGGGGTTGTTCTATAGTTCACAGAAGAAAACACAATTGTTTGAGCTTTCAGTTCAATGCACAGGAAGTGAAAAGGACACTGCATTTCTGGTGGGATCGACTGCTTTCTAGCAGAAAATAAAAAACGTACCTAGCCCAGAAAAAAATGAATGTCGCCACCACATCTAGGGACTGGTAAACTGCAATAAGTTACATTGTTATTCCTGGGTTTATATATACTTTGAAGTGGGAGTTGGGGTTCCATGCTTAAAGAAAGAAAATATTTAGTGCCCCTTCTCACTAGAATGTGCTGCGGGAAACCAGCATTCTGTTCTGTGCAATTTTCCCACACCGCATTTCAAATGCACCGCAGTTGCAATCTGCAGCAGGTGTGAATGTTAATGCACCACTTTTGGTGCAGTCAGGTGGGGTTCAGCCCAGTGTGCTTCCTTAATCTTAAAGAGGAACTTTACATATAACAACTTGATAAAAAATATTGTTCTTTAGCAAGGAACAAACATTCCACAATAATTATGCTACTAAAAGGAGTGTGTGCTGTAAATTTCCCCCAGCATTGCTCCTCTTTCTTCTTGCTGGAGGCTGCATTTTTGCTAAACCCCAGAGCCCCTGAGCAGAAGTAAACCATAAAGCGGAACTAAACCCATCGATTTAACAGTTTCAAATAAGTTACATACCTATAATTCAGGGATTGCTAACTGTCACATTTGCTTGTTTCCTCAACAAAGCTGTCAAACGATTAAATGGCTGGTGTCATAACTGATCACATGTGCAGCACCCTGGCAGTTGCAGATCAACCAGAAGCAGCTTTATTGGCTGTAAAGGATAAGAGGGTTTAATTCCACTTTAAGGCTGTCAGCAGATCAGATTCTACAAATTCATCAGTGCCCAAAAGTGCCAAAAAATGAAGAGCAACTGAGCATGTGCAGGGCAGGGTGGGGCAGTGTATTACTGGATTTTAACCACTTGCCTACTGGGCACTTTTACCCCCTTCCTGTCCAGGCCAATTTTCAGCTTTCAGCACTGTCGCACTTTGAATGAAAATTGCATGGCTATGCAATACCGTACCCATATGATTTTTTTCCCATACAAATAGAGCTTTCTTTTGGTGGTATGTAATCACCACTGGGTTTTTTATTTTTTGCTAAAGAAACTAATAAAGACCGAAAATGTTTAAAAAAAAAAAAAAAAACCTTTTCATAGTTTGTTATACAATTTTGAAAACAGGTCATTTTTTACTTTCACTGATGAGGCTGCACTGATAGGCGGCACTGGTGGTCACTGATGAGGCAGCGCTGGTGGGCACTGATAAGGCTGAACTGATAGGTAGCACTGATGGGCATTGATTGGCAGCACTGGTGGGCACAGATTGGTAGCACTGGTGGGCACTGTTGGGACTGCACTGATAATCAATGTCCCTTATTTTCCTCAAAAAAAAGTTTTTAATGAGCATAGGAAATCATACATGGAGACAAGAGCATACAGAGTATGTTGCTAATAACTTGGGTATTATATGTTTTTTAACCACTTTCCGACCGGCGCACGACGATATACGTCGGCAGAATGGCACGTACAGGCAGGAGGGCGTATATATAAGTCCCTCCTTAATGCATGTCCATGCCATCGGGAGCGCGCCGGGAGCGGCACGCTCCCGCGCCGGTCGGGACCCCCGTGAGTCCAGTCGCGGGCCCCGCGGACTCGATCGCGCGCGGGGACCCCCGCAGGGACCCCCACGATCGTCTCACGTGAAGGCTGAACGGGGAGATGCCGAGATAAACAGCATCTCCACGTTCTGCCTAGCAACTAGTGACGCCGATCTCTGCTCCCTGTGATTGTAGCAGAGATCAGCCATCACTAGCTGACAGCCACGCCCCCCCACAGTAAGAAACACACCCCTAGGCATACTTAACCCCTACACTGCCCCCTTGTGGTTAACCCCTTCACTGCCAGTGTCATTTATACAGGAATCAATGCATTTAAATAGCATTGATTGCTGTATAAATGACAATGGTCCCAAAAATGTGTCAAAAATGTCCGATGTGTCCGCCATAATGTCGCAGTCACAAAAAAAAAATCGTAGATCGCCGCCATTACTAATAAAAAAAAAATTATTAATAAAAATGCTATAAAACTATCCCCTATCTTGTAAACGCTATAACTTCTGTGCAAACCGATCAATAATCGCTTATTGCGATTTTTTTTACCAAAAAATATGTAGAAGAATACGTATCGGCCTAAACTGAGGAAAAAAAGTTTTTTTATATATTTTTGGGGGATATTTATTATAGCAAAAAATAAAAAATAATGCGTTTTTTTTCAAAATTGACGCTCTTTTTTGTTTATAGCGCAAAAAAAATAAAAACCGCAGGGCGATCAAATACCACCAAAAGAAAGCTCTATTTGTGGGAAAAAAATGACGTCAATTTTGTTTGGGAGCCACGTCGCACGACCGCGCAATTGTCAGTTAAAGTGTCGCAGTGCCGAATCGCAAAAAGGGGCCTGGTCCTTTGGCTGCAAATTGGTCCGGTCTGAAAGTGGTTAAATACATATTCATAGAAGTAAAACATTATAGCTACTAGCTGAAACAAACCAATTTAACTTTGGTGAGTGCTGTATAGTTATACTTAGAAATATTATCATGTTACATCATTGTAGACTCATGCTATAGTTTCTGGAGCCTCAAGCCACCTCTCCCATATTTTATCATATTTGGAGGGACATCCCCTGTGGGAGTAGATAAGCTTATTGTATGGTAATGTGTTATTCACTTCCACTATCCAATGTGAGAGCTCTGGTGGTTTGGGTCTCATCCATACCCTGACTATGACTTTCCTGGCCGAGAAGAGGGTCTCATGTAGGAATATTTTGGTGAACTTGTTTAGTTCTGGAAAAATTACTAATAGGCAAGCTTTAGGCTGCACTGTTATAGGGGAGCCCATAGTATCATGTAGGATTCGTACCACCTGTGTCCAGTATGTCTGTATTTTGGGGCACTGCCAGCTGAGATGATAAAATGAGCCGTAGCCTGATTACACATTGGGCAGCTAGTAGCCTGGTTGGGCTTGTACCTGGCTATTTTAAGTGGCGTAAGATACGACCTATGTACTATAAAAAATCTAGGTGAGACGGTCAGAAAACTTAGGAGAGACCAGTTTGCATGCATCTAAGTACATGTCCCTTTTACACAAGCCGGTTATCAACTCTCTTCTCCTCACGCTGGCAGTGTGAGGAAGGGAGTGCCGCTAACTGGCTTATGTTTACCTGTGATTGGACTCAGCGGATCACGTGATAAAGAGCTGATGATTAACTTTTTACCTTAATCTGCGATCACAGCGAGTGCCACCCGCGGCGGGCGCACGGCAGGTGCGATAACAAGATGTCATCATATAGTGGTGTCCCAGAACTGGACGACCGTGCTGTAGCCGTCATTTGGCTATACTGCGGTCGGCAAGTGGTTAAACAGTATAGGGTCCTTTTTTTTTATTGTTTTATATAGCTATACCTGCAATAGAGGTCAGCATTAATTGATCTAACAGGACTTCATTTTCTGACTAAGTTCCACTTTAATAAAAGTTGTTAGTAGAGACGTCATTTTTTTTTGCCAGTCAGCTGAAACCAATGCCAACATCAACTGTCCTCTGCTGTGAATAATGGCAATGAAGCCCTGCCTTGAAAACCACCAAAATGTTTAGTTGAAAGTCACACACTAGCCCAGAGTTTAGAATAAAGACAACAATATGCAGTTTTCAATTTTTTTATTTTTCTACACTCTAAAAATACATAGCAAATACAGGTAACAAGCTCACATTGAACTTGACGGGCTTTTTAAAAACACAACAAACATGGTAATTCAAGAAGGAAGAGAAGACTCCTATCAGACAACACATTATGAAGAAAATAAGGCACATAATAGTTCCCCATTCCTTGTTCTTGCTCAAATCTCAAGTCTCTATACAGCTTCGTGTGTATAAAAATAAAAAGGTAGCAATCTGTATGAAATGGTTTTAAGAAATAAAATGCCATTTTGCACATAACTTGAAGAGTAATGCATGAGTTTTACATTTACATTTTTCAGGTACGAGCTGTATCTTTTCTATGGACGTGGTATTGTTGTAGTCAGTTCTTTTGGGGTATTAGTGTCTTATCAACAGACATTTTACCAATTTCTTCCACAAGTGTTTCTGATTAGGAGTAACACATGAAATGCCAGTCCTTGTGCAAAATGTGACATTTCCTTATGTTTAGTCATTCATCCTGAGCAGAAGATACTGCAGCAAGCCCAGAGATTGATGACGTAAGCTAGAAGGCATAACATATCATGTACGGTATATAGTTCAAAGTCACTAGCATGGATGATATTGATGGGAAAAGAGCTTCATTTTCCCAAATTCATCATGGATCTTGGTGAACCTGGTAATCCTCATGCATATTGACATTTGTTCCGGTCTAACATCGGCCCACTGCTAGCATGTCTATTACTGCAGCTGTCTAATAGCCACAGTGTGAAGACACAGGCGGGTGATGAGTAGTAGGAGAAGGAAGCAGTTGCTGATTTGTTACCATGAAAATGTTTTATGATCCCGGCTCAGTAAACCAGAATCTTATATTTTTAGGGATTCCCCTGTTGTAGAATAACAAACACAACTAGAGTCAGGCATTAACTTTAAAGGGTTAGCTCACCTTTTCAAAAAAAAAAAAGAAAGGAAAAGGAAATTGAAGACTCTACACCCATCCTTCTCCCTCACCCCCCGGTTGTCCTTGTCCCTAAAACCCTCCATGGGTGATAAGCTGTCAGTGCCCATGTAGCTGGTGTGCTCCAGGAATTTGAAATCCCTGCCCTGCTTCTTTTGGTAGGGCTTGCAGGGCAGACCAGAGCAATTATGATTGGTCAAATTGGTCATGTGCCAGCTCTGAACAGTTAGAATCGCTCTGACCTACCCAGAAGCCCTCATAAAGAAGAAGAGCAGGGATTTCAAATCCCAGGGCTGCTATATTACCTGCATGGGCACTGACTGCTCATCACCAGTGAAGGTAAGGACAGTGGGGACCAGGAGGGGTGGGGAGGGTTTAGGGTTCGCCTTTTCACAGTTTTTTCTGAAAAGGTGAACTAACCCTTTAAGACATTATGATGGTTACAAAGTAGAAACTTCTTTCTCTTACTCCAGCTCTTTCATTTTTAACAACAGGAGGCCACATCTTAGACCTTCATGGGACCAAACAATCAGCAGACTCTACTACATAGCACTGTGTCTGCTGCTTTCCCATAAGGGGAATATTGCATTGTGGGTTTATTAGGAGTCATGTCACACATATAAAAAGGCATGCTGCTTGGCCATATGCTATAACAGCACAAACATTCAGCAAAAAGCCACTAGTGGTGAAAAATAAATAAAATAAAAAAAAGGATATTTCTAAAGTAATCAGTATTTTATTTCAAATACAGCATATTGGCACGTGATGCGTTAAGTGAAACACCTAGAAACAAAAAATGCTGCATTCGCTCAAAATTTTAAAAACATCTTAATATTGTTCTAAAAGCCTTTAAACAGGCCACAAGAAAACAAAACACTGCAATAAGATAATGACATACTAACATAACAAAACTATCTTAGAACATAAAATAAACATAAAATAAAATGAAATAAAAGGTTTTACCTCTGCAACTGGCAAACATATATTTGAAATAAAACTATGAAGGAATACATATATACACAAACAAAGTCTATATCTTATGAAAAGAATGGGACAACCGAACTTGCTCAGCAGTCCGTGGTTGATCTCACTCTATTTTCAGACAAAAAAGGTAAAAGCCACCAACACCCATAGTATGCCATTAAAGAAGCATCATATAAAAGTGAGTAAATAATCCAGGTCAGAGCTCTTGGAGCATAGCTATTTACAGCAAAGCAGCAGCAAATCACTAAAACACTAAAGTTCTTATGGAGTAGGACAGGAGTCTCCAAACTAAGGCCCATGGCCCTACGAGATTTTAAGTGGCTCGCAGTTCATGTCAGTGGCATATCCGCAATATGCACTGACTGAGGACTAAAGTCATCAGAGGCTGCCCGTGGTCTCCACTTCTGATGTAAGGGGGACTCTGCTTGGGATCCTGATGTAAGGAGGAACTCTAATGCAAGGGGGACTCTCATGGGGATTTTTTTCAGCCCAGGAATATTTGTAAAATATACGACGTGGACCTCGTACTGAAATGTTTGGAGACCCCTGGACCAGGATAACCTGTATCACAAATGTTTGTAGGATGTGACTGGTGTATAGCAGGAAGAGCTGGATGGATAGCTAAGGATCTGAGCAACCCCTGAGTATTGTACTAACAGAAAATGTCACTGAATCTATAATTAATTTATTTATAATAATCATTTTTAAGAAGTGAAGTACAAAGTTATTCCCAAGTCTTATTCAAGTCCTCCCAGTAAGGATGCACAAAGCACTGAAAGCCATGGTAGCCAGTCAGATGTCACCTTCCTTTAATTATTTTGGTATATATATATATATATACATACATACATACACATAAAATATTGGGATGCCTGTCTTTACACGCACGTGAACTTAAATGGCATCCCATTCTCAGTCCGCAGGGTTCAATATTGAATTGGCCCACCCTTTGCAGCTATAACAGCTTCAAATATTTTGGGAAGGCTGTCCACAAGGTTAGCAGTGTGTCTACAGGAATGTTTGACCATTCTTCCAGAAGCCCATTTGTGAGGTCAGGCGCTGATGTAGACGAGAAGGCCTGACTCGTAGTATCCACTTTAATTCATTCCAAAGGTTGAGATCAGGACCCTGTGCAGGCCAGTCAAGTTCCTCCACCCCAAACTCGCTCATTCATGTCTTTATAGACCTTGCTTTGTGCACTGGTCCAAATAATTTTGTGGAGGGGGGGGGGGATTATAGTGCGGGGTTGATTTTCAGGGGTTGGGCCTGGCCTCTTAGTTCCAGTGAAGGGAACTCTTAAGGCGTCAGCATACCAAGAATTTTGGACAATTTCATGCTCCCATCCTTGTGGGAACAGTTTAGCCCCTTCCTGTTCCAACATGACTTTGCACCAGTACTCACAAAGTCCATAAAGACATTGATGAGTGAGTTTTGGATGAAAGAACTTGACTGGCCTGCACAGAGCCTTGACCTCAACCCGATAGAACACCATTGGGAGGATTTACAGCGGAGACTGCGAGCCAGACCATGTCGTCCAACATCAGTGCCTGACCTCACAAATACGCTTCTAGAAGAATGGTCAAACATCCCCATAGACACACTCCTAAACCTTGTGGACAGCCTTCCCAGAAGAGTTGAAGCTGTTATATCTGCAAAGGGTGGGCCAGCTCCAATTTGAACACTATGGACTAAGACTGGGATGCCATTAAATTGTGTGTAGAGGCAGGCGTCCCAATGCTTTTGGTAATATATGGTATATATATATATATATATGAGTGGTCACGTTTTTAAAAATTTTTTCAATTTTATGTAAGGAGGATTTTAAGTGATTAAAAGGTTTATAAAAAAAAAATTGGCACTAAAAACTGCTTCTGTTGCTCATAATACCTAATCAGATTCCAACTTATCAGGATAGAAGCGACACCTGGAATCTGACCACCTGCTATTAACAATACAGACGCTTTTCTTTGCTTTAAATAAATTTGCCCTAACAGAACACTTTTATACATCTACCCAGTGTGTCTACTTGTAAGTCAGTTTCTGCTATCTCCCTCATTTGTTTCAGTGTTTTTACAAAACAAAATACATAGGTAATAAATATAACTCCTATAAAGCATCATATTAACAGTTGATGACCTTGTATTGGCTCCATCTGTTGGATAAATTTATAGTAAATCTATAAAATCTCCAGTACTTCAGCCTAGGCTGATATACAGCTAATATTCTACCAAGCCAGGTTTGAAAATGTGGTATACAGTAAGGTTCCTCTATGAGGTCTAGGGCCCAGCTTAGGCCTTAAGGTTTGTTTACACTTGTGTTAACCCTCTGAAGAGCAATCTACCGTGAACTGCTTTTTGGAGGACATTTGATAGGTGGCGGGGACGAGTTATTATGCCTTCTCATTGACTGTGTCAACTCTTAAAAGCCGGAATGTGTATATCCCTGTATGGCCTTAGGACTGGTAAAAATTCAGCTCAAACACCTATTATACCACCATCTATCCTCCAACTGCAAGTAGGCCCTCTACAAGGAATGCATTTGATAAAGGTCAATAATGCCCATAAAATCACAAAACAAATAGGCGGCTCTAATATATAGATTTTATGATTGTACTTAAAGAGGTGTGCTGTAATATATATATATATATATATATATATATATATATATAAAACATACTCTATCATTAGAATACATAGATATATTATAATGATATAGTATGTATCATTATACACACAGTGGTTTGTTCACGGGTTCTGCATATATTCAAATTGTGTTAAGCCAGAATCTAGCTATAGATGACCATAGAAATGAGATGATTTGGATCTAACTAAATTATCCAACCACCAAAAGATTCTCTAACACATACAAACATGGATACTTATATACTAAAGGTTTAAATGGTGTTGTGCCTTACCTCAGGGGAAGGAACATTTATCAGCCAAACATTTCATCTCAGCCAATAGGCATTTGCCCTGCCCACCAAGATATGTCAGTCAGAAGTATCTACTGAGGTCTGGGGCTTACCACAGGTATAGACCTACTACCGCATTATGTTTTAGCCCAGAAATGCTCTACTCATGTGTCAATAAATCAAGTAGGACATTACAATCAAGTTGTTTATATACCATTTTGTTTTTGGCCCCCAAAAATGAAACACTGAAAATTGATATCCCACAATATCAAACTACTGCTTGGAAACTCCTATCTAATAACCACACAATACTAAGACTACTTCCACTGACAGCATAGAATACTTTTGTTTTGAAGTTGTCGAAGTTCAATGAAATACAGCCAGGTATTGACAGAGAACCAACCTTCTTAACCTCTGTGAATTATTCTGCTAATATTCCACGGAGGGCCATTAGCCTTCACCTTGCTCAGTTGATATAGTGAACAATATACTGTATGATTTATAGGTCATGGCAAAAACTTTATATTCCTAGTTATCCCCAAGATTTTCCAGTACAGCTATATAAATAAAGTACCTGTCTAAAATCTCTCTATATATAGATCTTTTAAATATGGAATATTTACTCTCTATGCTATAGCTGCTCTTGTACTTTTACACACCTATACATTTCAGTTACATTATTATCAACTGTACTACATAACATATATATATAGATAAATCTCTAGTGCAGAATGTTCTAAATATATATATAAAAAAACAAATAAAATAAAAACACACCTTCATACCAGTAATGTTGCCTATGTAAATATTGTTAAAAACCTAAGCAACCAAACCATATAATATAAATCTACATGGTTAAAGCATAAAAATGCAGAAATGTATAAACAAACCTATGCATCCATCTTAAAAACTGCTTTTTTGAAAAAAAACAAAAACAAAAATTCACATATATAAAATATTCTTCTAAGAATATATCTTTAGGTTCTTTCTTCATAAATATTTTAAAGTTCCTTCAGTAGCCCTTCCAACTCCTCTAGAGATTGCAGTCTTAATAAGTCTGGTAGAAGTCATGCAACGGGACCTGGAAGGCTGCAGTAGGAAAGGCTTGAGGTATATAGCCAGCATATCCTCCATACATTGCTGCTGCAGCGGCTGCGTTCTTTTGTAGTGTGGCTAATGTGGCTGTGGTAGGAGCAGCAATGGGCAAGTAGCTTGCGCCATAAATCCCTGCAGCAGGAATCCTTTGCACATTGTGAGCCATGGTATAGACTGGAGTTATTGGGCGACCCTGAAAGACAGATGGGATAATTAGGAATAAAAAAAGATACGGCTCAATTTATACTGTTTTTAGGAAAGATAGAACGGAAACATGAATAAACATGACTGAGTTACAACTATCAACAATTCCACTATTATTCTCAAGGTGAAAATTAATGATAACTAAAATGCTGTACATATATAATTAGTAAGCTTTCTAGCCTACACAAAGGCAAAATATACACATTTTATGCAGCTAATATCCCAAGTAGGAAACTAGCTGTCATGAAGATCCTGCCAGAAACCTAAACCCTGGCCGTCCTGGCCCACAGGCGCCACTGCGCATGCGCATGCGCGCCCGGGCGCGTGCACGTGTGCGGCCGCGCACAGGCGCGCGCACAGGGAGACAGGTGCGCGCTCTAGTTAGCCCCAGTTAGTCTATTTAAACCTGGCCTGGGCAGACGGTCCCCGCTGTCTGCTCTACAGCGTTGTGGTGTATGTTACCTGATCCTGATACCTCTCCTCTGACCTGTTTGACCCGGCTTACCTGAGACTATCCAGCTATCCGCCTGTACCCGACCCTGGCTTGTTGTGACCATCCTTCTGCCTCATCCCCCATTACCTTGATGCCAGTCTGATACCTGACCTTCTCTGATGAACTTGATCACCTGTATTGCTCCAGTCCGGTCTGCAGTTCTGTTCCCTGTGATGAACCTGATCACCTGTATTGCTCCAGCCCGTTCTGAGGCTCTGTTTCCAGTGTCAAGTCTGATCACCTGTATTGATCCAGTCTGTTCCAAAGTCCTGCTTCCTGTTTGTCTGCTGAACCAGCTTACCTGTCCAGTTCCGGTCTGCTCTGCTGTCCATTCTGCTAAGCTGTCCATCCAGACCCAACCTGCTCTGCTATCCAGTCTGCTAAGCTGTCTACCCAGATCCAGCCAGCTCTGCTATCCTGTTTGTTTGCTGAACCAGCTTACCTGTCCAGTTCCGGCCTGCTCTGCTGTCCAGTCTGCTAAGCTGTCCATCCAGACCCAACCTGCTCTGCTATCCAGTCTGCTAAGCTGTCTATCCAGATCCAGCCAGCTCTGCTATCCTGTGTGTTTTCTGAACAAGCTTACCTGTCCAGTTCCGACCTGCTCTGCTAACCAGTCTGCTAAGCTGTCCATCCAGATCCAACCTGCTCTGCTATCCAGTCTGCTAAGCTGTCCATCCAGATCCAGCCAGCTCTGCTATCCTGTGTGTTTGCTGAACCAGCTTACCTGTCCCGTTCCGGCCTGCTCTGCTATCCAGTCTGCTGAGCTGTCCATCCAGATCCACCCTGCTCTGCTATCCTGCCTGCTAGACCGAACCAGCTCGTCCGCTGAGTTGACCTTGTCACTCCACCGGTCTGTTGATCCTGCCAGGCACCCGTGCTCCTCCTCACTCCTGGGTTGCCTGTCCCCCTACCAGGGAGCCAGGAGTGGGAGACGCAAGGGAGGTCTCTCTCTGCAATATCGGGCTCGCACCACCAGGTACGTGACACTAGCCCACAACTCGCTCTAACAAGCAGGGCTCTCTGATTCCTCCAGTATTGAATTGTATTGTAACTGTACTGTCTGCACTAACGTTGTAAAGCGATGCGCAAACTGTTGGCACTATATATATCCTGTATAATAATAATTATATTAATAACTCCAATTTTGCAAAGCAACATTGCTAATCTCTGAGACAACATCTGCGAAATTTAACGGAGATGTTCGTAATATCTGCCATAATTTTTTTTTCAACAGGCAATCATCATCAACACTTTTCCAAGTTATAAATTAAATTAACAGTTTCTAATTGTGGCAGATGCACACCCTGCAATGAAATGTGTGTTGCATGCCCAAATGTTTACAGTGCCTAGTCCACCTTCCCAACCACAAAACATAAGAACAGGAGAGTTTGCCAACCTAACCAAGTTATTTTTAAAATCAATAGTTGCACCTGCATGGAGCCGAATGGGTAATTGGCGTATCAATGACTCTGTTGACCAACAGTCCCATTAAGAAGGAGATACACTGGTCAAAAAGTGGGGCTTTGATCCATCTACCGTAGACTGTCAGTAAGATAGCTGAGAATTTGTACAATACCAAGTACCATTGGTCATAGTATCTACTGCTCCCTCAGACTCTCAGTCAGCAGGGCTGTTGGTTACGTCCAAAAAAAAAAACAGGATCTGCTACATGGACCTACCATGCAGGTTTTTTTCTGTTCTTCTTGTGTTCCACCTTCCCAAGCTAAAGAGCCCATATGTGCAATGGCACTTCATGCTGGCCCCTAAGTAGATTAACCAATCATTTACAAACTGGCAACCCTCTTCAGGACAAAATAGCCAATTAATCTAATTATTGACTTGATGCCTATCAAGTGAAACCACCTATCAGCTTCTAATATCTTCTGACAATCTGCTCCTTAGTCCCCAGCTTTGTTCACCTTTGTTTCTCAGATTTCATCTCCATTCAGTTACTTTATAAAGCAAAGCAGTAACTAGAATTCTCGGCTTGCCTTCACACTGATACAGCCTGGACACAGCCAGGGCAGAAATTTCACTTTGCTTCCAGCATGGATTTGGGAATGATTTTGGAGTGGTTTGTGAGGAGCAATGTACACTTGCATTTACAAGTTGCTTTTGCCATGCATTCATTTTTCCATGACAACATTCTGTGGTTGACTAGCTTTTGAATCTGATGCCCATGTACACTAACCCTAAGCTTGGGAGAAACAAGAGAAGTCAAATGATTGTTCAGACCACCAGCAACCACTTACAATAGAATCTTATGATGAATTTGTAATTTTTAGCCTCACAATAGATGTCTACTAACATCAAAGGAGTTGTATGTGAAAAGGTACTTAAAGCGGAGTTCCGCCTGAATTTATTTATTTTTTTAAAGGTCAGCAGCTACAAATACTGCAGCTGCTTACTTTTAAAATAAGGACACTTACCTGTCCAGGTATTAGACAGGTATCGGCTTATCTGCTCCACCCTCCCCCCTAAAAGGTGCCAAATGTGACACTGGAGGGGGGGAGGAATCCAGACAGTGGAAGTTCCATTTTTGGGTGGAACTCCACTTGTGGCTAGCTGCAGCTAGCTATTCCCGGAAGTGGGTGCAGATACCTGTATTATGCAGGTATCTGCACCCCCTCCCCCCAGAAAGGTGCCAATTGTGGCACCGGAGGGGGGGGGGAGGGTTCCGATGAGCGAAAGTTCCACTTTAGGGTGGAGCTCCGCTTTAAGGATAGGAGGGGAGGAGCGGTGAAGTGGAGGGAAGAGTGCTGAAAAGGTGAAGAGCCACTTTAAATATATGGCTTATTTGATAGTCTCAAAGTAGAACTGAATTCTCAAAAAAGAATACATAATAATTTCACTGTAAATAAAACCAGATCTTATTAATGGTTTAAAAAAATACAGTTTTCCTATTTCTTTGTTCGTTTTTTCTTACCCTGCCCTACGCACACCCTGTATACTTTTTATATGAACATCATGTGGACATGTGCATTCTTCAGCAGCAGCTGACTGTCAACAGTTTCACTGTAGGGATGTGCCAGCACACTGTGGGTTGCATGCATGACCGCTTGTACTCTAACTCGGGAGTACAAGAAAAGGGAGACAATGCCTCAACGGAAGTGAGTAAGCATTGTTATCCTAAAAAAAGGAAATGCTTTGGGATCCACCTTGCTGCTGGTATCACTTGGTATAGTTTAACTGAATGAATTACAGCAATACATGCAGCAACATATTGGCGTTATACGTTTAAGTTTAGATAAACTTTAACAATAATAACACTTACCTGAAATGGTGGAGGTGTTGACACTGAAGGAATAACAGCTGCTGCAGTGGCATCAGCCTGCACAGTCATAGGATTAATCATGTGTTCCATGCCATGGATTTTCCCATCTTCAATCAGCTTGGCAGCTGAGGCCTGGAACATGGAGTACGGAGAACTACCCATTGTGGGAATGGCAACTGAAATACACAAAAATTGGTCAGCAAAAACAGTCTTTTGTTTAAACAAAATGCAAGACTTCTTAACTGAGTATATTAAAAACTGCACTTTTACCTACACGAGTTATAAATTTACCAAATAAGAAATTGGCCCACAAAGTGACCGCCTTTATTGTGTACAGACCACCGTCACCATAAAAACAAAGTACATCTCACATTTCCCTATGCTGAGATAACTTATTGTTATATTGTGTTAGTTGTAGCAGATGAAAAGGCATGAACACGTGATTTGGGAAGTAATAATCAAATAACACAGCATGATTGATGAATCTCAGTTACAAAGATGTCAATATATGCAGAATGTCAATAACACAATCTGGGCTGATTAAAGTAGCAATTTTGCTGTATGTGTGTTGAAAGGTATGGGATGGGGAGTTCACTAGTAGCATGTACAGCTTTTCACATACAACTTTTCTAACCTTAAAATATAACTTCAATAAAATTGCCTTTTTCCTAAATGGTGAGAAATACAGTGGGCCTCATAAATAATGTATCCTAAATAAAAATGATCTATGTTGCCCATCCTTCCTGACGAAAGAAATATACTGTTGGCTAAAATCTAAAGTGTTTGAATATAATTGGAGGCTAAGAGACAACAAAAAGATTTCATATTTCACAATCTTTCAACCTGTGAAAAATTGGTAACTGCATGTATCAGGGGATAGACATGGTGAGCCCAGTATGTACATCTCAAGTGTTTAGTAGCCTTGTATTTAGTAGGTCTACGCATGTGTACTCTTTAGCTTACACAATATCTCCCACAAACTCATCAGCCACAAGTATATATTTTTTATTTATTTATAAGGGGCAACTTCTGATCTACAAAACATTTTCTAGAACAATGAATAAAGTTTTGTGAAAGGTGCATTACGATAAAACGTTCAACAATGCACTGGAGGGCCATTTATTAACATGGAGTAAGCATTATTAAGGAGCTATTACTCAGCTTTTATAAACCTCCCACCAGTATATTGCCTCTGATAAAATGTAGTCACCAGTTAGGGTTGAGTTTAGAGTTTCAGACTAACCTGTACCGGGCTTAAGAGCAACTGAATTGACCGCTGGTAATTCCAGGTTGGGTACAAGTTCAAAGCCTTTTTCTTGCAGTTTACCCTTCCCTTCATGATATCTGCTATAAATGCCGCGGCCGGCCGAATATCCCCCCAGGTACGTGCCCCTGGGACCAGGGGCTCTGTTGCCTGCTGCGCCTCGCCCTCTGCCTCTTATGCTGCCTGCTTGTAATATCAACACAATACAATCAGAAATCACAGAAGATCACCACTAAAGCCTTTATAAAGTACATAGTGGGAAATCAATTTGAACTTCCATTTTGGCACATGACATACCAATCAGCACTGAGATTCAAACACATCTCTGACCTGAGTTAAACATAAGTAAAAATAATTTTCTTCTCCTCTTGTCTCCTCTATGGCCGCTGCCCATATTTTTTAATAATGGATTGACTGAAATAAATATTACAGGTCAATAACAAAGCTTTCTGGCACATCATCTCCAAAATGGAAGCACAAAATATGAGAAATGTTGTTTCAGTATAAGGTTTCAAGGGAAACGTCAGCTAAAATACAAGTTATAGACTTTATCTGGAGGCACATGTTATGGGTAAATCTACTATGAATGGATCAGAGTGGAGTGAAGAGAGGTGAGTGTAGTCTACAATTTAGCATAACTACCTCACACTGAAAAATATTTGATATAATGTCAGAATGTAATGTTCTAATGTTTAATTATTTCTCCATGCCAACTTGTTCAAACTGTTTGGTAGGTTAAAAAACTTTGCTTAAAATATTATCATTATTCAAGCCAGACTTTTTTTTTTTGCATTTTTATGGTATTCTTCTAATGATTAGACCCCTGAAGGGCCACATGTGGTTTGTTATTAATTGTGGGCTTGCTTGGACATGACTGTTGTAAACCAGGGACAGTTCTTGAAGTGATTTGGGTCAAACTGATCATAACATAAAAATGCATAACAGAGGTTATATTTGGTGAAAATCACGTGTCAGCTATCAGATAGATGAAGTTACTGTATATGCACCTTGTAAGGGCTCATGCACACTTGATCTTAAAGAAGATCAAAGAAGCGGCTTCTATAGGCTTTTGAGCTTTTTTGAGCTCTCATTTTTTATTGGCCTGGAAACTCCCCTTCATGTTAGCCAATGTGTCTATGCACACTATGGCTTTTTCAAGAGTTTATAAACATATGCTGTTATAGGCAGAAACACCCCCCCCCCCCCCCCCCCCCCCCCAACCAAACTCACGTTGTTGAGCTTTCGAGCAGAAATTACATCTAAGTGCCCAAAAATGCGGGGAAAAAAACCCAAAAAGCTCAAAAAAGCTTGAAAATGCACACAAAAAAATTAGCTGAGGGTAGGGTTTGTGAAAAAAAAAAGCTCAAAAAAGCCCAAAGAAGCTCAATAAAAATGTAAAATGTGCAAAAGAGCACAAGCTTCTTCAAGCTTTTGAGAAATAAAAGCTCAAATACCTGTAAAAGCAGATTTTTTTTTTTGAGCTGCAGTGTGAATGAGCCCTAAAAGTATGCCTAACCCAGCCCTCACACTTTCTGAGTTTCCCTAGTGCTCCTTCAATGGGATAGGTGGCCTCTTTGACAAAAAGGAAGCATCAAGAAATAGGAGGTAGAACCAGGTTTGGATTTTTACAATTCTACATCTGTTGATCTACTGATAGCTTTGACCCACTGTTTTCGTTTAACCTCTGCTTATTCATTTTTTTTTCATTGTGAACTCCATTTGAATTGTTCAGGTGTAAATCAGGTTAACTTTAAAACTGTCCTCATTTCAAATATTAAAATAGTGGAAGGTATGCCGTTACCCTGCTGACACTTAGGGAATTAATTGATAGGAAAATGAGCATCAGCATACAAACTGGCTATCATGTATATGATATAATTTGTAACTGAATACAGGGAATTTCTTCCGCACAGAACCCACCATTTCAGATTTATTACATTCTGTCATCAAGTGGTAATAAGTCCACTTATTCTTGTGTAAGTTAAAATGTGCGCTCAAGTTGAAGAAAATCTTGTATTTTAGCGATTGTGATTTATGACTAGTACAGAAGCGTGATGTAAAGGTACTGAAATGTCAGCAGTAAAGCTGCCAGGTAGTCAGGTGACAAACATATGCTGGTAAGAGATAAACGAAGTGCACTGTGACCAATAGCAGAATGGAATAATGAGTGACCTTGGGTGAGTTTTTTATCTTTTGTCGTCACACATTATGAGGAGACCATGACATTTTGTACTATGCACTCTATGCACCTTAAGAGCAAAGCAAAATGTAAAATGCCCTCCTGATACGAATTCACTGCTTATATAAAGAGAGTCAGTTCTAATTTCCAAAGAAGTTAACAATAAATACACAGTCTGCCTTGATAGCTTTGTGGCCACTGGTATGGTTTACTAAAGTAGGGAGGCAAAGCCTTCCACAACAAGCTGTGAACAAGCTGGATTTATGAGCACTCAAATTAATTTATCAATGTGCCACATACAGGACCAATCAGATAACTCATTCTTTCCTTAAATTGCACTAAATGAGAAACAAAATGGCTGCCGTTGGGCAAGAATGATAATTCCTTTTAACACTTTGCTAAAATAAGCTCATTGTCTCATAGAAGTGTTTCAAGGCTATAGTCTTTTTGTGTGCATGAATTTGAATGCTCCATTTAAGCTAACTTAAATGCCAGAATACGAGTCAATACTTCAAAAATGCAGCACGTAGAAGATTTTCCCCAATGTGCCACAATGTAGTTTGTTGGTTTGAAGCTTTGTAAAATGCATCAAAAGGCAAAGCAATGGTTCATTGTTGGTTTCAGCATTGGGTATGACAATTACCATAAATTGTATGAGGTTTAACTTCCAAGCAATACAACCAGAGAAGCCCTTTTACAAAAACCAGAGTAAATGCAAAGCAAACCAGATTCCTTTTCTGAAACATGACTTCTGACTGATTGTTATTAGCTACTGCTAAATTTTAAGTCTATTCTTTCTGCTTCAGTATTCTCAGTTTCAGATATCCTTATCTCTCTATCCTTCTCTCCACTGTACAACCTTCTCACTGAGCATGCCTTACCTCAGGAATGTATACCACAAAAAGTCACATCAAGTGCTCGTGGCTCTCAATTTCAAAAAACATAGCCACAGGGACCATTGTGTGACAAATCTGCTCCAATTAAGCTAACATAAGCCAATGGCAGAGAGCGCTGATCAGAGTGTTTTGGCAGGGGGACTGGCCCCCTATCAGAACACAACAGCTCAGCGTGGGAGATCACTGGACTAACCTTGCATGGTTAGTACAGTGTCTCAGACCAGAGCTGTCAGTTTTTTTTTGTGTGCAACCCACTGGGTTGTACCCGGCTTCAGGCTTCTAATTAATTGTTTTGTATGCACAGGGCCCCACTGTGACGTCCTATTTGTTGCTCTAATAAATAATGGGCTGCTAAATTCTGTGTTTTTTTGGGTTTGGCCCACCCTCTCTCATTCTTCACTATGAGTCCATCACTATGATGGAAGGTGGCTCTGGCTATCCACCAGAGAATCTGTGTTCATATTTGCATTTCATTTTAATTCTAGCACAATAGGCCTGATGTGCCAGTGGTGGGTAAAGTGAATATATAGCTAAAACTTTTTAAATTTTAGAGAGCAAAGGGTTAAGCCACCCATGGATGGTTCGATGGTCCCTGCTGAACCGGCCGAGATTCGAACCATACATGGGCAGGCTAATTGTACCCAAGTCGATCCACAATGTGATTAGGATGTGATTATTTCCTGCGGCTATAGCAACTAGCAATAATCACTGTGTTCTCGTGGCTCCCCACATCCCCCTTCTGGGAAAACACAATAGCTGATGGTGGAGGGATTGTTGATGGGGGTATCGTGAGTTGTGTCGATGGGGGAATCACACCATCTATGGCCTTCCTTAAAACCTCTGTAAAGTTTACATTGCTCTTTGTGTCCTCACTAGGTAAATTGAGCCTAACTTTGTCCTGGTGACTATTATCACTGAGGCAAAAAGTGATAGAAATCCAAACTTTTAGAGTTGTCTGTAGAACGGTATGTGAGGGTAATCTTCCAGTGGAAACATCTGTTCCAATGACAACTGTGTAAGAGGGGAATTCCCCTCAGTTTATAGAGATTTCCTTTAATTTCCTGTTACATTTCCTGTACAGAATGTAAAGAAAATTCTTGCCAATGGGGCACAGACAGCAAAAACTAAAATGGGGCCTTTCATACTCTTTAAGACAAGTGGCATCAGAAGCTGCAGGCCAATAGAAACAGGCAATAGGTACAGATACAACCATAAATCTATAATGCCCTTTTAGTAGAATAAATAATGATTCATTGTGTAGGTCTGGTTTGGTCCTATACACAGGTAATTTGTAAGCAGATGAGGTCCCATAGTTTAGTACAAAAGAGAATTGTCCCATGTATGATGAATGTTGGACCACAGAATGTGCAGGTCCTCTAAACAACACATTTTTTACTCATTTACATCATATATCCAGCTTGTTTACCAAGAGTTACAGGTTGCATCTAGCTATGTCCACCTTTTATTGACATCACAGAGCACTTCATAGGTAACTTAAGCCCTTGCTGTAAACTACAATGGTGATGAAATGACGTATGGTAATTAAATGTGAGTATCATGTTATAATGTAAATCAATGTGCTTGCTAAAGAATATTCAAGGCTGTACAAACATTCTGGAGATTTATGTTCTTCTCTTAGATTTGAGATGATCCTTACAAATTTGCAGAAGGAAAGAGGGAAAGAATAGTTAAAGGATAACATTCTCTAGTAACATCAACATCCAGCAAAAAGATACAGCAAAGAAGTATATTGCCCATGATGCTTAGCCATGTTCTGGAGAAACAGCCAGTACATGGCTCAAGCTGCACAAAGCAGAGGTGTGGAACATTTTTTAAATTGTTGTTCATCATTACAAGTGATGAGCAATTGAAGTTACAAGTCAAACTCAGCTGCTGAACTGTTTATCAATCTATTTTAAAGGCAAGAGTGGTCTGGGAAATTTCAGTTTTTGAAATTGATTTTTAAAGGAATTCTTTACTTTGAAAAATATGATATCTGCCATTGCTTGCTTATTTGTCTGAAAATTGAAATCTCTTGGCTTTCATGTTGATCCAATTGCAGTCACTGAACTGAAACTAATATGGCGATCAGAAATTTTGACCTTACCCTAAATTTGTTGGCTGCATAGTTGCTCCAGGTCGGTGATTTAGAAGTTCTGAAGACAGAAGGTCTTCAGAAATTTCTTTATTTCTTTGCACAGGTTTCCTTTTGAGTCCCATCTCCTGTACTAACTAATCCCCACCTTCCTCATTATATGGCTGCCATAAGGAAGTTAGATTGTGGAGGAGTTTGATGTAAAGATCTTAGGTTCTCAATGACAATTGAATGTGCTATTAAATTGCACAAGAAGAAGCAAATACAGACCAAGTACTATCTCCCTACACTCCTCCTACACATCAGTATGTGTATTTAAACAGTAGAGAGCTTATTTACAGTGTGCACGTTACAAAAAATGACAGCTTGAATCTCATTTGTTTTCCCCACTTACAAATAATTCTTCTAAATGAAACCTTGTGCAACTGTCAAATAACCCACAGGAAAATCAGTTTTGATTTTCAGCACTGTTTGAATACATTATCTGGTGCATTACCAGATTTCTATATCTCCCAGTGTCTGAAATAGGAGAATCATCCAACTGACAAAAGACAAGCAAGGCTATGGAGACATCACTGGCTATGGAGAGTTGCCAGAGCTTGGCACTCAAGCATAGAGTTCTCCTGACTTGGTTGTCTTAGTGACAAAGTTGCTGAAATTCATCCAGTACTAAAAATGCAGTTTCTGATACATATAGCCTTTTATCATGAGTTTAAATAAAAGAAAGGATCAAAAGGAAGTTACCTAATTTCTCAAATAATAACTTAAAAGTTAGATAAAGGTGAAACACTTATGTTACATTTACCAACCTTTCACAAAGTAATCTCTGTTTGGACCAATCAAGGCATTGTATGGGTATCCATAATAGGCTAATGTGTATGGATCACATGAGTAAACATAATTGGGCTGAGCAACTTCTGTGACTGTAGCCGTGGTGGGTGTTCCTTTAGCAGCTTTCTGGTATCGTGTGTACTGTTCCTTATCTACTGGTTTGGCCAATGTAACTTCTATGCAAGAGCCTTCTAGTTCAGTCCCATTAAGGTTCCTCATGGCCTCCACTGCATCATCTCGACTGGTAAAATGCACAAAGGCATAATCCCGTATTTTCTTAACCCGTTCCACACATCCAGGATTGTACTGGCCAAACACCTTTTTAATTGTATCCTCAGGTGTTTCAATCATAAGGTTCCGCACATAAAGGATTTTGACAGTTTCCATCACATCTTCATCAACATCTATTTCTGGTTCTGCCCAGTCAACAGCAATCTGATGACCCCATAGCTGGATTCTTCCAGGCATCAATTTCCTTCTGGCCATGGCAGCTGCTCGATGGCTTTCATATTCTACAAAGGCAAAGCCTCTATTTTTCATCTTATCAGCAGCACTAGCATAGACAATAACATCTAAAACGCCTTCAGTTACTTTAGAGATTTCTTCTAGAATCTCTTCTCTTTTCTTCATCTTTGGAATCCCCCCAATAAAAAGTCGACAGTTATCTACACTGCAACAAACACCTAAGAGCCTTCCAGGCCTGATTTCATAATTATTAAGTTCTCGGACTGCCCTCTTGGCTTCATGTTTCTGTGTGTACATGACAAAAGCATATCCCCGATTCTTTCCATCAAAGTCCATCATTAGGCGCATTTCATAGATACGACCTACACTTTCAAAGACTGGAACAAGCTCATCCTCATAGACGTCACGGGGTATTTTGCCAATGAAAACCTCGCAGCCACGTGGGGGATGAAGCCCTTCCCACCCTGGTGGTGGACCTCCATATTTTCTTTGTCCATTTTCCTGAACCATCACGTACCCTGTACGTTCCATAAGTGAAATGAGAGCAGCTTCATTTGGTGCACCGACAACTACCTCTGTGATCTTTGAGGTTGACATGTTAGAAGAATCGTTACTCATCATAGCAATAGAATCCTCTGCTGTCATTATGCCAAAGTCATGCAATACTTGCTGAAACCTTTTAAAAATAAAAACAAAGTATTAATAAAATAATCAAGGACTCTGCTACAGAAGAAAAACACAGCTTTTGGTATAAATCATTTCTTGCTGCTAAACAGATTTCTGGAGAAAATTAGTCATATAAAAACTTGGCTAAAACAGAACTACAAGGAAAATATATATGAAGAAAGAGCAATACAGAGCAGAAACCAAGAGACACTCCTTATCATGTAGCAGCTTGCACAATAGCAGACAGAAATCATTTACACAATAGATTTTAACTTAAATCAGAAAACGTTTAAAATGAACTGCATTTATTACAAATATAGAATCTTTAAAGTTAAAGGATACAGTACATAAGTTAGTAAAAATATTCACGAATACACAAAAATAATAAGTTGAAGTGTTTGACATTTTAGTAATAATAAAAGTGTGTAATAGCAATAACCACTTCACATTATTAGCCATTACAGCATGTGCTAAGGTAATCTTAAAGTGATTGTAAATTTATTTTTTATTATGTTTTTCTTTTTATACTTATCTGCTCTGTTGCAGTGGATTTGCACAGAGCAGCCCAGATCCTCCTCTTCTCAGGTCCCTCTTCTGTGCTCCTGGCCATTCCCTCCTGTTCAGTGCCCCCACAGCAAGCAGCTTGCTATGGGGGCACCTAAGCTGAGTCACAGCTCCCTGTGTACATTCAGACATGGAGCCCAACCTGGCCCTGCCCCTCCCCCCTAATTGGCTAGCTGACTTTGACAGAAGCGGGAGCCAATGTCGCCACTGCTGTGTCGCAGCCAATCAGGAAGGAGAATCTTGGATGGCTAAGACACTCACTGGACAGAGAGGGACCTCAGGTAAGTATTAGGGGGGCTGCTGCACACAGAAGGCTTTTTATCTTAATGCATAGAATGATAAAAAAAACTTCTGCCTTTACAACCCCTTTAATGTCTAAAAACATGTTTCCTTATATACATTTAATAATGTATATCATGACTGCACCTTGGTTAGTAGGCCTTCTAAAAAAGAGCGACCGGTGTATTTAATGTACTCCAAATCAGTTATGGCTTTAATATACATTATATTCTGATTATCTGTATGCATTGAGATATAAACAAACCACATGTAAAAACTGACATTTGTTTTGTTTTTTTTAGATGACCAATTCAACTTTTACTAAACCAGATGCTGCAAATAACATCACCATGCTACCCCTTGTAATATTATTTTCACATTTTTGAGTCCCTGGCAAAAGTTATACGATGAGAGACCATACATGAGGGCCTATGGCTTGATATTGCTAGGTTCGCTTTTTCCAAGGGAAATCGCCAAAATATCTTATCTACTTAAAGTGTATGTAAAGCCAAAACTTTTTTTTTTTTTAAGTTGAGAAGGGTTAGAACCGGGTTTTCCCTGCTGGGGAGATTCATCCTTTGTATGTGTCCTGATGACCATTCTCACTGGGACAGAAAGTTCAAATATTTGAGTTGCCACAGAAATAGAGGAGAAATCTTCCAATGGGGACACATGTTTTGGTGAAAGCTAAGACTAGATTTCCCTTATTTTTGTGTCTATGGGACAGGAAGTGTATTTTTTTTCTCCCAAAAGAGACATAGATGGCAAAAAGAAAACCTAATAGGGGTTTCAGCTGTTCCACCCTATCCAAAATACTTTGGCTTTAGATATACCTGAATTCCAATTTAAAGGTTATCATCTCCATTACACCCAAGGCTTGTATCTCCCCCCCCTCTTTTTCCATCTCTCTCCAATATAATCAAATAATGCTGGTCCGATTTAAAAATAATCCAGAGCATTTACTTATTTTAGAATATAGTGAAAGTTTGTTATTTTGACAAACTTTCAATTAGCTTTACTGCTTGAATACACAATTACAGTACATCTGAATGAGCAGTGCTGTACTAGTGATGCTACTTCACAGGACATTTTCAGGCTCCATGCACACTGGCTTAAAAAACGTTGCTTCTACAGGAGTTTTGTGTTCTGCCTGTAGAAGAAGCTCAATGTTATCCTATGTGTCCATGTACATTAGGACGTTAAGGCCCCTTTCACACTGGGGCGGGGAGCCGCGGTGACGGTAAAGCAGCGCTATATTTAGCGCTGCTTTACCATCGTTTTAACCGCGGTTTTCGGCCGCTCGCGGTGCGGTTTTACCCCCCGCGAGCGGCCGAAAAAGGGTTAAAGACCCCCCGCAGAGCGCCGCCGTAGCGGCGCTTTGCGGCGGTATTGCTGCGGTTTCACCGCGGTGTCCCATTCTAATCAATGGGAAGGAGTGGTATAGGAGCGGTGAACACACCGCTCCTATACCGCTCCAAAGATGCTGCTAGCAGGACTTTTTTTGTCATCCTGCTAGCGCACCGCTCCAGTGTGAAAGCCCGCCGGCTTTCACACTGGAGTTAAAGGGGCCGGATTTTTTCATGCGGTGAACAGGTGCTATTTTTAGCGCTGTACCGCATGAAAAACGCCCCGGTGTGAAAGGGGCCTAAGACGTATATTTTGAGTTTAATGTTTAGAGGCAGAAAAAAAAACCTTCTGGTTCGCGTTTCTGATTGGAGCTTGGAGGCAGAAAAAACGTAAAACTCTCCTAAACTCGTCTAAACTTTGTACAAAAAATGCTCTATATGAGCGTATTTTACTCCCAAGAAAACAGACGTTTTTTCAAGCCCAGTGTGCATGGAGCCTTACACATTTCCTCTGTGTCTGTGGCTTTCATAATCAGAGTGTGTAAACCACATCTGAAATACAACCACTAGTGTTCAATTAAATATTTATGATCTGTGCACTGTAAAATCTCAACACAATTTTTTCATAAATGCTAATGTGGGGTTCATAATGTACACTCCACTCCAACAATTACATGCTGGTGCATTGCGGTAGCACACTGTAAACCACATGTTTTATCTTGCGTATGCAAATGCATAGCAACACGTACTACAGAGTGGTGCATTGTGATGTATTGCATATTCAACAGCACCCCAATGCACTAACACACCCACTGCAACACACGTGCAGGGTAACTCACTACAGCACACAGATGTGAGCCATGTGTGGGTTGCAATGCATTAAGAAAATGTGTTATGCACATAATTGGCCTTATTAATGCATCTCAGGTAAAATATTCAATAACACACTTTCGAAATGTGTCCTAAGTTGGGAACTGTGGTGTTGAAAATAACATTCCATGTGCACAGGTGTCAATGGGCAGTAAGGTTACCTACACTCTCGTGTATCTTCTATACGGGATATGAGTTCTTTATTGCTTATGCAGCTTGCAAGTAGTCGGTTTCTTGGTGCCCTGGAGTATATTCTTATCATGAAGTTCTCAAATAATTACTAAATTCCATTATGATATCTTTTTACACAGTAATGCAAACTTTACTGCAGAATGAAGGTTAGGCCGGAGCCTTTGAATTGCATTGTTCAGAAGTCATCACTGATTAGGTGAAGGACGTCACCATATTACACTGTGATTTGTACTCTTGCAGGGCTTTAGCAGACACAGTATTTAGATAAAGGTTGCCGTACAAACAGTTTTTCTCAAGTTTAGCCACATCTCACCCACCAAGCAATGACAGTTCCTAGCCACAGTTCCGAATTTTTTAATGCCTCCATTTATGACTATATGGGAGCCTCCTGGGATTTTAACCCTTTTTCTGCCGCTCGTAGGGGGTAAAACCGCCCCGCAAGCGTCCGAATTCCGCGGCTAAAACGACGGTAAAGCAGCGCTAAATATAGCTCTGCTTTACCGTCGCCGCGGCTCCCGCCCAGTGTGAAAGGGGCCTTATAGCCACTAGTAGTAATCACAGTGTTCTCCCGGTGGGGATGGCTCCCCCCCACTGAAAGAACACAATGGCTCCGCAGGAGGGATTTTCCCATCAACACTGACTGACATCAACCCATTATGAGGGGGGGGGGGAGCAGTCTGTTGTTACCGGTGCCACTAATCTTACAGGGAAGCTGTAGGCCCAAAACAAGTTTTTAAACTGTCAGATTAACAATAATCTGTTTGAGTAGATGGTTGGTGGGCAACTATCTTCATAGACATGAGATTGTTACCCATGCTGACTACAAATTGCCAGATCAAGCCCGCCGGCTTTCACACTGGAGTGAATGGGGCCGGTTTTTTCAGGCGGTGTACAGGCGCTATTTTTAGCGCTGTACCGCCTGAAAACCGCCCCAGTGTGAAAGGGGCCTAATAGCTGCTAACAATAATCACATTTAAAATCTGACAGGCTGGTTGTACCCAAGTTGGGTACATTCAGCTTGCCCATACATGGTTCTAATCTCAAAAAAACGAAGAAAGGGGGTTTTTAGCCAACCTGTCGGACTATCACGGTACCTGAACGGATGTATGTCTCAATACCAAAGATTGATTCTAAATAGTTTTATTAACACATAGTATACAAAAAACATATCATATATAAAAACAGTGAGGATCCTAGCAATCCAAAGGCATGCATATACATATAGCTTGTTGATAGATCAGAATGTTTGAACACAACTCGCTGATTCAATGCTGGTTGACGCGTTTCGCTTAAAGCTTCTTCAGAACCAGAGCATAGCGGTTCGTGTATCTGTTGTACATATCAAGAAGACAAGGGGGTTATTTATGAGTGGATAGGCAAGTGTTATGTGTTTAAATATATATAATATTAGTCTCAATAAAGATATAACTGGTTCAGAGGGGTATATAGGAATTGCCTACCTTACACTTCTTGTTGGAAAGGTAGGAACTGGTATATGTCTACAGTGCCCAATAGTTTATCTAAAAATAAGTCTCTCAGGAGGACCGTTGAGAACTTGCCGAGTTTGGGATCTCGAGCACGCAAACAGGACAAGAGCTGCAGATGAGAAAGAGAGAGAAAAAAAAAAAAAAAAAAAAAAAAAAAAAAAAACAAACCAACGAATCACTAAAGGTTCTGGGATGAAGTAAATGGGTGACCAATCCCATATAAGTATACTATAAACAAGTAAGTATGTATATCTAAAAGAAATACTCACATAAAAGGTAGGAAAAGAAAAAGTAATAATAGTGGAGCTGGGGTGAGCCAAATCGGCCAATAACAGAGTGGTATTCTGCGGACAGATTTGTAATGCCGATATCCTGTAATTGATAGCAATAGTAAGGTAAGATATAAATAAAGAAACATTAGCTTCCAGTTTCAAAAGCCCCTTAAATATACCTTAAAGGTCCAGGTGGGTCCTCCCCGTGAGTCTCCTTGTGAAAAGTGGTGATATCAAGGGATGTTAGGAACACTATATCAAGTCCAGCATCACAAGGACAAGCTGAAAACAATCAATAAAAGAGAAGGAATGTATACAATACATCTCCAGCATGCAACATCCAGAGACAGACGGTGGACTGCCACAAAGTGTGGCACAGTATGAGAGTCAGCCTTACTAATCCAAAGAAAAACATACCTGATAACCACTTGTAAAGGAGGGGAACAACCCAGCTGGAAAGAATCACCAGCTCTGCAGGATCAGACTCCAATGGCTGAATCCATTAGTTACAGATCCTTTATAGGAAGGAAATAGGGCAGAACTAGTAATAAAGCCAATGTTAAAATTTAGTGTATGCTAAGGGCTAAACAGCCCCAAAGACATCACCTAGAAAAATACGGACAACATAAAAGTCCTTTAGGAGAAAAATGTACCTGAACAGGGTATGGTGAAAGCAGCTTCCCAGCACTCCATCTCAAACAACCATCTGATGGAGTGCTTGTTAAATAGGCTGCTTTGGCGCCAGAATTAAAGGTGGGAGGGAGCAGATCGCCCCATACAGCCAATTAGGAGATGATGGAAAGCAGCTGGAAGGCCGTCAGAGTGGATAGGGGATACACTGATACTAATGCCGCTGGGCGCATGCGTCCTGTCAGGCTGAGGGGATGGGATCCGCATATAAAGCGTCCCGTTTACCGCAGCCGAAAGCGAAAGTACGCGCATGCGCGATAGGTAATACGCGCATGCGCCGTAGTGAAGCGGCTGTTATCCCCATTCTGAGCACACTGGTGGGCTCTGACTGAATTCTAAAAATGAAAAAAAGGTCAAATATAACAATTAATCCTCCCGCAGGAGGTAGAATCAAAGAAAGTTAATAATAAAAAAAAACAAAGAGAGGATTAATGAAAAACATGAGTACTGTATACTTATAAAAAAAAAGTATAAGACATACAATAAATAAGGGAATGAAAGTTAGAGAATAAAATAATAATAAAGATTGATAATAAAGAGAGAATAATAAGAGAGAAAAATAGAATGAAATACAAAAAAAAAAAAAAAAATAAAAAAGGGAACAACAGTTTCTCTTTGACATATGCAGCCCATGTCCAAGATGGAAGATAAATTGGGGATGAGCCTCCTCCGACGCCACCACCGCAACGCCTCCACCGAGGCCACTATGGTTGGATAAAGTTACCTTCCATAGTGCCTGTTAAAATCCAAGCCAGAGGGAGATCAAAAAATGGCTCAATAGCCCAAGTGTTTGCTGGACTCATTGTACCACTATACAAGGTCAGAGTTCCATATAGGTTCCTAGTGAGATAACGAAACAACATAATCATATTGGCATTCCACTCAAGATACTCTTCCCAGGTCCTCTATAAATAAATGATACGAAACAAGATCAGATACATATAGCATTGCATGTTGTGTACATTAACGACACATGTACATATCAAGGAATGCCCAATTTATACAGTTAATTAACAATCCTTCAAAAAATGTATGCTTCATTATAAAATGTCCATAGACAAATAGACCATACTATCCTGATAAAACCCCTCCAGACCGGTTGTCAAAGGTGGAGGGGGAGGGGGGTTCCCTAGAGGAGTGGGTGGATATGTCCCAACTATATGGACAACAGGGGGGTTGGTCCATCATTATGGCCCAGAGGCCCCTGATTTGAACGAGTCCATTCCTAGAGTAAAAAGGGGAGAGATGAAGGCCAGACATGGGTATATGCTGGGAGGCATAGGAGAAGGAGAAAGATGTTGATGGTAGTTTATAGAAAGGGTCGGAAGCTGAGGGAGTCATTCAAGCCAGGGGCCCTTAAGGCATTAAGCTTGAAGATCCATCTCGCTTCGCGCTGCAATAATTTTTTATCTATATTGCCTCCTCTAGGGTCCTCTATCACATGTTCCAGGGCCGTAAAGCAGACCATTGAAGTATCATTTTTATGGTACAAGGCTACATGGCGCCCTATTGGTGTATATAATAGATTTTTTCGTATATAATAAATGTGATCATAGATTCTCCTCCAGAAATTCCTAAACGTTTTGCCTACATAGAATGCTCCACATTTACAAAAAGCTATATAGACTATTCCTTTAGTTTGACAATTCGCTGAAAATTTAATGGTATGTGTTTCTCCATTGGGGAGTAAGTAAGATGAGCCCTCCAACACCCAATCGCAGTAGTCACAGTCATGACATTTGAACATTCCTGGGGTGTCTACTTCATGTTCCGAATGTCCTTGAAAGTGGGTGTGTACCAGCTTATCTTTCAAAGATTGGCATTTCTTATAGGTGATTTGGGGCGTTGTCCCAATATATTTCCCTACAATCCTATCGCCTGTTAAGAGGTGCCAGTGTTTCCCAATTATATTGCGTATTTCCTCATGATTACTTGAGTATGTAGTTATAACACGGGTGGTATTGCCTTGCTTTTTATTGCGTTTATCCCCAAAGAGCAGATCAGCTCTATCTTTATCCAGGGCTTTTTTAAAAGCCTTTTTTAGTATAGTATTACTATAACCCCGTAACTGCAGCCGTGTTTTCAAAAGGTTGGCCTCTAGTCTGAAGGTTTCCTCTGTTGAGCAATTCCTCCTCAGACGTAGATACTGGGAATAGGGGATGCTTCTGATTAACGCTTGGGGATGTGAACTACTTGCATGGAGGATGGTGTTTCCTGCCGTTTTCTTTCTATATAGAGATGTGGAGATTGTTCCATCTACTTGTTTTTGTATAGTAAGATCCAAGAATGGTAATGTCTCCGGACTGAATTCCATGGTGAACTTAAGGTTGAAATTATTAATAGAGAGTGCTCTCATAAATTCTCTCAGGTTCTCCACGCTCGACTCCCATACCAAAAAAATATCGTCGATGTATCTATACCAGCAGGATATGCTGGCCTGATACATCGATAGGTTGGGGTCGGTAAGTAGAGAACGCTCCCACCCCCCCAGGTACAAGTTAGCGTAGGATGGGGCACAACATGTCCCCATCGCTACTCCCTGTACCTGGAGGTAGTGGGAGTCGTCAAAGGAGAAAACATTCTTGGTTAGAATATGCTTCAATAGCTCCAATATGAATATATTATATGGTCTCCGTATCGGATCACTGTCCCTAAAGAAACTTTCCACCACCATTAATCCCAAAGAGTGGGGAATGCTGCAATAAAGGGCCTCTACATCAATTGCAACCAAAAGGCTGGTTGGAGAGACTTTTTTATTGTGCAGGACTCGTAGTAGCGCTAAAGTGTCCTGTAGGTATGAGGGAAGTTGCGTCACATAAGGACGTAAAAAAGCGTCCACTAATCTACTGCCTTTTTCACTTTTGGCTCCTATGCCTGATATAATAGGGCGGCCCGGAGGTTTGCTGATATTTTTGTGGGTCTTGGGGAGTGCATAGAAGGATGGAACTCTAGGATAGGAGGTTTTGAGGGCCTCAAATATATCTTTATCAATAATTCCCTCGTTAAATGCTTGAGTTATGAGGATTTCGTAATCTCCATTGAATGTTAGTATTCTCTCATATGGAATGAGACAATACCAATCTTCATTGGAGAGGATATCCAAACACATTTGTCTATAATATGTGGTATCCATTATTACTACATTTCCTCCCTTATCCGCCATTTTTATTGTGATTTCTTTGTTGTCTTGAAGTTGGGAGATCACATATTGTTGATCTGACGTTAAGTTTTTTGTTTTTTGTGACCTGAAATCTAGTTTTTTGACTTCATTAGTTACTTGTTGTAAAAAAGTCCAGATACTAGGGTTCGTTTTAAGGGAGGGGAAGTTGGTGGACTTATTAATGAATTTTGGAATTTCCCTGGGTGGAATTGCATGAGGGGGGTCCCCCGGATAGAGCGGTCAGAGACTTTCTTGCCCTGAAGGACCTAATGGATCTTCTGGATGAGAGTGAGGAATCCCAGGGTGGTCCTGCAGAGGGGGCTTCCCCGCTCTATCCGGGGGACCCCCCTCATGCAATTCCACCCAGGGAAATTCCAAAATTCATTAATAAGTCCACCAACTTCCCCTCCCTTAAAACGAACCCTAGTATCTGGACTTTTTTACAACAAGTAACTAATGAAGTCAAAAAACTAGATTTCAGGTCACAAAAAACAAAAAACTTAACGTCAGATCAACAATATGTGATCTCCCAACTTCAAGACAACAAAGAAATCACAATAAAAATGGCGGATAAGGGAGGAAATGTAGTAATAATGGATACCACATATTATAGACAAATGTGTTTGGATATCCTCTCCAATGAAGATTGGTATTGTCTCATTCCATATGAGAGAATACTAACATTCAATGGAGATTACGAAATCCTCATAACTCAAGCATTTAACGAGGGAATTATTGATAAAGATATATTTGAGGCCCTCAAAACCTCCTATCCTAGAGTTCCATCCTTCTATGCACTCCCCAAGACCCACAAAAATATCAGCAAACCTCCGGGCCGCCCTATTATATCAGGCATAGGAGCCAAAAGTGAAAAAGGCAGTAGATTAGTGGACGCTTTTTTACGTCCTTATGTGACGCAACTTCCCTCATACCTACAGGACACTTTAGCGCTACTACGAGTCCTGCACAATAAAAAAGTCTCTCCAACCAGCCTTTTGGTTGCAATTGATGTAGAGGCCCTTTATTGCAGCATTCCCCACTCTTTGGGATTAATGGTGGTGGAAAGTTTCTTTAGGGACAGTGATCCGATACGGAGACCATATAATATATTCATATTGGAGCTATTGAAGCATATTCTAACCAAGAATGTTTTCTCCTTTGACGACTCCCACTACCTCCAGGTACAGGGAGTAGCGATGGGGACATGTTGTGCCCCATCCTACGCTAACTTGTACCTGGGGGGGTGGGAGCGTTCTCTACTTACCGACCCCAACCTATCGATGTATCAGGCCAGCATATCCTGCTGGTATAGATACATCGACGATATTTTTTTGGTATGGGAGTCGAGCGTGGAGAACCTGAGAGAATTTATGAGAGCACTCTCTATTAATAATTTCAACCTTAAGTTCACCATGGAATTCAGTCCGGAGACATTACCATTCTTGGATCTTACTATACAAAAACAAGTAGATGGAACAATCTCCACATCTCTATATAGAAAGAAAACGGCAGGAAACACCATCCTCCATGCAAGTAGTTCACATCCCCAAGCGTTAATCAGAAGCATCCCCTATTCCCAGTATCTACGTCTGAGGAGGAATTGCTCAACAGAGGAAACCTTCAGACTAGAGGCCAACCTTTTGAAAACACGGCTGCAGTTACGGGGTTATAGTAATACTATACTAAAAAAGGCTTTTAAAAAAGCCCTGGATAAAGATAGAGCTGATCTGCTCTTTGGGGATAAACGCAATAAAAAGCAAGGCAATACCACCCGTGTTATAACTACATACTCAAGTAATCATGAGGAAATACGCAATATAATTGGGAAACACTGGCACCTCTTAACAGGCGATAGGATTGTAGGGAAATATATTGGGACAACGCCCCAAATCACCTATAAGAAATGCCAATCTTTGAAAGATAAGCTGGTACACACCCACTTTCAAGGACATTCGGAACATGAAGTAGACACCCCAGGAATGTTCAAATGTCATGACTGTGACTACTGCGATTGGGTGTTGGAGGGCTCATCTTACTTACTCCCCAATGGAGAAACACATACCATTAAATTTTCAGCGAATTGTCAAACTAAAGGAATAGTCTATATAGCTTTTTGTAAATGTGGAGCATTCTATGTAGGCAAAACGTTTAGGAATTTCTGGAGGAGAATCTATGATCACATTTATTATATACGAAAAAATCTATTATATACACCAATAGGGCGCCATGTAGCCTTGTACCATAAAAATGATACTTCAATGGTCTGCTTTACGGCCCTGGAACATGTGATAGAGGACCCTAGAGGAGGCAATATAGATAAAAAATTATTGCAGCGCGAAGCGAGATGGATCTTCAAGCTTAATGCCTTAAGGGCCCCTGGCTTGAATGACTCCCTCAGCTTCCGACCCTTTCTATAAACTACCATCAACATCTTTCTCCTTCTCCTATGCCTCCCAGCATATACCCATGTCTGGCCTTCATCTCTCCCCTTTTTACTCTAGGAATGGACTCGTTCAAATCAGGGGCCTCTGGGCCATAATGATGGACCAACCCCCCTGTTGTCCATATAGTTGGGACATATCCACCCACTCCTCTAGGGAACCCCCCTCCCCCTCCACCTTTGACAACCGGTCTGGAGGGGTTTTATCAGGATAGTATGGTCTATTTGTCTATGGACATTTTATAATGAAGCATACATTTTTTGAAGGATTGTTAATTAACTGTATAAATTGGGCATTCCTTGATATGTACATGTGTCGTTAATGTACACAACATGCAATGCTATATGTATCTGATCTTGTTTCGTATCATTTATTTATAGAGGACCTGGGAAGAGTATCTTGAGTGGAATGCCAATATGATTATGTTGTTTCGTTATCTCACTAGGAACCTATATGGAACTCTGACCTTGTATAGTGGTACAATGAGTCCAGCAAACACTTGGGCTATTGAGCCATTTTTTGATCTCCCTCTGGCTTGGATTTTAACAGGCACTATGGAAGGTAACTTTATCCAACCATAGTGGCCTCGGTGGAGGCGTTGCGGTGGTGGCGTCGGAGGAGGCTCATCCCCAATTTATCTTCCATCTTGGACATGGGCTGCATATGTCAAAGAGAAACTGTTGTTCCCTTTTTTATTTTATTTAATTTATTTGTATTTCATTCTATTTTTCTCTCTTATTATTCTCTCTTTATTATCAATCTTTATTATTATTTTATTCTCTAACTTTCATTCCCTTATTTATTGTATGTCTTATACTTTTTTTTTATAAGTATACAGTACTCATGTTTTTCATTAATCCTCTCTTTGTTTTTTTTTATTATTAACTTTCTTTGATTCTACCTCCTGCGGGAGGATTAATCGTTATATTTGACCTTTTTTTCATTTTTAGAATTCAGTCAGAGCCCACCAGTGTGCTCAGAATGGGGATAACAGCCGCTTCACTACGGCGCATGCGCGTATTACCTATCGCGCATGCGCGTACTTTCGCTTTCGGCTGCGGTAAACGGGACGCTTTATATGCGGATCCCATCCCCTCAGCCTGACAGGACGCATGCGCCCAGCGGCATTAGTATCAGTGTATCCCCTATCCACTCTGACGGCCTTCCAGCTGCTTTCCATCATCTCCTAATTGGCTGTATGGGGCGATCTGCTCCCTCCCACCTTTAATTCTGGCGCCAAAGCAGCCTATTTAACAAGCACTCCATCAGATGGTTGTTTGAGATGGAGTGCTGGGAAGCTGCTTTCACCATACCCTGTTCAGGTACATTTTTCTCCTAAAGGACTTTTATGTTGTCCGTATTTTTCTAGGTGATGTCTTTGGGGCTGTTTAGCCCTTAGCATACACTAAATTTTAACATTGGCTTTATTACTAGTTCTGCCCTATTTCCTTCCTATAAAGGATCTGTAACTAATGGATTCAGCCATTGGAGTCTGATCCTGCAGAGCTGGTGATTCTTTCCAGCTGGGTTGTTCCCCTCCTTTACAAGTGGTTATCAGGTATGTTTTTCTTTGGATTAGTAAGGCTGACTCTCATACTGTGCCACACTTTGTGGCAGTCCACCGTCTGTCTCTGGATGTTGCATGCTGGAGATGTATTGTATACATTCCTTCTCTTTTATTGATTGTTTTCAGCTTGTCCTTGTGATGCTGGACTTGATATAGTGTTCCTAACATCCCTTGATATCACCACTTTTCACAAGGAGACTCACGGGGAGGACCCACCTGGACCTTTAAGGTATATTTAAGGGGCTTTTGAAACTGGAAGCTAATGTTTCTTTATTTATATCTTACCTTACTATTGCTATCAATTACAGGATATCGGCATTACAAATCTGTCCGCAGAATACCACTCTGTTATTGGCCGATTTGGCTCACCCCAGCTCCACTGTTTACTTTTTCTTTTCCTACCTTTTATGTGAGTATTTCTTTTAGATATACATACTTACTTGTTTATAGTATACTTATATGGGATTGGTCACCCATTTACTTCATCCCAGAACCTTTAGTGATTCGTTGGTTTGTTTTTTTTTTTTTTTTTCTCTCTCTTTCTCATCTGCAGCTCTTGTCCTGTTTGCGTGCTCGAGATCCCAAACTCGGCAAGTTCTCAACGGTCCTCCTGAGAGACTTATTTTTAGATAAACTATTGGGCACTGTAGACATATACCAGTTCCTACCTTTCCAACAAGAAGTGTAAGGTAGGCAATTCCTATATACCCCTCTGAACCAGTTATACCTTTATTGAGACTAATATTATATATATTTAAACACATAACACTTGCCTATCCACTCATAAATAACCCCCTTGTCTTCTTGATATGTACAACAGATACACGAACCGCTATGCTCTGGTTCTGAAGAAGCTTTAAGCGAAACGCGTCAACCAGCATTGAATCAGCGAGTTGTGTTCAAACATTCTGATCTATCAACAAGCTATATGTATATGCATGCCTTTGGATTGCTAGGATCCTCACTGTTTTTATATATGATATGTTTTTTGTATACTATGTGTTAATAAAACTATTTAGAATCAATCTTTGGTATTGAGACATACATCCGTTCAGGTACCGTGATAGTCCGACAGGTTGGCTAAAAACCCCCTTTCTTCGTTTTTTTATATCTAAATTTAGGACGAGGTACCCCCCCGAGCTTCTCCACATTTTTCTACATGGTTCTAATCTCGTTTGGTCCCTGCTGAACCAGCCGTGATTCGAACCGCCTATGGCCGGCCTAAGTGACTGTCAGACATAAGAGGTGAAAAAAAGCAGTTAGATAGAGCATGGACATTCATTTGCCCTATCTTTCAGGGCTGGTTCAAACTATTACATTTTTTGATGCGCTAAACGTAGCATCACAGTGCACTAAAAGCACATGAAAACCAGTTGCTACTATTATCTATGAAGCACTTCACATAATTGTGTTAGATGGCAGTAAGTTGCAATTTTGAAAAATCCTGCTTGCTGCATCTTTCATGTGTTTTGGTAATAACACGCTACATTTTAGTCAATAGAAATGCATGGACAACATAAACATGTAAAATGCATTTTAATTAGTGCAGTTTTTAAGTCACATATCCATATGTGTAATCCAATAAATGAAAGCTGCCTCTTCAACAAGTGAAATAAATCACCTAACAATCAATTAGAACATATAAAAGGTCGGTGCTAACTCTCACATGTTTATAACTGTGGATATAGTGCATATCATATAACCACACAAAAAATTTAATAAAATCACACAATAAATCGTCCTCACGTGGTGGAATAAACACACCAATACACCATATAGTGACAGGTACTCTTAATTAGGCAAGCTGTGCTCCAACGTCACTTGTGTGAGAAGATTGCAGACCCATTAAATATATCAATGGAATACTTCATAATCTCAAGTCCTTTAGGGGGGGCAATCTTTATGTTCACAAGGCTATATGATAAATCACATAGTGCACAATTATATAAATATAGATCAAACACCAGTAGGAAATAGAAGTGCTCAATCACATTAAGGTGCTCATCTGCTAGCACCAGCATGTACAGCAATCTTTAGCCAGAATAGAGACAAAGTCTCTCCACGTCTCAGTGTGCGTTACACCCCAGCAAGATCCGGAACCAGCCTCACCGGAAATTACGTCAGCAAAGAAGAGTGCGCAGCCTCAATGCATTTCATGATTAACACGTCATCAGGAAGCTTCCTGGAGGAGCACGATTGGCCGAGGGGAGAAGCGATCGTATTGGCCAGTACCGGGGCAGGGAGGATGTACGGGGAGATCCGGAAGATGGCTGCCGTCATCTCTCTGCTCTGCCGCCCAGAGCGATCTCTCTGCTCTGCATCGCCACCCAGAGCACCTGAGTGCAGCAATTTTCCTGGCGTTTTTATTTGAGAGTTTTTGAGCATTTCTAGAAATGTATTACAAGCGTTTTAAAAAGCATATTATAAGCATTTTAGCTTCAGGCATTTTTGCACTAGGGGTAGGAGAGGGAGAGGAAATTAGGGGTGGAGAGCTGCTGGTTGAGCCGAAGACGTGCGACAAAATGCTCATAAAACGTTCAAATCAGGTGTTTCTATTGAAGACTATGCGGCCAAAAATGCTTGTAATCTGCCAAAATGAAGATCATGTACTTTTTTGAGTGACAGGGGTTTTGCTTTAGGCGACAGAATGCTCAAATGTGAACAAGGGCCATTGAAATGAATGGGCTTGTTGAGCGTATTAGAGCTACAAGCTTCAAGCAAAAAATCTCTCAGGTGTGAACGAGGCCTAATGCAACCCACTTATGCCCCTTACACACGATCAAATTTTCCGACAACAAATGTTGGATGTGAGCTTGTTGGCGGAAAGTCCGACCGCGTGTATGCTCCATTGAACATTTGTTTGGTGGATTTTGCGCCAACTAATGTTGGCTGGCAGGTTCTCAAATTTTCCGCCAACAAATGTGTGTTGTCAGACTTTACGATTGTGTGTACACAAGTCCGTCAGACAAAAGTCCACGCATGCTGGGAATCAAGTATGAGCCGGAGATATAACTAGAGTTCGTAGTGGAGATATCACGTATGTCTTGTACGTCACTACGTTCGTAATTGTTGGTCAACATTTGTGTGACTGTGTGTATGCAAGACAAGTTGGAGCCAACACCCTTCGAACAAAAATCCACGGTTTTGTTGTCGGAAAGTCCGATCGTGTGTACGGGGCATAAGAGTTGATTGTGCCCTGATATTAGGGATTGATCACTGAGAATTGTCTGGGAACAACTTGATTTTGTGGAATGGTTTTGGTGGTTATTTAGGGTAAGTCTGGTTGTGAAAAATATTTAGCAAAAAAAAATATTTTTAGAGTCTTGAAACCTAATTAAGTGCTGATAGCAACAACTTTTCTTTCTATTCCTCCATTTTTAGTTGAATGTTCTTGCCTGAAGTCTATAACTGTATTTCTCAATGATGTAAAGTCTGTTTTTCTTTTACCTGCACTATATTCTTCTTTGTTACCATATGTACTGTTTAAGCGAGGCTCCACAATCTCCTTGATCTTGATTACTATACAGCAGGTTTGGATCACAGGCAGACTGTTGACAGACAGGTTCTACAAGCTTGAGGGCACAATTACTTTTTTCATTTGGTTATATGAAAAAGGTTGCCATGGTGAGTGCCACATCACCCAAGCCTCAGCTCAGAAGAAGGTGAGCTTCCAAAGTTAGTAAAACATAATTGCAGCTCTTGGCTTCAGCAGGAATAGAAAATGTGCCAACAGTTTCCACCAATGTAAAAATTTGTCATAACACGAATAAAGTCAGCGAATTGCAGCTGTAAGAAAGACTTATTGAAGTCCTGTATCTTTTTTTGTTCTCTTTTAATAAATGAAAATCTAGTAAACTGATTTGTTTAAATGGCATTTAAAATGCTGATGCTCATGCCTGTATCTCCCTGATGAGAGCTCAGACCTCCTCCTATAATGCCCTTGCGCCTTTGATTGACAGTGGCTCTCTGCCATGCTGTCACAGGTATGGCACAAGCTCCTGTACAGAAAACTGTGAGCTATAACCTCTGCAAGGTCCATGGCTGCCAGCCTCCACCCCAACAAAAATACTGCAAGCCAGCATATTTAGTTACAGATAGCAAAGTAGATCATATTTAACTTAAGGGGTCTGTTACACTGTAAATATGAAGTATTGCATATTAATTAATATTACATTTCCTAGGTGAAGCACTAGGTCTCTTTTCACATGTTTACCAGGCTAATCTTAGCTGCTTTGCTAATAAAAAAAAAGCTTTTTGTTTACAGAACTAAAAAAAAATCAAGCTCAAGTTGAATCTTGGTATTAATAACCTGTAACTTTCTATGCTTTGGTAATCAATTTGTTTTTAGGTGATTATGATGCTTGGAATATCACTTTTTCATGCAGTGAATGTAACTTGCAAGTGAGGCCTCATGCACACGGACGTTTTAAAAAACGGGCTGTAAATCTAGGTCGGACGCCTGGAAAAAGCAGCCTAAAAAAACTTGATTTTTACTGCGTTTTGCATTGGCGTTTTTATATTATATATATATTATATTTTTCAGCCTAGAGGGTCAGACTGCCCCTGCAGATGCCGGGCACTTTTCTTTTCTGGTCAGCTTTCTAAAGTGTGATATTGTTATATATGACCCACTGCTGAATGTATGTCAGACTTTACGATTGTGCATTGATGCTGTTCGCCCCACATTCCATCTTGTTGCCAAACACAGTACTGTTGCCTATATACACAGGCAATCTACCTGTGTATATAGACTACAAGCCTAATCTACATTTATGCTTGTTTTTTTTTGTTTTTTTTACTCCTTAACCATAAAATGACCTCATTTATTTGACAATACGAGTTTCAGAAGCAAACACACCATTAAGAGTCAAATCCTCCAAGCTCTTCACCCTGAGGCAAAATGTACCAGGTTAGACTGGATTTTCCTAACCAACTCGGAAGTGGGATAGTAATACCTTATGGAAATTCAGACTGTTTAATTATAGGACCTGCTACTTTACACATCAAACATTATATACTAGTGATAGTAAGGGTAAATGCAGCAAGATATGAATGGACACAAGATGTATACCAGCTTATAAGATTACATGCATTACCAAAATTCATAAATAATGACTGACCAGACTGGTCTTGTATACTGGTGTCCACATCAAACGCTCATATGACAGGTTTCAATTACAGCAATTTTTTTTCTTTTACTTTTAGATAGGATGGGAAAGAGTGAATATTCTGAAAGGTCTTTATTTCTGTCTACGACCCAAACTGCAGAGATTTCCCCTCACTTCCTATCCCTATGACACTAGTACAATTATTGGGTGGAGAGATAGTCACCAGGAGAGGAAGGCACAGGCAGCAAAAAAAATATTGTCAGAGCCAGATAGTTAGTCTTTTTTTCATTCAGCCAACTAACAGATTCCTCCATTCACACAAAGTCGATGGAGAAATCCCCCCCTGCCAGGACATTGTGGACAGGCTACAGCCACTGGCCAACTTAAGTTTTCCAGCATGTTCCTTCAACAGAAGTTGATCAAATGATCGACTTCTATCTAGCAAGGATGGCCACACACTGATTGAAATTCAGCTGGCCACTGCTGAATCAGCTAAATTTCAATCAGTGTATGGCGAGCTTTAGGCATCGTGTCCCTATTGGAGAAATTTGCCATGACTTCCTGTCCTGACCCCAATAAGGTCACACACAGCAAAAAAAAAAAAAAAAAAAACCCTAAAAGTGGCTTCAACCCTTCCCTGCTGTATCCAAAACTAAAACATTTTAACTGGAGCTGAGCTTTTTTAAATATTACCCTTCAATATTATGTGTCTATTATCTCTTGAACAATGGATAACATTTTATTGGAGATAGTAACCTGTATACTTCAATCATCCAATCAACACCCATCAAATCATTCCCTGCATCTATTACCTTTTGTACCACCACCCCCCTCCCTTTAGAATGTAAGCTCTACGAGCAGGGCCCTCCTGTCCCTTCTGTATTGAACTGTACTGTAATTGTGCTGTCCCCCCCTCTACATTGTAAAGCGCTGCATAAACTGTTGACGCTATATAAATCGTGTATAATAATAATAATAATAATAATAATAATGATGTCAAAATTACCTGTGTAGTTAAAGCTTAGTGTCATGCCTCAAACTGAACTCAAGGATATGACAAACACACAATGGACATTATACACACACACATATATACAGTATATATATATATATATATATATATATATATATATATATATATATATATATATATATATATATATATACACACACACACACTATATTACCAAAAGTATTGGGGCCCCTGCCTTTACACGCACATGAACTTAAATGGCATCCCAGTCTTAGTCCGTAGGGTTCAATATTGAGTTGGCCCACCCTTTGCAGCTATACCAGCTTCAACTCTTCCAGGAGGGCTGTCCCAGAAGAGAAGCTATTATAGTTGCAAAGGGTGGGCCAACTCAATATGGATATATGAACCCTATGGCCTGAGACTGTGATGCCATTAGTTCATGTGCGTGCAAAGGCAGGTGTCCCAATACTTTTGGCAATATAGTGTGTATATATATATACACATATACACACACACACTCGCACAATAAAACATGACACATTAGCTGAGACAAGCAAAACAAAATAAATGTCATCTAAAAAGAATAGATTTATAGTTGGAACATGACCTAATTCTAGCCATACACATTAAGGACAATTTTAAAGTCTATGCTGTAACTTATTTTTATACCATACATAATGTGAAGATATAAAACACATCATGTATATATTCTCACCAACTACTACTTAGGCCTGTACAGTAATAACATAGTCAACACTTCATAAAACCTAATTTCTTTTTTATTGAATTACACCTTATGTGACCTATTAGATTTCTGAAATCTTGGAACAACTTAAAGAAGAAGGAAAGACAGTACAGTCACCCACCTTTTAATCCTTGTCTTCCTAGTGTTTTTATATTTTCTGCATAAAGTTTTGAATAAATCTTAATGCAAATACCTTTATAAAAATGTATTCCAAGCGGTCACATGACCACAAAGCTCCAGGAAGTGTGTCTGTGCAGGGCCGACAACGCTGAATCCTTGGAGCTGTTATGTCATCCCACCGGCATTCATAGCTCAGGTGTTGTCGGCCCTGAAAGAGTTCACGCCCACCATTCACACAGACACACTCAACAGTGCTTTTTAGTCATGTGATTGCTTGGAAAATGTTAAAAAAGGTATTTACATTGAAGTTCATTAGTAACCGTATGCCATAAATAGAAGAGCAGTGCGACATTTAAAAGGTTGGCGATTGTATTGCGTTTCCTTCTACCTAAACTTGACTTGGGACCTGAGAATAGGCTGGTCAGACACATATATAGTTTGTTTTAGTTTAGCCTTTGAGCTAAACGAAAGTTTAACTAATTTCTCTATCCATGCCAACTGCATGGATGAATGGGTCATGGTGGATAAATCCCCAACTGCTGGCTGGTGTATTCCGACAACTGACTCCAGCAGCTGCCAGAATACTTGAACAGTGCATGCATCCGATTGGTTCCAGGCTCTGTTTGGCTGCAAATTTTCCATCTGGCTCATTCGACAAGTAAATTCATCAGTTGACTTGTTGAACTAGATTCTGCTGTCAGAGGTACCAATGGTTTAAATTTCATCTGATTCAGCATGAGTTGGCCGAATTTTCAGCCTTTAGCTCTGAACAAGGATATGTGATTTGTATAGGTGTTTCCGTCTCGGCTATAAGAGGTAAGGGGGGGAGGGGCAGTGCATGTGCTGCAGATAGTCTGAGCACCAGCTCATCTAGGTGGGAACTATAGTGATCATACAAGTTTTACTAGACTATCACTATTCATTTACTTTGTCCTGAAATCTGTGAGTTTGAGTTGTTGGTGCCTTCAACAGTCAAATAGGTAATCTGTCATCCTTAGGCACCTTTAGAAGTTTGTAGAATAAAACTGCAATATTTAAACCTAGCATAAAGTCTGGCAGCTAGTAAAACTTGTTCAGGAAGCATTAGTTCACTTTTTTATGCGCAAAGGCTAAAAATATCCTTTTCTAAAAAAATGTAAGTCTTCAGCTTGGCCTTTTTTTGCAGCTTTAAAGAGGTAGTAAACCTTGGGGGGAAAAAAAAACAAACCCTGCAAGACATAGTTACATAGTAGGTGAAGTCGAAAAAAGACACAAGTCCATCAAGTCCAACCTATGTGTGTGATTATATGTCAGTATTACATTGTATATCCCTGTAGGTTGTGGTCGTTCAGGTGCTTATCTAATAGTTTATTGAAACCTTCGATGCCCCCCGCTGAGACCACCACCTGTGGAAAGGAAGACAAAGGCATAATGAGCTAGTATGCATCGCATACTAGCGCATTATGAAATACTTACCTTAGAATGATGCACTGGATTGGCGTCAGCCCTCTGAGTACAGTGCAGACATCTTTTAGCAGAGTTACTTCGGTTCCGGGGCTGTGATGAGGTCACTCCCGCACATAGACGCGTGAGCTGCCGGTCACGGCACGATTTCTGAAGAAACGGCCCCATCGGCCCGTTTCTTCAGTGTGCATGCGCTGGTGACGTCGGCAGCAGCTCATGTACTAAATATCTCCTAAACTGTGCAAGTTTAGAGATATTCAAGGTACCTACAGGTAAGCCTTGTTATAGGCCTTGTTATAGGCTTACCTGTAGGTAAAAGTGGTGTAACAGGGTCAACAACCACTTTAACCGCTTCCCGACCGCCTCATGTAAATATACGTTGGCAGAATGGCACGGCTAGGCAAAAGCACGTATATATACGTTCCCTTTAATTGCCTAGCCGTGGGGTCATGCGCGCGCCGCCGGCGGCGCGCTCGCGACCCGGTCGGGAGCTCTGTGACCACGGCCGCGGGACCAGCTGACCCGATCGCCGCTGGTGTCCCGCGATCGGGTCACAGAGCTGAAGAACGGGGAGAGGTCTGTGTAAACAAACCTCTCTCCCCGCGCTTCCTACACTGCCTGTCACTGATCTGCTGTTCCCTGTCATCGGGAACAGCCGATCAGTGACGTCAGACGTCAGCCACGCCCCCTACTGTAAAAAAAAACACAACACGTCACACTAACTCCTCCCCCCCCCCTAGTGGTTAACTCCTTCACTGCCACTGTCATTTACATAGGAATCAGTGCATTTAAATAGCACTGATTTCTGTAAAAATGACAATGGTCCCAAAAATGTGTCAAAAATGTCTGATGTGTCCGCCATAATGTCACAGTCACAATAAAAAAAATCGCTGATCGCCGCCATTACTAGTAAAAAAAAAAAAATATTAATAAAAATGCTATAAAACTATCCCCTATTTTGTAAACACTATAACTTTTGCGCAAACCAATCAATAATCGCTAATTGCGATTTCTTTTACCAAAAATATGTAGAAGAATACGTATCGGCCTAAACTGAGGAAAAAAAACGTGTTTTTTTATATATTTTTGGGGGATATTTATTATAGCAAAAAGTAAAAAATATTGCATTTTTTTTTTAAAAAATTGTTGCTCTATTTTTGTTTATAGCACAAAAAATAAAAACCGCAGGGGCGATCAAATACCACCAAAAGAAAGCTCTATTTGTGGGGAAAAAAAGGACGCAAATTTTGTTTGGGAGCCATGTCGCACGACCGCGCAATTGTCAGTTAAAGCGACGCAGTGCCGAATTGTAAAAAGGGGCCTGGTCCTTTGGCTGCAAATTGGTCCGGGGCTGAAGTGGTTAATGTCCCCTTAGGAGCATGAAAAGTATTTTACAAAATGATGGCATTTGTTTGCTGAATATAATCCCCCCCCCCCCCCCCCCATTTATACGCTCACTCCTACCTTTCCCCACAGGCCTCTCTGTAGAAACCAAGGCTGCTTTTGAAGTTACTGATTAATCCAAGGTACCAATGAGTGACTTGTAGAAATCAAGCATTTAACCAGCAGCTGATTTTAGCATTGGGTGGAGGGAAGGGGGGGTGCCAATCTTCATATCTGGATTTCCGTCACATCGGCAGAACTGAGCTGCAAAGTGCAGCAATTCAGAACTGACCTCTGATCTGAAATGTTTGTACAACCCTTTATAAGAATTGTGAAATAAAGGTTTTACAGTGATTGTTAAGGAATATAGCTAGCATGAACATTCGCTAACCTCTGCACAGGGTTAATGTAATAAATATATTCCAATGTTTAACTAGGGTGGAGGGTGAAGCAGGAAGAACTTTGCACCTAGCATACTTTGGTTAAATTTATAACATGTAATCATACTTGTTTAAAGGGTACAATAATACTTAAGGTGAGAATATGGCCTGTAACAGATACCTACCTGGGTAATGTGCGTAAACTGTTTTAACCCTTTCAAATGCTGCCCACACAATATTGTGAAAAGTCTGCATGTTCAGCGCTGAAATTATTTAAAAGAGAAGCATGGCCAAAGAATGTTTGGTCATACTTTTCTTCTGGGTCACAGGAGTGCTCTTACTTTTGTTCTCCCGTGACCCAGAATCACAACTACTTCAGGCTCTGGAAGGGTCCCGATCATATTGTCAGGATCCATCCAGCCGCCTAATTGAGAGCTGGCTCCAGCTTTCTGCATGACTGAGACCTGAAGCCAGCTGTGTCCGTTCCTCTCCAGTGAGCGCTGGAGGGGCATAGCAGAGAGCGGTGACTTACAGTTTGATAAAACAACGATTATTAAATTGTTGGATCTCTTTTTATCAAACAATAGCATCTACCAGTGGTCACTTAAAGCCTGGTATACATGGGCTGAATATTGGCTGATATTGCCAGGTCCAACAGAAACTGGCCGATATTCAGCCCATGTGTACAGCAGTCTGACCGATAGAAGCCAGCCGAACAGCCATGCTGGAAAAGCAGCTGCCGATAGGCATCCCATCAGCGTTTGCAGCCAATGGCTGCGAGCAATGACGGTGTGTTCTGGTGGGGGGCCACCCCCCTGTCAGAACACAATAGCTCTGTGGGGAGATCGCTGTACTAACATTTCATAGCTAATACAGCGAGCGCCTCGCTAGCTTTCTTTTTTCATTCAGCTCGCCGAGTTTAAGAAAAAAAAATTGCCTGTGGGTACCAGGCTTTAGTCATGACACACCACTATCAAATATTTGCAACAATCTAATTTACTTTAAATTCTAGGAAAATCGCCATTGACAATAAAGAACATAAAATCTGCACCTCCAGTGTAGTGAAGACACCACCAGGTGGTCAGAATTTCTGCAGAATGACCGAGAGAATACTAAGGCCATCCAAAATTGAGACAGCTGTCAGGTCAATAAGCTCTTCACTCCTGCTCCCAACTGTGGTTTCCTTTTGGTTGGTGAGGATGCCCAACACAGTTAGAAGGCAATAGCAAGGTGTGAGAGGAGGTGGACAGAGATGTCCAACATAGGAGGTGGTTAATATCTGCACAATGTTGTAGTTTGTGAAGTTTTTGGGGAGTTCTGCACAAAGTTAAGGTGCCTGGGGGACCTCCACTGCACAGTAAGTTTTATGTTTTCAATCTGTTTATTGTCAGAGTGGGTTAAATTAAAACAACAAAATGCATGTCTACCCAAAACCTTTTTCCAGTTAGGATAGAGTAGAGTTGGGTTAGAACCCCTGTTTTAATTGCCATCTCTGTCTCACTGAGGGGATTTAGCATCTCTATTTGTCCTGGTGACTATTGTTATAGGGATAGAAAGGGATCGGAAAATCAACGAAAATGAGGGGGCCCCTCAAAGGGGGAATTACCCTTGCTTCCTTTTGCATCTCCAGGACAGGAAGGGAAGGGAAATCTCTTCATGGGGAAAGAGAAAGAGAAATAAATTAACAGACAGGGTTAAAGCCTTTACCCACTCTATCCAAAACTATATAAAATATTTTTGGCTATACATACAATTTTTAATGGCTTGTCACAGCTACAGCTCTCTTACTTCTTGCTGAATGAAGAAAAATTGTTGTGGGAGGGGTATGTCAGACTGCTAGAGATAGGCTGCTGCTCTCAGAGGGCTGAAAGGAATAAAAAAAAAATGATTCCTCCATCCACATAATCAAGGTGGATAGAGGAATCCTCCCGCTGAGACATTGTAGTCTAACAGCGGGGACCCTCCGATCCCAAAATTTTTTCCAACAAGTCCTTTCAACAGAAGTCAATCGTTACATTCATCGACTTCTCGGAACCAGGAGTGGCCACACGTGGATTGAAGTTCAGCCAGTCCCTGGTGCCTGAATTTCAATCTTACTATGACCAACTTTAGTTTGACAGTGCCTGAAGAACCACTAATTAAAAAATAGAACTTTAGCCTAGTACACATGGGTCAAATGTCGGGCAACATCGGCCGGTTCAATAAAAAATGGCTGACATTTGGCCCCTGTGTATGGCAGCTGGTCTGCCAGAAGCCAGCTGTTTGGCCAGCTTCTGTCGGACAACCATGCTGGAAAACCAGCAGCCGACCGGCCAATCAGCGCTCGGCTGAGATGGCTGACCAGAGTGTTCTGGTGGAGGGGGGGCATCCCCTTGTCAGAACATAAAAGAAACAGCAGGGGAGGTTGCTGTACTAACACTGATGTGTTAGTACAGCGGCTCTCACCAGAGCTGTCAGTTTTCTTTCCGTTAAACCCATTGGGTTGAACAAAAAAGACTAGTGATGTGTACTAGGCTTTAGCCAATACCCTTATCCCCAAGAGACTGCTGCTGTTTTGTGCTCCATATAAATTGTCATCCTCCGCTTTTCCATTGGAAAATGTAGGTGACAGATGATAATCAGCTAAGCAAGCCGCATGTATGAAACACCAAAACGAGTCATATCAGTTAAACAGAATTATGTAACAATTGTACCACGTCGTGGACAATCACATCAGGATACCACAGGAGACATGTCAATGATCCTCTGTAATAAATGTGTGGGAAGACATCTGCTGCTTAAAACAGGGTGAAACTGGTGTCACTCTGCCTACAGTGCAGGCTGGAACCAGTATGTGCTATATAATGGATGCCCATGTCTTCTTAAGGGTTTCAGAGTACCTTATGGACTGTCTTAAAATGCTGAGTTTGTTTAACCCAAAGTGTTGCACGAAACTGTAGTAAATATTAGATGTTGTAGACATCAATGCCACCCCCTTGACACTTATTCTCCGAAGAGTGTTGACAAGGGGTTGGTGCAGGAAAAAGTCCAATTAAACCGTGCATGTATGGCCTAAAATGTTTCCTGAGGCTCAGACTACTAAAGGTCAAGTACCTACCAATATCTATGGCCAGCTAGGAACATGTGGGAGGACAGCACAGCTTCCACCATTCCTAGCAGAACAGTCTTCATAATAGACTTGTCCAACCTGCTGTGAAGTTAAAAGAGTGAGACGACAACAAACAACTAACAGTCTAGAAAGGCAGAGTCAGGGGAGACATATAATTGGATTTGACTTGAGAACAATTCATACATTGTCTCGCTTAACCCCTTGATTGAAAACAGGTATAGGAGCTCTCTACGAGCACTGGCCATTGTCCAGCCCTACCACCTGTAACACTACAGAAAATCTCAGACTGTTTACCACTCAATGGATTTAATCAAATGAAGGCAGAATTGAAACTAATTAGAAGATTAGAAAGTTTACTCCACCTCAGATTAGACAGCCCTCTTATCAGCCTCATTATCTTATCTGTCGTAAAGTGCAACAGCATGTAAAAACAACGCCAAAGACAAACATGTCTCACGAGTTACAGGTACCTGGATAACCTGTTCCACCAAACTGCTTTTTCTATTCATGCTTAGCCAGTCATTTGGGAAAAACCTGAGAAAAATGCAGGTGCGGACCACAATAACCTACACGTACCATACTAGTGATTCAGTAAAATATCAACACTTGTTCGCAATGCACTACACAGGGAAATTTGTACTTATATAACAATTTTAAATCTTATACTAAATTAACAATGAATGAATTGCAGTCAGTTTTCTGGGGTGTCCATTTTTGATGTTATGTCTATGACCACAGCAAAAACCCAGTTTCAGGACGAATTATTGAACAGACGGTTTACAAACCTTTTTTAAGTATTGTTATTATTTTCTCTAAAATAAGTATTATCAAAAGGTTCTTGCTGCTCCCCCTTTCTCCATAATTTTAAAGAAGAACACTTGGCCAAAATTGTGATTCCTGAAGGTGATGAAATCAAGCACACAAACTTCCCTCCCAAATATATCATCACCTATGGATTTAGTAAATAATGCGAGTTAGTATAAGTCCTGGGCTCCATGACACACATTATTTGGATGCAATTGCTTTGTGAATTTCATTAAATAATACAAAAAAATAAAAATTCCCTGATTGTATTATGCCAGCACATTCGATCACCATCATGTCTAGGCAACATTTGTAACAGCAATCGTACAATGCTGTCGTGTAAGAGCTCATTCAAATCAATGTAACTTAGCACAGTGCGATTTTGGAAAAGTATTCCAGCACCATTTTGGCCCCAAAGAATATACAAACCTTATCCAAAAAAAAAATACATTAAAAAGAACATCTACTTCTTGGGACATACACCAAGTATGGCGTTCAAAGGACAGTATACACTGCACATTCAGCACCTGCTAAATTACACAACACCTGTCTCTGTTCATTATCCCCAACAATTAGAATCTTACCTGCCTAGCAACTTATCAATCAATTACAGAAACTAAGACAATAAATACAATTTCAGTAACCTTTATGCATTATGGTTTCTAAAAATAATGTATGTAACAGTGTTGCTATATTATGTAATTTTAACCTATATTAGAAAAAGCTTTTATATCAGCAAAAATAAAATAAAAGTTTACGTTCTCCTGATAGGTTAAAAACCACAGGAGGCGATACATATAAATGAAATTGCAATGAAATAAATATAAATGAAATTGCAATGAAATACATATAAATGAAATTGCAATGAAATACATATAAATGAAATTGCAACACTATCATAAATTCAGTCTCTTCTGTTTCTACAGCACCTGTAGAACTACAAGACTCAGCTTGCACTGAAGCTACAGTATATGTTGGATCACATATCGAAACCACCGCTGCCAGAGATCTACACATTGGCTGATCTTGGATTATGGGGTTATTACAGCATCAGCACAGAAAAAATACTAGACAGACTTCCCTTTGGATTGTAAGCTCACACGATCAGATCCCCCCCTAACCTTATCATTAACAGTATTGTAAAGCTTTGCAAAAACTATTGGTGCTATAGAAATCTTGTATAATAACAATACTGTGTAATTAAAATTAGTTTACGCATCAAAAAATTGCTTAAAGATACCGTCAACTAAAATTAGTAAAAAAAAAAAATCCAAAACTAAAAGTAAATGACAAAACATGCATTACCATTCAATGCTAAAACTACAACAGTAATAATGTAGCGCCCTGTATTGTATCAATACTATTAAAACTATACAGAAATGTAAAGTCAAAATTAAATCTAGGGGGAAAAAAATACCCCACGGCCAATAATAACAAAAAACAACAACATCATAAAGTTAAAATTGAAGACTGTAGTGAAGGAAGTGGTTTTGTAAAGCAACACACCTTCTAATGTACAAGCATTCCCATACCTCTCAAGCCTTGCTGACAGGTTAGTAGTACAATGCACCTTTGGTGGAGGAGTCACTGGCAGTCACAAGGTCTGTAGCTCATGCATATGTTTATTGGTCAGCAGCAAAGGACCATTTACATTCCTTGGAAGGTATTTGCTCAGGGCACCTGTAATTAGCCTAAGTAGGTGGAGCTGATAGAGAGGGGGCAGGCTTAACATTTCTTATTAGCAGTACACTCCAAAAGCACAATAAACATTATCAGGGACATAAGGTTTTGGTGTTGGAATTTGAGTAGAAAGAAGGAAAATCACTTTACGGGCATGAAATTTCACAGTTTGGGATTTCATATACATAATGCCCTTTCAAGGCAGAATAATAGGCGCCCATTGCGGAGTGATTTAGGTACAAACAACTTCGCCCTAGAACAAGGCGTTGTGCAAACAGTGTTACCTAGCAGATTAGATAAAGTGCAGGATTGCTTGGCAGTACAGTGATCTGATAAAGAATGGAGAGAACTGGGCAATGGAAGAACACAATTCATTTGGAATATGCAAAGAATATCCAAAGCTATTTCTTGTGTGCTGAAATCTAAAGGTATATTCAATGCCAGTTCTTGTAACTTTTCCTGTAAGATTTTCATACTAAAGACTTTCTGGCAACTTTCTTATCTTCCAAATCACATTGCATTACAAAATACAGCCATACATACCTGTAGAAGGAGATCATTGTTGGCACCAACTAGCACCAATGACTGAGAGGTCTGTATGATCAGATTGTGAATGTATGAATGATTACCCTAGCAAGTTTTTATTGTTACACCCGATACTAACCTTTACCAGCAATAGGAACATCGACCAAAAACAAGTGATACGTATACACAGGCATCTCATTGACCTCTAACCTATCCATTTCACTTGACTTTAATACTTTTAGGGATCTGCCATCTAATGTCTGTATTTGTAAATAGCTGTACTGCTTATCACGGAATTAATTATATACAGCACTCCCTGCCTCTGAGTTGTTGGGTTGGAAACTCCAGAAGGAGGATGTGAAGAGAGAGTCTAATACCCAAAGTCCTGCTATGGAGGAGTCTCTACTAACCCAGGCCAGAATCAGGGATTATTAGGCAAGAGTTTAATAGTTCTATCCTATTTAGGGAGGGCGCTAGCCTATATGGAGAAGGTAATTTCTCATAGCCCCCCAGAAGAGGGTTATGCACTTATCCGTTACATGACCCTTAACAGATAGGCTGGGCTCACAATTCTCACATGTATCTTTCATGTGCTTCCATTAAAGTCTACGGGGCCAAAAAACACACTATAAGAACCTATACCAGTGATGGCGAACCTTGGCACCCCAGATGTTTTGGAACTACATTTCCCATGATGCTCATGTACTCTGCAGTGTAGTTGAGCATCATGAGAATTGTAGTTCCAAAACATCTGGGGGTGCCAAGGTTCGCCATCACTGACCTACACCTTTTTCCAGGTTGCATAGAAGTATATTGCATAGGTGTTTTTAGCGCTTTATAAACAATAATGGGATTCCTCTTGTCATGCAGCTGCATAAGGAGCTTAGAGAGCTGGGGGAAGAGAAACGGTAGCACACTGGTCTTACCAGTGAATGGCTGTGCAGGGGGACGTATGAGCAGAAGTCTGGTCATTATAGGAGAGCAGGCTGAGTTCCCAGCACAGCCAGAAAACTGACCATGGTGCGCTATCATGCCTAGCATGGCCAGTTTTAATAGGAAAACAGGGGGATTGGCAAGATTACCAGGAATTCCACACAAAGGAAGCACTACAAAGAGAACAGGATACTTTTTCATACAAGTACATGGTACAGCTGGCACATAGCAGGAATATGTAATGTTGGGTTTACATATTTTTAAATACTGCACAACAAGTGTATTGTTTTTCATTTGAGCACCATTAACTGGAGTAGCTGGTAATTGCTTTCCTGAGAAGTGTGGAGATCCTTTAGGTGGTTAAAGCCTCGTACACACTACCCAGCGGGCTGAATGAAAAAAAATGTAAGTGCTGGGAGGAGCCGCTGTACTAACTATGCAATGTTAGTACGTCGATCGCCACACTGAGCTATTGTGTTCTGACAGGGAGTGCCCCCACCACCAGAACACACCAGTCAGCGCTCTCAGCTATTGGCGCTGATTGGATGCTGATCGACAGACCTTTTTCAGCCATGCCCCTTCGACAGAATGGCTTCTAGTGGACCAGGGTGACACACAGTGATAACCTTGATTGTGATCACAAAGAACTGCCTTTAGGACAAATTCACACATATACAATTCCTAAATGCAGAGCAGTCGCAGCAATTCAACCAGCTTTATTTGAAGTGTACAAAATGTACACTTCGTTAACAGCAATCTTGGGTGATGCGATGTGCTGTGCTGCCTGACATTGCAGTGCGATTCGGGCCAGTGCGTTGGGATAAAATGCAGCAAGTCTGCATTTTTTCGCAGAATGCTGCATCGCAGCGCTAGGCTGTGTTGCAATGTGAATGGGACACATAAGAAACTATTGTTTTCTGTGGGTCCCTGCAGTGACTGACGTTTTTCCATGCAGTAAAATGTCTGTCATCGCACATGTGAATTGGCCCTTAAACACTTTTTTGGACATTGAACACATATGGAATATGCGTGATTGATCCAAGTTGGACTTTTCAACACATTGTAATAGATACACTTTTATTCAGTGGTGTCACTAAGGTAGGCATCACCTGGTGCAGTGAAACAGGGTGTTACCCCCACCCCCCATTAGGTCCTCTCCTGTCTCATCCCCCCCCCCCCCTTTGGACTCTATTGTGTCTCAACCCCACCTCTCCCCATTCCCCCTTTGGGCTCTCTCCTGTCTAACCCCTAACATCCGCCCCATCGGGCTCACTCCTGTCTAGTTTTGGGCCAGTCCCTGCTCTGTCAAGAATGGGGTGACACCATCGCAGTCGGATATCACTTCCTACTTGATGGTGTCACCCCTGTGGCAGGTATTACCCGGGTTCGGCCAGCACCCCCTGCAACCCTATAGCAACGCTACTGCTTTTATTTAGATTATAAGTACAGTTTGTGATATTGAAGGTGGACACAGTCACTATTTTATGACATTTGTGCTCATTATTATTATTATTTACAGGATTATACAGGATATATAGCGCCAACAGTTTGCTCAGCACTTTACAAAATGAAGGCAGACAGTACAGTTACAATACAATTTAGTACAAGAAGAATCTGAGAGCCCTGCTCTCATTAATGCATGTCATTCATTTTTGCACATTGCATTTGATGCACCTTTATTTAGAGTATTCAGAGTTCTGCCCTGTACACACGGTCGGACATTCCAACGACAAAATCCGTCGGATTTTATTCCAACGGATTTTGGCCCGTAATTTATTCTGAGCATGCATCGGAATTGTCTACACACGATCGGATTTTGTTGTCGGAAAATTTTATATCCAGATCTCAAACTTTGTGTGTCAGAAATTCAGACGGAAAAAGTCAGATGGAGCCCACACACAATCGGAATTTCCGACAACACAATCCGATCGCACATTTTCCGTCTGATATTCTGACCGTGTGTACAGGGCATTCTAGTTTATTATAGGTTGTGTTATTGCATACATAGTTAATGGTTTATATTATTTTTATGCACATTAACGCATGCCAGGAGTTTTTTGTACACATTTTATAAGAAGGCAGATTTTAATAATCACTGCGTTTGGTTTTTGATTGTGCTGCACATTCTGGGGAATATCATTACTGTGGATGCGGGGACGCATATCAATGCTAGCTGCAATCAAGCCATAGGTTGTAGGGGTTCTTGCGTTTGGTTAAGTGGTGGCACAGAGACAACATTATTTGAAATTTTCAAGTGGGAAGTAGCATTGGCAGCCTTCATGGTATTCCCATTATAGGTTTCCATTTCCCTTATACCCCCCGATACTTGACCCTAACCTAAAACTAGCAACTAGCCCCTCAGGGCTTCTTAACACCTGAGGTGTTTCCTGGACTTCGTCAACACGTGATCACTATGATTGGCTGTCACAAATATCACGTAATCAGGAGCCCATCCTACCATCTATTGATTGTCAACAGTGACCGGGAACTCTTGGTGACAGGGTGGTCACAGTGCTGGGGGCACTAAGTGAACGCACTCCCAGCAAAAAACATCGCTGTACGTAAATAGTATATGGTAGCGCGGTGTTCTGCCATGCTGCTACATATATGCACATGGTCGACAGCAACAGGTCAAAGGGATAAAATGCAGAGAAATGTGCATGTATGGCAGATATGTAATGCTTTTTTTTTTTTGTTGTTTTTTTTTTTTGCCTTTAAATTGTCAGACATCTATTTCATAAGATAAGGAACACTGAATGGGCAAAGTGATAGCGCCTGTATACATTACGGCAGCTGCTGCTCTCTTTTTCTACCCTAGTTTATCTGATGCCATTTATGAAATAGAAAGTGGTTGATCAAATCCATTGCATGCACTGTAACATAAAATAAACAGAAGATCTAATCTCATAGATGGTGGGAAGAACACTGGCTGTATAATAAAAGCTAATCAGTACATAACAACGGTGTGGTCCTTAGACGCGCTTAGACAAAGTAAACAGCACACCTACACAAAACAGCAAAAGAGAGATGAGAAAAAAAGAAATCCAACTGAAACTCTCACTGCGAGGCTGCAATTTGTCAGTTCAGCGGTCAGTGCAGCCAACCAGCGGGAGAAAGGAAAAGAGGTGTGCCCCTCATATGATTAATAGCTTGCAGTTCAGCAAGGATCTTACAAAAATAAACATCAATGATAGCAGGAACTGATAGTGAAGAGGTGGACTCTTTTTTTTATATTAGTTTGTTATCATCAGCAGTTAAATTCTTTTTAAAGCCAGTGCTAATTGAAACCCCAAAGGTTAATATGGGCAAATTTTTGCACCACTCATTTTGGTATAGTGATTTGTTCCTAAGAAATTATTTCCAATGGGATACCTAACTTTTTAAAAGATTTGTCACATCATTTGAGATTCAGAGGCAATTGGTGTCGGCGGCAAAATAGCTAGCAGGAATAGCTGTTAATGAATCTCTATAGAATGTTGCTCGAATTGCTGAGGGAGAGTGATTTGTAGCAGAACACAACCCACTGGCACTGGCATGCTTATCGCTTGTCGAGATTTTAGTCTTACTGGAAAACCTCTGCAACCAATGGGTAACTGTACCTATTTCTTCACAGAATAGAAAATGATCCTTTTAGCGTGTGTGCACCACAGTGACATGTCCGTAGTGTTCATCATCAATGAGAAATGAGTGTCAATGAGAGAACTTCCCATGTACACATCTAATTGTACTCATAAGTATAAGAATCTGGTTGGAGGCTATGGTCAACAAGATATTTTCTTGTCAGACGAGTTTCCCTGACTGACTAGATGTTAATTATTTTGGAGTATCCCACGACCCTAAACCCCTTCCACCTGTTGGGCTCCTCTGCGATAAATCCTGAAAAGACATCTCTTAAGCCCCATACACACGCTCGGATTATCCGAGGACCAGGTCCGTCGGATCATGTCCGTCGTACTTTGTCCGATGTTGGTGTTGCATACACACGGTCGGACAAAGTTGTCGGAAAATCCGGTCATTCTGAACGTGGTGACGTTTGTTGCCTACGACGGGACTACGTAGAGGCTAGTAGCCAATAGCTTTGGTCTTGTAATGTGATCTGAGCATGCGTAGCACTTTGTCCGTCGGACTACGCTACACACGATCGGATTTGGTGTGATCGGACTTTGTTGTCAAAAAATCTATCCAGCAGGAGATAGGACTTTGTCCGTCGGACAATCCGATGGAAACTGTCCGATGGTTCCTACACACGGTCGGAATTTCCGACAACATTGTCCGATAGGACATAATCCATCAGAAAATCCGACCGTGTGTATGGGGCTTTAGTCTGAGCTCTAATTGTCGGTGTGCTTGGAACGGAGCTTGTGAGACTGGTAGCCTCTGTACTATCTAAGGAGAACCTGTCTACTTCAAGCGGTCCCTTCGGAGGTGAGCACTACATAACATTCTGCTGTTTTCCTAAGCCCTGATAAAGGGGGATTATGTGCCCCCCCCCCCCACCCAGAAACACATTGGCTGTCCTTTGCACTGTTTGTTGTAACCAGTTGAACAAAACAGACTTTGGACTCCTAAGGATTTTTCATATGGCACTCTCTTTGACCTATTGTACTTGAATTTTTCAACTCGGGTGAATGTCCTCTCCTAGGGAATTCATTGCCCGTCTTAGGCTCTAAGGAAAGGGGTTCTCCCCAGAAACGCATCAGCCATTGTTTGATGAATCGTCCGATCCACTCAACACTAAGTACAAGCTTGTGGAAGTTCCTAGCAGTGGATGCACCATACTGTTGATGCCTTCTATCATTACTCGTTTGTGAGTATATTTCTTGCTGTTTTATATTTTAATAAAGCTTTTTTAGTGGTAATGCACAAGGTCGGTGCGCCCCCCTGTTTTTCTTTTTTCTATAGTCTATGAATACCCATTATTCTGAGGAGGGCTGCAAGACAACAGGCATTACCTTGAAAAATTGATTGCATCACGCATTGAGAGACTAGACATCGGAGCGCAGGAGAATTTGTTTTGTGTTTCTCTCCTAGGGAATCCCATCTTTGTGATGAATATATGGCAATTAGGCTCAGGTAATTACTTTATGCACATTTTAATAACCTGTAAAAGTCTGTGTCCGGCTCCCCTCTACCACTAGCTTTGGACTTTCTACTTTTAATGATGCCAGGGTCCATCTCTATTGGCCAAGAGTGCAGATGGAAAGGTTTGCAATGACTTTAAGTGAAAAAAGTTGTTGTATACTTTTTTTCTTCCCTTTTACTTTCTTTCCTTTCTCTTTGACTATACATGGCAGGGCCCTGAATGATCTAGGACATCCTATAGGACAGTCCCCGCCATAAACTTTATACCACTTGCAGTTTTGCTTTTACGTACTATGTTCATACTTCAGAATACATTTATATTATTTCAAGCCTCAAGTGGGAATGGTGTACACTGACCAGCATACATAAAAAGCTGTGTCATAAAATGTGCTCAATGCCTTTAAATTGTTAATCTCTAATAAAATCCTTTAAAAAATGTCTAAAGGAGGAACTTGGATATCATGCATGCTTGCACCATCATTATCGTCATCAAGCCATTATTTTATGCCTATAGCTGGCTTAATGGTTAACTATACCCAAATTACAAACTTTTATGAACTGATTTATCTAAAAAAAATTCACAAGCACTCACGGATACATTTCAATAACTAAAAGGTTTCAGTGGACTATTGGAACTGAGCCTATTTAAAACCAAGCCAGAGTTATTATTTCAAGCACACGTTGGACTTCCTACCCAAAAATATAATTACACATCTTATTTTGGGTAAACTTTTCCATACATATTTAAAACCTTTACACGTGTAGTTGTCAAAGGCAGTAGTAGCCACCTTTTAAAGCGGTTGTAAACCCTGCTTTTTTTATTTTTACCTACAGGTAAACCTAGAATAAGGCTTCCCTGTAGATAAAATGAATACGTGCACGTTTAGGAGATATTCACCCTTCATGCAGCCACTGACGTCAGTGGACCATGCACTCTGAGCATCCGGCATACTGTGCCAGATCTTCAGAGCTTCTTGCTGGGACCGAGGGCTCCCACGCGCATGCATACTAGCACATTATGCCATTGGCTCGCGGGTTTTTTTTTTCAGCGGTTTACAACCACTTTAAGCTGACCATAGATGGATCAAAATTTGGCTGGTGCAGCAGGAATGGGCAGCCTATCGGGTTTTTTTCACTCAATTAGTGCCGCTAGCTATAGCCAAGAGCACGGATGAGTATATTTTGATGGCAGAGAACTCTCCCCGCTGTCAGAATACGATGGCTCTATGGGAGGTATTCTCCCAAAACACTGTGTGGGTCGATGGAGGAATTTACATTTTTTTTTGTTCAACCCACAGGTTGAATTAAAACAAACGCATCACCTATTGCCTGCCTTACATGTCTTCAATGTATATTTTATGTTAATAGTGGTACTAAACCCAAAAACAAAAATGGATTATATTGCAGCTTAACAATTCTTAGATGTGGTGGCTGCATTTTGTTTTAGTTTTTTTCCCTTTATTTTCACCTAGTGGTCTGGCCAGTAACTCTGTTATATTTTAACTGTCTTTAACAGAGCAAACTGTCCAGCCATAGTGGCAATTAGAAGGTTGAGACAAACCATGTAACACCATGCTTACAATGGTCAGATTGTATTCATTTATGTAACATATTTATGCCAAAAGGAAAAAACCTCATGCTAGAACTTCTTAAAGCTAATTCCAGGTATGGATATTTTTGCATAGTTACATTGGCCCAGCTTAGACCATACCTGGCCGATCCCTGCAGTATCTGTACCTGTGTAACTATGCACAAATACTCATACCAGTAATTCAAATGTAAAAAGTGTAATGCCGCGTACACACGATCAGAAATTCCGCCAGCAAAAGTCCGATGAGAGCTTTTGGTCGTAAAATGCGACCGTGTGTATGCTGTATCGGACTTTTGCTGGCGGAATTCCCGCCAGCAAAAGATTGAGAGCAGGTTCCCAATTTTTCGGTCGGAAAAAGAAATTCCGATTGTCTTTACCAATTCCGACACGCAAAATTCCTACGCATGCTCGGAAACAATTCCACGCATGCTCGGAAGCATTGAACTTCATTTTATCGGCTTGTCGTAGTGTTGTACGTCACCGCGTTCTTGACGGTCGAAAGTTCAGCGAACTTTTGTGTGACCGCGTGTATGCAAAGCTTGAGCGGAATTCCGTCGGAAAAAACATCCAAGATTTTTCCAACGGAAAATCCGCTCGTGCTTACGCAGCATTAGCTTTAGTTCAGATTTAATTTATTAGTCACTTATGTACAGTCCATCTAAATCTGCTGGTGCACGTAACACTACCCTCTTCCCAGACCGATAACGCTGCTGTCCATGGTGTCTCTTTTGCTCCTCCATCCAGATTGAGGAAAGTAAAAAAATAGCGCTGGACCGATAGGGTTATCCCATTGGTATTGCTATCTTAAAGTATTGATGCTGATGTACATAATCTGGTTTCCAGGCTGCCAAACCAGCTGCTGACAAGGCCTTTGTTAGCAATCACACTAGAAAAAATAACATTAAAGGTCCAGTTCACTTATAGTCTGTTCACTTTGTTGTCAATCAAGCCCTGATAAAGAGAGCGGTCTCGGTCTCGGACCCCTGAAAAATGTTAAGAATTGTCCCCCTGACTTTTATTGTAATAAAGTTGTATCTGGACCTCTTAGCGTGGTGTACCACTTCAATTTCCATTTTTGTACCATTCAGTTTAGAGACTTCCTAAAACAGGGTGTGTGTTATTGCCCTAATCACCAGGTAAAATAAAGAGAGAAAGCAACAAAAAAGGGAAAACTAATGAGCATACAAATTTAAGGATTATTAAGAATTAGATTGTAATACATTACATTTTTAGATTTTTGTTTTGGGGTTTAATTAAGAACAGTGGAACTTTCAGTTAGGCCCCTTTCACACTGGGGCGGTGAGCCGCGGTGACGGTAAAGCAGCGCTATATTTAGCGCTGCTTTACCGTCGTTTTCACCGCGGTTTTCGGCCGCTCGCGGTGCGGTTTTACCCCCCGCGAGCGGCCGAAAAAGGGTTAAACACCCCCCGCAGAGCGCCGCCGTAGCCGCGGTATTGCCGCGGTAACCGCGGTATTGCCGCGGTTTTACGGCGGTCTCCCATTGTAATCAATGGGAAGGAGCGGTATAGGAGCGGTGAATACACCGCTCCTATCCCGCTCCAAAGATGCTGCTAGCAGGACTTTTTTTGTCATCCTGCTAGCGCACCGCTCCAGTGTGAAAGCCCGCCGGCTTTCACACTGGAGTTAAAGGGGCAGGATTTTTTCATGCGGTGAACAGGCGCTATTTTTAGCGCTGCACCGCATGAAAAACGCCCCAGTGTGAAAGGGGCCTTAGTAATGTGTAGTCAGTTTGTTGCTGTTTACTTTGTTCCACCCTTGTGTGTGTTTTTGTCAATCCAGGCCTCACCTTAGTAGGATAGCTCCGGAGCCTAGCTTACTTTTATGTACCATAACACTTCACCGGTCTAAAAGCTAAAACACTGAAAGTGGTTGTAAAACCTCCCTAGTGAATTTTAACTATAGGTAAGCCTAGAATAAGGCTTACCATCAGGTATTGGAAATATCTCCTAAATGTGCGCCGTTTAGGAGATAGATATTTCACTTGTAGTGCGCCGATGATTTAATCGGCGCATGCGCTGTGAAGAAACAGACCCCTGTGCCGTTTCTTCCCCCCAGCGTGTGCCGTTACTGACAGCTCCAGCACGCATGCGGCTCCGGCCAGTCTCATGGAGTCCGTGGCCCCCGGAAAGGAAGAGGGCCGAAGATGGACGCAGCCTGCACAGGGGATAGCGATGGATTCATTTGCAGGTAAGTGTCACATAATGGGCTAGTATGCGATGCATACTAGCCCACTATGCTTTTAATTTGCAGGCTTTGCAGGGAGCAAAAGAGGAAGTAAAACCCGTCAGGGTTTACTTCCTCTTTAAGACTGATTTACAAATGCTTTGGCAAAGAAGGTAGAGTACAACCAAAGTTGTTACACATAACAACCAGCTAGCTACTCCAGTTCAGTAATTCCAAACAACCTTAATTAGTTTTACTTCCTAGTTTAAATTAACATCCTGACTGGAAAAAAACTGACTTAAGAAGCAGGATCGGCACAAAGAACCTATGTTTTTGGGTCTGCCCCAACTATGTATAAATATATTTGTTCAGTTATATCTGACTCTTGGCGATACTATGGGCCAGCTAGCCTGATACTCTTAAAAGTCTTCCTCCAAAGACATTTCTTTGCAATTTTTTACTAGGTAGGCCTTCAGGTCTTCCCTCAGCCCTCCCCAATATCTCTGTTTGGGAACAATGTGATAACATATGTGCCCAGGCAAGCCGATAGAGGAGTACCACCGGGCCTCCTGTAGGACGCCAGGGCACACAGGAGGGGCCCAGACAGCAGGGGGATTGGTGCAGCAGGATGGTTCCTCCAGCAGCTGAAAGTCGGTTTCTTCCCCTCTGCCTCCTGCCGGCGTTCAGCTTCTGGAGGGAGAGACATAGACACACTGTACCATTCTGTAATTGTCCTCCCATCCCGCCGCACAAATCCCCCTCCCTGGGCTGCACCCCCCCTTTCTCTACCACCGGCTACTGCCGGTACACAGGTGAATGGAGACTGGATATGTAATTTACCAGCCACTTCCTTTTCTGAGTTGGACACAGTGAGCGATTAGTATGGATTGTGCCTGTGTCCATTGATAACTGAGCATAGTAAACTGTTTGCTTCAGTTTATGAATGAACAGAAGCCTCTGATACAAACAATTGGTAAAAAATCATTTAAACAATGCAAAAAAAAAAAAATTTGTAAAAAAATTAATTTTTAAAATTTTGTAAAAATTGGGGGGGTTTTTGTGCTATTTTGGCATTTTATGGCCTTCGAAACTGTGATAGGTATTGAAATAATTTTTATAAAATTGTAAAAAAATATATTATATATTGGAAAAACTATTAAATTTTTTATTTTTGTAATTCGGGGGGAGGGGTGCGCTGTCAGGTAGGCTGTACAAGGGCCCTGTCATTTCTAATGGCAGCCTGTATGTGTATAGACAATTTTAAACACATACTAGGGCCAATTAACCTACTAGCATGTCTTCAGAGTGTTGGAGGAAAACATAGTACCCAGAGGAAACCCATGCAATCACAAGGAGCACATGCAAATTCCATGCATATAGTTTTTTATACTGAGATTCAAACCCACTCCCTGCAAAGCATTACGACTGCTGCATGTGTACAGCCTTGTGCAGCTACATGCTCTTCTTTAGGTGGGTGGTCCACAGCTAGTATAACTGTGACTCAGATGCCTGCTTCTAATCCCCCTCTCCTCTGTAAATGAGCCCTTACACTGCTACCATTATTTAATTTTGTTTTTGCCCCTGTCTTAAAGCGGTGTTCCGGCCAAAATTATACTTTTTAAATAAAAATATCCCTATAATACACAAGCTTAATGTATTCTAGTAAAGTTAGTCTGTAAACTAAGGTCTGTTTTGTTAGTTTTTAGCAGTAGTTTGTTATTTTATAAACTTGCAGCAGGCCGTGGCCATCTTAAGTGTGGGCATCTGAAACCAGACTGTATTTCTTCCTGGATCTCATCCTTGCAGATCTCGTACATGCTCAGTGCAGCATAAGCAGTGTAATAGGTTTCAGGTCAGGTTTCTATAGCAACGGCAGTTTGAGAGGAAGTTGCTCCCAGGAGGCATTGCAAACAGGAAATGATGCGATGGGCCACGGCCAGGGAGGAGGAAGTGAAAAATGAATACAGCAGATATGCAGTCTATGCTGAAAAAAAAATAAAAAAAATATCCAATTTGTTTACAGTGCACAGTTTAGTGAGGGATGCTGAAGAGTTGTAAAAGTGGGTGGAACTCCACTTTAATGACTCCCACATACCTCATTTCCTACACAGGTGTCATAGGTACAGGTAGTGAGTCAAAGTCTTCCCTGGGGGGTCACAGACAGAAGTAAAAACCTCATATGAAATGCAACTATTTCCCATACTACCCAAACCGTCAGGCAGTACACAGGGACTAAGGACTTCCTGGCATGAAGTGACAAGCCCCCCCCCCCCCCCGACAGTGCTCCTGTAACATGCACCCCTGGTGGAGACTTCCAGTGGCCGTGCCAACACACATTATGCAGACATGGCTCACTATTGTCATTACAAAAAATTTGGTCCACAGCAAGAATGCAACAGATGCTTATGTAAGTGCATGTATACAGGAAATGGCTGTTAAAAGCTGGAGGAAATTAGCAGGACTGAAATGTAACAAAGTATGAAAAAGGTGTAAACAAGTATCCTATAAAAAAAAATGATTACGGTATAAAGTACTTTAGCAAACTGAATGCCATCCAGTCAGGGATTAGATCTACTTTAACTCTACTATAGAATAGGGACACACCACATTTTTGATCAAGTTAATCAACTGATCTGAGCATCTCAAATGGTATAATATTATTAGTTTAAAATGTCTGTTGCCAGCAGTCTGTTGCAAACATATAAACCCAATTATTAGCACAATGTCACATCAATCAAGTAAACCAATGTTTTTGGGGTGTGCAGGGTCCCTTCCTCGCGGTGATATAGTGGTCACTCTACATAGCCTTGAGGAAGGGATCCTACACTGCTCTGAAACATTGGCTTATTTGACTGATGCGACATTGTACTAATAAATGAGTGTATACAGTATGTTTGCAATAGACCGCTGGTGTTGTGTCCTCGTTTTACTGTGATTGCGTGGCGCCATCTGCTACTTTCACTACGAGCAGCCAAACGCTGAAAGAAGTGCCCTCCTCATCCTTTGATTCCTGTGAATGTCAAAAATCTGATCATCTCATTAGAAACTGTACAAGATGACTGGAGGTCTGATGCAATGTGAAAGCCTCAAGTCACTGTCATAGTGTACAAAGTTGACACCATAATTTGGTGAGACAGTTTGGTCATGGTGCAAGCTACATGCAGATAAAATCTGAAATCTGTACCTGAAAATCTGTGTCAATGAAATGAAGAGCAAGGTTATTATTCAAAAGCACAGTATATGATGTAAAACAAGCAGACAAATTACCATAATAGGAAGGAAATAACAGAAACTTCCCTAAAGACCGGGCTTCATCTGTTTCCTTAGTGTTGTTACTACCTCTCCATGTTATATGATGAACGCTAAAGAGGTGACTGAATACAAGTGGAAACTCTGTGAATAACACAACCCAAGCCCCAGAGTAAAGGCAGCATATTGCTATGTGAGGTATGTAACTTTTGAGAAACATTCAAGTACACATCTTTAACTATCTGAAAAATCAAAATGGCCTTGGTTACGTATAGATGCAATTTTTACACTGGAACGCCGGTGTGTCTGCATTAGTTGTAGCATCCATGCAATGCAGTCTCTGCCACCAATGGAAAAAACCAAAAAGGAAACAAATCAAGTGATATTAAAGTGCCATCCATGGCTTGCCAAGGTACTACACAGGAGCTTATATATGTCAAGCCAAGGTACTACACAGGAGCTTATATATGTCAAGCCAAGGTACTACACAGGAGCTTATATATGTCAAGCAATCCACTGAGCCAACTTCCTGTACACTTTGCCTGTGCTACACTGACATCCCATAGTTACATAGTAGGTGAGATCAAAAAAAGACACAAGTCCATCAAGTCCAACCTATGTGTGTGCATATATGTCAGTATTACCTTGTATATCCCTGTATGTTGTGGTCGTTCAGGTGCTTATCTAAGTTTTTTGAAACTATCGATGCCCCCAGCTGAGACCACCGCCTGTGGAAGGGAATTCTACATCCTTGCTGCTCTTACAGTAAAGAACCTTCTACGTAGCTTAAGGTTAAACCTTGTTTCTTCTAATTTTAGTGAGTGGCCACGTGTCTTATTAAACTCCCTTCCGTGAAAAAGTTTTATCCCTATTGTGGGGTCACCAGCATGGTATTTATAAATTGAAATCATATCCCATCTCAAGCGTCTCTTCTTCAGAGAGAATAAGTTCAGTGCTCGCAACCTTTCCTCATAACTAATATCCTCCAGACCCTTTATTAGCTTTGTAGCCCTTCTTTGTACTCCATTTCCAGTACATTCTTCCTGAGGACTGGTGCCGAGAACTGGACAGCATACTCTAGGTGCGGCCGGACCAGATGTTCAATGTTATTTGCCTACCCCTGCCCCGTTCACTTCTGAACTAGCGAACTACAGGGGTTCTGTACTTTTAATACACTTCCCATACTAGGGTGACAACACTGCTTCTCCATAGACACAATACATTGAGCATTGTTACCGTAGGACAGGAAATGTGTTACTGGCAGGATCACCAGGTGATAAGGGGATAAAAGTCATGAAGGGAACAAAAATCTTAAAGAAAATGAATACAGCCAGCACATCTTGTCAGTCTCTAGCCGTCAATAGCCAGTCAAATTCATCTTGTCCACCAGTCAATTCCAACAAGAAATGTTCTTCATATACACACATAAAGCTGAACTCCAGGATAAGCAATAATATTGTCAAAATTATTTCGGCATGTGTGCTCTTACTTGAATCTTGGCATCCTTTATGTCAGGGGTGCCCAACCAGTGGCCCGGGGAGCCCTCTGATGTGGCCCGCGACCTCCTGCTCTGGGATGGCTGGTTGGCAAGCCCAGATCACGGGTTCCCGACCCGGCATCTCAGAGCATCAGTGATGTGAATGAAGCCGGCGGTAGAGGAAGCAAGCGGCTGCGTAGCAGAGCCACATAAGACGATGCTTCCTGTATAGCCCCACCTCCTGTCACAGGTGGAGTGATACCAAATGCACTCTGCCTGGAACAGCAACAGCTGGCGATACCAGAATTGAAGACTGTTATTAAAGGTATGTTTAATACTATAACCACAGTGTATATATGGGCATATCTGTTCTGAAGTGGTTACCGGGCTGCTTTCAAACTGCACTGAGCCATAGACCTCTGCTATTACCTACGGGTTTGGTTCTCTTTCAGAACACCTGCAGGATATAATAGAATTCTATGGCTTCTAAGTGCAGCTAACCCATAGGAAAGCCAGAGGTGCACTGCTCTGGGTAAACCACAGCACACCAGTGTGAAAGCAGACTTAGGCCCCTTTCACATGATCGGTCCGACCCAATCAGACCCTCCATTCACCTCCATGGAGCAGCAAATGTAAACAGACTTGTGTCCGTTTACACCTACCTTCAATCTGATCCGCTAAAAGAAAAAAAACAGAAGGGGATCTGTCCCCTTCCATCTGGGCGGATCGGAGGGCCCGTAGAGTGGGCTGTGTCCATGTCCGTTTTCCGCTCTGCATATGTGGCGTGTACACAGACCTGTCATCCGCCCACTCGGCTCATTTTAGCCCGCGACCGGTTACCAAGTCGCTTAAGAGGCCCTTGCTCTACAAAAGGTTGGGCACCCCTGCTTTATGTAGTTCTTCTAGATCTGTGCAGTGATCTATTGTGAAACGTTCCCTCTGTGTAGGAGCTTCCTGTAATAAAGACCGGTCACTGCTGCTCGCTGCGGGCAGCCTTCAGTGGGTGTGACCAGCTGGGTCTCACCACAGCTCTGCTCTCTGCACAGGCTATGTACAGCACAGTGATGATGCCACTACTACACTTTTACAAGGTAATATTAGGGTTTGCAAATGCATCTGGTGCTCACAAACTAGATATATATCCTTTGTGGTTGTTAAGGAATATTATTAAATATTTTATACGTTTTGTAACCCGAGTTCGCCTTTAAGGCTCTGCATGTGATCCCACACAATACAATATATGTGACAGGTCCGCCTTTATAAAAAAATGAGCTTCCTTCACCATTATGAAAAAACATATTAGGCTGCTGAGCCATAGCAGTGAAAAGCACACACCTGTAAAGCTGAAACAAGCCAAGGATAAACAGAGCCCTACCAATCAAAGTCATTTGTTAAAAGATCCACTCGACTATTGTGAGAATGTCTTTCCATCTCAGCGCTGTGTGGAAACAGAAAATGTTGTAGATCATTGCATCTGTTTATAGTACACCACTTAGACTGTATGCACAACTCCCGAATCACAATGGGACTTGTCTATGTACCTGCTCCCTGGATAAACACAGAATCAGTGCTCTGGAAAGTGCCAGGTGACAAGCAGGACGTGAGCGTTGGGGGAAGAAGGAAGTCCTGAGATGGGATAGCTGACAAAACAGTACAGTATAAGAAAAAGTGTACATACAACATAATAAAGTATGGGCTAAATATGTGCCTGCACTGGCTGATTGGACGGAATTTGTTTTCAGAATTTCTTTAGAGATAAAATATACCTGACAACGGAAGTATCAGCTTTTTAGTTTGATATTGAGCAATTATAATTTACACAATGGCTGCCTATGGAGTTCCCTTTGGATCACCTCGACACTATATGAGCATTTGGCAGCTATGATGAATGGTCATATCTGTCACTGGTAACTAGAAAGCCAAATCTGTCCAGACTGGACACACCTGAGCTGACCAGACATCTGGCCATACACTTCCATGTAAAAGTGTCCATAGTCATCATAATTATCCCTGAGGACCCTTTCATACATTTTATATACAGTGATGCCCCCATTCACAATTAGCGTCATGCCCCGTACACACGAGCGGATGGTTTTTCCAACGGAATTCTGCTCAAGCTTGGCTTGCATACACATGATCACACAAAAGTTTTCTGACGTACAACACTACGACGAGCCGAGAAAATTAAGTTCTATGCTTCCGAGCATGCGTCAAATTGCTATACGAATTTTGCGCATCGGAATTGCTATAGACGATCGGAACTTTTTCCGACCAAAAAATTGAGAACATGCTCTCAATCTTTTGCTGGCTGCAATTTGGCCAGCAAAAGTCAGATGGAGCATACACACAGTCGCATTTTCCGTCCAAAAGCTCTCATCTGTCTTTTGCTGGCTGAATTTTCGATCGTGTGTACGCGGCATTAAGCCCCATACACACGGTCGGAAAATCCGACCACCAAATCCATCGGATTTGGTCTGACGGATTTAGTCCGACACTGGTGTTGCATACACACGGTCGGACAAAGTTGTCGGAAAATCCGATCATTCTGAACGTGGTGACGTTTGTTGCCTACGACGGGACTACGTAGAGGCTAGTAGCCAATAGCTTTGGTCTTGTAATGTGATCTGAGCATGCGTGGCACTTTGTCCGTCGGAATTCGCTACACACGATCGGAATTGGTGTGATCGGACTTTGTTGTCGGAATATTTATAGAGCAGGAGATAAAACTTTGTCCGTCGGACAATCCGATGGAAACTGTCCGATGGTGCCTACACACGGTTGGAATTTCCGACAACATTGTCTGATAGGACAGAATCCATCGGAAAATCTGACCGTGTGTATGGGGCTTAAGTGTACCCAGGCATAAACAGTGGCTCTAAATGGCTTGGCAATTGCACAACTTGTAGTACAGGAATCGAATTGTGTGTTTTTGGCCTCACAAGACTTTTAAAAAAGAGCCTTCAAAAAAATAATTACAAGCTTTTCAGGTGCTTCCATTAAAATCTATAGGGCCAAACACATGCGATTCTGCCCCAATGAAGCTCATGTACTTTTTTGAGTTTCGCAGGACAGGCAATATGCAACACAATGCTCTGGTGTGAATGGGCCCCCTGAGAACAGGGCGATTCTTCACCTTAAAGAGGTTGTAACCCTAAAATAAAAAAAATTATAAAAAGATCCTGTTCCCTTATAGCAGGTTAAACAACACAGTGCTTGTGCTGTCTAATCTGTCCCTCTCTATTCTGTAAAAAACCTGGTTGATCCTGCCAGTTCCTATGTCCCCCTTAGTGTGCTGACCCCGGTAATCATGGCTGCTGATCCCTGATTACCATGGTCAGGTTACATGCCTCTGTCATCCTGTTGCTCTCCTTCTCTCCCCTTCCCTCCCTGCCTGTCAGCTCCTGTGTGTGTGACCTGTCTCCTCCACCCCCCTTCCCTCCTGCCGCTATTAGTAGCTGGCAGTAAAGTTAAATAAATATTACCGCCAGTCGCTCTGTTCTACTAAGCGATCCTACACTGTATATATGTCTTTATAAAATTGCCCCTGTAAATACCTTATTTCAGATCTTTTCTGGCCAGTCACATGACCTCCGGCTGCTCTCCTCCGGTGATCTAAGGGCTACAGTGGGAGGGGCTGAGCAGAGAGCACAGCTGTCACCTCCCGCTGTTGCCCTTAGATCGGGGGAGGAAAGTGTCCGGATCTCAAGTAACCTGCAGGAAACCATCTGAAATAAGGTATTTACAGGGACAATTTTATAAAAACATATACACAGTGTAAGATCGCTTAGTAGAACAGAGGGGCTGTTTGACTGTTTTGTTTGACTTCACAAACAGTTTAAGCATTGTCATCCATTGTCATGCTCCAGGAATCATTCAGGTGTGAATGGGGGTTAACACATGTTTTGATGCATGTTAACTCAAGAATGTACGTACATCTTAGGCTGGCCATACATGTTCAATGTTCTTAAACAATTTTCCTTTAGATTTACCTTAAACTATCATGTAGCGCAAGGCCCTGCCTAATTGGATACAATTGAAAGTTGTTTAGTTTGTTTGGCCTCATATTATATGTTTTTTGTTAAATCTTAAGGAAAATTGCACATGTATGGTCAGCCTTATAAAGGTGTTTATATGAGTTTCTCTGTGTTTTATAAACTTTTAGGTAGATTTCCTAGTGTGTTTTATTAACTCTTGGCTGACATAGATAATATATCTGCAGGGGAAGAAACAGGATTGCCCTAAAATAGGCATATGTCAGATACTGTGATTACCTATATTTATGGGTATATACTGAACATGACTTGTTTAGGGGACAGTAGCGTGCCACTCCTTAAATTGTGTCTAAACAGCAAATTAACTAAACAAAATAATGATTATAGCTTGCCATGAGATTTAGCTTTGAAAGCGCATTGCACAATGACACAAGTTGTATTATTAGGGAAATATTTTAAAGCCATTGTATAAACTGAATTATAGGGGATCTGTTTTGGTTTAGGTAAATGGAAAGGTTTCCAAGGGGAGAGGTCCCATTAGTAAGTAGTACGTGGCATAATAAAACACAGTGAACACTAGATCACACACAGTGTGCCGAATACAATGCAACGCCGGCAACAGATCCTGTATAGATGTATTTAACAAAAAGATGCAAAGAAAAAAAAAATAGTAGAAGACCCAACTGTGTACTTTTAAGATTGCAGTTGGGATAAAAAAGGGTCAGAAAAAAAGGATCGGAACACCAAAATTAGCTGGATTCATATCAAAGCTTACTGAGCTCTTTAACATATGTTACCACAAAACACTGACCTACATGCAGGCACGCTGACGCACATATGCAATAAGTAAAACAACTTACCTCTGCTATAGCACACCACAACATACAGGTGCTGCATTGCCAAAATTATAAAAATATTAAAAGTGCATTGACGGCCTATTCAAAAAAGAATTGTCTGTCTTACCGTAAGCCATGAAAAAAAGCTCATCAACGCACTCTTAACAGTTTGAGTGGGACCACAGACTCCATTCACATCTATGCGCTTGAGCTGCAGCATACAAAATAATGCATACATGTTGGTTCATACCTGAGCGTTTCCCAAAGCACTTCAGCATTTAACATTAAGATTTCCATTGAAGCTCGAAAACGTGCAGAGCTTCTTTGAAGCAGATAAGGAAACCTCAAAATGCACAATTTCTTGCCACTCCTTCCCGTATTAACTAGCTTTCCTTAAAGCAAAAACACTTGAGTCTGAAAATGCCCAAAAAAAAAAAAAAAAACCTGTGTACAAACACACTTAAAAAAAGTTTCAAAGGTACTTAAAGAAGCTAAAGCTTAAGCCCCATACACACGGTCGGACAATCCGCGGACCAGGTCGGTCGGATCCTGTCCGTCATACTTTGTCTGATGTTGGTTTTGCGTACACACGGTCGGACAAAGTTGTCGGAAAATCCGATCATTCTGAACGTGGTGACGTTTGTTGCCTACGAAGGGACTACGTAGAGGCTAGTAGCCAATAGCTTTGGTCTTGTAATGTGATCTGAGCATGCGTAGCACTTTGTCCGGTCGGACAACCGTACACACGATCGGATTTGGTGTGATCGGACCGGGTTGTCGGCAAATCTATCCAGCAGGAGATAAGACTTTGTCCGTCGGACAATCCGACGTACACTGTCCGATGGTGCATACACACGGTCTGATTTTTCAACAACATTGTCCGATCGGACAGAATCCATGAAAAAGTCCGACCGTGTGTATGGGGCTTTATGGTTATGGCTTCCCTATAAAACTCACTAAACTGCAGTGTATAGCTGTAAACCAGCCATAAGGTAAAGAATAGGATATCTACTTGAAATGTATTTTCATGAAACAAATTCATGTGTTTTACCACAAAAAAATGAACAAATGAGAGGCACACAGTACTAATTTGACCGCTTAGGCCCCCTCCACCCGCAGTCCCCTGCAACATTTCACATGTTCCTAGAGCAGGGGTCTCAAACTGGCGGCCCTCCAGCTGTTGCAAAACTACAAGTCCCATGAGACATTGCAAGGTTGACAGTTACAAGCATAACTTCCTCAGGCAGTGGCATGATGGGACTTGTAGTTTCCGCAACAGCTGGAGGGCCACCAGTTTGAGACCCCTGTTCTAGAGGCTGCAGGACCCGTCCCACAGTGATGTCGTGCCATGAGCAGTGGGAAGCCAACTGTGAGACACCAGGAGCCAGCTCCCAAATACAGATGGTAGCCCCGGAGAGCTGAAGCCAGGCAATGAATCAACTGCGCCAAAGACAATGCTGGTCTCCATGGGCCAATACAGGGGGTCCCCTACTTAAAAACATCTGACTTACAAACGACTCCTACTTACAAACGAAGGAAGACAACAGGAAGTAAGAGGAAATCTACTCCTAGGAAGGGAAGTTCTCTCTTGTAAGAGTTAATATGGGAAAAAGGTGTCTCCACTGATTTATCACCAATCCTTGTTTCCCTAACACAGCAAACCAAACATAACAGGGGTGACAACCCTTCCCTATGCTATCCAAAAAGCTTAAAAATAGATTTTTTGGTTGGAGCTACACTTAAAAAATTGACCTGTTCCCACTTACAAACAGATTCAACTTAAGAACAAACCTACAGTCCCTATCTTGTTTGTAACCCAGGGACTGCCTGTACATGTTTGTTTCTTATAAGTCAGCAGCTATTGTATTTGAAGCCGGTGCCTTTTAGGCCCCATGCACACGAGACGCTGTTAAACGCGCGTTCAGAGGCAGTTGGACACTTTTTTCAACTGCCCCTGAACTATGAACTACTCCCACTCAAACTGAACTATGTGTCCATGTACATGTGTTTTTTCCCGTTTTCATGCAGTTGCGTTTAACCTCGTTTTTCCAGAAGAAAAAAAATGGGTTCAGACACTTTGCTTTTCCACGTTTCAGACACAAAACGCGGTTAAACGCGGCACCCGCGTTTAGCCACGTTTGTGTTTATAAGCATTTTTAAAAGGAACCCAATTTTTTGGACCAGAAAACTCAGAAATATGATGGGAAACCATAAAAAATACTAAAAAAATTGGTTTAAAATGTCGTAATTACTTTAGATAGTTCATAGAGCATATATACTCACTGATGCAATGCCATAAAAAACTAAAGTTTTTTAGGTGGCTTAGACAATGAGGAATGCCTCCACTTCTTTGCCCCAACCCTTCATCCAATTTGTAATCTAATCAGTGACTCCGCCTAGTCTGACCAAAGCATAGCAATGTATTTGTTTCACAAAGAAAAACCTAACCAACCCCCCACCATGTTTGTGAAATATCCAACGGACATTCGCTGTGCCATCAACGGATGGGTCCAATATCGACGAGCTCTGACTCTGGACCTCTCACACAATTTGCGGCGAAGTTGCTGCCTCATCAAGAGCAACATCAGGAGCATTTCCTGACATATATTCAATATGGGATCCATTTCCAAAAAAAAAAAACACAGAAAGAGAGGCAAATGCAAGTGTACAACTGCTCTCTCTGCTGCTGCTGCTCACTCTGATCAAAATGTCAGAAATAGTTAATAATACATGCTTTCTGAGCTTGGGGAGGGGTCTATATGGTGTAATCTTTACAAACGCTTATAGACGCAAACGCATTAAAACGCGGCTAAACGCGGCATTAAAACGCGGCAAAACACGCGTTTTTAAAGCAGGTTTCTGCTTTTTAAAACATGCGTTCAGCAGAGTTTGCATCTGCGTCTCGTGTGCATGGGGCCTTAATTGTTTTTGCCACTTAAATGTTTTTTTTTTTTTGCTGCATTTTAATCAGAAGATTATTCATCTTTGGTGAGCTTACAAATAAACGCGAAAAAACGCAACATAATAGATGTCAATAGGACCGTGGCGAAAAACTAATGTAAAATGCTTGTGAACAGTTAATGTTTTTTTGTAAAATCCTACCAAATCTGTGGATAGATAGATACATTTTGTGTATAGATAGAATTTTGCATGTTTCATCAGACTTTTGCACAGAATTACAGGAAATGAGTGTGTGGCAGGTGACCGATCAGCTGACAAATGATTGCAACACCAGCCTGCAAGTTATGCTTCTCATGACCTCTCTGGCCAGCACAGAGAACACTGTCATTTGTAGCTGTCAGGAAAGCCGATTGTGCGTTCTTGCATTAAATGACCAAGTGCTGAAATAAAGTGAAAAGAAGACTGCATTTCCTTTGCTCATTTGATCAGCTCCCGAAAGCAAAGCTTCTGATGGAAACAATGCTGACCATACAAGGGCAGATTGGTTCGGCTTCTCATTCTTTAAGGTTGGTCCCATTTGCAACAGACGTGAGGCTCCAATAAAGTTTTTTTTTTTTTTTTTTTTTTTACACATTTACTTTTTTTGGCGGTAAAAGGGTCAGTAGGTAAGCTCATACCCATACAATTAAAATAAATTCAACAAATACAATATCTAGGTTGCTTATCCCATAATTGATTTACCTTCAGCTATGTAGTGCCAAGGCCTGCCTGATCGCATACAAATTGAAAATGTTTAGGTTTGACCTCATATTATATGATTTTGGTAAATCTAAAAGAAAATTTGACAAGAAAATTGTATAATGTATGGCCAGCCTTCCTGGCTGGACCACCAGGTGAAAATAAGGGTTCGTTCACACTAGGGGTTGAGCCATGCTTTTACCAACGCATCTAATTCGCATCCCGCATCCAATTCGCATCCGTGTGAACCCAGCCTTATGGTTCGAATCTCGGCCGATTCCGGCTGAGATTTGAACCGTGTATGGATGGCCTAAACGGTACACAGGACAGCTCAGAATTTCTGAAAAGACCACCAGGTATATTTTGCACTTATCGAACAGGTATAAAACATTTTCAATTGTCTATTTATTTGTTAGGGTTGCATTTTAAGGGCTTGTGTAAACAATCGTTTGTTTCTATATGAACTGACCTTTATTTATCCAGCCAATGTGATTGAAAAAGCAGCTCAAAGCAACTTAAATACATACTGAATAAGGTCTGCTTCTCATTCTGACACCTGTAAACATGAATCCTAGGGAAGATGAACATGGCACATCATAAAAAATGCCCAGTATGCCAGTCCCATCACCCCATTTGCATTGGCTGTTAATTGCAGCTTCCGGTAAGCCCCACCCCAAGTTCAGTCTTTCTTTGGACACCTTCCGAGAATGCCCGATTTTTTGGGATCTGGTGCCCCATACACATCACACTACAACATAGCAAAAAAGTGCACTTATGTTCCACAATGTGCTGCAAAAGGTCTGTAAAGAGGACATTGGCTGTTGCAGGGCTATGCTAAGCCTCCCACTGCTGCACCAATGTGTCGGGCTATTGCCCACTAATCAAGAAATGATTGGCAGAAAGGTCATGTAGAAAATGTAAATCTCCCTACAACGCCTGATTGCTTGAATTAGAGGTAAGTCTTGTGAATGTTGGGATGCTCGCAGGTCAGCAAGCATAGTTAATTCATTTTCTGTCTTTTTGAAAGACCTGCTTGTTAACAATTTGTTTCAGGACGCTCCCTACTGATACTGCTCAACCTTTGATCAATTGAATAGGGTAATTTGCTTTACTTGGAAATGAGCTTAAGATAACAAATCAAGCCATTTAAATTGAACATATAATAGGTTTTAAAGCTATATCTACTGAATCGATTCACAAACCTTATCAGTGCAATGACCAGAAGAAAAAAAATCACATGGACAATGAATGCAAAAGAACCTCCAAAGTTGGGGGGGGGGTTTGGTAGAAACTGTTCTCCTGGAGCCGGCTGGGGGAGCAATCAAAGTCAGTAGGAAGGCAAGGCCCAAAATCTGCATGTGGTGTTTAAGCTGCAGAGCTCCCAACTGTCCCTTATTTCGAGAGACTGTCCCTCTTTTAGAACCAAATCCCTCTGCCCCTTTTTCCTTGGTTGTTCACCTTTTTGGATCTGATGTATGGACCTGTATAGAAAATGTATTATTAAACTAATTAAAGCAGTACTAAAGTCTAAAGTTTTTTTTTTACCTCAATGCATTTTCTGCATTTAGGTAAAAATAACACTCCACTACCTATCCTACCCACCCCCATCCCTAAACAATTACCTGGCTCCCCTCTCAGCTCCAGCCTGGCTGTGTGCCCCCATAGACACACACAGCATTGGTAAGCCACACCTCTACTCCCTCCTCACAAGATTTTTGACTGACAGCAGCAGGAGCCTGTGACTCCATTGCCCTCAGTTCTCATGTGAAAGCAGGGAGTTAGGCCTGGTTCACACCTATGCATTTTAGTGCTTTTTGCATTTTGCACTACAGAACGTGTTCCATAGGAAACCAAGTCTGCAAAATAAAACATGCACATATAAAAGCCATATTGTGTAATAATCTTATCAAAAAAGTACACAAAGCAAAAAAATAAATATCGTGCTGAGGTTTCAGAAGTGCAAAGCACTATAAATCTTGCTTTGTATCTCACAATACCCACAAATAATCCATGAAATGTGAACATGAAATTACTTTTTCAAAGGCCTATTGATTTCTCTATATGGCTTTTATTTTTGCATCTTTTATTGGGGAAACAACACAAGACTATTTCTAAATCAACACAAGAGATAAAAGACATAGAGTGTTGATTTATTACCACCTTTCTGTAGTTGACAGAGGATAAGTAAAGCTGACCATACACTGTTCCAATTTAGGCCAATTCCTGTTGGCTCAGCCGAAATTCATGCAGTGCCGGCACCGCTACGTTTTACAAAAGTCAATTGTTAAATTGCTTTTGTGGAAGAAGCTTCTCAGAAAATTGTCAGCAAAACAGTGCTTGCATCCAATCAGATGCAGGTACTGTTTGAGTATTCTGACAGCCCGGCTAGAGAGATTCATCCATCTGTGCTATTATGGTGGATGGAGAAATCTGTTAGAGTTCTTTCCTGCAATCTAAATGAAAATAAATCTATACATGTAAAAAGGAGAAGTGGACTCTGCAATCAAAGCAAACGATATCTAGAGGAGGTATTACCTGTAGCTGAGTTACCTTAATACAACGGGGAGGTACAATTGATGGTGATTGATTTGAGGATCCTGATAGTGGTAGCGAGAGGGGATCACTTTAAGTGAACTGTGAAGTGAAGGAGTTTTCTTTGATTGTTATTATATCTAATGGACCGCATTATATTATTATTATTAGAAAAAAGTCCAGAACCTCCATAGTAAGTAACTCAGAATGACATCAAATGCAAGCTGAATGTAGCTGAAAGCATGCTGCATAAGACCATCTAAACTGTCACCCGTCTATAAGGGGTGCCCCCCCCCCTAATCCATGCGCCTGGATCCTCATCTACATGCAGGTTGCCAGACGCATGGATTTCAATGGGTTTTCTTTTTTTGAAGCACATGAGTAGAGCCTGAGGCTCTAATTGGCTTAAAAAAGGGTAGGATCCAGGAGCAGAGCCCACCCAGTTCTGTGACAATAGTGAATTAATATTCGCTATTGTCTTCCTAATTTTCCTCCCAGTCAATCAGGAAGCGGTCTTAGGACTCCCAGCCAATCGGGTCTCAGACCCACTTCCTGTTCAGCCAGGAGGTGAAGCAATGGTCCTGGAGCGAGGAGCAGCAGCCCTACCTCGGATCCTTGTCATCTGCCTCCTAGGGTAAGGAGGCCTCTTATCGCCATCTTCCCGTCCATCTCCCGTGGGGGAGGAAGGTTGGGGATCACCACCTTCCTGTCCTTCTCACACTGGGGAGGGGGGGTTTGGGGGGAATCGCCCCCCTTCCTGTCCGTCTCAGGGGACAACCCCTGCTCCAGAACACTCCGTTCAGAGCTCTTAGCTATTGGATGAGAACGCTGATCGGGAGCCGATTGGCAGCCTCTTTTTTGGTCACGCCCCTTTGACAGCAGCCGGCCAAACTTTTGTCAGACCGGCTGCAGCACGCAGAATGTCGGACGATTTCTATTGAACCCGCCGATGCCGCCCAACATTGGGCTCATGTGTACTAGGCTTAAGAAAGAGTGCATACATGGGAACTGTGCACTGATTTATAATATAGGTGTCAGCTGCAGATCACTGGGGAGGCTCCTGCAGATTGCTAGGTGGGGTGAAGATCCAATCTTTGACCAGGATATAATCACAAAAGTCTAACTTTATGGCAAAAACAGACTCCCCTCCCTCCAGGGCTGCTATTTGAAATCACAGGACCCATACAGCCTACTTGACAGGGCCCCCATCCCCAAAACAATAATTTTGCTAATAGGACACTAAAATTATTATTAGCGGACACAAACACAACATAACTTACAAAATTTCTGCTAAATGTAAAAGCTAAAACTTTACAGAGTTAATAAATATAGCTGTGTGTGTGAATGAGGTCTTGGAGCTCACTCACGTGGGTGCTGTGGCCTGTACAGTGTGAATTAGCACTTTTTCATGTGGTTGGAGCTGTGTGCAGACAACCTATATTTTGCTATTGGGACGCAGCAACTGTACAAACACAGCCATAGGTGCGTAGCCATAGGCTGTCTTTGTACAGCCACTGCGTCCAGCCACACAAACAGACCACTCACTCACACTGTATAGGCCAGAGACCCCATATGAATGAGTCTTCATTTTTTTAGATTTTTTGCAAACAATGTTTTAGAATTTTTTTCAACAAACTTTACATTTTGTTTTAAGTTTTTTCTTTTTTCATAACATTGCTGGAAATAGGGGAGGGGGGATTTTGGTGAAATATCTAAATGTCTCTTTATGTCTCACTTTTGGGACAGAGAATGGGACTGGGAATATGAACACCCTTATTGGTGGCCATGCCTCCCTCCCACTCGTGTTCCCAATGTCATTCTCATTCATTTGCTCTGCAACCTTTGCTCAGTACAGAGACGCCTGTGGTGTGCAATTACTGGAACTCACCCCCCTGCAGCAGCTGAAAGCCAGCTTCTCCTCCTCTCCTTTCCGCTGGCTTTCAGCTGCTGCAGAGACAGCCATACAGGGAATCTGTTCCAGTAATTGCCCCCCCCCCCCCAGGCTGATCAGCCTCCCTACCTACATCCAATTCCCCTTGCTGCCCTGCGCCCCGTACATGAGGACTAGTAGTACACCCTTATTGGTAAAGTGTAAATTACTGTGCTGTCCGAAAATCAAATAAACAAAAAACAAAATACGGTGTCAAAAATAAAAAACCTCTAAAGCTGCTGCAATCATATATGTGAGATACCCACACTGAAACGATAAATAGAAAAAAATGACTGCGCTGCAAGATGTGAATTAACACACCAATAATAAAGTGCTATATAAGTGAACATATGTGTACGTACCAAGATTGGAAAATAATATATCTTAAATAAATAAAATATACACATGTGCATCATACATTTAGAAGTAATATAGCCTGTGGAAAATTGATGAACATTAAGTTGAAAAACATTCAATGTGAAAAACTCATTCCACAATAAATCACTCAAAAAGTTATATTAAACAGTGAAATAGTGTGAACACGCCACTGAGAATCAGTTCCATATTCAAATATTGTCCATAAGGAGGGCCTCAAGGTTCCAATGATGACACCACTCGTATAGCACCCAAAGAAAAAAGTGGCCTGATAAAAAAGCCTCCACCACAGAGAAATACTGCCTCTTACCGGATAGCAAGATCTCCTGTTATAGAGATCTTGAAAACCTTTGGCTTGTTTCCCTAGCCACGGGTCTCTGGGGGAGGTGGGATGATTTCCACTAGATGCTGGACAAGATTTCTTAAGACTGTGACAGACTGGCTCCTCGATGATGCGGCAGCTCTGGCAAGTCCTCCATTGCAGGTCGATCCATCCCGGAGAGTAGAGCAGGGAGCTACTCAACCGCTGCACCCTTATTGGTGGCCATGCCTCCCCCCCACTCGTGTTCCCAATGTCATTCTCATTCATTTGCTCTGCAACCTTTGCTCTGTACAGAGATGCCTGTTCATTCACAAACTAAAGCATAGTAAACACAGTTTATTATGCTTCAGTTATGAATGACTACAGTGAGTGATCGGTACCGATCACTCATTGTGTTAATTCAGGAAAAGAGGGGCCAGTAAATAAGACGTTCTCCATCCTTAAAGATCCCATTGTGTGCCTGCAGTTGCTGGCAGGAGAGGAAAGAAGGGAAGCCAGCAGCGCTGCAGATGGTTGGGACGGGCAGCAGGGGGAAGAAGATGGGGATTGGTGTGGTGGGGAGCAATTACTGGAACTGACCCCCCTGCAGCAGCTGAAAGACAGCTTCTCCTCCTCTCCCTTCCGCTGGCTTTCAGCTACTGCAGAGACAGCCATACAGGGAATCGGTTACAGTAATTTCCCCCCCCCCACCCACTGATCAACCTCCTTGCCCACATCCAATTTCCCATGCTGCCCTGGGCCCCATACATGAGGTCTAGTAGTACACCCTTATTGGTGGCCATGCCTCCCTCCCACTCATGTTTCCAATGTCATTCTCATTCGGTAACATGTTTCATCACACAGGTATGTGTAGTTTAAGATATGAAACGAAAAGACAAATTTCTATCACACATACAGTGTATAAAAAAAAAAATCACTTCCTTATTTTATGAATTCTCCTAAATATGAAAAACAAGCAGTTTCATTTCCAAGCACAGCTTCCTCTTTGGATCAGCCACACATTGTTTTCCCAGCTCAAAAAGTCTCTATGTATGTTATCTGTTAGAAGCAAGGGTCACGCAAAATATTGTATATCACCCTATCCATGCTTTGTTATTGCAGTCTCACCTACCCGAAACAGCAAGCTCATCGATTATTAAATCCCATGTGATAGCGATGTCAAAAAGAGGAAACAAAATCTCAGCAAAAAAGTCAAACATAATAAATCTTTTAAAAAAACAGTGGTTGGGTTTATGTAGCTAGCCGTTACTAGTCTATGTTGTGCAATCACAAATTCCCCAATGCATGTTTTGAATAAAGCTGACTTTTTTTCCAATACATTAATACAACATACTAATACATGTAATACACTTATACAACACACTAATACAATATACTAATACACTAAAACAACATAATAATACAACACACTAATACAATATACTAATACACTAATACATGTAATACACTTATACAACACACTAATACAATATACTAATACACTAAAACAACATAATAATACAACACACTAATACAATATACTAATACACTAAAAAAACATAATAATACAACACACTAATACAATATACTAATACACTAAAACAACATACTAATACACTAATACATGTAATACACTGATACAACACACTAATACAATATACTAATACACTAATACATGTAATACACTAATACAATAGATATTTACCCTCAGGCCCCTTTCACACTTGTGCAACTTGTCCTGCGACTTGGGACTGCCAAGTCGTATGACAAGTCGTACCCCATGATTTCCAATGAGTACCATTCATATCTGTGCGACTTCAAGTCGCACCAACTTCAAAGTAGTCCCTGCACTACTTTAGTCTTTAGACTTTAATGCGAGTTACACAGGCATTCCCTGAAATCATGGCAAAAACGTTGAAGTCGCAGTAGTGTGAAAGGGGCCTCAAGCATATTTATCATAAGGATGACCTTAAAGTGAACATACAAGGAAAGAAATATAGAGGCTGCTATTACTGACCTTTTCTTCTGATAATGCTATCTGCTTGGCTGCCGTCACTGTCCTGGAGCAAATAAGCAGATTGGGCTTTATGATTTTCTCTGATTTTATTGGTTGCGTTAGGTGACCCAGAAAATGCTGAAGCCAGACAGTCAGGCAACTGACATTTTCAGAAGAGGTCATCAGTGGCAGCCTCTACATAGCTCAGTGCTTTCCGATAATTAAAGACAATAAATGGTTGCCAATGCCATCTGTTATTTTTAAACTCAAAATGATTGGGTAACACTAGGTTAGGCCAGGCTGAGGTTTTTTATTAAGAAAAAAGGGACATTGTTGGGTTGAATTATACTGCTCATTGGCTATTTTTATGATCTGGGTGTACTGTGAGAATTTGGCACAGGTGTGTTTCTATGCCAGGTTAGTCCCTAACACACAGGATCTTGGCAAAAGAGATGATAGAATGAAACAAGGGGTTCGCTTTACATAAGAGTGTTAAAATTAGGGTTACAGGGATGGTTAGCGTAAGGGGGACTTAAGGTAATCACTTAGCACCACAAACTACCAGCCTTAATAACTAATGCATAACGCTAAACTGATGCTTTAAAGCTGAATTTCAGGTAAGGCTTGTATTGCATTATTAGATTTGTCCAGCTTGGATCACTGCAAGTATGCATATGCCATACCCTATATTGTCAAAAGTATTGGGACACCTGCCTTTACACGCACATAAACTGCCAGCCCAGTCTTATGCCCCGTACACACGGTCGGAAATTCTAACCACAAAATCCTTCGGATTTTTTCAGACGGATTTTGTCCAACACTGGTGTTGCATACACACGGTCAGACAAAGTTGTCAGAAAATTCGATCATTCTGAACGTGGTGACGTTCGTTGCATACGACGGGAATACGTAGAGGCTAGTAGCCAATAGCTTTGGTCTTGTAATGTGATCTGAGCATGCGTGGCACTTTGCCTGCCGGAATTCGCTACACACGATTGGAAAAAGTCCGGAAAATTTGAGAGCAGGGTCTCAAACTTTTTCCGTCGGAAATTCCGACGGAAAAAGTCCGATGGAATTTCCTACAACATGGTCCGATAGGACATTTTCCGTCGGAAAATCCGACCGTGTGTACGGGGCATAAGTCCGTAGGGTCCTTCTGTAAAGAAGGACATTTTTGGAAATAGTAATTATCTATAGTTTCTATTTATATTTGCAGATTCCTTTGAGTTTTCTATTGTGACCTGTGAGGTTTGATATATGAGCACAGCTGAGTCATTTTATTGATTCCTAAATATACCAATAAATATAACAATAAATATTACAATATTTATAAAAGAATGAAAAGTTTATAAATAACACAGCTGTTTCTATAAAATACAGCTTGTGCCTAGGCTCACATACAGTTGTCTGAAACCCCATTTAAAGTGATAGGCGTAAGACCCCTTTCACACTGAGGCGCTTTACAGGCGCTACATCGCTAAAAATAGCGCCTGCATAGCGCCTGTAAAGCGCCTCTCCTGTCTCTCCAGGAGCGGTGCGCTGGTAGAATGCTAAAGAAAGTCCTGCTAGCCGCATCTTTGGAGAGGTGAAGGAGCGGTGTATACATCGCTCCTGCCCATTGAACTGAATGGGCAATGCTGCAGAACCACCAGCAAAGCGCCGCTTTGCGGCACTTTACGGCGCTTTGCGGGTGGTTTTAACCCTTTTTCGGCCACTAGTGGGGGTTAAAACCACCCCGCTAGCGGCCGAAAACCCCCTGCAAAAACGATGGTAAAGCGCCGCTAACCATAGCGGCGCTTTACCACCGATGGCCCCTGATGCCCCAGTGTGAAAGGGGTCTTAGGAAATAAGGTATGGAATAAAGGTGGGGTTGTGCTTTAGCCCTGGTTCACACTGGTGCGAGTTGGCATGCACAAGTAAAAAAACACAGGCTGTTCCAATCAATGCAACTCAAGTTGCAGCGACTCCTAAAAAGGTTTTTGCACTGCTTTGAAGCGACTTCAATGCGACTTAGAGTCCCATAGACTCTAATGTTATATGAAAGTCATAAGCAACTGGAAATCGCACAACACTGGGGTTGCAGCAATGTGAACTGAGGCTTATGTATAACAGCATTAAAGTGTAACTAAAGGCACTTTTTTTTTAGTTTTGGATAGGATCAGAACAACCATCAGGTTTTTATCGATGTCTGCGACCCCATTAGGGAGCTTGACCCTCTTTATTTGCCCTGTTTACTGTTATCATTGAAAGTAAAAGAAAATTCCAAATTGACACCAGAAAAGTAATAGAGGGAAAATCTTACAATAGGGACACTAGTTTTAGTGACCCTGGTGACACCACAGAGTGATTTCCTCTCACTTCCTGTTTTGGCTATGGGACAGGAAGTGAAGGGAAATTTCCTCTATGGGACACGGCAAAAAAAACAAAAAAAAACTGACAGGGGTTATAACCTTCTCTTACTAAAGTTTTGCTTTTAGTTCTACTTTAAGCCTACACACACATGACCGCACATGGGTGGCCAGGGGCAGCCACTGGCAAGGATCAGTAGATTCTTGCCAGCAGCTCTGAACACTGCATGCACGCAATGGCGGTTATTTACAAAAGGCAAATCCACTTTGCACTGAAATTGCACTTGGATCTACAGCGACTTTACTACCAAGTGCACTTTCAGTGCAAAGTGGATTTTCCTTTAGTAAATAACCCCCAATATGTGCAAACAGCAGCAGCTGTCAGATTTGCCCTCTATACAAAATAACGGCCGGCGCCACCATTGTTCACGTTACGGTTACCTGCCAATGCATCCCCGGCCTGACAGTGTTTCTGAGATTGCAGCTGCATACTGAGGTGGTCTTTAGCCGTCTCTGAATGCAGCAAACTATCCACAATGCAGATAAAGTCAAACTAGTAAGGAAATATATGGATTTCAAGGTAACAAGTCACCATTGTACCTTTTCTTTTATAAAGATATGAAGGTGTGTCATTATACACAAAGTTTTTTATATATCTTATCTGCTATGTACAAACTCAGATTTACTATACATGTTCATTCTCGATAGTTTCACTTCTTGTCTAAAAAATCTCAGCAACCATCCATTCCCAGGTGGCATTGACTTTGGCTTGCAGCACAGAGGTTTAGCGGTTAACATTTCTGTCTTGCAGCACTGAGGTTCTTGGTCTGAATCCCAACCAGGACCCTATCTGCATGGAGTTTGCATGTTCTCCCAGTGCTTGTGTGGGGGTACTCTGGTTTCCTCCCACACTCCAAAGACATGCTGCTAGGTTTGTCGCACCCTCTATCCACGCCACCCCCTATATGGCTAAGCATGAATCTATCCACGACCGCCACCCCCTATTCATGCGTCCAGCCCCTTTCAGGGCGCCTGAATTACAGCGGTGGGGTGTTTTTTGGAAGCACCTGATTAGAGCCGTAGGCTTCAAAATAGGGTGGACTCGAAGCGCAGAGCATTGCGCCATGAGCCCACCCAGGTGTTACAACAGTGAATGTACATTCGCTGTTGTAACACTGATCCTCAATCCAGCCAATACGAAGCAGGTCTGAGACCCGTTTTACGATTGATCGAAAAGAGAAGACTCCCGATTGGCCGCTGAGGAGGAGGGAGGAAACAGAAGCCGCCGATGCCCGTGGAGAGCAGAGGAAGTGAAAGCCATTGCTGCCACCGAGCAAGAGAAGCCGCCGGTGAAGCGTTGCATAGATGGGGTAAGTGCACCAGACCCGCCCGCCGTCCAATCGACGAGGGTCGCCACTGGTGAATGTACAATATCTATAGCACTGTGTAAATTGATGGCTCTATACAAATACTTAATAAATTAATAACACAGGTTACAGGTATCCACCTCAGTTAGTTATAAACAACTAGACAATTGCAGAACTGTTAGCACTTGGTGGAGCGGAGTGACAGTTGCAGGGACATAAAAGCAGTTTCCAGTCACTAATGCTGGCCATACACTATACGAAAAACCCATTTTCGAAAAACGAACATTCGGCTGTGAGAGCAAACGATAGTGCCATCATGTAATGACCGATAAATCGTTCAGTGGACAGAAATTTATGCATTTTTTTTTTTTTTTTACATATACCTAGTGCAAACAGTTCGGACGAGAAAACACATTAACCTTTCAATTTATCGTTCGTTGGGCAGAACATTTCCAAACTTATCCTTTCGTTTTTTTTTCAGCTCAAAAACGTCCCAACGATTATCGATTTTGTGCCCATTAACTGTCCGAAAATCAAAGGAACTGTCTAAATGAATGAATTTTGGCCAATTGTTCGGATAGTGTATGGCCAGCATAAGCTATACATTGCTGTCATACATCCTATAACATACATGGCTGCAGAAAGACATCATACCGGATATATTCCAAGAATATAATGAATGACAATCAGCTCAAATCTACTTACACGCCACTTTGTTCCATGTCTTTGGATAACGATGAATAATGCGTTGAACGTCTTCTTTTTATAGTCATATGGGAATTCTAGAAGGATAGATTTCCCTGTTATAGAGCAGCAGTGGGAGAAAGTCAGTAAACTCCCACCTTTATTAGAGAGGCCAGCAGACCTTCTCCCGCCCCTCTGTGCCCCCCTTCTAACCTGATTATCCAAGGTGAAGCTCTGAACAATGCATGCACGCAATGGGGGTTATTTACGAAAGGCAAATCCACTTTGCACTGAAAATGCACTTGGAAGTTCAATCGCTCTAAATCTAAGGGGTAGATCTGAAATGAGGGGAAGCTCTGCTGATTTTATCATCCAATCATGTGCAAGCTAAAATGCTGTTTTTTTATTTTCCTTGCATGTCCCCCTCGGATCTACAGCGACTTTACTACCAAGTTCACTTTCAGTGCAGAGTGGATTTTCTTTTAGTAAATAACCCCCAATATGTGCAAACAGCAGCAGCTGTCAGATTTGCCCTCTATACAAAATAACGGCCGGCGCCACCATTGTTCACGTTACGGTTACATGCCAATGCATCCCCGGTCTGACAGTGTTTCTGCAGAGTTGTGCCCGCTCACAAGTTAGCTGCCGGTAATTGGACAGTTTGTATGTTGCCATAGCAGAGATTGCAGCTGCATACTGAGGTGGTCTTTAGCCGCCTCTGAATGCAGCAAACTATCCACAACGCAGATACAAGTCAAACTAGTAAGGAAATATATGGATTTCAAGGTAACAAGTCACCATTGTACCTTTTCTTTTATAAAGATATGAAGGTGTGTCATTACACAAAGTTTTTTATATATCTTATCTGCTATGTACAAACTCAGATTTACTATATGTGTTTATTCTCGATAGTTCCACTTCTTGTCTAAAAAATCTCAGCAACCATCCATTCCCAGGTGGCATTGACTTTGGCTTGCAGCACAGAGGTTTAGCAGTTAACATTTCTGTCTTGCAGCACTGGGGTTCTTGGTCTGAATCCCAACCAGGACCCTATCTGCATGGAGTTTGCATGTTCTCCCTGTGCTTGTGTGGGGGTACTCCGGTTTCCTCCCACACTCCAAAGACATGCTGATAGGTTTATCGGCTCCTGTCTATATTGGCCCTAGTATGTGTATGTATGCATTTGAGATAGGGACCTTAGATTGTAAGCTCTTGAGGGCAGGGACTGATGTGAATTTCAGTGGCCCAGGCGCCGCCCCCTCTATCCACGCAACCCCCTATATAGCTAAGCATGAATCTATCCAACACCGCTGCCGGGGGTGTTTTTTTGAAGCACCTGATTAGAGCCATAGGCTCTAATAGGCTTCAAAATAGGGTGGACTCGGAGCGCAGAGCATTGCGCCATGAGCCCACCCAGGTGTTACAACAGTGAATGTACATTTGCTGTTGTAACACTGATCCTCAATCCAGCCAATCAGAAGCAGGTCTGAGACCCGTTTTCTGATTGATCGAAAAGAGAAGACTCCCGATTGACCGCTGAGGAGGGAGGAAACAGAAGCCGCCGATGCCCGTGGAAAGCAGAGGAAGGGAAAGCCGCTGCCGCCGCCGCCACCGAGCTAGAGAAGCTGTATAGATGGGGTAAGTGCACCAGACCCGCCCGCCGTCCAACCGACAGGGGTCGCCAATGGTGAATGTACAATATGTAAAGCACTGTGTAAATTGACGGCTCTATACAAATACTTAATAAATTAATAACACAGGTTACAGGTATCCACGGCACTCAGTTATAAACAACTAGACAATTGCAGAACTGTTAGCACTTGGTGGAGCGGAGTGACAGTTGCAGGGACATAAAAGCAGTTTCCAGTAACTAATGCTGGCCATACATTATTACGAAAAATCGGCCGAACCCATTTTCGAAAAACTAACATTCGGCAGTGAGAGCAAACGATAGTGCCATCATGTAATGACCGATAAATCGTTCAGTGGACAAAAATGAATCCATTTTAGTTTTTTTTACATATACCTAGTGCAAACAGTCCGGACGAGAAACACATTAACCTTTCAATTTATCGTTCGTTGGGCAGAAAATTTCCAAACTTGTCCTTCGTTTTTTTTTTCAGTTCAAAAACGTCCCAACGATTATCGATTTTGTGCCCATTAACTGTCCGAAAAACTGTCTAAATGACCGAATTTTGGCCGATTGTTCGGATAGTGTATGGCCAGCATAAGCTGTGCATTGCTGTCATACATCCTATAACATACATGGCTGCAGAATGACATCATACTGGATATATTCCAAGAATATAATGAATGACAATCAGCTCAAATCTACTTACACGCCACTTTGTTCCATGTCTTTGGATAACGATGAATAATGCGTTGAACGTCTTCTTTTTATAGTCATATGGGAATTCTAGAAGGATAGATTTCCCTGTTATAGAGCAGCAGTGGGAGAAAGTCAGTAAACTCCCACCTTTATTACAGAGGCCAGCAGACCTTCTCCCGCCCCTCTGTGCCCCCCTTCTAACCTGATTATCCAAGGTGAAGGTATCAGCTCCAGATAAGACCACAAGGAAATGGTGTCAGCTGGCAGAGGAGAGGGGTCTCTTCCAATGTACCTGCGGCTGCTCTCTACTTAGGTCTTCATAGACATTGTTCTCATGCAAACAACAGGACAATGTGTCTGCAGTTGGAGAAAGGGGAAGCTGTCAGGGCTCTCCGCATTGTTTCCAAAATCAGAAATTGTTGAATTGAAACTAGCCCTGAGGCCAAGAGGGCAAGTCTGTTTTGTGCATGGCCTTGAACAGCACATTTCACTCAGAGGGAGATACAGACAGAAAAGTATCAGTATGGCTGATGTCACAGAGGAACATCTTTAACCCTTCACAGCCACTGAAAAATATAACCGCGTCTTTAAAAAATACAGAGACATAAATTTCCTACTTCCAGGCTGAGATTTATACTATGATGTATTTATTTTTTCGTCATTTGAGTCATATTGGAGAGATTTCCCTTAGGGTTCATTAGCACCTGTCCAACGCACTTTACCGCAGAGCACAGCAACGCACCATACATGCAATAACGCATTAATTTTCAATGGCACCCCAATGCATTAACGCGCTCTGCAGCACACCACAACGCACTCGGTTCACACTGAAAAGTTGCCTGAAAGTCGTGTGTGACTTGGATCGACTTTGAAGCAACTTCATGGAATGCCTGGGTAATCTTCCTGTAATGTCGGATCCAAATCACATCAATTAAAGCGGTTCTGCACTGGGTTTTTTTTTTTGGGGGGAATATGCTAAGGATTAATAGCTAAATTGGGGGACTCACCTGTTCCATCTTCCATCTCGATCGCATCCGGTTTTTCTCCGATAAAATTCTTTATATGCTGCTTCTCTGCTGGGGGCCATCTTGCCTGTGGGCATGTGAAACCCCACAGGCATTTTATTTTTCATGAACCAGACAGCGCTGTTACTCCAACACATAGACTTTAGATGGCCCAGCATGCACCGCCGTTACTGCGCCGAGCTCCCGCGTGTGCAGTAACGGCAAAGTGCAGCTCACGTTCTCCGAAATCTCGCGAGATGTCGGCACATCTGCCGACATCTCGCGAGATTTCGGAAGATGTGGCCGAAATCTCGCGAGATTTCGGAAGATGTGTCCGAAATCTCGCGAGATTTCGGAAGATGTGGCCGAAATCTCGCGAGATTTCGGAAGATGCCCACACAGACTCCTGGGATCAATGACACCAGATCCCAGGAGACAGTGCGGCGTGACGAGGATCCCCGCACAGACCCCGCCCACCCCCGCAGAGACAGAGGACAGGAAGTCATCGATTACAAGGTAAGTGAAAAAAAAAACACATTTCATTTAGTACTCTTTGCCTGATTTGGAAGGCAAAGAGATTTACTAAATGAAATGTGTGCAGAACCGCTTTAAGATGAGGATCTGACCTGGAGGTGACTTCCATTAAAGTCTATGGGCATAAGTCGGATAAAAGTCGCCTTGAAGTAGTACGGGAACCTTTTCTAAAGTCGGAGCGACTTCAGTAGCACGAATTAACCACTTAAGGACCGGAAGGATTTGCCCCTTTAATGGCCATTTCTTGCGATACAGCACTGCGTGGCTTTAACTGACAATTGCGCGGACGTGCGACGCTGTACCCAAACAAAATGTATGGCCTTTTTTTCACACAAATAGAGGTTTCTTTTGGTTGTATTTGATCACCTCTGCAGTTTTTATTTTTTGTGCTATAAACAAAAAAAGACCAACAATTTTGAAAAAAAAAAACAATATTTTTTACTTTTTGCTATAATAAAATATCCCCCAAAAAATGTAAAAAAAAAATACGAATTTCTTCATCAGTTTAGGTATTCTACTACATATTCTTGGTAAAAAAAAATCGCAATAAGCGTATATTGATTGGTTTGCAACAAAAAGAGTTGTTTGGGACATTATCATTTTCTTGCATATTGATTGGTTTGCACAAAAGTTATAGCATTCACAAAATAGAGAATAAATTTATGTTATTTTTTTTAATTTTTACTAGTAATGGCGGTGATCAGTGATTTTTAGCGGAACTGCAACAGTGCGGCAGACAGATCGGACACTTTTGACACTTTTTTGGGACCAGTGACATTTACACAGAGATCAGTGCTATAAAAATGCACTGATTACTGTATAAATGACACTCGCAGGGAAGGGGTTAACACTAGGGGGCGATCAAGGGGTTAAATATGTTCCCTGGGAGGTGTTTCTAACTGTGGGGATGGGACTGACAAGGAGTATAGAGAGATCACTGTTCCTAATCACTAGGTCATAGTGGGTTTGGTGCGTAGATATAGCGCAGCCCTTCTGGTGTTTCTCTATTGGAAAAATTGTGCTCGTCCATTTTGATGCGCTGTCAACCCATCCAGATGAACAGGCTACCAGAAGGCAAAGCAGATAATTGCACAATTGAAGAGGTGTGAATGGGCCCCCTAAAGCAGACCCTCCATGAAAATTGAAATTCTGCTTTACTAAAACCCCCAAGTATATTGGCAGTGTGCCAAGTATTTTAACCATGGCACGCTGAGCCCACAGTGCCCCAGGACAACTTCTGCTATTACCTCTATAGCATGTTTGAAGATTGTATTGAATAAAGCCAAACTCATGAGGAAATTTTATAGCTTAATGCAGAATTAAACTGTATCTGAGCACCACAAACTGAAAACACTGATTATTTTTTTATATTTAAACTCACCCATCCATCCATGTCTCCCTGCTTTATTTTGTTCAGAAATCACTTTTAAAAATACCACCCTAGCATTTCCAGCAGCGGCCATCTTTAAGTAAAGGCAGATAATATCTGTAAAGTTTACTTCCTGGAATCCATCTGTCCTTAGCTCAGGCATGCAGGTAGTTACACTTTAAGTATAAATGAAAAAACATCATTTCCTTCAGACATTTTACTGTACTGTATGTATAAACCTTGATAAAGTCAGTCACGTCCGAGAAAATCACTGGCTCGTGACTTGGCACTGTGTATCCAAATAGGTAGGACAAGCTGCATCTTTTCCTTGACTTCAATCTCAATGCAGCTTATTTATAGTCACCTATGAATTTTAATTAATAAAAATAATAAGACTGTTCCCTACCAAAATCGGCACTCCATCTTCTTTTAAGAAACGGACACAGTTATATAAATAAATAGCAGATTAAAGGACTTTAGGTATTTAAGTTAGTGACACATAAAGGGGACATGTCATTTTACGTTCAGTCTAGTAGCTTGTCGGGTACCCCTCCCATTTCGGACTTTATACTGACATCAGTGGATTGCATTTGTTCTCTTACAGTTTGTACTATATGGCAGACCTGACTATCTGAAAATGCTAAATTGCCTGCCTATCAAACTGATCTTCTGTCTTCAGTACTTTTCACTTTGCAAGGAAATTTTACTCAGAGCTTAGTGAATGAGATGAAGCTCTGCTGACATAATTATCCAATCACGTGCAAGCAAAAATGCTGTTTTAATTTTCCCTGCATGTGATTGGGTATTCTTTGCAAAGTGAAATTTCCCTTGCAAAGTTAACAGACTATTTGCCTTTAGTAAATCAACCGCAAATACACTGATCAGGAGTTCCTGACTTCAGTTTCAGTCAGTGCTTGTAAAGTCAGAAGGTTTTTTATCTTAAGATAAAAAGCCTTCTGTGTGCATCAGCCCCCCTAATACTTACCTGAGGTCCCTCTAGATCCAGCGATGCTGCAGTAGTGTCTCGGCTGCCCGGGACCCCCCTCCTCATTGGCTGAGATAGCAGCGTGGCGCCATTGGCTCTGCTGCCGTCAATCAAAGCTAGTCAGCCAATGAGCAGAAAAGGGGCGGGGCCAGGCCTCTGCTCTGTGTCTGAACGGACACAGGGAGCTGTAGCCCGGCTCGGGTGCCTCCATAGCAAGCTGCTTGCTGTGGGGGCACTCAACAGGAGGGAGGAGCTAGGAGCACAGAAGAGAGACCTGAGAAGAGGAGGCTCTGGGCTGCTCTGTGCAAAACCATTACACAGAGCAGGTAAGTATAATATGTTTGTTGTTTTTAACTAAAGAAAAACGAGACTTCACCATAACTTTAAGCTGACCATACATCAATCTTTTTTTTTATTATTCAAACAGCAGGTTGAATGATAAAAATTGATCTGATTCCCTCATCCACACACTTGAGGTATTTGGGGGACTCGCTCCCGTTGTGCCATTGTATTCTGATGGCAGGGAGACTTCCCCATCGACAGAATACAATGATTACTGCTGCCGGCTTTAGCGGCACTTAGGCCCCTTTCACACTGCGGCGTTTTTCAGGCGCTACAGCGCTAAAAATAGCACCTGTATAAAATCCGGCCCCTTTCACTCCAGTGTGAAAGCCAGAGGGCTTTCACACTGGAGCGGTGCGCTAGCAGGACGGTCAAAAAGTCCTGCTAGCAGCATCTTTGGAGCAGTGAACACCACTCCTACCCATTGAAATCAATGGGACAGCGTGGCAACACCGCCGGCAAAGCGCCATTGCAGCGGTGCTTTGCGGGCGGTTTTAACCCTTTTTCGGCCGTTAGCGGGGGTTAAAACTGCACCGCTAGCGGCCAAAAACCGCCGCTAAAACGACGGTAAAGCAGCGCTAAATATAGCCCTGCTTTACCGCTGACGCCGCTCCCGCACCAGTGTGAAAGGGGCTTTACTGTTTGGGAAAAACCCAACAGGCTGGTTGTACACAAGTTGATTGATAGAACGACTTGTATACAACCAGCCTGCCCATACGTGGATTAAAATCCAACTGGTCCCTGCTCATCCAGTCTAATTTTGCAGCGACTGCAGCCTAGTCATTTTGTTTACCACTGGTTTCGTTAGAGTGGTATTAAACCCAAAATCAAAAATGTAATAAATTGCAGCTTACCAATCATTAGATGTGGTGGCTGCATTACTTTTCTTTTTTAGGCTTTTTTCTCTCTGTTTTCACCTGATGAACTGGGCAGTAGGACAGCCTTCTGTACTAGAGTGCCCCCAATCTGGATGAAGGAGCAACAAAGACATCTTTGGACAGCAGCATTGTTAATCTGGGGGGAGGGGAGTGTAAGATGTACTAGCATATTTAGATACACTAACAATTTGAAGCCAAATTCCAGATATCACTGTATAAGGAGTTAAACCAAACAGTTTTTGTTCATTTTGGGATAAAGGTTTTGCATAAATAAATAAAAACTGATCATTGTAGGCACCCCTGTGTCAGTGGTAAATGGTTTGTCTCAAGCCTCTAACTGCTTCATCTGCATGACAGCTCATTCTGTTGAAAAACAACAGACTTACTGGTCTGATCACCAGGTGAAAATACAAGAAAAAAAGCCTAAAAAAGAAAAACGAATGCAGCCACCACATCCAAGAATTGGTAATCTGCATGATAATAAATGTTTGCTTTTGGGTTTAAACCTCAGAATTGTGTTTGCAACAGACCTAAATGCACATTTTTTACTCTATACACAAACGAATTAATGGCGGATTGAGCCAAAAATCATTAGTACATGAGGGCTTTTGATTATTACATTCAATCTGATTGTTCCATTTAGACAGATCTGACTCTTGAACAACCTATTGAACATAATAATACGCTGTATACTGCAATGGTGGGATCTCTCCATACAGCAACATGCACCACCTTATATGACCCGACAGATAAACCTCCCAACACTTGTACCATTGTGACTATAGCTCAGTGGTAGGCATACGGTATGGGCTTATTTAATAAAGTAAGGAGCAAAGTACAAGCTGCAGTATCGCAGAACAACCGAGAACTGCTATTTATTGTTCCATTTGCCTTTAAAATGATGAAAGGTGACATCTGGCTGGTTTCAATAGAATGCTGTACTGTACACATCATTGTCATTGTTCTTTACATCACATTTCCAGGTAAGCCTGTTGCTATGATATAGTAAATGTCATGACCTACAGCCACACCTTTATACACTCACTTCAAGAACTCCACATATTAGCACAACTTCACCCAACAGGTAAAGACAACCCATGAACTGCAGATGCCAGCCATGCAACATTACCATAGTTACATAGTAGGTGAGGTTGAAAAAAGACACAAGTCCATCAAGTCCAACCTATGTGTGTGATTATATGTCAGTATTAAGGCCCGTACACACGATCGGACTATTTGACAACCAACATGCAAATTAGCTGTTTTGGACCAACATCCGACCGTGTGTACGCTCCATCGGAGCAACTTTTTCCAGGTTTCATCGGACTTTTGTTGGCTGTGCGAACGGACCAACTTTCTGCCAACAAAAGTCCGACCGTGTGTACACAAAACCAAGGGACTTTTGTACAAACCAATGCAGAACCAATGCAAAAGATCAGACAACAATACAGAAGTTGACCAAAGGTGGCGGTAAAGAGCAGAAAAACCAAGTGATTTGGTGAAAGTTGGCTGAAAAAGTCCTGCCGTGTGTATGCAATACCAACTTGGGGCCAACGCCCTTTGGACAAAAATCCACGGGAAAGTTGGTCCACGGTCCGATCGTGTGTATGAGACTTTACATTGTATATCCCTGTATGTTGTGGTCGTTCAGGTGCTTATCTAATCATTTTTTTTTTACTACCGATGATCTCTGCTGAGACCACCGCCTGTGGAAGGGAATTCCACATCCTTGCCGCTCTTACAGTAAAGAACCCTCTACGTAGTTTAAGATTAAACCTCCTTTTCTTCTAATTTTTTTTTTTTCCCCAATAACAGTTTTTATTTGGTATTATTCCAGATACATTTTAAGTGCAATATTCGTTCAAGTTGTACAATAAAAGCACATGTTCTTAACTTACACCGCTGTGTTACTACCTGATAACATAGTTACTCTCTGTCTGGTATCAACGCTTTTCATAATATAAGTCAGGTTATTTGGTGAATTATTCATATTGCTATCAGTCAAACCTTTTAACTTGAAACTTGTAAAGTAAGTGGGAGTGTGAGCACTCCTGAGGAAAAAAAGAAAAAAAAATGAAAGGGGGGGAGAGGGGGAGGGAAAAGAAGGGGGGGAAGAATAGAAGGGGAGAGGGGGGGGGTTGGGTAGTTTGTCGTCAGCTCGCACTAGTATCCAGATTTCTTTGTTCCTCCCGGTGGTGCCACAGAACCCAGACCAGGTTGTGGGCGTCCAGATGGTCCCTAATTCTCGCTGTCATTTTTTCCATTAATTCTACATGCCTTATCCTAGAATATAGGGCTTCTTCGGGGGGAGGGGAGCAGCGTTTCCAGTCTAACGCCTTTTCTTCTAATTTTAATGAGTGGCCATGTGTCTTGTTGAACTCCCTTCCACAAAAAAGTTTTATCCCTATTGTGGGGTCACAGTACAGTATTTATAAATTGAAATCATATTCCCTCTCAAGCATCTCTTCTCCAGAGAGAATAAGTTCAGTGCTCACATCCTTTCCTCATAACTAATATCCTCCAGAACTTTTATTAGCTTTGTTGCCCTTCTTTGTACTTGCTCCGTTTCCAGTACGTTCTTCCTGACGACTGGTGCCCAGAACTGGACAGCATACTCTAGGTGTGGCTGGACCAGAGTCTTGTAGAGCGGGAGAATTATCGTTTTATTTCTGGAGTTGATCCCCTTTTTAATGCATGCCAATATTCTTTTTGCTTTGTTAGCAGCAGCTTGGCATTGCATGCCATTGCTGAGCCTATAATCTACTAGGACCCCCAGGTCCTTTTCCATCCTAAATTCCCCTAGAGGTTCTCCCCCAGTCTATAGATTGCATTCATATTTTTGCCACCCAAATGCATTATTTTACATTTTTCTACAGTGAACCTCATTTGCCATGTAGTTGCCCACCCCATTCATTTGTTCAGTTTTTTTTGCAAGCTTAGCTTAGTATCGTCCGCTAATACAGAGATTGAGCTGTTTACCCCATCCTGAACAAAATAAATAGGATTGGTCCCAGCACAGAACCCTGGGGGACTCCACTACCCACCCCTGACCATTCTGAGTACTCCCCATTTATCACCACCCTCTGAACTAGCCCTTGTAGCCAGTTTTCAATCCATGTACTCACCCTATGGTCCATGCCAACGGGCCTTATTTTGTACAGACGTACACAAACGTTTATGGGGAACTTAATAGATTGGCTTGGCAAGAACGATTCTTCATGAATCCATGCTGATTACTGCTAATGATACCGTTCTCATTACTAAAATCGTGTATATATGGTAGTCCCTTATCATCCCCTTCAAGAGCTTGTATACTATTGATGTTAGGCTAACTGGTCTGTAATTCCCAGGGATGTATTTTGGGCCCTTTTAATATTGGTGCTACATTGGCTTTTCTCCAATCAGCTGGTACCATTCCAGTCAGTAGACTGTCAGTAAAAATTAGGAACAATGGTCTGGCAATTACTTGACTGAGTTCCCCAAATACCCTCAGATGCAAGCCATCTGGTCCCGGTGATTTATTAATGTTAATGTTAATTAACATTAACATGTTAATGGTATTTCTGTCCTCTGTTAACCATGGAGGTGCTTCCTGTGATGTGTCATAAGGATAAACACTGCAGTTTTGGTTACTGAAGCCCCCCCGATTCCCTCGTGAAGAATGAGAAGAAGAATAAATTCAATACCTTCCCCATCTCCCCATCCTTTGTAACCAGATGTCCTTCCTCATTCTTTATGGGGCCAATATGGTCTATCCTCCTTTTTTACTCTTTACATACTTAACCACTTGCCTGCAGGGCATTTACACCCCCTTCCTTCCCAGGCCATTTTTCAGCTTTCAGCGCTGTCGCACTTTGAATGACAATTGCGCGGTCATGCTACACTGTACCCAGATTACATTTTTATAATTTTATTCACACAAATAGAGCTTTCTTTTGATGGTATTTAATCACTGCTGGGTTTTTCACTTTGTACTAATAAAAAATAAATAAAAAATAGACCAAAATTTATGAAAATAATATTTTTTTACTTTGTTTTTGTCAGTAAATTTTGTAACTAAGTAATTTTTCTCCTGCACTGATGTGCGCTGATGAGGCGGCACTGATGGGCACTGATAGGCTGAACTGGGGGGCATTGATGAGGTGGCACTTATGGGCACTGATGAGGTGGCACTTATGGTCACTGATTAGGTGGCACTGATGAGGAGGCACTAATATGCCGCACTTATAGGCACTGATAGGTGGCACTGATATGTGGCACTGATAAGCACTGATAGGTGGCACTGATGGGCACTGTTAGGTGGCACTAATAGGCGGCACTGGTGGGCACTGATAGGCAGCACTTGTGGGCACTGATAGGCGGTACTGATGGGCATTGATGGGTGGCACTGATGGGTGACACTGATGGGCAGCACTGATAGCCAGCACTGACTGACATCGCTAATGGGCACTAATTGGTGGCACTTGTGGGCAGTGGTGGGCACTGATTGCTAGCACTGATTGCTGGCACTGATGGGCAATGGTGGGCATTGATTGGTGACACTTTTGGCACTATGTTGTAATCAGGGCACTGATGATCAGTGCCCTGATTACATGCCTAGATGTCCCCCTGTGTGGAGATGCCACTGATCGGCTCTCCTCGCCACACACTCTGTCAGTGTGAGGCGAGGAGTGCCGATTACCGGCATCTCTGTGTTTACATGTGACCGGCTGTGATTGGACACAGCTGATCACATGGTTAAAAAAACGCGGAGGCGGCTCTTTACAGGGATTGGGGTCGCGCCGTGTCCTAGCAACACGGTGCTGTCGCGATCGCCATTCTAGGGCGCCGTCCTTTGATGTCATGCCAGAACGAGAGCCGCACCGCCCGCCGTCATTTGACGGTGGGTGGGCGGCAACTGGTTAGAGAATTTCTTGGGATTTTCTTTGCTCTCCTCTGCTATGTGTCTTTCGTGTTCTATCTTAGCCGCCCTAATTGCAGCCTTACATTTCTTGTTGCATTCTTTATAAAGTCTGAATGCTGATGATGATCCCTCAACCTTGTATTTTTTGAAGGCCTTCTCCTTTGCTTTTATATGCATTTTTACATTGGAGTTAAGCCATCCAGGACTTTTGTTCGCTCTTTTAAATTTATTACCCAATGGGATGCATTGGCTAATGCCCTTATTTAATATGCTCTTAAAGCAAACCCATCTCTCCTCCATGTTCTTTGTTCCTAAGATTTTATCCCAATACATGCCATCTAACAAGGTTCGTAGTTTAGGGAAGTTGTTTTTTTTGAAATTCAGTGTCTTTGTATTCCCCTTATGTTTCCTATTTGTGTGATTTATACTGAAGCCAATTGACCTGTGATTGCTGTTTCCTAAATTGCCCCGTATTTCCACATCCGTGATCAGGTCTGTATTGTTGGTAATCAGTAGATCCAGGAATGCTTTATTTCTAGTTGATGCGTCTACCATCTGAACCATGAAATTGTCCTGCAAGACATTTAGGAACTAGTGAGCCTTAGACCAATGCGTGGTTCCCTCTGCCCAGTCTATGTCTAAATAATTAAAATCCCCCATTATGATAACACTTCCCATCCTTGCTGCTAATCCAACTTGTGATAGGGGATCCGTCTCCCCCTCCTCCCTCAGGTTAGAGGGCCTATAGCATACTCCTAGTAATATTTTCCCCTTAGCTTCATCTCTCTACCCATAAGGATTCCACCTCCTCCCTAGCTCCCTTAGTGATATCATCTCTCACATTCACTTGTACATTATTCTTGATATATAGGCATACCCCTCCCCCTTTTTTACCCTCTCTATCCCTGCAATAAAGGGTATACCCTTGAATGGTTGCCAGACAATGATTAGAGCTGTTGAACCAGGTCTCTGAAATTCCCACAAAATCCAAATCCTCTTTGTACAACAGTATCTCTAGTTCACCCATCTTGTCCGCCAGGCTCCTGGAATTGGTGAACATGCCACATAGTTTAGACCGGTCGCATACTATCCTCTTATTGGGTGATCTGAGATTGCAACTAGTTGTTACTATACTTACCTTGGTTTTATGTGCTTTAGTCAACCTACCACTAATGCCCACAAATACTACACTCTGGAATATGTTCCGCGCTGACTATCTCTATCTCTGGGCCCTCCCCCTGTCGCTTAGTTTAAAAACCCCTCTAACTTTTTGGCCATCTTTACTCCCAGCTGATCTGCACCCTCCTCATTTAGGTGCAGTCCGTCCCTTCTATAGTACTGGTGGCCGACTGAGAAGTCCGCCCAGTCCTCCAGGAACCCAAACCCCTCCTTACTACACCAGCTCCTCAGCCACTTTTTTACTTCCCTAATCTCCCTCTGCCTTTCTGGTGTGGCTCGATGTACCGGTAGTATTCCTGAGAATACTACCTTGGAGGTCCTTTTCCTCAATTTAGCTCCCAAGTCCCTAAAATAGTTCTTTAGGACACTCCCTCTGCCTCTGACTTTGTCATTGGTGTCAACGTGCACCATGACAGCCGGGTCTTCCCCAGCCCCTCCCAGTAATCTGTCCACCAGATCCGTGATGTGCCGAACCCAAATGCCCGTAGACAACATACAGTTCGGCGCTTCAGGTCTTTGTTACAGATTGCCCTCTCTGTCCTTCTAAGAAGTAAGTCCCCTACCACCAGAATCTGTCTTTTCTTTACCTTCGCTTCCCCCCCACCTCTCACTGGAGGAGTTCTTCCCCTGGCAGCTAGGGGAGTCCCTCAGCTCCAGCAGTGCTGGTCCCTGACTGGTTTCACCAATGTCACTCAATGAAGCGTACTTATTGGAATGCTCCAGCCCTGGATCTGCCTCCCTGGCACTTCCCCCTCTACCCCTCCTGACTGTCACCCATCTACACTTTTCTAGTGCCTGCACCTCTTTGTCTCCACCCGCCTCTGTGCTGGCCCCTGCTGGCACCTGTCGTGTACGTTCCTGGCTCTCCTTTAGTATGGAGGGTCTTCTCAGTGCTGACAGTTGCTTCCCCAGATTCAGAACCTGGGCTTCCAGGGAAACAATGTGCTTACATTTTTCACAGCAGTATTCGCCCTCGATTGGATGATCAAGGAACGCATACATGCCGCAAGATGTAGACCGAGTCACATCTCCACACCCACCGGGCATCGTACCTACTAATTTAATGAGGACTGGGGATTATACCCTGTCCAAATTACCTAACAACTAATTTCATGACACTAATACCCAACAAGACAATACGCAGGTACTCAACAAGACAATACACAGGTACTCGCAGACCAACCTGAAAACACACACACACAATACACAAGTACTAACAATCCACACACACTACCCAGACAACACTCAGGTACTCACAATACACAGGTACTACCTGACACTAATACTCAATACAGCCCACGTGAACTCGCAGAACTCATGTACTTACAATACACAGGTACACACTCACCCTACACAGGTACCTACTCTGTTTTTTTAACTCACCACTTAGTCCAGTTACACTTGGTCTAAGTTCCAGCAAGCTCAAAGATGAGCAGGCTCACAATGAGTTCTACAGAAAGTTATATAGGCCTCAAGCACCTGTGACCATTTAACCACTTCCCTTAATTAGTAGGCTGAAGGAAGCAAAGAAAAAAAAAAGCTGTTTAAAAAGTGACAGAAAAAGGTGTTTAAAAGCTACAAGGAAAAGCCCCAAAAAGAACCTAAAAATGCAACCCAGCAATCACCAGCAGTCAAAAGCAAAACTTGTTCACACTCTCCACTCAAGGTCCCCACTGTTTAGCTTCCAACAAGCAGTCTGTCTACCACTATGCTAAAGTCAAGAGTCCACTCTTTTAGAAAGTAAAATTGTTGCTATCTTATGGGAAACAGCTAGAATTGTGTCTAAGCAATTCCCCTGAAAATTTAGCTTTTCTCTTGAACTCCTGAAAAAAGACATTGCACTTTCTGTTCCTATCTACTTTTTTTCTGTACCCTCATAGCTATATATCTGAAGCATGGGTCTCAGGCAGTACCGCACAAGGTCACCCAGCGCCCAGGACAAAGAAGCCAAACTGAGCCCCTCCCCTTCATTATGTGCAGGCTTAAGGCCCCTTTCACACGAGGCAGATCCGCTTCCACGGAGTCCGCTTCTGTCCACCGGCTCAGCGGGAGATCTCTTGGTTGATCTCTGCTGAGCCGGTGGATGACAGGTCCCTCTCTGCTCACTGAGCGGGGAGGGGCTTGTCGAGCGCCTCTGGCTTCTATGGCGAGATCGGATGAAAACGGATAGCATGTCCGTTTTCATCAGATCTCACCCGATCTGATCCTCCAGCGAAGGATCCAGACATAGGGCCATCCGTCTGCTTTTGGCGGATCGGACCGGGTCGGATGTCAGCGGACATGTCACTGCTGACATCTGTTGCTCCATAGACTTTCAGGTCCACTGGCAAAACTGACAGGCGAACCTGAACAGTCCGACAGTGTGAAAGGGGCCTAAGGGATTCTATCTCCAGCAGTCATTCGCTTGTCAAAATGCCTTGTATCAGAATGACCTTGCATTACAGTAAACTGCTGTGCCCAGGGCAGCTTCCGCTTCTACCCACCCCTTGTCCTGGCCCTGGTCTCAGGCACTGCTGCCTCTGACTGCTGTTCTCTAATCATGGCAATACATGCTTCGATTTTCTTACATGATCGATGTGTGATTTGATCAAAACTAGGGATGAGCCGAACACCCCCGGGTTCGGTTCGCACCAGAACCTTCGAACCGACCGAAAGTTCGCGTGAATTTTCGAACCCTATACGTTATAATGGACGCGAACGTTCGAAATCAAAAGTGCTAATTACAACGGCCAATATGCATGTTAATGTCATAAAACAGGTTTGGGGACCCGGGTCCTGCCCCAGGGGACATATATCAATGCAAAAAGAACTTTTAAAAACTAACGTTTTTTCGGGAGCAGTCATTTTAATGATGCATAAAGTGAAAAAAAAAAAGTGAAATTTTCCTTTAAATATGGTACCTGGGGGGGGTGTCTAAAGTATGCCTGTGAAGTGGCATGTGTTTCCCGTGTTTAGAACTGTCCTTGCACAAAATGACATTTGTAAAGGAAAAAAAGAAGCCATTTAAAACCACTTGCGGCTTTAGGTTTGTTCTTAAGTAGAATCTGAACAGGTACATTATGAAGTGTAGCTCCATCCCAAAAAAATCTATTTTTAAGCTTTTTGGAGAACATAGGGAGGGGTTATCACCCCTGTAACATTTGCTGTCTTTGCACATCTGTTCAGAACATGTCACCTCACTTTCCGTCCCAATGACAAATGTTTTTGGAAAAGTGGGGTTTTAATTGAAACAAGGATTGGTGATAAAGTATCAGTAGAGAGGAGATACCTTTTTCCCAAATTAAATCTAACAGGATAGAATTTCCCTTCCTAGGGGTAGATTTCCTCTCACTTCCTGTTTTCTCTTTCCATTTGCAAGTAGGAGTCGTTTGTAAGTTGGATGTTTGAAAGTATATACTCTGCAGAAATTTGCCCTATTAGATGTTGGTGTAGCCACAAGACTGGTGGGCACAGGAATGGGCCCTGCTATGAGTTAATAGATCAAGATTTGTAATTGCATGCACCTGTTGAACAGGGCAGAAAAATTGGGGGTGGTGGTGGTGGTGGACGGTGTTGCCACAAGACTGTAAGCTCTCACAGTTACTCTTGGTGGGCGCAGGAATGGGCCCTGCTGTGAGTTATTAGATCAAGATTTGTAATTGCAAGCACCTGATGAACAGGGCAGAAAAATTGGGCCTTTGGCGGTGGTGGTGGACGGTGTTGCCACAAGACTGTAGGCCCTCATAGTTACTCTTGGTGGGCGCAGGAATGGGCCCTGCTGTGAGTTATTAGATCAAGATTTGTAATTGCAAGCACCTGATGAACAGGGCAGAAAAATTGGGCCTTTGGCGGTGGTGGTGGACGGTGTTGCCACAAGACTGCAGGCCCTCATAGTTACTCTTGGTGGGCGCAGGAATGGGCCCTGCTGTGAACTATTAGATCAAGATTTGTAATTACCCGCCCCTGTTAAACAGGGGCTGAAAAATTGTGCCTTAGGCACTGGTGCTGGTGCCACAACACTGCAACCCCTCACAGAGACTGTACTTGGAGCACAGCAGTCACACGTGTTGCGAAGCATTTTTTTAAAAAATTGTAAGTACACGCCCCTGTTAAACAGGGGCTGAAAAATTGTGCCTTAGGCACTGGTGCTGGTGCCACAACACTGCAACCCGGCCCTCACAGATACTGTACTTGGAGCACAGCAGTCACACGTGTTGCGAAGCATTTTTTAAAAAAATTGTAAGTACACGCCCCTGTTAAACAGGGGCTGAAAAATTGTGCCTTAGGCACTGGTGCTGGTGCCACAACACTGCAACCCCTCACAGATACTGTACTTGGAGCACAGCAGTCACATGTGTTGCGAAGCATTTTTTTTTAAAAAAATTGTAAGTACCCGCCCCTGTTAAACAGGGGCTGAAAAATTGTGCCTTAGGCACTGGTGCTGGTGCCACAACACTGCAACCCCTCACAGAGACTGTACTTGGAGCACAGCAGTCACACGTGTTGCGAAGCATTTTTTAAAAAAATTGTAAGTACACGCCCCTGTTAAACAGGGGCTGAAAAATTGTGCCTTAGGCACTGGTGCTGGTGCCACAACACTGCAACCCCTCACAGATACTGTACTTGGAGCACAGCAGTCACATGTGTTGCGAAGCATTTTTTTAAAAAATTGTAAGTACCCGCCCCTGTTAAACAGGGGCTGAAAAATTGTGCCTTAGGCACTGGTGCTGGTGCCACAACACTGCAACCCCTCACAGATACTGTACTTGGAGCACAGCAGTCACACGTGTTGCGAAGCATTTTTTTATAAAAATTGTATGTACACGCCCCTGTTAAACAGGGGCTGAAAAATTGTGCCTTAGGCACTGGTGTGGTGGCATGGATCATTGAGGAGGAGGAAGAGGATAGTCAGTGAACATAAGAGGACAGTCACTCAGCATCAGCATAGGCAGTCTTGAAGGGATGTGACATTAAAAATTATTCGGTTATATCCGCCTCAGGTGCCTGGTAGCTGGTGGTGATCCAAGACTGATTCATTTTGATGAAGGTCAGTCGATCAACCGAGGCGGTGGACAGGCGCACCCTATGATCAGTCACAAATCCTCCAGCAGCACTGAATGTGCGTTCGGAAAGAACGCTGGAGGCAGGACAGGCCAGTAGCTCAATTGCATACTGTGCAAGCTCTGGCCAGTGATCCATCCTCAGGACCCAGTAAGCCAGAGGATTTTCGGTGGGAAAGGTGTCCAAGTCTGACCTTGCCCCAAGGTATTCCTGCACCATGTATATCAGACGCTGGCGATGGTTGCTGGAACCGATCATACCTTGGGGCTGCGGACTAAAAAATTGTCTGAACGCAGCGGTCAGACGTCCACCTTCCCCACCGCTCCTTCTGCCACTGACCGAAGCCTCAGCAACTCGTCGCCCAGGACCAGGAGTTTGTAGCCTCCCAGTTTCTGGGAACGCGTTGCACAGACCTTTCTGCAAGGCCTCCCTGAGATGTCTCATCCTCTGCTCCCTCTGCGACGGCAAGATAAGGTCCGCAACCTTACCCTTGTACCGCGGATCAAGGAGAGTGGCCAGCCAGTAATGGTCCCTCTCCTTGATCCGAAGAACACGAGGATCCTTCCGCAGGCTTTGCAGGATCAGGGAGGCCATGCAGCGTAGGTTAGCTGAGGCATTCGGTCCGGAGTCTTCTGGGTCACTGAGGATGACATGATCGCCAGCCACCTCCTCCCAGCCACGTACAAGTCCACTGGTTTGTTGGGACTGTACATCATCCCTAAAAGACTGCTGCTGCTGATGCTGAGTGCCAGGCTCCACCTCCATGCTCACACAATCCTCCTCCTCCTCCTCCTCCTCCTCCTCATCCTCTTCCTGTGTGATGGGTGGGACAGAAGGAACACTGTCCGGATAAAGGGGGCCTTGAGAGGCAAGGAAGTCCTCCTCTTCCTGCCTCTGTTCTGCCTCAAGTGCCCTGTCCATTATCCCACGCAGCGTATGCTCCAACAGGTGGACAAGAGGGACAGTGTCACTGATGCATGCACTGTCACTGCTCACCATCCTCGTGGCCTCCTCAAATGGTGAGAGGACAGTGCATGCATCCCTGATCATGCTCCACTGACGTGGGGAAAAAAAACCAAGCTCCCCTGACCCTGTCCTGGTGCCGTAGTCGCAAAGGTACTCATTGATGGCCCTCTGCTGCGTGTGCAGTCGCTGCAGCATGGCCAACGTTGAGTTCCACCTGGTGGGCATGTCACATATTAGGCGGTTCTTGGGCAGGTTCAGCTCCTTTTGCAGCTCAGACAGCCGAGCACTGGCATTATAAGATCGGCGGAAATGCACACAGACTTTCCTGGCCTGCCTCAGGACATCCTGTAAGCCTGGGAACCTGCCCAAGAACCGCTGCACCACCAGGTTGAGGACGTGAGCCATGCAGGGCACATGGGTGAGCTGCCCCTGTGGCAGGGCGGAGAGGAGGTTGGTGCCATTGTCAGAAACGACCATTCCTGGCTTAAGCTGACGTGGCGTCAACCACCTCTCGGCCTGCCCCTGCAGAGCTGCCAGAACCTCTGGCCCAGTGTGGCTCCTGTCCCCCAAACACACCAGCGCAAGCACGGCATGGCATCTTTTTGCCTGCGTACTTGCGTAGCCCCTTGTACGCCTACGGAGCACCGCTGGTTCCAAGGACAGAGCACTGGAGGAAGAAGAAGAGGAGGGGGTGGAGGAGAGAGGTGTGTCACAACCAGTAGCAGTAGTAGCGTTTTGGAGGCGTGGTGGCGGAACAACCTCCAACACTACTGCACCTTGTCCTGCATCCCTCCCAGCTGCCAATAGAGTGACCCAATGGGCCGTGAAAGAAAGGTACCGTCCCTGTCCATGCCTGCTGGACCATGAGTCAGCGGTAATATGCACCTTACCGCTGACCGCCCTGTCCAGCGAGGCATGGACATTGCCCTCCACATGCTGGTAGAGAGACGGAATCGCCTTCCGTGAGAAAAAGTGGCGTTTGGGAACCTGCCACTGAGGAACCGCACATTGAACAAACTCACGGAAGGGGGCCGAGTCTACCAACTGAAAAGGCAGCAGTTGAAGTGCTAGCAATTTAGCCAGGCTAGCATTCAACCGCTGGGCATGTGGATGGCTGGGAGTGTACTTCTTTCTACGGTCCAGCAGCTGGGGCAGGGAAATTTGCCTGCTGCAATCGGACGTCGGTGTACTGCAAGTACTTGGTTGTGACACACCTAATTCTACACCTTCAGTCCTCTCAGAGCAGCTTTCAGAGAGGACTGAAGGTGTAGTGGGGATGGAGATCCCAGCTGAGGAGGAGCAAGGAGAGGTCCGCTTAGTTCTTTGGTGTGGGTCTTTTATGTGTGCCTGCCAACGAGCTGCATGGCAGGTCGCCATATGTCTGGTCATGCTTGTGGTGCCCAAGCGGCTGATGTTTTGGCCACGCGAGATACGCTTGAGACAAATATTGCAAATAGCAGTGGTGCGATCTGCTGCACTCGTCTCAAAAAAGGCCCACACCAAAGAACTTTTCTGATAACGTGCAGAGGCAGCGCCCTGCACAGGCGGAGCTCTGCGGTGTTGTACAGTTGCTGTGCTGGCCTCTACCTGGCCTCCAGGGGGCATCCTGCCTCGTTGGACATGTGACGCCGCATCCTCCTCCTCCTCGTCCTCCTCCTCATCCTCTCTCCCTTCAGGCACCCACGTGGAGTCAGTGACCTCATCATCCCCTCCCTCTTCACCACTAGAGCAAACCTGGCAGTAAGCTGCAGCTGGTGGAACAGTACTGCCAGATTCCTCAAGCTGGGTATCATCATCCGAGCCTTCGAATCGTTGGGCATCCTCCTGGAGCATGTACCCAACACTGTGCTCAAAGAGTTCGGGGGACTCCTCAGGAGGACATGGTGGGTCTAGGGAAGGGGTGGCTGATGATGCTCTGTCAGTACCCTGAGCCTGGGTGAGAGAGGATGAGGAGGATGAGGAGGGCTTGGTCATCCATTCTACCAAGCCTTCAGCATGATGCGGCTCCACATGTCCAGCTGCCGAAAACAAAGACGCGCGTGTCCCATGGCCACGTGCTGATGACGATGCACGACCACGTCCACGTCCACGGCCACGTCCACTAGAAACAGAGCCTGCCTGCCCTGTGTTCTTGGCTCTGCACGCTCTGCCTCCCCTTGGCGGTCTTCCAGCCATTGTAGTCGGTAGTCCTGTGGGTGCTGCTGAGAAGAATATATAGGAGCTCTGTGTGATGCCACTAACACACTAGAAGTCCTATGGGTGCTTCTGCAAAGAAAATAGAGGAGCTCTGTGTGATGCCACTAACACACAAGAAGTCCTGTGGGTGCTGCTGAGAAGAAAATATAGGAGCTCTGTGTGATGCCACTAACACACTAGAAGTCCTATGGGTGCTTCTGCAAAGAAAATAGAGGAGCTCTGTGTGATGGGACTAACACACTTCAAGTCCTATGGGTGCTTCTGGGAAGAAAATATAGGTCTGTGTGATGGGACTAACACACTTCAAGTCCTATGGGTGCTTCTGGGAAGAAAATGTAGGTCTGTGTGATGGGACTAACACACTTCAAGTCCTATAGGTGCTTCTGGGAAGAAAATGTAGGTCTGTGTGATGGGACTAACACACTTCAAGTCCTATAGGTGCTTCTGGGAACAAAATATATGATCTCTGTGTGATGGGACTAACACACTTCAAGTCCTATAGGTGCTTCTGGGAAGAAAATATAGGTCTGTGTGATGGGACTAACACACTTCAAGTCCTATGGGTGCTTCTGAGAAGAAAATGTAGGTCTGTGTGATGGGACTAACACACTTCAAGTCCTATAGGTGCTTCTGGGAAGAAAATGTAGGTCTGTGTGATGGGACTAACACACTTCAAGTCCTATAGGTGCTTCTGGGAACAAAATATATGATCTCTGTGTGATGGGACTAACACACTTCAAGTCCTATAGGTGCTTCTGGGAAGGAAATATAGGTCTGTGTGATGGGACTAACACACTTCAAGTCCTATAGGTGCTTCTGGGAACAAAATATATGATCTCTGTGTGATGGGACTAACACACTTCAAGTCCTATAGGTGCTTCTGGGAACAAAATATATGATCTCTGTGTGATGGGACTAACACACTTCAAGTCCTATAGGTGCTTCTGGGAAGGAAATATAGGTCTGTGTGATGGGACTAACACACTTCAAGTCCTATAGGTGCTTCTGGGAACAAAATATATGATCTCTGTGTGATGGGACTAACACACTTCAAGTCCTATAGGTGCTTCTGGGAACAAAATATATGATCTCTGTGTGATGGGACTAACACACTTCAAGTCCTATAGGTGCTTCTGGGAAGGAAATATAGGTCTGTGTGATGGGACTAACACACTTCAAGTCCTATAGGTGCTTCTGGGAACAAAATATATGATCTCTGTGTGATGGGACTAACACACTTCAAGTCCTATAGGTGCTTCTGGGAAGAAAATGTAGGTCTGTGTGATGGGACTAACACACTTCAAGTCCTATAGGTGCTTCTGGGAACAAAATATATGATCTCTGTGTGATGGGACTAACACACTTCAAGTCCTATAGGTGCTTCTTGGGAAGGAAATATAGGTCTGTGTGATGGGACTAACACACTTCAAGTCCTATAGGTGCTTCTGGGAACAAAATATATGATCTCTGTGTGATGGGACTAACACACTTCAAGTCCTATAGGTGCTTCTGGGAAGGAAATATAGGTCTGTGTGATGGGACTAACACACTTCAAGTCCTATAGGTGCTTCTGGGAACAAAATATATGATCTCTGTGTGATGGGACTAACACACTTCAAGTCCTATAGGTGCTTCTGGGAAGAAAATGTAGGTCTGTGTGATGGGACTAACACACTTCAAGTCCTATAGGTGCTTCTGGGAACAAAATATATGATCTCTGTGTGATGGGACTAACACACTTCAAGTCCTATAGGTGCTTCTTGGGAAGGAAATATAGGTCTGTGTGATGGGACTAACACACTTCAAGTCCTATAGGTGCTTCTGGGAACAAAATATATGATCTCTGTGTGATGGGACTAACACACTTCAAGTCCTATAGGTGCTTCTGGGAAGGAAATATAGGTCTGTGTGATGGGACTAACACACTTCAAGTCCTATAGGTGCTTCTGGGAACAAAATATATGATCTCTGTTTGATGGGACTAACACACTTCAAGTCCTATAGGTGCTTCTGGGAAGAAAATGTAGGTCTGTGTGATGGGACTAACACACTTCAAGTCCTATAGGTGCTTCTGGGAACAAAATATATGATCTCTGTGTGATGGGACTAACACACTTCAAGTCCTATAGGTGCTTCTGGGAAGGAAATATAGGTCTGTGTGATGGGACTAACACACTTCAAGTCCTATAGGTGCTTCTGGGAACAAAATATATGATCTCTGTGTGATGGGACTAACACACTTCAAGTCCTATAGGTGCTTCTGGGAACAAAATATATGATCTCTGTGTGATGGGACTAACACACTTCAAGTCCTATAGGTGCTTCTGGGAACAAAATATATGATCTCTGTGTGATGGGACTAACACACTTCAAGTCCTATAGGTGCTTCTGGGAAGAAAATGTAGGTCTGTGTGATGGGACTAACACACTTCAAGTCCTATAGGTGCTTCTGGGAACAAAATATATGATCTCTGTGTGATGGGACTAACACACTTCAAGTCCTATAGGTGCTTCTGGGAAGGAAATATAGGTCTGTGTGATGGGACTAACACACTTCAAGTCCTATAGGTGCTTCTGGGAACAAAATATATGATCTCTGTGTGATGGGACTAACACACTTCAAGTCCTATAGGTGCTTCTGGGAAGGAAATATAGGTCTGTGTGATGGGACTAACACACTTCAAGTCCTATAGGTGCTTCTGGGAACAAAATATATGATCTCTGTGTGATGGGACTAACACACTTCAAGTCCTATAGGTGCTTCTGGGAAGAAAATGTAGGTCTGTGTGATGGGACTAACACACTTCAAGTCCTATAGGTGCTTCTGGGAACAAAATATATGATCTCTGTGTGATGGGACTAACACACTTCAAGTCCTATAGGTGCTTCTGGGAAGGAAATATAGGTCTGTGTGATGGGACTAACACACTTCAAGTCCTATAGGTGCTTCTGGGAACAAAATATATGATCTCTGTGTGATGGGACTAACACACTTCAAGTCCTATAGGTGCTTCTGGGAAGAAAATGTAGGTCTGTGTGATGGGACTAACACACTTCAAGTCCTATAGGTGCTTCTGGGAACAAAATATATGATCTCTGTGTGATGGGACTAACACACTTCAAGTCCTATAGGTGCTTCTTGGGAAGGAAATATAGGTCTGTGTGATGGGACTAACACACTTCAAGTCCTATAGGTGCTTCTGGGAACAAAATATATGATCTCTGTGTGATGGGACTAACACACTTCAAGTCCTATAGGTGCTTCTGGGAAGGAAATATAGGTCTGTGTGATGGGACTAACACACTTCAAGTCCTATAGGTGCTTCTGGGAACAAAATATATGATCTCTGTGTGATGGGACTAACACACTTCAAGTCCTATAGGTGCTTCTGGGAACAAAATATATGATCTCTGTGTGATGGGACTAACACACTTCAAGTCCTATTGGTGCTTCTGGGAAGAAAATGTAGGTCTGTGTGATGGGACTAACACACTTCAAGTCCTATAGGTGCTTCTGGGAACAAAATATAGGAGCTCTGCCTGCCTGCCACGAACACACTACAAGTCCTATAGGTGCTTCTGGGAACAAAATATAGGAGCTCTGCCTGCCTGCCACGAACACACTACAAGTCCTATAGGTGCTTCTGGGAACAAAATATAGGAGCTCTGCCTGCCTGCCACGAACACACTACAAGTCCTATAGGTGCTTCTGGGAACAAAATATAGGAGCTCTGCCTGCCTGCCAGGAACACACTACAAGTCCTATAGGTGCTTCTGGGAACAAAATATAGGAGCTCTGCCTGCCTGCCACGAACACACTACAAGTCCTATAGGTGCTTCTGGGAACAAAATATAGGAGCTCTGCCTGCCTGCCACGAGCACACTACAAGCCCCTCTTTCTAAATCAATCTAAATGAATGAATCTATCTAACTCGATCTCTCTAAGTAAATCTCTCTAACTAACTAAATCCAGCAGAGTGTCACAGATCTAGCCTGCTCTATCTGCGCCGGAACAGCATGTGACCGGCGCAGACGGCGTGGCGGCCTTTTATAGGGGGGGGCGTGTACTACAGCCCCTGAGCTGTAATTGGCTACAGGCGTCCTGCCTGTAGCCAATTATGGCTCTTCGAGTTTCCGGGGCTGTGATTGGCCAAGCATGCGGGGTCACAGTGCATGCTTGGCCAATCATCAGCCAGCAATGCACTGCGCCGGCCGCGCCGGCCGCAATGCATTGCGGGGCCGCTCGCATCACACGAACGTGATGCGAGCGGCCAAAATAGTTCTGGGCTCGCCGAGCGAGCGAACGCCCGGTGCTCGATGCGAACGTGGGTTCGCATCGAGCACCGGGCCCATCCCTAATCAAAACGACTGAATCGTCAAATAATTGAATAGCCATAACTTTCCCACATGTGACATATCGATTGAGTGGGTTGTCAACTATAGATTGATTATTCTTAGTAAAAGAGATCAATCAGAATGGAAATGTATAATTTATTGAAACGTGCATGGCCCCAGTAAAAGTGAGATTTGGGTATGTGATTACTGTGCTACACAGTGGTGTCTTTGTCAGAAAGGAAGCTGTATCCTAGGACCTGCAATGTAAGGATCCCCCCTGCTTCTGCCATTCATTCTGTGGATCTGTGTTTCCAGCCCCTCTCTACCTGTCATCATAACAACAGTCATCAGGGAGCAGCTCTGACATAAGGAAGCAAAGCTCTGCCTCTTTCAAGAAGACCACCTTGTGACAAGTTGGGGAATTTGTAGCTCATTGGTAGCGTCAAACAGTGAGTTTACTCCAAGCCAAAAGTGAATTCTTAGGGCTTTTTCTGCCCATTTTTATTTAAAACAAAGCAAAAATTCACAACACAGGGGTTCTCACCATCATTGCAACAAACATAGAATTCAGCCTCACGGCTCTTTGCAGCATCACTGCTCAGGCCTCCTGCCTTGGTCCTCCAGACCATCAAACACACAGTCCCAGTGCTTGTGAATAAAATGCTGTACCTTTGTCAGCTTGACTGTTTCTCTTGCAGCTTCCCGCTGCTACATCCTCACAGGCTCGGGCCTTTGTCTGTCCTCACTTGGACAGTATAATGCGATGTGCACCTCACAACTCCCTTCACACACTGAGCCCCTCAGGAAGGGTTGGTTTACTGACCTTTAAATCTGGCTCTAACATGAATGCAGCACACACCTCCATCATTAGTGTGCTTGCTTCCCAGAAAACCTGGCCCACACTGCCATTTTAAACAGTGGCATGGGCTCAACCTGCCACAACCTCCACACAAAGACCAAGATGCAGAACAAGGTAAGTCACCTACATGATAGGTCAATATTATAAACAATATCATCCTGCAGGGAGATCAACAGCAATACTGATGAATAGTTTATTGCTTTCTGCTTACTTGTTTGGGTTCAGCTTTCACCGTACAGGTCTTCTTTAAACAGAACAGGTCTCAGAATCCTTTCCTTAAAGCTAAACTCCAAGCATATGTGCAAACACCATTTGATGCAGTTATGTATTCTATTAAACATAAAACTTTTTTTGTACATAAAACTAGCATGAGTATATAAATCATTGCTGATATCATCTTCCTGCCATCCCTTACATAGCAAGACGCTGATTGCAGGGAAGGGAAGGACATCGTTTTCAGTCAATTAAACTCTCCTGCATTCATGCACTGACAGGAAAAATGGTGAGTGGATTAGAGAGCAGAGACAGCAAAGGTGTTGGCTTATCAGTGTATTGCTGCTCCTTCATTATCCAATCAGCAGGATGTTGGTGGGGAGGTGAAACAATGGAATAAACTCTAAGGCCCCTTTCACACTGGGGCGGGAGCCGCGGTGACGGTAAAGCAGCTCTATATTTAGCGCTGCTTTACCGTCGTTTTAGCCGCAGTATTCAGCCGCTCGCGGTGCGGTTTTACCCCCCGCGAGCGGCCGAAAAAGGGTTAAAATCCCCCGCAAAGCGCCGCCGTAGCAGCGCTTTGTGGCGGTATTGCCGCAGTATTACCGCGGTATCCCATTGAAGTCAATGGGTAGGAGCGGTATAGGAGCGGTGAATACACCGCTCCTATACCGCTCCAAAGATGCTGCTAGCAGGACTTTTTTTACCGTCCTGCTAGCGCACCGCTCCAGTGTGAATGGGGCCGGTTTTTTTCAGGCGGTGTACAGGCGCTAAAGGCGACGGTAAAGCAGCCGAGGTGACGGTAAAGCAGCGCTATATTTAGCGCTGCTTTACCGTCATTTTAGCCACGGGATTCGGCCGCTCACGGTGCGGTTTTACCCCCCGCGAGCGGCCGAAAAAGGGTAAAAATCCCCCGCAAAGCGTCGCCGTAGCGGCGCTTTGCAGCGGTATTGCCGCGGTTTAGCGCTGTACCGCCTGAAAACCGCCCCAGTGTGAAAGGGGCCTAAGGCTAAAGCTAGCCATAGATGGATCAAAACTTGGCTGGTTCAGCAGAGACTATTTAAATTTTGATCCATGTATGGCAGACGTCAATCTTAGCAAAAACCTTTTTTGATCAGTGGCTGAAGCCGCTAATCAGTTTATTCTGATAGCAAAGAGTCCCCACTATCAGAATACAATGTCTCAGCAGGGAGAATTCCTCTATCCACCTCAATCATGTGGATGATTGGAATAAAAACAAATAATATATGGCCAGCCTTAGTTTAGATGTGCACGTCTGAAGATTGCCATGGCTCTGAAAAGCAATATGAACATGGAGTTTGACATACAGTAAAGCTTGGTACACACTATGAGTTTTTCTACGTTCAACCCAGCAAGTTGAATGAAACAAAAACTGCTAGCTCCGGTCGAAGCTGCTCCACTAACTATCCAACATTAGCCCAGCGATCTCCCCCCACTGGGCTATTGCGTTCTGACAAGTGGATGCCCCCCTCCCCAGAACACTCCGATAAGCCATTGGCAGAGAGCGCTGATCAAGAGCCAGTCGGCAGCTGGTTTTCCAGCATGCTTGTCCTACAGAAGCCAGCCAAACGACCGGCTTCGGATCGGCTACCATACATACAGGCCGAATGTCAGATGGTTTTTATGGAACCTGCCAATGTCGTCCCGGCATTCGGCCCATGTGTACAGGGCTTTAGGAGACAGTGGGGGAGATTTACTAAAACTGGTGAACGCAATCAGCTTCTAACTTCAGCTTGTTCAATTAGGCTTTGTAATAAAACCTCAAAGCTGATTGTTTACTATGTACAGCTACATGAGAGTCTGTGTGCACCAGTTTTAGCCCCATAAAAGCTGTACCACCATGCAGCAACCACGTGGTGCTGAAACAACAGGGGGGGTCATTTTTGCTGTGGTATGTGAACACCATTGTCCACTGCCATTGCAACTTAATGGAGGGAGGTTGGGGTGGTAAAAAAACTCAGCTCAACTGCATGTTTTTACTGCCCCAACCACAAGTCTAAATGAGCCCTAACAGAGACTGTGGTGTGACTCCTGGTTGTGCTGTTTGGCAAAGGCGTATGAATCATCAAGTGGGTGAGAGGAATAAGAAGGCCTTTTGACAGATAAGACAATTCACATATGTGTGCTGTTCAGCTTTATCCTCATACTATGTATCCCTCAACTATTTGAACTGTTCAAATTTCAACTGCAGAACAGTGGCTGAGCACTTCTGCCTGGCAGCACTAATCATCTGTTTGAATCTCAACCATGGCACTACGTGACTGGAGTATGCATGTTCTCCCTATGCTGCGTGGGTTTCCCCCCACACTCCAAAGACATACTGTGCTGTTAGGTGTTGAAAGGCCAACAGCATGTAATGTAAAATTGTTATTAAACTGACAATACGGTATGCATTATACTTATCTATACAGCAGGTGGCGCTGTAGTATTATAGTATTAAAATGTGTATTCTATGATATGACAGGATGTACCATCTATCCAAGTTCAGTGCACTTGTTTGTGGTTAGTTCCTCTTCATATTTCTCATGCTGTAACACATGCATTTCTAATCCTCCATAAAAGCAAAGCTATTGTTGTAGCCAAGAAGCTTCCAGCGCATGATTTCAATACTCTGCACAATATTAGGGACCTTAGATTGTAAGCTAATTGAGGGCAGGGACTGATGTGAATGTACAATAAATATGTAAAGTGCTGTGTAACTGGTTGGTGCTATATAAGTACTAATAATAAATAAATAAATCTAAGAAATGTATGAAATGGATATTTTCTATGTGACAGATTTGTTTATATTCAATACAATCTTGCAGACCGAATACCGTTCTGATACTTCTTGTGACATTATGATATACAGTCCCTCTCTAGAGTAGGGGTGGCTGCATAGGGCCTTTGAAATGGTGGTGCTTGGACACTGAAAACAAAATAGCTTGCACTTTACAGTCTCAGTCCAACCAGAAAAAAGGGGACATTGACACTTGTGATTATCGGGCAGTTTCGCGTTTGAGTGGGTCTCAATCTTTTACTGTTCTATGAAGAAGAAGGAAGGTTCGGGAGCAGTGTCCAAGTTTGGCTATTACCATATTACGAGATCATGATTCAGATCCCGGAGCTTGAATAAGTAGAGCTTTAAAAGGCATCTATTACCCTGACTGTCTAAGTATTTAGCTAGCAGAGCAGTCATGTGAAATAGATTAAAGCCTGAAGGAAAATCAGAACCAAACATTAGGTAGGCTTTGTCCCCTGAGTTGTTTGCTAAAGTTTGGTTTTTAATCAGGATGTACCCCTGACTGCACCGCTTAAAATAGATATATATCCAGAAGATATATATTTAAACACAATTGCCTTTGTGCACGTTTACGTGTGTGTTTTTCTTGTCTTTATACAGTTGGAAGTGTGTTTTTTCCAGTAATGATTATTTCCCTCACCAGGTTACTTAGAACAAGTCTGGCAATGGAATGCCCTTCAAACTCATGGTCGATTGCTTCTAGTAAATGTTTCACCAGACACTAAACAACCTCAGTGTTCCACCCTCAGTGCAAACATTGTATGAAGGAGAAAAATAATATCCAGGAACAGAGCCTTCGAGGTGGCAGATACAGTGTGTGAGAGCCTTACTATATCTTCAGGCATGTGAATTCATATTAGAAACAACCAATTATTCTTCTGCTTATTTTTTTTTTCTTTTAGGAATATATTTCCTAATGTCTCTACTGAAAAAACAGAAAAAAATTGAGCCACGAAAAGTTCTTTTAGTTCCTTGATGCTGATAATTGTAACATGATTTGGACTCCCCCAACTTAAGAGGGAGACATACTATGTCCAATCACATGTGAAGTCCATGTACAACTGCTTCAGCACCCATAACTAAGAAAAAGAAGAGTTTACTGGATAAATTACTCTGGAGAAGATATTTAAATTGCAGTTTGACACAGCAAGTCACAGAACAATGATGACATGGAAAAAAAAAATAAGATTCAAGGCCTCATGCTGGCTATTATTATAACATGATTGTAAGTCAACTAGACCCTGAATAGTCCAGGAGTAATTGAAATACGTATTTAACCACAGAAGTATACCAAAAAGATCAGTGGTTGGAAATGTTTTTGTTGTTTTCTACTGTGATGCTCATATAAAAAGCTCCAACTGATTATTTACATCTTTAGACAAAAAAAATTTTTTTTATAAATATCTAAATGATTTAATAAAGAAAACTTCAGGCTTTGGCTTTTTGCCTTAGTCTTTACTTAGTCTTTATTTTGTCATATGTACAATTTTGTAAAAACTGTATGTACGATGTAAAAATAAATCCAAAATCATCAGCGTATCCAAAAACATTCCAAGCTTTATGGTGCAAAATGCATATGAGTTTATGGATATTGAATGGACAACACAGGAACACGGACACCTTATACAATGTGAAGACATTTCCTAGTAGTAGAAGAAGATATGTATAAATTGAAAAACCTCAAAATTCATATTATTCCGTCATACATGATCTATGTATGATGGAATGTATGTATTGTGATTGTCACCATGGGCATCCGCAGAACTTTTTTTAGGGGGGGGGGGCATCATTTTAGGGTCACCCATGCACCGCCCCTTTTCGACAATGTCATTATCACATTATTATAGTCAGAGACTGCAGACGTACAGTCCCTAGGATAAGTAATGGATAATAGCCAACAGGCCCTCTTCCCAGACCCAGCAAATCTACAGCAGTGATCCCTCCGGCTGGACGATCGCTCACTCTGGGTTTCCCGGGGCGACCCTGGTCAGTCGTGTAGCATGCCTGTACCCTGTTAGTGGCTCAGTCGTTCTCTCACTGGTGGTGTTGGGCAGCGTGGCTCTCTCTGGTGGCGCTGGGCAGCGTGGCTCTCTCTCTGGTGGCACTGGGCACACTCCTTATTCTTTGTCCTGTAGCGCTCTCTCCCTCAGCTTTTTTCCAGGCTGCAGTCTCTCAATCTCTCTCTTGATCGAGCTGTAGCCTCCTCCCTGTGGAAAATGGGGCAGCCAATCTTTGGGACTACATGTCCCATGATGCTCTCCTCTCCTAGTCTCCTTTGATTGGCCCTCAATTATGGCCAATAGGGAAGGAACGGAGCAGGCAGGAAGCTGGGCGGGGAACATGGTGAGAGCCGCCGTCTCTTCTCCCTGACAGGAGAAAGGGGGGGGGGCGACCGGGGGAAACCTCTGATAACCCGCAGCTCGCCTTTCCCCTGTCACAGCGCCGCCGATTTCTCTGCTGGACTAAGCAGGGAAAAGAGCCCGAAGTCACACTACACTGATTGGGGGGCTCAACAGCTTCTTCGTGGTGTCACTCCACTGGCGGGTGGCACCCGGGTGCGGGCTGCCCGCACCCCGATAGCAATGCAACTGTGCTGAATTTAAGATCCGATCCCTGATTACAGGCGGGGGGCACTTGACCCCCCTTGCCCCTACCTGCGGACACCCATGGTGATCACTCCTAGAAAATATATTACACATTATGATTGCCCATGCTATGTGAAATGTTTACTATCTTTAAAAGGTACCAATAAAGACAAATAATTTAAAGCTACCCTGAGAAATATAATATTAGTCTTACATTCAAGCAAAAACCCCATATTTTAAATTGGCAGAAACACTATCAAATAGAAGATCAATAAGGACAAACTTTATTATCAATATTATGTATATTAAATATGAAATTAAATATTAAATTATTAAACATAAATACAATTGATGTGTGGTTATGTGTGTATGAACTGAGTAATTGTTTGTTCTATGTTTCTATTACCACATCTAGCTACTGTGAACCCATGTCTACTTTTGATATAACTTTAGTACAGTTGTTTTCATGTAGGCTCTGCGTAGCTTTTCAGATTATGTTATGACATACCTTTCCATTATATGGTAATGTGTTTTGAACCTAATGTTCTTAATGAATATTTATAAACATTTAGAAAAATATATAAATACAGTTAAATAACCACTAATCAATCAATATCCCCCAAAAGCTACACCAGTGAAGGAACATGTTCATCTCTTAGAGATGAGATTTTTATCTGTTTGTCACCTATCAAAATATTCAATTTAAAATAAATTCAATAAAGTGCATGTGACTAAATCAACCTTTCTCCAATTTTTTACCATGAAGGAAACCCTGAGACAGTTTTCATATATCAGGAAACCCCCACTAAAATGATTACACTTGCGGCTGATATACATTAGCATGATCATTAGGTTGTGAAGAATTTTTAAAGAATACAAAACAGGTTTATTAATATTCAAGAAATAAAATGAATTAAATTAAATAATAATGGTCAGGAAAAAAAAAACACAGACAGTGAAATGTATGACCCCTTACATTGGAGGTCAGTGTAGAAGTGACCTTAAATTGGTAGTCATTGTAGACAGGAGATCAATTGGCCAAAGCTCTCTTTTCAAGGAAACCCTAGCATATAAACTATATAAATATAAAACAAACAAGAAAGCTCATCCCATTCTATAAATATGTAATAAAAAGAAGCTCCAGTTAGAAAAAACCCACAACAGAACCCTAGAGAAATAGTGCAGTAAAAAATATATAGTGACTGTTTTGAGGAGCAAGTGGTAATTAGCTGGACTCCTAACACAATGGTAATTTTTTCCAGGTTGGTAAGAAGAGTTTAGTACTACCGTATTAATTTGCCTCCAGCTTCTTTCAAAAATAAATTGCTATATATATATATATATATATATATATATATATATACATACAGTACATATTTTAAATTTTTTTATATTTGTTATATATACATAGAGGAATGCGGAATATATTTAGCAGACGATTAGTTACCGTAACCTTTTGTACTATTGTTAGACCATAAAGAAAAGGTGTGCCTGGTAGTAAAGAAAACACGTGAAGAATAGATGCTAAAGTAATGCACATTTAATTCTGGACCTACACCTAGAATGACAAGTTGAAATGTATTTTCACCTGTATGATGACAGTACAGAAGCTGTACACCCAGTGCCAGGACCTCCCAGTTTCTGCACTGAATCTGTCAAAGGTCACATCTACATTCCAAGCTTAAATGAACAGAAACCTATTCACATTACCTGGAATCAACCAAGGCCTGATCCAAAGGTTTAACCATTCCTTTGGCACTTGGTCACATACTGATTAAAGCATTAATGACTTAATAAGTGATCCAGTTTTCGGGCTATGCGGCACAGGAGGGTAGGATTCAAGCAGATAAATGTTAAGTTCAAAAAATCTGCAACATGACTAATAAATGGAGGCAATGCCTAGAATTCCAGGGCTCTTGGTTTTAGTAAAATAACTTAATTGGCATACCTGTTGGCTGGTGGATAACAGGAGAGAAGACTGAGGTCTTGTGCTTTCAGACTGATTCTGTCAAGTGGGCCGAGTTTCAATACGCAGACCTCAAGGACACCGAGGACTCTAGTGTTTGTTTAATGTTGGCTTAGGAGGTGCTGTCACCACACAGCTCTACCTGACAGACCTTTGTACTCCCTGTTCATCTGGGATGCCTGGAAAATAAAGTTATGGCTGCTTAGAAGTGTTAGGCAATGTATATACATACACATAAAAAATTATTTACGCTCATGCATATAATGAGAATTATACTTGGAATGGACTAAACACATCTGCAAGTGTATTTGGCAAAACAGGAGAACTTTTGCTCTGTGATTATAGGTGTTCCCTGCCACCCTAGGGCATGAAATGTGTTAGCTTCGGGAAAATCTTTTCCTGGGTACTTTAGTAGCAAGTCAACATGATTCCTAGCAGTGCCACAGATCTACAGAATTGGTACAGTGCTCTCTATACCCATTAAACATGAGTTTACATCACTGCACTTTGCACAGAATTAGAGCCCTTTTTAATAAGCTTACTGAATAACTCCGTACACTACTGAGTCTATTATAATTAGTTTTACTTAGTAGGACAGCACTGATGGTGTAAGTACACAGAGAAACCAGTTTAGTTTAGAGTAGTGAGCTGATTTCTAAATAGAACTCTGCACAAACACTTTGCCCTTTTACCATTTTATGATTTTTTTTAAACTTAACTTTTTATTGAATGATTAATGATCCTTTTAATAGATGGCTATTATACCTTATATGCGATATAAGAGACAGCCATAGAGTAGAGTTCACACTGTAGGGTTAGATGCACTTTAACCACCTGATTACTTTGCACTTAAACCCCCCTCGTGACCAGACCAATTTTCAGCTTTTGGCGCTGACGCACTTGGAATGACAATTGCGCGGTCATACAACACTGTACCCAAATGAAATTTTTACCATTTTTTTCCCACAAATAGAGCTTTCTTTTGGTGGTATTTAATCACAGCTGGGGTTTTTATTTTTTGCTAAACAAATAAAAAAAGATGGAAAATTAAAAAATAAAATAAAATCATGTTTAATAGTTTGTTATAAAATTTTGCAAACAGGTAATTTTTCTGCTTCATTGATATGCGCTGATGAGGCGGCACTGATAGGCTGCACTGGTGGGCACTGATAAGCTGCACTGGTGGGCACTGATAAGCTGCACTGGTGGGCACTGATAGGCTGCACTGGTGGGGACAGATAAGTCGGTACTGATGGGCACAGCAAAGATGGCACTGATGGGCACGGATGGGTGGCACAGATGGGTGGCACGGATGGGTGGCACGGATGGGTGGTGCCGATGGGCACTGATGGATGGCACTGATAGATGGCACTGATGGGCACTGATAGATGGCACTGATAGATGGCACTGATGGGCACTGATAGGTGGCACTGATGGGCACTGATAGGGGGCACTGATGAGCACTGGTAGGTGACACTGATGTGCAGCACTGGCACTGTGGGCACTGACAGATGGCACTGTGGGCACTGACATATGGCACTGTGGGCACTGACAGATCGACCCCTTACTCGGATCTGTGATCCAGCGAGTCTCACAGACTCGTGGATCACAGAGCGCGCCGCGCGCTCCCTTCAGGGGGCGCGCAGGCAGCTCATTGCCGGGACGACGTCAATAGACGTAGTCCCGGCACATCAGATCCGCGCTGTAGCCGTCATTTGGCTATAGCGCGGGTCTAAGGTGGTTAAAGGGTATCTAAAACCAAGAACAACAATAGCTTCACCGGAACATAAATGTGGTAGCTGCATTTGTTTTCTTTTCAGACATTTTTTTTTTATGTGGTCCTACCATTAACAAACTTCCTAGGATACCAACACTCACTCACCATGCTGTATCTTTGGAGGAACAGCTTTGACAGCTTAGGGCAGGGCTACAGGAAACATTCACCTCTCTTTTTCTTCTTCCTAACTAGGGATTGGGGGGGGGGGGGGGGATGTTCTGTAGCCCTTAAGCCTAGTACACACAGGCCGAATTTGATTCGGCCAGCTTCTGCCGGATGTGCATGCTGGAAAACCAGCGGCCGGCCAGCTCTCGATCAACATTTTCAGCCAATGGCTGAGAGCGCTGACCAGAGTGGTCTGGGGGGGGGGGGGGGGGCGAGGGCTGTCAGAACACAATAGCTCAGCAGGGGAGATCGCTGTACTAACCTCGGATTGTTAGTACAGCGGCTCCGAACTGAGCTGTCAGGTTTTTTTTTTTGGTTGAATGAAAAAAAAAAAAAACGAATGCTGTGTAATGGGCTATAAATGAAAACAATCTAACTGATTTTTGCACATCAAATGAAAAGATTTTAATGGTGAGAAAAATTGAACAAATAAGAGAAGTTCTTTGTTAGGGTTTACATGCATTTTAATGATTAAAACTTTTGAACAATACTGTTTCTAATGGTGCTAGAGGCATTTTCGCGCTAGTAGAATATGAAATCTGGTGGCTGTGAATGCATTCCCTTTAACTCCAGAGCAAGTTTGGTGATTTAAAGATTTGTCACATTGAAAGGTGTTGTCAGTGATCGACACAACACACCCGAGGCTTCCAACACATCATCAACGGTCAGCTTTGCCATGAGCCAAACAGTGGCTGCATCCAATCAGATGCAATGAGCACCACTTCTCAGGATGGCAGACTCATCTGAATCATGTAACAGCTGTCCCAACAAATTCCCTTCAAATTACTCCAAATATGGGTTGATTACTGCACATTGCTAGAAATAATTGAAATACAATCTGGAAATTAATATATGATTTTACATTTTGACCAACGATACGTTTTAAATAAATACTATAACCCTACAAATAAATTAAGTGGGTAGAATGTAATAAATGTCCATATTTACTAAATGATATATATTCATAAACTAAAGATAATATTTTCTGCTAGAAAATCTATATTCACTTTAAGTGCACAGAAACGCTGATTCCTTAATAGCTACCTGTACTTGTTTATTGCAAGAGAGGAAATATTTATTCATCTTAATTCTCTGTCACATTGTGCGGAAGTATGAAGAACTCATGGATGTGAGTCAGCTGAGGTCAGCGAGTTTTTTTTATTTTTTGGTAAAAATAGAATTTTGATAATAGGTTTGCTGAACCCTCACTTCTTCGCCAGAAATTTATCAGTAAAATGCAGAGTGCTTTCCTTTTGTTGATTACTTATTTACAATGTATTTTGTGCAGACCTCTAAAACATTGCAATAACATTTGATGTTTTTAATAACAATTTCATTGCAAATCTCAGTTGTTTTGTACAAAAAAAAATGGCTAGATAGTAGCTACAATAGAAAAAGTAAGATTTGTTTACAGACTGAATTGACGTTAACGATTTAATTACACTGCGTAGGAGAACCACAAACCAAAAACACTAATGCAACATACACACGAGCAGACTTTCTGACGGACTTTCGACGGAGGTCCGACAAACTTTCCGATTGAACGGACTTGGCCACACACAATCACACTAAAGTCCGACGGATTTGAATGTGATGACGTACAACTGGACTAGAATAAGGAAGTTCGTAGCCAGTAGCCAATAGCTGCCCTAACGTCGTTGTTTGTCCGTCGGACTAGCATACAGACGAGCGGATTTTTCGATAGGAACTGGGTTCCGCGGACTTCCGGCGGAAAAATTTGAAGCATGTTCTATTTCTAAAGTCTGTCAGATTTTTTGACAGCAAAAGTCTGATGGAGCCCACACACGATCGAATTGTCCGACGGATTCGTTCCGTCGGACCTTTGCTGGTGAAAAAAGTCCGGTCGTGTGTACGCGGCATAACACACAAAAACACACAAGTTTGTTTTATAGGAGGCAGCAGCATGTGCATACATTCAAATCATACACAGATTACTGCAGGGTCTCTGCATACCCATGGGACAAGGCATTGCAGGGAGGTGGGAAGTGCCATAGGGTCCCCCATACTTCACAGTACCAGCCAGGTCTTCTAGTGATACAGTGTGCAGGGCTGCTGTTGGAAATCACTGGGCCCTGTACAGCCTACTTGACAGCCCCCCCAGACATATGAAAACAATATTTCAACTTAAAATACACTAAGATCCTTACTGATGGACACAAACATAACATAACTTACAAAATTCGTGCTAAATGTAAAAGATAAAACTGGACTGAGTTAATAAAAAGTTTGGTGTGTAAATGAGGCTCATTCACGTAGGTGCTGTGTTTTTAAATTTTTTAACCACTTGCCGACCAGCCGCCGCAGTTTTACTGCGGCAGAATGGCACGGCTGGGAGAAACAATGTTATGTTACGCCGCTTCGCCCTGTGGCCACTAGGGGCTCACCCCCGGAGCCGATGCTCTTGACACACCAAGAACCGGGATCTGAGGGGAGAAGGGACTGATCTTGATCCTGAGCCCCCAAGGCTCTGTTCTTGGACCCCTTCTCTTCTCTATCTACACCTCCTCCCTTGGTCACTTGATAACCGCCCACGGCTTCCAATACCACTTATACGCTGATGACACCCAAAACTATCCGTCTACTCCTCACCTCACTCCTTCAGTCTCCTCTCGCATTACTAACTGATATCTCAGCATGGATGTCGCACCACTTCCTTAAACTAAATCTCCCTAAAACTGAGTTATTAATATTCCTTCCCCCCCCGCCCGTGCGCCCCCCTCCATGACTTTTCCATGAAAATCAACAATGCAACCATCAGTCCCTCCCCTCACGCCAGGGTACTCGGTGTAATCTGACTTGTCATTTCAGCCTCAAGTCCAATCGTTGTCAAAAGTTTGTAGACTTCACCTCCGTAACATCTCTAAAATTCGCCCCTTTTTAACAAATGAAACCACCAAGATCCTCATTCACTCCCTTGTTATCTCTCACCTTGATTATTGCAACTCCCTTCTCATTGGCCTGCCTCTCCATAGGCTCTACCCTCTTCAGTCTATCATGAATGCTGCTGCCAAACTTATCCACCTTACCAACCGTTCAGTGTCTGCCAACCCTCTCCTCCAATGCCTACACTGGCTCCCAATCACCCAGCGAATTAAATTCAAAATACTAACCACAACTTACAAAGCCATTCACAACTCTGCCCCCGAGCTACATCACCAATCTTGTCTCCAAACATATCCCAAACCGTCCTCTCCGCTCTTCTCAAGACCTCCTACTGTCAAGCTCTCTCGTTTCCTCCTCCTCCCATGCTCGTCTCCAGGATTTCTCCAGAGCCTCTCCCATCCTCTGGAACTCGCTACCTCAACCTGTCCGGCTATCCCCTACTCTTGCTACCTTCAGGCGATCCCTCATCAACTCATCTCTTCAGAGAAGCCTATCACGTCTCCAACTAATCTCCTAACACTTCCATCAGCTCATTCCCCACAGTTACAACCTTTTGTACCACCTCCCCCACCCTATTAGATTGTAAGCTCTTCTGAGCAGGGTCCTCTTAATCTTCTTGTATTTTATTGTATTATAACTGTATTGTCTCCCTTTTATATTGTAAAGCGCTGCGTAAACTGTTGGCGCTATATAAATCCTGTAATAATAATAATAATAATAATCTTGTGTTCATACAGAGTATGAACAGCGATCTGTCATCTCCCCTAGACAGTTGCATCCCCCTTCAGTTAGAACACACACTAGGGAACACAGTTAATCCCTTGAGCGCCCCCTAGTGTTTAACCCCTTCCCTGCCAGTGACATTTTTAAATGGGCATATTCATTATAGCAAAAAGTACAAAATATTGTGTTGTTTTCAAAATCGCTCTTTTTTTGTTTATAGCACAAAAAATTAAAACATCAGAGATGATAAAATACCACCAAAAGAAATCTCTATTTGTGGGAAAAAAGGACATCAATTTTGTTTAGGTGCAGCGCCGCACAAGCACGCACTTGTCAGTTAATGCAACGCAGTGCCGAATCACAAAAAATTGCCTGGTCATTCAGCAGCCAAATCTTCCAGGGGTGAAGCGTTAATGTGGCTATTGCTGTGTGCAGGCAGCCTACCGTATGCCATACTATGGGGATGTAGCAGCTGTACGAACGCAGCCTCAGATCCTCATTTGACAGGCGTGTGGATGCAGGTGTATGGCCCCCGAACATTGACAGTGTGCATTCAGGGGAAGTCGCCCACAAGCTGCTACTAATGGCTTGGTGCCAGATATCACAGCGTACCTTCAGGCTGGGTTCACACAGGTCCGGCTGCGGTTTGTGCATTTTTGTTCACCGTTTCAGGTGCGATTCAGGTGCGCATTTCTCCCTGAATTTGCACCTGAACTGGACCCAAAAAGGCACAGGACCCTTTTCAAAACCGCCAACGGACATGTGTTAACTGGCTCCATTAAAAGCCGGTCACATTCACATGTCATGCAAGTTGGATGTGGTTAAAAATGCATCGAATTGGCATATATGTGAACCCAGCCTAAAAGGTCTAGTGGCGTCCCTACCTTGACAGGCCAGGGCTGGTGGCAAAAGTGGCTGGTCATAAAGTTATGGCTGATTGGTGCAGCAAGCAAGTAAAAAAATAAAAGGGGATGGAGGAGATGGAGGAGAGGAAAATAGTCAGCTGTCAGATGCAGTTACTGTTGAGATATTCAAGCAGCCTATGCTACTTGAATACAATAGCTGGCAGCAGAGATTCCTCCATTCAAGCTGACAATACACCAATAGATTCTGGCAGCTGTCAAAATACCCAAACAGCAGCTGCATCAGACTGGATGCAGATACTGTCCAGCTGACTTTTTTTTTTTTACTTTCTGGAAGGATCAACAGTTAATAAAACAAAGACTGCTGCATTAAAGCTCTTAATAACATATATGTAATATATGTAATTCATGTATATGTAATCAAATATGTAATTTGTCCATAGTTCCACTTTAAGCTCAACAGTTGTAAAACTGATGACCACTAGAGGGAGTATTTACAAATCTGTAAATGAACTACAACAATCAAACCATGGAACAAGTAAAAAGTGGGAAAATCATTCAAAAACGTACTTTAGGGTAAATGTTACTCAATATATTCAAAATGTGCTAGAATTTTGTTTTATGTTGAAGTAGATGTAAATCCTAACTTAACATAACCGACATAACATTTTTAAAGCACTGCATATAAAATTCAATGATTTTTTTTTTTATTTTAGAAAATTCTGCTTTCACCCTTTTCCATTTTTTTCTTTTTTATCTCAATGCTGTGGATTTCCTGTGGCCTTTGTGCAGACACATATTTCTTCTAAACCTTATTGGGCATTTTAGATGAACAGTCCAGACATAAAGTGGCTTAGTACATCAGATGATCAGTACATCCCACCCATACACTCCACAGTACATAGATGCCTTTGTTCATTTTTCTAATCATTAGTGGAGTCCAATCGACATTCATTTTTGGCCGCAGTGACGAGAACATTTCGAGGGAGCAGGATGGAAATTTTCTTCTCGAATGTATGAATTTCTAACAGCATATCGTTCGATAAAGTCTATTCATTATAAAATCAAATATTAAAATCCTGAACTACGTTTGAATGATGTTTGAATGTTCTGGGAATTTTCGTACAAATTTTCATTTGTAGTGTATACCCAGCTTAAAAGTAACATTTAAAGGACAACTGCACTAACATCTGAAGTTATCCCATAAAGATCTGTTTTGATGAACTATATTGTCAAAAGTATTGGAACGCCTGCTTTTACACACACATGAATTTTAATGGAATCCCAGTCTTAGTCCGTAGGGTTCAAAACTGAGTTGGCCCACCCTTTGCAGCTATAACAGCTTCAACTCTTCTGGGAAGGCTGTCCACAAGGTTTAGGAGTGTGTCTATCGAAATGTTTGACTATTCTTCCAGAAACGCATTTGTGTGGTCAGGCACTGATGTGGACGAGAAGGCCTGGCTCGTAGTCTCTGCTCTAATTCATCCCAAAGGTGTATTATCGGGTTGAGGTCAGGCCAGTCAACTTCCTCCACCCCAAACTCGCTCATCCATGTCTTTATGGACCTTGCTTTGTGCACTAGTGTGCAGTCATGTTGGAACAGGAAGGGGCCATCCCCAAACTGTTCCCACAAAGTTTGAAGCATGAAATTGTCCAAAATGTCTTGGTATGTTGATGCCTTAAGAGTTCCCTTCACTAGAACTAAGTGGCCAAGCCCAATCCCCGAAAAACAACCCCACACCATAATCCCCCCTCCACCAAATGATTTGGACCAGTGCACAAAGCAAGGTCCATAAAGACATGGATGAGCGAGTTTGAGGTGGAGGAACTTGACTGGCCTGCACAGATTCCTAACCTCAACCCAATAGATAGTGGAGACTGGGAGCCAGGCCTTCTCGTCCAATATCAGTGCCTGACCTCACAAATGCGCTTCTGTAAGAATGGTCAACCATTTCCATAGACACCCTCCTAAACTTTGTGGACAGCCTTCCCAGAAGAGGTGAAGCTGTTTTAGCTACAAAGGGTGGACCAACTCAATATTGAACATTACGGACTAAGACTGGGATGCCATTAAAGTTCATGAGTGTGTAATACTTTTGACAATATAGTGTATATTTCAATAAGAAAATCTTGCACAAAAATGTAAGTTGTGCATTTCTGCGAGTATAGAAAATGATTGCACCAGAAAGCAAGCTGGGATCATCCTGTGGCCCTTTTTCGTAGATCCAGCTGGGTGCACGTCTTTGCACAACTCTCCTTACAGACAGTAAAGAATTTTCGTCAGTGCTAAATAAACGTAACTTAGGAGGCTCTTGAAGAAGCAATCAGTCATTCTCTCCTACAGCTTACTGCAGGTAAAGGCAACAGAGAAATGGAAGTGCTAAGAGAGCATTATACTGATTTATCGAGCAAAAGACTTACTGACTTGCATGTTAACCAAGTATGTTTGAATTATTATTATTTAATTTAAAGTGCAACCCCAATTCCCAAAAAGTTGGGACGCTGTGCAAACTCTACATAAAAACAAAATGCAATGATTTTCAAAATTACTATATTTTTTTCTTAAAATGGTAAATTTTCTTAGTTTGATATGTTTTCTATTTTCTATTGTGAATAAAATATGGTTTTATGAGATTTGTAAATCATTGCATTCAGTTTTGTATCTACATTTTACAGGGCGTCCCAACTTTTTGGAATTGGGGTTGTATTTAACCACTTGACCTTAAAGGGGTTGTAAAGGTAAAAGATTTTTCACCTTAATGCATTCTATGCATTAAGGTGAAAAAACATCTGACAATACCGGCCCCCCCAGCCCCCCCCCCCCCCCCCCCACCCCCGTTTTACTTACCTGACCCCTCAAAAGTCCTCCACTCGCCCCCGACATCCTCTTCGCCGCTCACCCTGGCCGTTGATTGGCTAACGTGGATGGATTGAAAGCAGCGCAGCCATTGGCTCGCACTGCTGTCAATCACATCCAATGACACAGCGTGCCGGGGGGTGGGGGCGAGTGATTCAGCGAGCAGCTATAGTCGCCGGCTGTATCACGGGAGCCCGTCCGCAAGTGCTTCTCACCATACGAGGGAGCTCGCATATAGGTGAGAAGTACTTGCGGGGGGGAGCCGAGACAGCCGCCGAGGGACCCCAGAAGACCAGGTTCGGGGCCACTATGTGCAAAACGAGCTGCACAGTGGAGGTAAGTATAACATGTTTATTATTTAAAAAAAAAAAAATTTACCTTTACATTCCCTTTAAGAAGATTTACCCCCTTCATGACCAGGCCATTTTTTTTTGCTTTTTGGCAGTGCTTTATTTTAACTGACAATTGTGCAGTATCCAAATTAAAAGTATATATTTTTTTTCACACAAATAGAGCTTTCTTTTGGTCGTATTTGATCACCTCTGGGTTTTTTTATTTTTTGTGCTAAAAACGAAAAAAAAAACGCAGAAAATTTTGAAAAAAAACAATATTTTTTACTTTCTGCTATAAAACATATCCAATAAAAAAAATCTAAAATCAAATTTCTTCATGAACTTAGGCCAATATGTGTTCTGCATTTTTAATAAAAAAAAAACCAATAAGCATATATTTGATTGGTTTGCGCAAACAGTATAGCGTCTACAAACTATGGTAATATATACTGGAATTTTTATTTATTTATTTTATATAGTAGTAGAGGCGATCAGCAACTTATAGCTGGACTGTGAGGCTGCATTCACACCTTTCAGGCAGAAAATCGCGCGAATTGCGGCGTTTTTTCGCGGCGTTTTTTACCGCGATTTGCGGCGTTTTTTTACCGCGATTCGCGGCGTTTTTTACCGCGTTTTGCCGCGAATTTTGTGCAGAGCAAAAGGTCACCAATGTAAAAAGAATAAAAACGTCCAAATCTGCCCGATTCGCGCGACAAAAAAGGGTCCGGAACTTGTTTGAGCTTCAGGCGTAGGGCTTCAGGCGTTTTGGAGTGGAGATGTGAACCATCTCCATAGAGAATAATGTATTTTTTCCCCTCTAGCTTTTGTAGCTTCAGGCTTCAAGCTACAAAACGCCCAGGTGTGAATGCAGCCTGATAGTATGGTGAGCAGTCTGACACTAACTGACACTTTTGACACTTTGTGGGAACCAGTGACACTAATGCCCCGTACACACGGTCGGAATTTCCGCCGGAAAATGTCCTATCGGACCATGTTGTTGGAAAATCCGACCGTGTGTGGGCGCCATCGGACTTTTTCCGTCGGAAAAAATTTGAGATCCTGCTTTTCCGATCGTGTGTAGCGAATTCCGACGGACAGAGTGCCACGCATGCTCAGATCAAATTACAAGACCAAAGCTATTGGCTACTAGCCTCTACGTAGTTCCGTCGTACGCAACGAACGTCACCACGTTCAGAATGATCGGATTTTCCGACAACTTTGTCCAACCGTGTTTATGCAACACCAGTGTCGGACAAAATCCGTCGGAAAAAATCCGACGGATTTTGTGGTCGGAATTTCCGACCGTGTGTATAGGGCATAATACAGTGATTGGAGAACAAGAAATTCCCCTGGAGGCGGGACTTTAAAGGCACTAAACACAATGTAGTAGTGCCTTTAAAGTCCCACCTCCAGGGGAATTTCTTGTTCGTTGTTATCTAGGGATGTGGCACTCTTTGGAGCCAATCACTGAAGCCCTTTAAACGAAGACAGTGATCAGTGCTAAAAATATACACTGTCACTGTACTAATGACACTGCCTGGGAAGGGGCTAACATCTAGGGCGATCAAAGGGTTAAATTTGTTCCCGGACAGTGATTCACTGTCTGCTGTTTTTACTAAGGGATGTGCTGGTTTTGCAGGGAAACAAAAACCAGCACATCCCCACTGACAGGATAGAGCTCTGTATTGTTCACATTCACAGAGCTCTGTCCTGTCATCCACTTCGCCGATCAGTGGGTGCCGGTGGTCAGTCTTTGGCCGGGACCCACTGATTGGCTATCTAGTACGTTATCCAGCGCAGGAGAGCCCCTCTGCTGTCGTACTCTTATGTGAGGCGGTCAGCAAGCAGTTAAGGAAAACATGTTCAAATAAAGATGTCCCGGAGAATAGAATTCATCTCTGTAAAAACTTAAAGCAACATTTAATCTTAGGTTAAAAAAATGTTCTTTAAAAAAATTAATCTCTTGTGGGTCCCAGGAGTGTTCTCCTGTGACCCAGAATCAGCTGACAGCAGGCTAAAGTCCACTGACAGCTGATGTCACAAAGCCGCTTCAGGCTCTGGAAGGATCCTAACAATAATGTTGGGATTGACCCAGATGCTTGTTTGGCAGCATGCCGCTAAGAGCCTGAGCCAGCAACTCCCCACCCCTCTCCTGCCCAGTGCTGGAGGAGCAGAGAGCCCATGACTAACAGTCATCACCCTCTGCTCAGAAAGGACCGAGACCGGAGCAATCAGTGGTCATATGATCGCTCAGTTCTCAGGCTTAGAGTTGACAGGAGACAGCTGCAGCAAGCAGGTGAGTATGCATGTTTTTATTTTTTTAAATAATCCAATCTATTGAAGTATACCCCCAGTTTGTGATAGAGTACGGAAGGGTCAAGCTGGCCAAACACTGTGCCAATTTCCCGCTTTCCGCCTGAAAAATCAAAGATTGGCAGATGAACAGCAGCTGCATCCAATCAGATGCAGCTACTTCTTGGGTATTCTTTTTTTTAAATAAATCTTTATTTTTGCAAGAATCGAATTATAACAACCAAGTGGTACAAACATAGAATCATAAAGGGTATCCTGTTACATAACATGACACTGCAAACATACAATCATAGGAAAGGGCACTTCTTTAGGGCCCACAAGGACACTTTTTGGGTATTCTGACAGTCGGTGTCGGTGGCTGTCAGAAAACAATAGCCCAGCAGGGGGATTCGTCCAATCGTGAATTTTAGTGTGGATGAAGTTTTTATTGCTCAGAATGAGCAGCAGCTGTGCATGGCAACCAATCAGCGTCTATCTTTTTCTTTTTCAAATCAACCTGAACAAGCTGAAGATAGAAGTAGATTCTGTCAGCTCCAGTTTTCATAAATTCCCCCCCAATGTATGTGGTATTTTAAAGAGGATCTTCGGTCAATAAAAAATAAATAAATGTTAGGAGCTAAAAATACTGCAGCTGCTGACTTTTAATAAAAGGGCACTTACCTGTCCAGGGATTCAGTGCTGTCTCCATCCAGGCCAGCTCTTCACTGGGCTTTGGATCCCCGGCACGACCATGTTGACTTTGGGAAGCCAGCTGTAACTCCTTCACAGCCAGTGTTCTATAGAGTAATGCCTTCCGTCGAAAAATGCCCCCGATGGGTCTGCGTATGCGCAGTAACGTCACTCCAGGTGATGTGTTGATCACCTGGCGTGACGTCAACACAGCGCATGCGCAGATCGTCTGAGGCATTATCCAATGCTATGCAAACAGTGGGGGGGAACGTAGTTGTCAGATTGAGCCTTGGTGTGGCGGGGTGGGTTGTGTGTGTGTTGAATGGCGGGTTTTGTGTGTGTTGCAAACTGCCATTAGACACAGGCAAAACCCGCCGTTCAACACACCAAACCCGTCCTGTACCAGAGACAAAACCCGCCCTTCAGCAAATGGAATACTCGCCTCGCAACAGCGAGGCACATTCTGACAAGTACATTCTCCCTCCGCTGTTTGCATAGCTTTGAATACTGACAGTCGAATAGTGTCTCCCATCGAAAAAAGGCCTCCGGCGATCTGCGCATGTGCTGTGTTGACGTCACACCAGCTGACTAACATATCAGCAGGAGTGGCGAATGCGCAGACCCATCGGGTGCATTTTTCGACGGGAGGCATTTCTCCATAGAACACGGGCTTCCGCCTACCCATACTCAAGCCGGGCTGCACCTTGTGAATAGTCCCACAGCCTCTTGGGACTTGTGAAGTGTCCCAGAAGGCTGTGGGCAGTCGGAGGAGAGGAGGAGGGAACTTCTTAGGTGATCTGAGCAGAAGTGGGAGCAGGTACCTGTCAAAACTATATATCCGCTCCAAAAAAAAAAGAAAAAAAAAGTTGCATTAGTGGCAGAAGAGGAGTGAAGGAATAGAAAGAGTGGAGCTTCTGTTTTTAACTTAAGTTCTGCTTTAATTAAATGAGCAATGAAGCAGCTGGTTGGAGAAACTACTCCACCTACAACTCTGCTGCACATACTCATCTTTCCTTCACTCCCCTGACAATCTGTTCAGCCCCCAGAAGCAAGGAAAGAAGCCCAGGGTGATCTCTAAAGTTGCTCCAGTTGGAGTTTACACAGAGCTGGGGACTCCCCCCTCCCCATGTGACAGTGCTGGGCCAATGACCAGACAAAAGTGCGGTCACAGGAAGTGAACCACAAGCCTCTCCATACCACATACCTCCCAACATTTTGAGATGGGAATGAGGGACACCTCCTAGCAAACGTATGTAGGCATAGGACACACCTCCTGCCACACCCCCTTAAAGGAGAATTAACCCAAAAAAAAGGTTAGTTGAATCAACAAGAGTTTTTTTTTACCACTACTATTCCTTTATATTGGCTTTTACAATTTACAAATGCAGCAATTTAGAATTTGGATATAAGGTTTAGCACTGAGAAACACTTTTTGAAAGATAAAAAGTGCATTTTATATACATTTATATAGATCAGACCAAAATGAGGGACAAATGAGGAGGAAAGAGGGACAGAGGGACATTGCTCCAAATCAGGGACAGTTGAGAGCTATGATACCAGGCAATAACAGGTATTTTCTTTACTCTCAGCAAAAGTAACAGAGTACTGAGGAAGTAAAGGAAAGTTGAGTATGTGCTGCTGGGGAGGGTGGCAGCAAAGCAACCTTGTTGTTTACTGTCAGGACCTGGCATGAAGGGTTAATTAACAGAGGTTTGCTTTAGGGACCTGGCATGATGTTCCTTTTTTGTATCATAACTTCCTGGATAATTTGGTAAAATTATTATAAAGAGACCATTCGTAAGGAAGCAGCTCTTGTAGCACAGCAAACGTTTTTTTATGTTAGTACATAGAATGCATATAGGTACATTAATACCGTTGAATATTTTGTACTCAAAGGAGAGCAACTCTATGCAATATAATGTAACCTATACGTCTATAACACACAGATTGTGTAACATAGGCTGAGTGGTAATCTGCCCATACAATTAGGCCACATGCACACTGGACGTTTTTGGACGTTTTTACAGCTGCTGTTTTTGGCTTCATATGTTTTTTTTCTACAGTCAATAAACTCTCCAGCATGTTATTCTAGGTGTCCATGCACACATAGGCTGTCATCAAATGTTTTTGGCTGTAAAAAACAAAACAAAACTAGTGGGTTCTGAGAGGAGTTTTTCAACTGTAAAAACACTCTTACGTTAAAAAAAAAGCCAAAAAACGCAAATAAACGCAGATAAACGGTCAAAAACGCAGCTCTCCAGCATTTTTTTTTACGTTTTTGATCCCATTGATAAAAAACAAAAAGAAAACAAAACTTAAAAACGCTGAAAAACGCGTTTTCAAAACGTTATTATCCAGTGTGCATGAGGCCTTACTGATTTAATGTTCTATTGTAGACACATGATCATTAATGTTCTATTGTAGACACATGATCATTAATGTTCTATTGTAGACACATGATCATTAATGTTCTATTGTAGACACATGATCATTAATGTTCTATTGTAGACACATGATCATTAATGTTCTATTGTACACACATGCGGTGGCATCATTATCTGTGCTGCTGCACACTGCTGTCAGTGTCACTGTAAGAGTCAATTTCATGTCTGTGTGCCTGCCCATTCTAATTTCTTGCCCTCCTGAGTCCTGTCCCTGAGCGTCTTACTATATCGCAAAATAAAATAAGAAATATGTTTTTTGCCTTAATATCTACCTTCAATCACATTGCTAATTGCATATTGTCCTTGTTTGTAGCCTAAATACTGACACTTGCACTTACAACTGTAATTTTGTAACTTTTAGAAATGCCAGTAAAACTTGGCTGTGCCAGTAAATTTTGGGTGGCGTGTTAGTAAATTTCAATGTGACAGGTTGGCAACACTGATCAGGAGACACAACACACTTTGTGTGCACTTTTTTTTATTTTTGTTTTATGTATTTTTGCATCTTCTGCCAACACAGACTGGACATCACGAGGTAGGCCTTGGGCCTGTTACCCCACACAAGTGCCTCTCCAGGTACATGAACATCGATGGGACATGAGTTTTTCAGTGCCCCACATCAGTTGTGGACAGCAAATCACCCATCTCCCCAGGTCTCCTGTGGGGACACCTAACAATTCCCCTAAAATAAAAGCTGAACTCCAGTGTTCCCCTCACATTGCAAGGGTTATATGCTCACTGACTGTGATTGGCAGCAGCAGGAGCCAATGGCTCCAACTGCTGTGTGAGCCAACGAGGAGTGAGAGACCCAGAGAGCCAGGATCTGGGAGCTGCACCCAGAAGGTTTTTTACCCTAATGCATAATGCATTAAGGTAAAAAAAAAACTTGAACCTATAGAACCATTTTTAAGTATAGTCTCTATTTTGTTCCCCCTTAAGAAAGAAAAGAAAAAACTTATGCCCTTTGTAGCGCGAGCCAGGAGGGCCCATTGCCAGGATCATTTTTTATTCTCATTTGGTATGAGCTTTTAGATGCCTTCAGAGTACTAATTTGTTGTCTTCAGAGCAGTTTATCCCTTGGCTGCTCTTATCCATAAGGAGAACAAGGAATTCTCCCTCCTTGTCTTAACTACATTGAGGAGGATCATTCAAAACCCCCCAGGAGAACAACAGCAAACGGTGCCATACACCCCCAAGATGGAGTAATCCCAACATGTCTACAAAGCAACTTTTTATTTGTTATCTCCTCCAGACACTTTTCCATACCACACTATGAACATTGGCATGCTCTTTCTTTTTGTTGAATTGGTAATTTTCCGTGTCCCTTACAATGGCGCTGCTTAACATGCTTCGAATGGATTGAACGAAAAACTTGTACATTCGTAACTTTTTTTTTTTTTGGCGATTTGTAATTTTCCGCGTCTCTTACAATGGCGCTGCTTAACGTGCTTCGAATGGATTGAACGAAAAAATTCGTACATTCGTAACTTTTTTTTTCGATTCGTAATTTTCCGTGTCTCTTACAATGTAATAATAGCATACACATTACATAAAATTATGAATTATGCTCCGATTACGAATCTACGAAAACAATGTTACGAAAGTACGAATACATCAATCTTACGAAAGTACGAATGTAACTAAATCTACGAAAATACGAATGCGTCCGAATTTCGAATAAACGAAAATTAAACTAACGGAAAAAAAATAACTCTTACGAAAATACGAATCGTTACGAATATGAACACCGACGACTTACGAAATTACGAATTGTAACGAATACGAACACCGACGACTTACGAAATTACGAATCGTTACGAATCAACGGAAACGAACAGAAACGAAACTAAACAAATTTTTCTATTGTGCACATGTCTACTATACAATAGACATGGAAAAGCTGAGTTTTTCCTCTTTGACAAACACAAAAATGTAATTGCAGTTTACTTATTCTTAGATTTCACCTTTGGACAGCAGCATTGTCAGTCTAGGGGCAGGGGAGTGTCATGACGCATACACACGAGAGGACCAATCCATCGGACAATTCGATCGTGTGTGGGCTTTTGCTGTCGAAAAATCCGACAGACTTTAGAAATAGAACATGTTTTAAATTTTCCTGCCGGAACTCCGCTGGACCCAGTTCCTATCGAACCAACAACGCTAGGGCAGCTATTGGCTACTGGCTACGAACTTCCTTATTCTAGTCCGGTCGTACGTCATCACGTTCAAATCCGTCAGAACTTAGTGTGATTGTGTGTGGCCAAGTCCATTCATTCGAAAAGTTTGTCGGAAATCCGCCGAAAGTCCATCGGAAAGACCGTTGGACCTAGTCCGTTGAAAAGTCCGCTCGTGTGTACGCGGTATTAATGTACTAGCAGATTTAGATGCACTAAAAATTGAAGCCAAACTGCAGCTCACACTTTAGAAGCAGTTTCAACAAACATTTTTGTTTAATTTTGGGATAAAGTTTTTACATAACTAAATAAAAAAAGCTAATCTTTGTAAGCACCCCTGTCAGTGGTTATTGGTTTGCCTCAACCCTCTAACTTCTACATCTGCAGGATAGCTTGTTCTGATGAAAAACAACAGACTTACTGGCCAGATCAACGGGTAAAAATAAAAGCCTAAAAAAGGAAAACAAATGCAGGCACCTCATCTAAGAATTGGTCAGCTGCAATATAATAAAGGTTTGCTTTTGTGTTTTTTGAACTCTTATCTGATTCAATCATTTTCTGTTCATCTAACTGCGTCATACAGAAAGTAACTATGTGTGCATCGATCGATTCATGAGAATAATGCTGTGTACTACAATAAAACCGTAGTAAATGGTTGGAATCGGGCTGCAAAGGTTTCGTTTAGCAAACAGGCACCACTAATTTCACATAAGTAAAACCGTATCATAGAAGTTACATTAAGATGTATACCTGAGATCCAGAAACTGTATAAACTGACAAGTGGTTTCCATGGCCCATATACTGCTTGTAATATCTACTAAAAGTTTAGCCGTATGAGTAATAATTGGCAGGTATGTCACATGACACAAGACATGTCACATGACAGTCTCATCTGTCATATATTCCTAGGCACCGGGAACTGTCTGATCTGCCTGACAAAAACAGGAACAATATCAGACTTGGTCTCTACCGTTAGTAAATCATTTCCACATTCTGTAATTCAGAGGGATTTGGGAAATTCTAATATATTGGCTCCCACTGTTGTTTTATTTTATAATATGCAAGAAGAATAGCTGGAAAAATATATGAATAAAAAGATCTTATTTATAATTATATCAGAAAGAAGGGATATGCTTCCAGCTTTCATTGCAAAACTGAAAAAACTTGTATTGAGAAAGTAAAAGAAATGGATGACAAAAAGTCATCAGCTTTAAATATCTGCCAAATAGGACAGATCTGCAATCTAACAAATTTGGTCCAGACAGCAAAGAGGATCTGAAAATATAATGACATATGTATGCAATCTGTCTGGGTCACAGTCTGACAAAGGCTACAAAATGTAGGCAACAAAGTCACAAAAGAATCTTTTTGAATGATTGAATCTAAAAACACGGTAAAACATATTCTGCTCTAAAACAAAGAATTGCCCCGGACTCTCAAGTGTCTATGTGGTCATACACACACCCATGTTGGGGAGAAGGTTTAAAAGCAATCCTGGATTACATGTGATAATAGATGTGGTCATTTTATGACTGTGAGCACACGCAATATACAGTAATCAATAGAAACCAATCAGACTTCATCTCATTACCGTTCTATTGGTGATAAACATGTGTATTGCACTATAGATCTCTGCACTTCAGGCTGCATTCACACCTGAGCGTAATAAAGTTGCACGTCTTTACCGCATTTTTGCTGCATTTTTGTTTAGGTTGCCAACGTAAAAAAGGCCAAAAAACGCCTGTAATCTGCCCCAAAGAAACTCATGTTCTTTTTTAGAACTTAGGAGCTTAGGACGTTTTTCAGGCTTCAGGTGACAAAACGCTCAGGTGCCATTGAAATGAATGGGATTTTGCTTGTTGGGCGTTTTTCAGGCGTTTTTTCAGGCGTTTCACAAGCGTTTTATGAGCTGAAAATGCTCAGGTGTGAATGCAGCCTCAAGCTTAACTCCAAACATAAAACCTTTCATTTACATATATTCCTCAGTAGCAGTGTGGCCAGCCATCAGTTTCATTAAAAAAAACAGTCGCTTTTCTCCTGCCAGTAAATGGCAGTACCAAGAAAAGGTTGCCAGTAAAAATTATGGCTGTGGCGCTCAGCTCACGTATGCGCAGTTCTGGTCCGGAGCTGGCCAAGGCCATCCAAGTGCCTGCTACAGTGTGATCGGGCGGCGCCAGCCGGGGGGTGGTTCTGACGGAGGCATGTCGTGTGATGTCATGATGCAAGGGAGCCAAACCGAGTGGCCGGAGCCTCGTGTGCAGGGTGGAAGCAAGGCAAGCCAGGAGCGGGACTGAGGGTCCCTGGCATGGAGAGAGACTGTCACTGACTCAGGAGGGGACATGTTGTGTCAGAGAGGTGTCATCATTATCTGTGCTGCTGCACACTGCTGTCAGTGTCACTGTAAGAGTCAATTTCATGTCTGTGTGCCTGCCCATTCTAATTTCTTGCCCTCCTGAGTCCTGTCCCTGAGCGTCTTACTATATCACAAAATAAAATAAGAAATATGTTTTTTGCCTTAATATCTACCTTCAATCACATTGCTAATTGCATATTGTACTTGTTTGTAGCCTAAATACTGACACTTGCACTTACAACTGTAATTTTGTAACTTTTAGAAATGCCAGTAAAACTTGGCTGTGCCAGTAAATTTTGGGTGGCGTGTTAGTAAATTTCAATGTGACAGGTTGGCAACACTGCTCAGTAGACACAACACACTTTGTGTGCACTTTTTTTTATTTTTGTTTTATGTATTTTATGCCTCTTCTGCCATCACAGACTGGACATCACGAGGTAGGCCTTGGGCCTGTTACCCCACACAAGTGCCTCTCCAGGTACATGAACATCGATGGGACATGAGTTTTTCAGTGCCCCACATCAGTTGTGGACAGCAAATCACCCATCTCCCTAGGTCTCCTGTGGGGACATCTAACAATTCCCCTAAAATAAAAGCTGAACTCCAGTGTTCCCCCCACACTGCAAGGCTTATATGCTCACTGACTGTGATTGGCAGCAGCAGGAGCCAATGGCTCCAACTGCTGTGTGAGCCAACGAGGAGTGAGAGACCCGGAGAGCCAGGATCTGGAAGCTGCACCCAGAAGGTTTTTTACCTTAATGCATAATGCATTACGGTAAAAAAAAAAAACTTGAACCTATAGAACCATTTTTAAGTATAGTCTCTATTTTGTTCCCCCTTAAGAAAGAAAAGAAAAAACTTTTGCCCTTTGTAGCGCGAGCCAGGAGGGCCCATTGCCAGGATAATTTTTTATTCTCATTTGTTATGAGCTTTTAGATGCCTTCAGAGTACTAATTTGTTGTCTTCAGAGCAGTTTATCCCTTGGCTGCTCTTATCCATAAGGAGAACAAGGAATTCTCCCTCCTTGTCTTAACTACATTGAGGAGGATCATTCAAAACCCCCCAGGAGAAGTACAGCAAACGGTGCCATACACCCCCAAGATGGAGTAACCCCAACATTGTCTACAAAGCAACTTTTTATTTGTTATCTCCTCCAGACACTGCTACACTTTTCCATACCACATTATGAACATGGCATGCTCTTTCTTGACCAGGAAAATCCATCAATCACAGAAAGAGCAAGTGCCCAAAGGTAACCAGAAAGGGAAAACAAAAGAAGAAATAATTAACCCAATTTGTAAATATTGATATAGGTCAACACTGTTCTACTAGATCATTACAGAACTAATCCATGCTTTACGTTTCATTGAACCTAAACAGCATTGACATGTGTTTAAGGGTGCACTCATATTGACCATGATTGAACTGAACCATACCTGAGTTTGAAGTTTGACTGTCCCTCCTTCCCACCTTCCCGCTGGTCTGCACTCACACTGTGCTTTATATGAAGTGGTCTCAGACATACATTATCACCTCTGCCAACGTAGCCCAAGTGATCCCTGCTTCTGTGCTCAGTGCTTTATGGAGAGGTATGGTTTGTACTCTCAGTGAAGTGAACCCTACCGGACACAAGTGAACTATACCTGGGACCACCTCTTCCAAGTAGTCCTGGGCACATTCCGGGGCACATTTCGGAGCACTCACACTACACAAATAAACCAAACCAAGGGGGTGACTGTATCCAGGCATGGTTAAAAATGCAAAAATGCCAGTGTTGGTGCACCCTAAAAGATGATCAGGTAGTCAGACAATTTCCTAACAAGTAACAACAACATCTGTCTAATTTCATTGGGCATGTTGGTATCTATCTTCATACCCAATCCTGTGTCTGAACAACATGTACAATTACAGTTCTCAAACACACATTGTGGTTAAGCAAGATTTTTAAAGACTTATTACATGTGACTCCACTACATTCTTACCCAAACAACCCACTGTTTGTAAAAGTATAAAGGTAAGAGGATTACCAAATCAGTTTACATAATCAGAAAGCTTTCAGTGAGAACATATGGAAAACAAAAAAGGTCAAATCTCACCACTGAGTGGACTGTAACTATCCAGTTACCTGTTTAACGCAGTGTAAAAAGTAATGATAATCAGTTACCCAATGCAGCTAATCAATAGTGCTGTGAAACCAATGACAGACATTTTCTGGTTAGTTGCTATGTATTGTATACCTTTTGTATTCAGGCTTTAGAATAGGCGACTTAACTGTGGGTGTAGATTTCATCAATCAGCTCTGGCAACTTTGCCTGTCATTATTTAATTTTGAGGGGCTCTGCAATTTATTTATGATTCCAATGGAAAGAAATACCATTCAGAGAAGAGACCCTCAATAAATGACTGCAGGTGTAGGCAGGTTGCTGTGGAAATCACATCCCATTCTTACAATCACCAGCAGCAGATGTAACCCCTTCCTTGTATGGTAGGTAGTCTTGCCCATGTATCTAAGCATGGCATTAGGGCAGTCGATAATATAAACCAGTGAATCACAAAATCATTGAGGGCCAGGTAAGATTCAACATTTCCACACCTACTACAAGCAACCTGCAGATAAGCAGCGTGCATATAGGCCGTAGTAGAGAGTGGTTCATATTAGGCAAAGGTCAAAGCATTTAAATGTAATAGGACAAGCACCTACCAATTATTCTTTAAATAGCATGTGTTCTGAAATTAAACACGCACAAAATAAAAATAAACCAATTATCTTCTACTATAAGAAATCTGAATAAATGTTCTGAAATTTCCATGCAAATGAGCATAGGATCAATCAATAATTCAAAATGCATTCCAAGTTTAACATATGGCCATACATAGTTTGTGAGCGCTGTGTATGGAATGTAATACATTCTGCCTAATGCATGGATTGCATTTGTACCTGTGTAGTTTGACTTCTTAGCAACCGGAAATAAATTTATAGAGCAAATTGAAAATCTACTTCTCTTCCTTCCATTTTAAGCCCCATACACACGGTCGGACTTTTTCATGGATTTGGTCCGATCGGACAAGGTTGTTGAAAAATCAGACCGTGTGTATGCACCATCGGACAGTGTTCGTCGGTTTGTCCGTTGGACAAAGTCTTATCTCCTGCTGGAAAGATTTGCCGTCAACCCGGTCCGATCACACCAAATCCGAGCGTGTGTACGCTTGTCCGACGGACAAAGTGCTACGCATGCTCAGAAGAAATTCTGTGACGGAAGCGCTCGGTCAGGTAAAACTACCTTTCCTAATCGACACAGCACATTCGTCACGCTGCAATGTTAAAATGTCTTTAGTGCAGCGCATTCTCTTTTTCTTTACAATGCAACAAGAATGACATGTTTTAGCTGCTCCTATTCACCCGCACTTCTCACAAACTTACTTCTTTATTACTTTGCAGGATTTATACACTACATGTTTATTTTTACTCAGATCGTAATACAATCTTTCTTATTTTTTTACCCTGATTTTTTTTTTTTTTTTGGGGAATACATATTTGAAGGAGATTTTTTTTGTTTTTTGGAGGGGGTTTGTATGTCTCAACTTAGCAAAACGACATTATTAACATTTGTATTTCTTGCTTACATTTACTAGGAGTTTGTTGGTTGTTGGTGCCCCTTGTTAATTCTACTTTAGGATTAGTGAAATGTACCTGCCTACTCAAAGAAAAACTGTCATTGTAGAAAAGTAAAACACAATAGTCAATGATTATTTCAAATCAAAAAAACCTTTATTTAGGTCTCAGCAACAGACCAAAGAGGAACGCAGCCATGGTGAAACTTGGGGAATTTGCAAAGCCTTGGACACCCATGGCAACCATCATTTTACAGACTTAAACAATTGGGGGCATGAAGAGTACCTATCTAAATAATAAGGGAGCGCAATCTGGTCCTGAAGTCCAAAACATCCGGAACTGCAGCAGATGCCATCTAGGTCCCCAGGCTCTGGTACTACGAGAGGCTCCATCTTCTCTCAGACCAGACTGAATCAAGGTCATCACTCTCTTGTCTTCCTTGTACGCTTCCTTCCACGCCGTGGTGCTGGTGCTGGTGGGGTGGCAGAAGGAGGAGGCGGAGCAAGGTCACTCTCGCAAACATGTGTGAGGGGAGTCATCTCCCCAGCCATCCCCTCATTTAGTATTTTGAGGATGACCTCCTCACACATGCTGCGTTGCCCCGCCTCCATACCCGTAAATTTACTCGTAACCAAGGAGGCAAAGGCCTCCTCGTAGGTGGGTGTGGCATAGAGGGAGGCTGAGGCATCTTTTATCAGCTGGAGCGCTGACTCTCCCACCTCCCCCATGTTTTTCGCCCTTCTGTAGGGAAGGCGGAGGGGAGAGACTTGGGAGACAGTCAGGCTCCTACGCCTACCCCCCTGTTGGCTGCCACTACCCCCTGCCTCCTCCTGACTGCCACCTTCCACAGCCACCTCCTGGCTGAGGTCTTCCTGTGTATGAAAAAGGGACATAGTTTCAGTTATTTGTTCATCAAACACACACAATTCTCATCTAGTGACTGTTGCAAAATGTTTTCAAATACAAAACCATACAATTCTCAGCCCTGCAGTTTAGATTCTTCCCAAAAATGTCTCCCACACCACTGTCTGTTGATATGTCAATCACGTTAGGAAATAAGCAATTGGGGATCCTGAATTAACTGAACATCATTCATTATTCCACAAACTGGTTACAAAACTACTATACCTGGAACAAGCTGGGCACCTGCACATCTTCCATACTGGAAGGCCCAGGTTGCTCCTCGGAAGCCTCATCAGGGGTGGCGTGCGTGGAAGGACGCGTGCAAGGAAGAGTCGAGAGTGACTTCCTGACAGTAGCCTGGTCTTTGAGAAAGTGGAGCCTGTCATAGTACCAGAGCGTGGGGACATGGACATCAGCTGCTGCAGCTCCAGATGCTTGTGACTTCAGGACCTTATTGCGCTCCCGGAAATAGGTAGTCTTCATGTTGGTGATCTTCACTTTTAAGTTTGCGACGGTTGCCATGGGCAGGGTAGGCTTTACAAATGCCACCAGTTTCAGCAGGGCTGCGTACCTCTTTGGTCTGTTGCTATAATCCCTGTGTTTCGCCTGCCATAAGAGGGGGAATTGCCGGTATTTATCAATGAAGTGTGGGAGAAAGCTCACGTTGTAGAAGGCCTCCATCACCTCTGCAAGACACAACGCCACACAAAACAATATAAATAATGTCAGCCTAAACTCTCCTAATCTTATCCATAAAGAAGCCTCAAGTTCTAATCAGTCTAGGCTAGTTATGTACCAACGTCAAATTGTACCTTCGTTTGTAGCGATCGTCTCGTGCGTGAGCTTTCTCTCCCCTCGTCTCCCAGATCGTGGCTACGACACAGGCGTGTGACGTTTTATATACAGTGCGCATGCGTCAAACTCCGCCCGCCCCTGACGATCTTTCTCGTCTATTCCCCACCCCTTCTCTTTACGGCGCAGTGGGGAGAGCACATGGCGGGGACACAGCAGGTGCGCCCCAAATATCCCCCCAACGAGGAGGTGGACGAGGAAAGTCCGGAGGCACAAACGTCCCGATCCCGGAGCCTGAAATTCAAGGCCTCCAATATGTCATTTGGAGAAATGTTGGAGATGGTGGACATATTAAAGAGGAGCGACTATGATGGGAAGTATGGGCCTTACCTCAACCCCAATGTCCGCAAGGCCAAGATCATGTCTAAAGTTGTGAGAAGGCTGTACAATCATTTTGGGGTACAACGATCCAAGGAGCAACTGAGGAAACGCTGGTCAGACCTGAAACTGAGGGAGGCCGATCAGTACAGAAAGATCAAGAGAATTCTTCAAAAAAGTAAGTAGTTGTGTTTTGTGTTTGATTTCTTGCTTGCATACTGCTCCATGTGGTTTGATTTTTACAAAGTTGTACATTCCAAAATGGCCACTTTCATGTTCGTCTGTGCATTCGATCGTACTCAGCCTCGATCTTTCTGCCACTGTCATGGTCGTGTGTGTGTCCATTCGATCGTACGCAACCTCGATCGTGCGGCCACTTATAATACGATTTTTGGTGTTTTTTTGGGGGAAAGGAAGTTTGTTCTCCCTAGAAATGTCATCCAGAATGTAAAGCCAATTTATTCAATGTAAAGGAGAGGTCACCCAGTAGCTGTTTACCCATCTGGACTCGAGAGCACTAGTGCTGGGACACCCAAACCCCCTTTTTATTAGGCTTTTCCACACATGTGCTCCAGTGGATACTAGAGGGGGGTCTCCATCACACAAACTTCTACCAAAAAGCTAGTCAGTTTAGCACCTTTACAAAGTGACTACATTCATGTAGTTGACATTTGTAACTGGCCAAACTAAAATAGTGTCCGTCACTTTCAAGCAATGTTTGTCATTTCCTATTTCTGCCCTCAATAGTTTGTGTTGCTAAATCTTCCTTTTGGACATTCTCATAGGGGAGCGAAAACTTGGGCCGTCTGAGGAAACCCCCAAACCAACACCTCCCAAAAAAGGGGAAAGAGCAGAAGCAGAGGAGGAGGAGGAGGAGGAAGGAGAGATCATCAAACTTGGAGAAATTGTCACCACAACAGGTGAGTGTGGGAGAACACAGCTACTGGTAAGCTAATCCATGTATGGCTGCCTCATTTCCAACACCCCATTTTTGTTTGTTTGTGGTTTTTAGGTGACGTGGATGTTGTGGAAGAAAAATCGCACTTTACCACAGAGAGTGCCCACGTACTCATCGGAGAGATAATGGTCTGCAATCGAGATCTAGATTACATAAAGCAAAACATCAATGATGTTCAACAAAAATTGAAGAACATCATTGATGTTTTAGGAAAAATATGAAAACGCACCAAGTAATTAACACACATTTGTGCCAGCTTCTGAACACATTTGCAACTTAAAAACTGTGTGAAATTTGGAACATGCACACATTGTGTCCACATGTGCTAGCTCCCACCATGGTGGATGAATGGCAACGTTTTTTTGGGGGTGCAAACACTTTACGAACTACGAAAGTGGTTGTGGTGAAGGGGTTGCACCCCCAAAAAACGTCCATTCATCCCCATGATGGAAAATGGCACTTTTGAAGCTTCTAGGCATGTGTTTTCCCATCTAATGACCATTTTCAGACCCAAATTGTGTGCATGTTCCAAATTTCCACTTTTCGGGGGTGACCCCCCCATGTGATGAAGGCAAGATCAAACACACTTTGAACATATAGTCATGTCTGATCTTGTCTTCACTTTACAAAGTTGAACTTTCCAAGTTCCTAGGTTCTGTTTTGCTCCATGCCTGGTTTTACCAATTGCGGAATGTTTGTAAACAATGTTGTAAATAACCAAGATGTTGTCAGTTTTGGCGTGAAGATTGTAAACGCACTTGTGAATGTTTTCCTAGTAAACTTTTATTTTTCTAAATGTGTGGCTTCCTTATTTAAAAAACACAATGCATTATGTATGTAAAATGAAAAGGATATGGGGGGCAATGGGTGTTATTTACTAAAGGCAAATCCACTTTGCACTCCAATTTTCTTTCCCTGGGAACTTTTTCAATGCACTTGTAGAGCATAGCGGATTTGACTTATGTAAATGACACCCACAGTGCTTTGTACGAAAACACGGAGCACAGCATTTTGGAGAATACACACATGTCAGACCTGGTGATGAAAAGGAGTATTTTGGGTGTCAGTTATGCAGTACAAACCTTCTCTAGACCAAAGATTAGGTAGCAAACACACAACATGAGAATAATCTTTTTGGGAAGAAGAGACTGTTACCTCCTTTTGCCCAGAAAGTGCATTCCCACTGTCGAAGGCAAAGGGAAAAAATGTCAAAGTAAAATAAGCTAAAAAGAGGACTGAAATGACAAGAAATCATAGGTTGGTTAAAATATCAGATTTATTAAAAAATGCCTCTCACACATCGTCAGGCAGAGCAATGGCCCCCCTACCCACAAAGTACTCCATATATTGGTCCCGGACAACACGGGCATTTAGAGGGGGCAAGCCTGGACGTGCCACTCGAAGGGCTGTGAGTTCCGCATTTGGAGGGCCCTCCACATCTGGGCCAACGGGCACCACATAGTTCCTGTTATGTCTTTTGAGGAAGTTGTGCAATATGCAACAGGCAAGAACTATGTGGTTCAGTTTGTATTCCGCCAAGTTAAATGCCGTCAGGAACAGGCGGAAGCGGCTGGCCAGGATGCCAAAAGCGTTCTCCACAACTCTTCTGGCTCTGGACAGCCTGTAGTTGAAGACCCTCTGGTCCGGGGTGAGGGTCCTCATCGGGAACGGCCTCATCACATGGGGAGTCAACGCAAACGCTTCATCTGCGACAAAGACGAAGGGGAGTCCTTCGGCATTCTCCTCTGGAGGTGGCAAGCACAGACTGCCACTTTGGAGACGCCAGTAGAACTCCGTGTGCGTAATGGCCCCACCATCCGATATCCGGCCGTTCATCCCCACGTCCACATACATAAACTCGTATGTTGCCGACACCACCGCCAACATCACTACACTATTAAACCCTTTATAATTATAATAGTAGGACCCCGAGTTGGGCGGTGGGACGATGCGGACGTGTTTCCCATCAATTGCCCCTCCGCAGTTAGGAAAGTCCCAACGGCTGGCAAAGTGGGAGGCCACAGTCTGCCATTCCTGTGGCGTGGAAGGGAACTGTGGAGTGAAACAAGAAAAAAAAATTAGTCACTTTGCACCTAAACATTGCAAGCAGATTAGACAATCAACATCTTGGAACAAGAGCATTGTATAAAATTGGAGGCTGGAAAGTATTTGCACAGAAAAGTAGAGGCTCCCCTTCACAGATTACTCACCCCCCCCCATCAATCCCCCCACTTCTGATGGGACATTGGCAATAACTAGGGTTTTGGGGGGGGGGGTGGTGGACAGCTAACCCTCTGCACTTCATTGATTGGCAAATGGCTCAATAATGTGGGCTAGTTTGGCCAGACCCTCTGTACTTAACACTATTGGCAGGCCACAGGAAAGATCAAATAACATTTCAACCCCCCCCCCCCCCCCCCCCCCAAAAAAAGGCAGGCACAGTGTGACATTATTAAATTAGCAAGCAAGCTAATAGGAGGGAAAGAAGACAAAAAAATAGGAAATGGAATGTATGGAGGCAGCCCCTTGCACTACATGCTTTGCTGAATTCATCCCTAAAGATGCGCACTATAAAGAGGTAGGTATATAGTGTGTATGGACCTTGGGAAAGCCAGCAGATAAAGGATTGGTACCATCTGACAGAGCAGTTGGGGGAGGGGGTTCCTAATGAGTATCCCCCCCCCCACCAAAAGAAAAAAAAAAGGGGGCTCTACATGAAGTAAACCACACAGCAAACATTTGTGCATATTTTAGGGGGTGTTTTGGGGCAAACAATACTATGCAGCAGACAAAAGACATTGCTTAAGTGACTAGGCCATAGGTGTCTATTGGGGCAGAAGAGCATGCTGGGGAGGTAAGTGAAGGGAAAAATGCATGAAGGAGAAAAGGGGCACAGCATATTAGAACATATTGCAATCATGGTAATTAGGGAAGGAGGTCAAAAATACAAGTCATTAGCAAACAGAGCATACATAGAAGGGAATAGTAAAGTAGAAATGTTACCTTAATATAGTCCTCCTGCAGGACCTGAATGATGGCAGAACAGGTCTCTGGAATAATGATTCCCAGGGCCTGGGGAGAGATACCTGAAGAGAACTTCAAATCCTGAAGACTTCTCCCTGTCGCCAAGTACCTCAACGTGGCAACAAGCCTCTGCTCCGGAGTAATGGCTTGTCTCATGCAGGTATCCTGCCGGCTGATAAAGGGGGTCAGCAAAGCCAAAAGACGGTGAAAATCGGGGTCCGTCATCCTGAGAAAGTTCCTGAAATCATCAGGATTATTCTCCCGGATCTCACGAAGCAAAGGCATGTGCGAGAACTGGTCACGCTGAAGCAACCAATTCTTGGTCCACATACTCCTCGTCACTCTGTTCATGGACGGGTCTTGGCTCAAAGCTAAAAGCCCGACACCAATTCCGCGTACAGCACGAACTCGGCGACGAGTACGCACGGGAAACATCGCTCAGAAGGTCACAAAAGGTTGGCTGGTCAGAACGGACAAACAGAAAGCACCGATAAACAGCAAGGCCTGAAAGAACGAAGTGAATACCAGCAACGAGCAGACAATAAGCAGTGCAAATCAAAGCGTCCTATATCAAGATATAGGCCGCAATGACCAACAAATGCGAACTGACTACACGCACTAATAAACAGATACGCACGACAAGCACAAACTGAAGAGCAGTAACGATCTGAGTCAGAAAACTGAGAAGCGCGAATCTTAAGTCACCAAACTTCCACTAACTCTCGATAAACACGGGGTCAGCAGAAGGAGCCCAACGGGTGCCTGACGTGGTGCTGAACTTCCCTTTTGTAATCTCGTGGACGACGACTTACGTCACGACGTTCTTCCGGACCGGATATTCCGACAACGTAGTCCGACCGTGTGTACGCAACACCAACATCGGACAAAGTCCGACCGACCTGGTCCGCGGATTGTCCGAGCGTGTGTATGGGGCTTTAGAGTGTTTATCTGATACATAGTAGTGGCTGCAGGGAATGCAATGCACTGGTGAGGTCTGATTTGCTACAACTGTGTATTACAACCAGTCAAAGTCCAAAATAACACGGGATGTGCAGACCCCCAGAAACACAGGTCTGGTTAGGTCACCAGTGTAACTGATGGAAGTACCAACATACTACACATAAGTTTACATATGGTAACAAAGTGTACATATTGTTATAAATCTGAGGCCAAGGGGACTTGTTAGGAAAACTAGGGGGGCACCAGGCACTGCTGACTTCTTTTTGAAGGAGCATGCTCCATGCTGTCATCTTTATTACTCACTCACTTCTCAGCTCGGTCCTGAAACAAGAATGTTCTGACAATGACAATCTTAAAGTACAACTAAAGACCTTTTTTTAGTTTTAAGAAGAGTGGAAAGGGATTAGTGCACCTGTCAGTTTTTATTGCTCTCTGTGACCCCATTAGGGAGATTCACCCTCTCTATTTGTCCTTTTTACCATCATCATTGAAAGTGAAAGTAAAAGAAAATCATAAATTTTGGGTTTGCCCCAGAAAAGTAATAGAGGGGAAAACTTCTAATCAGGACACTATTTCTGGTGACCTGGGGGTCCCCAAGGTATTCCCTTAATTTGCAGGAATTTCCATTTACTTCATGTTTTGGCTATGAGACAGGAAGTGACAGTAAATCTTCCCAATGGAACACAGATGGTTAAAAACAAACTGACGGGTACAGAGGTTGTAACCCTCCTTTATTCAAAATAAGAAAAAAAAGACCAAGAAAATTGTATCATACTTACCGTAATTTTCTTTTCCTGGTGCCTATCCATAGCAGCATACATGTGATAGTAGTTCCATCTACTTCCACCAACAGGACCAGTGCCTAGCTAGAATTAACACCCACACAAAAGCCCATTCCCTGTACATCGCTAGGAAAGAACTGGGTGGGTTCAATATGCTGCCATGGATAGGCACCAGGAAAAGAAAATTATGGTAAGTATGATACAATTTTCTGTTTTACTGGTGCCTCCATGGCAACATACATGTGATAGATCAATAACTAGCTACCAGAGTGGGAAGCTTCAGCAAAACCTATCATAAGAAAGTGAGTATGGGCTGTTGTGGTATATTAACTCATAGCTATACTCTGGTCCTGTGGGTGGAAGTAGGCTGGGCTACTATCACATGCATGCTGCCATGGAGGCACCAGGAAAATGTTTTGACTATAGTACTATTTTAAGCTTGTTCCGGGTCAGATTTTCCAAGGATGACAGCCCAAAAGCATGCACCTCCAGAACAGGTCAACAAAGACTGGCAGCCACAATATAAGGAATGTATAATAGAATTCTATAGAATAATGTGCATGCAGAGGAGGCTTAGGGCCTGACTGGGAGGATTTTGAAGAAAAAGCTGTGTGGTAATAGTTAGGCTGCACAAAGAAGATCTCATTGGAGTGTATACAGGTAAGCATAGATCTGCTGGGTTTGAAAATCAGGGCCATTAAGGGTAAGTGCAAGGGTAAAGCAAAGTAACCTTTAAAGTAAAATGGAAGGCACATTTCAGATAGAGTAAGGGAGGGTTATAGTCCCTGTCAGTTTTTTTTTGCCACCTGTGTTCCATGGGGAAGATTTCCCTTCACTTCAGGTCCCATAGCCACAACAGGACTAAAGAGGAAATCCATTCAAAGTTCATGGGAATCCTTGGTAGTCACCAGAACTAATATCAACATTGGGAGATTTCCACTCTATGCCTGTTCTGGTAATGATCCAAAATTTTTTATTTTCATTCACTTTTGGTGATAATGGTCTCCTGGACAAATAGAGAGGGTGACTGAACCCAACAACAGGGACACAGGCAGCAATAAAACCTGACAGGGGATCCATTGCCTTCCACACTATATTTACATTTTTTGGGGGTGTTACATACATTTTAAGGGTTCATTTATACATGCACAAGAAAAAATGTGCTAATGTGAGATGGGTAAGGGAAGAAGGATGTGTCTCAGTCCAGATATAGTATATAGACCACAACCACTTATAGCCCAAGGGACTTTGTGGGTCACATCATAAAAACATATTTATTGTTTACATAAATAATTCACACATATCAAAACATGAGTATCATAATATATCAACAGTAAAAGTACACATGTCACATTACTGTATACAAATTTGGAAAAACCCTGCATGAGCCAGATTTGTCCATGCTAATATCCATAGGCAAATATGAGGAATAGTGCTGAAATTCTTGACGTGTTTCGTGACATAGCAAAACTTGCTTCCTCAGGAGAAGCACTCAGAAATATCATGCTGCTTTGCAAACAATAAAAGGTTGAAGAGTATTTAAACATATGTGTGCAAAATGATATAGACGTAGATAAAATCCAATAAGTCCTCCCTCCAAATGTGTGCAGCACGGGGCCTCGGATGGATCCCCTCACAGGTCCACAGACATCCCCCCCCCCCCCCCGGGGAGTTGAGGGAGGATAGGGGGAGGAACACAAATTAGTCTAGCCACCAAACAACCCTGCTGTGCCCTACTAAGATCCTATAGCCCCAAATGGCAGCCACTCACCACTGGTCTGCTCACAACGAAATGCATTGGTGTATATATCATTTTTATTATACATGTGTCTCCTTGTCTCCACCCATGGTGGATAACCTTTCTGAGGGAGTTTGACAGGCGGTGAGGAGGTGTTATTTTGCCGTCTCCCTCTCTGTTTTAACTCCTAAAACCCTGCACCATTGCATGCAATTGCAGAGTGGCTCCATTCAGTTGAATGCGACAGGGGGAGATCATTTTTGCTGTGCCACAATGCTTTTCAAAGCAACTGCAACATGTGTACATATGTATCTCATACACATATGAGTGTCCTGTCTGCAATAAAGGATTCTTTCTTTCCTCCACGCAAGCTGTTTACACTGTACACTGAGCTGGGCATGTGCAGCTTAGTCGACAGTTATGGCATCTGAAATCACATCATCCCGGGCCTAGCCAATTAAGATCCAGAATCCAGAAAAAGCCAGAGAAAAGATGTAGGCATCTATAAATGATCTCTCAGAGATTGCACTCCTGGAGCAAAGGTGAGTATAGCTCCACTTTAACAGTCAATTTGCACATCAGACAGTTTTTACTTTGTCTGCATTCCTTTCCAACTGATGATGGAACTTCCTGGTATGAGGAAACACGTGACTCTCCCCTACATTCCACAATTCAGCACTGTGCATTTAATCACCAGTTCCAAGCAGAGGAGAATTTATCCCTGTGTAAGTTTAATATTTTATAAAGTTTAAGCACACATATAAATTGCAGGGGGCTTCAGTGGTATTTTAGGTGGCAGTGGAACGTCGGCAAGGTAACAGCAGGTACCTAAGGGTGTCTGTAGGCACCTGCAGTATGTATCCTCCACTGTAGGTGGAGCTCGACCAAAGCGACAATGCAGTGGGTGAAGGAAGTTGTTAGGAACTTGCTTCCTCTATGACTTCCTGCAGTCACAGGGAGACCCCATATGACTTTGGTGGCCATCATGGGTCAGGCAGGGTCTATTTAAGACTCTGGCTCCTGGGTTTGGTTCCCTTTATGCGAGTGGCTAGTGTAGGGACAGGTTCCGCATCTGGCAGGGACAGTGCTTAGAGTTAGGGAAAGGTTGAGGAGAAGTAGGGATAGTGCAGGGACTACGTTCATCTCCACTTCAGGAATCCTCCCCTTTGGGTGTGGACCGGCCAGGCCTCATTCCCGTTCCTCATTGCATACACTGTTGGCATCATTCAAGACTACAGACCACTGTTAAGCCTGGTACACACGGGCCGAATATCGGCCTGTTCAACAGAAGCCAGAGTGTACAGCAGCCTCTCCGGCTTCTGTTGAACGGGCATGCTGGAAAAACAACTGCCCTGATTGGCATCCGATCAGCGTTCGCAGCCAATGGCTGCGAGGGCTGACCGGTGTGCTCTGCCGGCTGTGCCTACCTGCCGGGCCTAGTTGTATTTTGTTGGAACTTTCTACAATATAGGCATACCCAACTTTTAAGTACGCAATGGGGTTTATTTACTAAAGCTGGAAAGTGTGAAAATCAGGCTCACTTCTGCATGGAAACCAATGAGCTTCCAGGTTTTATTACCAACGCTTAATTGAACAAGCTGGGGTTAGAAGCTCAATGGTTTCTATGCAGAAGTGAGCCTGATTTTCGCACTTTCCAGCTTTAGTAAATAAACCCCATTGTGTACTTAAAAGTGGGGTATGCCTGTATACTGCTATTGTATATTGCCTTGACCACATGTCCCCTACAGATCTTTTAGTAAGATAAGTAAATCTGTATTAAGTACATATTTATTATGAGGATCTTCTTAAATTTGTTTATTTTTTCCAATATGTAGTTTGTTGGTGTCATTGTTAAAAAATAGTAGCATATATATCTTTGCTTCTTACACTTTTAAACAGAAAGGCAAGCTGTTCCAATGCAACGTGTCCTTGTGTGTGCAAAGACATTGTGCAATCTCTAATACTTGGCAAACACATAAGCCTTACCAGCATTTTGAAAAACCTGTTTCTTTTGTAAGCATGCATTAATTCCCAGTAAAAATACACTCCCTCCCCGAGTCCTCTCGGTTTCCTATCAAGGCTTCAACTTTGCACTTATTCAGACTATTTTTACTGCATTCCCTCATTGCAGATACCAACAGCGATTATATAGTGAAAACAGTTAGCATTACAGAATGACCTTTAATGAAAACCTCAAAGTTAAAAACAACTACTCCCCAACATTTGTAGACACAATAAAAAAAATACTGCAAACCCACTGCCTACATGAAAATATCACTCATCACCACCATACTGTTTATGTATGATAGAATATCTTACTGTTATTCTCTGGTTTATTTCTCTATCAGCTAAAAGTCTTAGGAGTGCCTTACCAGCCTCAAAGTATGACAAAAAGTCAGATTTTTGTGGTCCTGTCCCAGCTATACGCCAGTAGACTTTTAAACAGACATTTGTACGAAATTTCTTACTACATTAGATGACTTGATGAATGTCTTTCAAAACTTTGTTTGCTTTTAACATTTTATTTTGGAATGAATGTAAATTCACAAATTAAAATTGCATCTACTGATAGAAATGTGTTTGCTTCAGAAAAATTTCCCATCCTGCTCCTTCAAATTTTCTTACCACTTCAGTCAAAAAAGAACATTGATTTCACCCACGAATGATTAGAAGATCAAATGAATTTTGTTGTTAAAGCATTTCAAATTTCACATGAAATTTTACTAGTGTTTAGCCAGCTTTAGGGGAACCCCTGCCTTTACAGGGTGGACAGATGGGTAGCATGATCCAAACATGCTTCAGGATAAAATTTCTACAAAATACTATAAAAGCGGGCACAATCAGCCAAGCATATATATTTATAATGATGGTGTGGAGCTGGCAGGAGACTGGCTGATTTACCAAAGTAGTAGAACGTGTTCTATTTGCAAAGAAAATTTTCCTTCACTAAGTTTACTGGGTATAAAATTCAAAGAATACCCAATCACACGCATACAAACCAAAAAAAAAGTTTGGTCGGCTTCTGTCAGACAGGCCGATAGCGGCCGTTAATCGGCCCAACGTACCAGACTGAAATTTACTGGCATGGCACCCAAAATTTACAGAACATGCACAGTTCCAAGTGTCACAGTCATATTTTTTACTGGCAACCTTTTCTTATCACTGGCACTTACTGGCAGGAAAAAATTGCCAATTTTTTACTGGCTGCCAATAAAAATACTGATGTTTGGCAACACTGGTGTGTACGAGGCTTTAGACCTTCTCGTAATAATTTTAAGTGCTCACTGAAGATGATACAGGATTTTGGAACTGCTGGGAGTTTACTTTCCAATTGGACTTAAAGAATTCCAACCTCAACCTAACTAGTCTTAAAAAGGTCCTCTCCCCATCTCCTACTATCTACTCTGACTAACCGGTGTAAGAAAGATGTATATACTCTACTTTTATACTATTCTCAGCCTGCCCCGGTCTGGACACGTCATCCTGCCCTGTGTCAGCCAGCATCGGCTGCAGGGAAGAGGAGGAAGCGCCAACAACAGATGTGCCATGGGTGCCTATGGGTGAGGTCACCACATCCTGGTATTCCTAGCAGTTGTCAAACGCTCTCTCCTCTCCCCTGTAGCCGACACAAGGGACCATGTGTCCGGACTGGAGAGGGCTAATAATAGGTAAGTATGGTATATACATTTTTTTTAAAGGATAGTCAACATATGTATTAGGAAGGGGTTCATAATATCAAACAAACAAATGGACAAAATTCTGAATTGTAAAGTTAAAAACTGAATGTTTGTTGCCCCAACACTTTAAAGGTGAAGTGCAAGGTGAGGTGCAAACAAATTCTAACATTTACGGGCAACTTTAACCAGAGTATTACCGGGTCAGATATGGGGTTGGTCTGAAGATAAGAACATGGGCAACCCTGGGGATTTAGTAACCAGAACAACCACAGAAGGAATGGCAGCATTATAAATACACTTTATGAAGAGGTGTGTAGTTCTAACAGCTATCATTGAAGAATGGGAAACCTAAAAGATGTGGCTACAAGTTGGGTAGTGATTATAAGTAATCCATTAATTCTGAGAATATCTAGTTCATCAAAACCAATGTTAGAAGAAATACAGGCAAAGTACAATGTGGACCACCCAGGCAGTGAAGAAGTTAAGTCCCTAAACTTTACTCTGTAGAAATTCCTTAGTGTATTACTGCATAGCACTGAGTGGTGTGACAAGGATCAAGCGATTAAAAATCATTTCATTTAACTCTCTTTGTCAATCTCCCCATAAGAGATTTCCCTTTCTCTGCTGTGGTCCTGCCATGCAGTGCATGTACAACATTAGTTTGGTTCTACTGTGTATGACAGCTCTCTCAGTTATTACATTTTCACCCAGATCAAAGTGAATACCTGTACAAACAATACAGGGGGTCATATATGAAAACAGGTCTCTGACATATTTCTAGAACTGCTCATAGGATCAAAGTAATCTTCTCATTTGTTTCCATAAGAAATGTTCGTTTTTCCTGCCTCCCAGTTTTCGGAAATGTTTACTACAGAGATCTTTAAAGCCCCCCCCCCCCCCCTACACTGGGGCTGCATCCGAACTGCATAGGTTACATTTTCGTTTATGTCTATGAAAAGCAGTTTTACTTACCTGATCCTCCACTCCCTAACAGATGGCGCTCACCTACACTTCGGCATTGGACTGTTCTTCAGCATCCTCATGACCAATGCGGGACCTGCATTGGCCTTGATGATGTCAGGGGCATCCAAATGCCTAGAGGAGAAGAGACTGCGAGAGACTGCGAGGATCAGTTTTGCAGTGTGGAGGAATCTGCAGAAGTGGATTGAGTAAGTGGAACTGCTTTTCCTGATCCCCCAGACATATAAAAAAAAGCATTTAGCTCTTATGCCCCGTACACACGGTCAGATTTTCCGATGGGAAATGTTCGATGGGAGCTTGTTGTCGGAAATTCCGACTGTGGGTAGGCTCCATCGGACATTTTCCGTCGGAATTTCCGACAAACAGAATTTGAGATGTGGATCTCAAATTTTCCGACAACAAAATCCGTTGTCGGAAATTCCGATTGTGTGTACACAATTCCGATGCACAAAGTTCCACTCATGCTTGGAATCAAGCAGAAGAGCCACACTGGCTATTGAACTTAATTTTTCTTGGCTTGTCATACGTGTTGTACATCACCGCGTTCTTGGCGATCGGAATTCCTGACAAGATTTGTGTGACCGTGGGTATGCAAGACAAGTTTGAGCCAACATTGGGAACATGGAGAAAATGTCTGGGGTGAGCACGCCGCTGGATCGTGGGACAGGTGAGTGTCTGTTTATTAAAAGTCAGAAGCTACAGTTTTTGTAGCTGCTGACTTTTAATTTTCACTTAAGAGACTGGAGCTCCTCTTTAAGTTTTATCTGTTTGATAAGTGCAAACAATAACTTTTGATCCTGTAATAAATCTGCTAATCTTTCTGGTCAATCTGCTGCTGTACTTTTATCAGTGAACACCTCCTTCATATGTTATGGAGAAGAGGAGAGGGGGTGTTTGTAGTCCTCTCCTGGGGGGACAACACTGTTACTCCATATGGTGAGTGAGCATCGTCACCCTAGAACAAGAAGTGAGTTATTAGCACACAAGTCTGAAAAAAAAAAAACAAATGCAGGCACCACAGCTAAGAAATGATGTCCAATAATTACTCCACCTAATATACATTGCACGTGACATAAAATAAACAATATATGTATATTAAAAAAAAAAAAAAAAAGCGCAGCCATTATAAAATCCATATGTCATGTGACCAAAAAAGAATCCCACTGTCATTATGAATAATAGTGATATCTTCCTGATAATAAAGATTACATTTATAAACAAACACAGTAGTGAAAAAAACGCAGTAATGCTCAAAAACAAAAGTCCATGTGTTGAGTGGCACACAATCAACTGGGCAGATTTGGGGAGATTTACTAAAACTGGAGCACTCAGAATCTGATGCTGCTGTGCATAGAAGCCAATCAGCTTCTAACTTCATCTTGTTCAATTAGGCTTTGGCAATAAAACCTGGAAGCTAATTGGTTTCTATACAGAGTTTCACCAGCTTTTGCACTCTCCAGTTTTAGTAAATAGCTCACAGTGCAGACTTCAGTACTCCAACATGACAAATACACACCACCTCCTTACCAGATAATTTGACCTCTTAATGCTAATGAGGTCAAATGGTTCTTGTGGATAAAACCTGGCAACAAGGTCACCAGGCAGCCATAAGGATAAATACCATCACTCCACAGCACTTAATCAAGCGCTCAATCCCTTTCAGATGATGTTGCAAGCGCCCCCCCCCCCCCCCCCCACTAATCACAATACTGTTTATGACCCCAACTGACATTGAGGAGATTAGAGGAACTATAGAGCATTAACTTTTATAAAAATGCTTTATTAAATTAAAAAGATACTCACAAAGATCATAAGAGAAGCAGCATGTAAAAGTGGAAAAATTTGCCGCTTGGCCAAACGCACGTGCAAAATGATGTTACAACCAGTTTTGTCACACCAGTGGTCTTCAGGGGACTCTAACTAAAAATAGTTAACAGTTCTGTTCCTGAGACCAAACAGGAACATGCTGACCCCTTGATCCACCAGTATGTGAATATGTGTGCTGATATTTTTCCAACTGAATACAGTAATCTTAGGCCTCATGTACACTTCGGCCTTTGGAGTTTTTTTGCCAAAGCACCTGAATTCAACTCAATAAAAGCGTATGTGTCCATGTACACATAGGCTTTTATCAGCGTTTGGGAGCAGCATAATTTAGGGGCAGTTAAACGTCCCTCTCCTGAACGCAGAAGAATCACATTCAGGAGAGGAATGTTTTGGCTAAACATGTTGTACCACTTTTTTTGCCGCGTTTTTCTCCTGCTAGGAGAGTTACATTTAGGGGTGGCCAGTGTACATGTAGCCTAACCCACTCATAAGTCTGGCACACACAGCGGGCTGAACGAGAAAAAAACCTGCAAAACAATGCTGTACTAACATAAATGATATTAGTACAGCAATCTCCCCTGCTGTGCTATTGTCTTCTGACAGAGGGGCCACCCCTCCAGAACACACAGGTCAGCGCTCACAGCCATTGGCTGCTAGCTTCTGATCGGATGTCAATCAGATGCTGCTTTTTCAGAATGCCCGTTCTAAAGAGGCTGATCTTGAGACCAGCTTATGTTAGACAGAGAACTGTACACACGGGTCAAATGTCGGCCGTTTCTACTGTACTGGCTGATTTTGGACAATATTCAGCCCATGTGTTAAATGACAGTCACAGCCAGGATACAATACATGCATAGGCTCAAGAGGGCAAGATGCTAAAACACATACATAAAAATCAAAAAAAAATGAAAAAAATTTAAATAAAATAAATATTCGTATAATGTTGAATATAAACAGTGAGTCCATGAGTCACCAGCATGACAACAGATAAGTGAATAAGTATCTTGACTGTTAAATCACCAACAGAATCCTCCACCCTGTGATTAAACCACCACCGATCTAAGGATGTGCTTTTACCAGAGAGCATTGACCACCTATTATGGGGGGTTAAAGAAGGCTCTTGTATCTCAGATGCTCCTGCACCATTAGGTAATCCACATACGGAAGACAGGGGAGATCACTTCAAGCAACCAGTGGGGAAATCAACAAGTCCTCTTGTTCCAACGGAAGCACCAGATGGCATACCCCAATAAGAGATAAGATGAAAAATAGTGTAAAATCTTTTGCTACAGGATTTTATTAAAAGTAATGGTGCCCCGGAAGAAGTCTTTTGCTACAGGATTTTATTAAAAGTAATTGTGATAATATCTCACTAGAGTGGTGCAGCTGTATATTAGGTAATTTGTTATCATAAGCGCGTTTTAATTTTGCTTTCTATTCAAGATGTTAAAATAGCCTGATAGAGGTCATTTATGGTTAAATATTCTGAACGTTTTATTTACTATCTATATTATGATTAGTCTTGTGAGAAAGTTTTCATATTTTTCCTACTTGTTGTTTCCAAAATTATTGAATGAATAAATATAAGGAAGTGTTTTCATTACTTTAGTTAATGGCTGAGAAAGTAAACATTTGGATAAAAGGTACTACTGAAATCAAAAGCAAATAAGATTATAAAAAGCTGGTGTATGATTCAACCTCCCCATTCCAATTTAGGGAGTAAAAAGACTTATGACTGCCAGCAGTGGCTCTCTTAGCAGAGTATATAACAAGTCTTGTAGGACACCTACTATAGATGATCAGCTCTGGTGCAGGCTTTGGCATTGCCCTGTCCCTCCAGTACTGATCACAGTGGACCAGACTCAGGTAGATGACACAAGGCCCATCAGCTGGGTGATACCAAAATGTCCACATGGCAAATATGTAGCAGAAAATGGTTTGGCCCTTTCAGGGTTTGGCACAGAACACATTCTATGTGTGTACCAGAAGAGGACTGTCTGCTCTTGATTTATGAGAGTTAACACTTTCCTGTCCCTAAATGTGGTGAGTTCATTTATTTTCTGAGGAGGATGTGTTTTGTAGTCCAAATCAGGAGAGAACACCCTACTGTGACAATGCTGCTCCCTCCATAGACACAGTGGAGTGAGTATAGCCACCCTAGGACAGGAAGTTTTACCAGCAGTATCACTAGGTGAAAATAAATAAAAATATGTTTAGGGGGAAGGAGTGAGGCCACAAGCCTCCGGGATTTTTTGTTAACGGTATCTTGGTTTGAATAGGGTACACAATGAATTAAGAAGATGTATATATAAAAAATATAGAAATTTTTATTTTCCAAATAGGAGTAAGATATAGAAAAGGACACAAATGTTATATCCATACATTACAGACATATGTGTTACATCAGATGAAAAACTGTGTAGAGCTTCGCCATACTCGACATGTTTCACTCATTAGAGTTTCTTCAGGAGATTGATAGGTTTGGCTCAAAAGTATGCTGAAATAACAAAGTTTCATAAGCAAAAGTCCTTTTAAGCAGTGTTACATAAACCATACTATGCACGTATGTGCGACATGTATACATACATTGGCTCAAAAATATACATCTGGGGGTATGAGCAGTTGCTATAACCTTTAGGTTAGTACAATGTTACATAATCTTGGGGCATAGAAAGCAGGTCAGGACACAAAAACATGAAAAGGGACCAGACTTACCACATATGTTTTAAGAAGCTTGATGGATAAGTATTTAAAATCGATTCTTGTTATAGAAAACAACAAATATCGAAATAGGAGATGATTTATTCGCAGGTTGCCGGCGCCGGCTAATAGTCACTTGCAGAGAGACAACACTAGATAGATTGAGATGGATAGAACCATTGAGGGAGTTAATGAGAGGTTGGGTTCACATGGTTCATTGTATTGTAAATACAATAATAATGAAAGGCTGTACCTTGTGGAAGTCAAGTAGTATGCAAATCAGACTGCAGGTGGAATGAGGTGCACGTATTCTACTGCACCATAGTCCAAATGTTAGAAACATTGCAGTGTTATCTGAAATGTTTAAATGAGTATATTAATATCTAGTAAGGTAGCAATATTCATGTCAGTCCATAAAGGGCTGTATAGCTAAAAGGGCATCAAAAGATAAAAAGATTCAAAAAAGGATCTTACCCCAATGGTGTGGTAGGTAGATGGTAGCGGGTTAGGCACAAAGGGGAGGCAGGTTAGATGGCATCTAACCTGCCTCCCCTTTGTGCCTAACCCGCTACCATCTACCTACCACACCATTGGGGTAAGATCCTTTTTTGAATCTTTTTATCTTTTGATGCCCTTTTAGCTATACAGCCCTTTATGGACTGACATGAATATTGCTACCTTACTAGATATTAATATACTCATTTAAACATTTCAGATAACACTGCAATGTTTCTAACATTTGGACTATGGTGCAGTAGAATACGTGCACCTCATTCCACCTGCAGTCTGATTTGCATACTACTTGACTTCCACAAGGTACAGCCTTTCATTATTATTGTATTTACAATACAATGAACCATGTGAACCCAACCTCTCATTAACTCCCTCAATGGTTCTATCCATCTCAATCTATCTAGTGTTGTCTCTCTGCAAGTGACTATTAGCCGGCGCCGGCAACCTGCGAATAAATCATCTCCTATTTCGATATTTGTTGTTTTCTATAACAAGAATCGATTTTAAATACTTATCCATCAAGCTTCTTAAAACATATGTGGTAAGTCTGGTCCCTTTTCATGTTTTTGTGTCCTGACCTGCTTTCTATGCCCCAAGATTATGTAACATTGTACTAACCTAAAGGTTATAGCAACTGCTCATACCCCCAGATGTATATTTTTGAGCCAATGTATGTATACATGTCGCACATACGTGCATAGTATGGTTTATGTAACACTGCTTAAAAGGACTTTTGCTTATGAAACTTTGTTATTTCAGCATACTTTTGAGCCAAACCTATCAATCTCCTGAAGAAACTCTAATGAGTGAAACATGTCGAGTATGGCGAAGCTCTACACAGTTTTTCATCTGATGTAACACATATGTCTGTAATGTATGGATATAACATTTGTGTCCTTTTCTATATCTTACTCCTATTTGGAAAATAAAAATTTCTATATTTTTTATATATACATCTTCTTAATTCATTGTGTACCCTATTCAAACCAAGATACCGTTAACAAAAAATCCCGGAGGCTTGTGGCCTCACTCCTTCCCCCTAAACATATTTTTATAGATTTATTGGGATTTTGGTATCACTACCTGTTCAACTGCTTCATCTAGTTTTCCCATTTAGGTGAAAATAAAACAAGAGTTCTGAAAAAGAAAAAAGAAAACAAATGCAGCCACCACATCTAAGGCCCCATTCACACCTGAGCGTAGTGCAGTGTCAGCTGCTGCAGCTAGTAATCTAGTGAGGACTAATAAACAATAAAAAACAATTTAAAGAATAAAATTGTTTGGGTTTGGATACCTTAAGAAGCTCTTGGTAGGAAAGTCCCAACTATATGTTTACAAAAACAGATTCATGATAAATAGAGCAAAGGCCATGGCTGTGACTGTTTTGTCTGCTATAAAAACCCTTGGTGAATTCTGATGTATGACTCATTTCATAGACAAGTAATAGAAGAGGACCTCTAATCCTCTCAACGCAGTGGGGGTACAATGGTATACAGTCCAGAATTACAAGACTCTCTCAAGTTTTGCTAACGCGCAATTTTCTCATTGGTCTTTGAAGGTCTATCAGCCTTTCTCAACCTTTTCAACACAGGGGAACCCTTGAAATAGTTCTCTGGTCTCGGGGGAACCCCTGCTAGAAATTTGAAATCTACAACTTATGATAAATTAGTGTGATGGTCAGTGAGAAGAATGGTCCTCACACTTGTGGTCATTGGGAAGAATAACCTCCTTACAGATAGCTAAAAAAGATCAATGGTGTGAGTGGGAACTTATCTCAGAGGCAGAAATTGCCCAATAAATGAACCCCTAGCAACCTCTGGAGGAACCCTGGTTGAGAATCACTGGTCTATATAATGCCTTTTCCTACCACAAGTCGATTAAACTTCTAATTTTCTCACCCATAATCACAAAAGTGAAAAGGACCAATGTTTAAATACAAAACTACCTGTGGGAAGATTTAGCAGCAAAACAGAATGGGGTGTAGGATGTAAGAAGAGTAGTGTCAAGATTCTTTGTAGCTTATAGTGATTCTAAACCATCACCTTTTAAAATAACCCATTCAGTTTGAAATAGAAATGAAAGGCAAAACATTGGTGTATAGATAAAGAAAACAAAAAACACATTAAAAATTATTATTAACTTATTATTATTAACATTATAAATAATAAGTGATCATATTCCCTGTGTTCTCAACTGTGTAACATATAGGGGGAGGAGAAACAATAGTACACTGAGCTTCCCAGTGAAAGGCTGTGAGGGGGGGTTCAGGTTCCCAGCATAGCTAGAGAACTGACCGCACTGTGCTTTCTTGATTAGGGTGGTCAGTTTTTAATAGGAAAGCAGAGGGACTGGCAGGAACACCAGGGATTTCACACAAAGGAAGTAATACAAAGAGAACAGGATACTTTTTCATACATGGTACAGCAGGGACATATCAAGAATTTGAAACGTCGGGATAACATATTCTTTAAGTACCATGCAACACTCCACTTTATCAATAGCTTATTCTCTTGATAAGTTACCTTTAAAGCCTGGGTCACCTCTCCACAGTAACCACGTGCATGCCAGTCAGATAACTTGGTTGGCACCAAAGAAGCAGAGTGTAAACACTGTCACATGTGCCCTGGGTGATATAAAGCATAAAGTGCACCCCCTACCCTGCACATGGTTTCTTTACTATCCAAGTCTTCTCATAACTACCTTTACCAGATTTAAATTAAATTAAATCTAAAAGAAACATTATACAATACAATTCAGTTTGCACTCTATCAATTTACAGACATTCCTACAGCTCACATTGGCAGTTAGGGAACCTGAAATTTTAAAGTAAAATTTCTGAAAGCCGGCCAAATTGTTCTTCTTTTATTTGTGTATTTTCTCACGAGGCATTAAAATATACATTTCAGCCAGACAAAGGAGACAATGATGGGGAGGAGACACCTATATTTGACACCTCCTGTATAATGGGCAGTGAAAGCTCCCAAGGATGGGTGTTATCTTATTACACGATGTGACATCAAGACCCAATTTTGTAATGATGGATTCTGTTCTGGAATGTTGTTTTCCTACACATGGTATTCTCATGTAATCCAGTGTTCTAAGCATTACAAGTGTCAGTTTTATCTTCCACAGAGGACAGAAACATCTATATGCATCACATGTGGCACTGAGGGTGAATGCTCTGAACAAGGGCATCCATACACAAGCCACAGTGCACACATTTATCACACATCGATATCCCTACTTGACCTAATTATTATTATTATTATACATGGTTTATATAGCGCCAACAGTTTACACAGCGCTTTACAATGTATAGGGGGGACAACACAATTACAGTACAATTCAATACAGAAGGGACAAAAGGGCCCTGCTCATAGAGCTTACATTCTAAAGGGAGAGGGGGGTGGTACAAAAAGTAATAGCTGCAGAGAATGATTTGATGGGGGTGGCTCGGGGACAGTTGTTAGGTGGGTGTGGGATAGGCTTCCCTGAATAAATTAATTTTCAGGGATCTCCTAAAGGTGGGCAGGGTAGGGGCTGATCGGACATACTGGGGCAGGGAGTTCCAGAGGATGGGAGAGGCTCTGGAGAAGTCCTGAAGACGAGCATGGGAGGAGGTAACAAGGGAGCTAGAGAGCAGGAGGTCCTGGGAGGAGCGGAGGGGACGATTTGGGCGATATCTGCAGATGAGGTTGGTGATGTAGATGGGGGCGATGTTGTGAATGGTCTTATATGTCAATGGTTGTGTTGTTGATATTAATGGTGAAGTCACGGGGGGGGGGGGGCTGTGAAGGAGGAAATATAACAAGCTCAGTTTTAGGAAGATTGAGTTTGAGGAAGTGGTGTGACATCCATACCGATATGTTGAGGAGTGGAGAGATAGATCTGGGTGTCATCGGCATAGAGGTGGTATTGGCAGCCATGGGAGGTTATCAACTGGCCCAGGGAAGAGGTATAGAGTGAGAATAGGAGGGGCCCAAGGACAGAGCCTTGGGGTACCCCAACAGAAAGAGGAAGAGGAGCGGAGGAGATGGAGTTGTCACTGAAAGTGCGCTGAGATAGGTAGGAGGAGAACCAGGATAAAGCAGAATTACGGAGGTCAAGGGAGTGTAATTTGCTGAGGAGGAGCAGGTGGTCAACTGTGTCAAAGGCAGCAGAGAGGTCTAAAAGTATGATGACTAAAAGTATAATGAGACCTAATTAAAAAAGACCAATGAGAAAAGGTACATATGCAGAGAATTGTGTTGTAATACAAACAAACAAGCTGCATGCATAGTATATGCTGTATACCAGGGCATTTTTTTTTAGAGAGAGAGAATAGGTTCAGGTACTCCCCTTTTTCAAGTCACCCCTTGTCTCCACCCATTATTCACCTCCAAGCACTGTCCCTAGGTTGCACCCCCTACCCACCTCCCAGTACTGCCAAGTATAATTTTGTGGTGCTAAGAAATTTGTATGGAATATGTTAATGATAACTAGAAAAGCAGTAAGATAGACCCCCTGAGATGGACTGTGGAAGAAGGGGAGGATCAGATAAGAAAGGATCAAACAGTCTTTTTACACAATGCGGAGGAGTAACCCCTTAGGTTCCACAGTGAGTATAAAAAGCATGTTTTACTGCATATACAGACTGATTTTACGGTTGTGGGTTTAGTAACACTTTAAGCTGTAGTGTGATGTGCTGGCAGAGCTGAGTAACAAACACATCCTTATCAAAGACTTGTACTTCACAGAAGTGAAGGGGGTATGTCTGACCATGTCTGCTACATTCTGTGCCCCGGAAGACGTCAACTCTGGCGAAAAGCGTAGGGTGGAGCTACGCATTGTGACATCATCTTGCATCTCGAAGTGTCCCTGAAAGTGAGATTTGGCCATTTCTGACTTTGGTATACAGCGCTGTGAGTGTATGTTAGTGCAATTAAATGGTTTTAATAAATTGTCAAATTGGATTTTATAACATGTGCAGCATTTGTTTTTTTTGTTTTTTCCTGCATACCAGATTGTGAACAGAGGAGAAATAGATTAGTGATGTTCCTTGCTGGCTGTCCCTAGATGGAAGCCTGAGCCCTGCACATTATTGACTGCAATTACCTCTTGCGTTATATGACTTCTCTATAATTTGAAAGTCATATATTTTGGGAAAGCCTTTTGCTGTACTCTCAAGGCGGTGGAGATTCACTTGGACTGAGATTCACATTGCCTGGATTTCGGACCTTTGCATGCTCATTTTCATTATCTGGGAATGTTCACAATCTGTTTGATTTGATTTGGGGAATTTATTTTAATTTATTGTAAAGGTAAGTAGGTATTCCCGCACTACTGCAGTAGTGTACCCAGGAATCAATAAAATTGTGAATATGTAAATATTAAAATAGGCAAATAAAGGTAACAATTGGTTGCAGCAAACCACCGAACATCACATCATAGTTTCCCTATCTCTGTGGACGTTATCTGTCACTTAGTTTGACACAGCCACACTACATCCCAGTGGATGTTTTTTTCTTGTCGCACTTTATATTTATCCAACTTTTTTGGACAATCACCGTTTGCACTGCATATATATATATATATTTTATATATATTTTTATATTTTTTATATATTTTTTTATATATATTATATTATCTGCATTTTTGCATTTTTATCTCTGCACTTTTTTTGCACATTTTTTGTTTACGCTTTGGATCACCGGCGCAGTCCATCCTTTCATTGCTTATTTATTGCACCACTTTGCACAGATTCACTGTGATTAGGATTTGAACACCAGTGTGTTTATTTGTTGCATTTACTACCATTTTATGTTTTTAGCATATTTATTTTATTTATTTAATTTGCTGTTTGAGCACAATATTTACTTGTCGTAGCATGGTCTCCACACTCAGGTGTATTTATATTTAGAGGATTGTATTGTCTATATCTACCCACAGATATATCCACATTTAGAGATTTTTATTGCTTATATTTATCTGGAGTGCAACACCATACATTGATTTTTCACATATTTTAACTTATTGTTGAACATTTATGTTTTAGGTATTCAAATATGTGTTTGATTAGAATGGCAAATTTGGTGTATTACATTAGAGAGAGCACCGTTGCACGACTGTTTCCAAATGCACCACAGTACAGTACATTACCTTGGTGGGAACAGGTACTCATGAAAATAATGCATTTTCACCATTTCTATTCATTTTCCCAGTACAGAAAGATGCAGTAGAAGAATGCATCCAGGGACAATGAATCCCAGCACAATGCAAAAGCATTATATTAAAAGACCGATCACAAGGTTAGAGCTCAGCAGTGATAAATCTCCAGCTGCTAATTGCTCACTTGAATTTTCTCTTGATTCATTCTGCCCACATTGTTTCTAAAATGACAAGGCTCAGGACTGCAAAACTATTTCATGTTTTGGGAACTCTTGACTCGAGCTGAACTTCGCCTGTGCATTCCTCACAGCAACACTAAACGGGGTCACTTGGGTTGAAGCAGATGAGGAACTAAAAGAAAATGGCCCACTGCTCGGAAACTATGTAAGGTTCAGGATGGGAAGCGAAGGGTTAATAATGAGATCTCAGTGCTCCATTGACTTCGTTGTGTCACTGAACCCTCCTGTCTTAAGAACACAAAGCTCACATTGTGCAGAGTATGATACTGAGAAGATGGCCCTGATCTTGGCAAGGTCTAGGTGTACTCAAAACCCAGCTATTAAAGAAATACCAAAACAAAAAGATATTCATGCTACCTGATAATTGTCAAGTGGGCTTTCCCAGAACAAAAATGTCACTTTAAAAAGGCCATTACCAGAACCTCGCTTATTTAAAGGACACTTACACACTGAAAAAAATGTTTCACTTAAAGGCTTTTCCCACAAAAAAAGAACTTTAAAGAATGATGCATAATCAGCCCACTTAGTGTGCTAAGTATAAGAAGTCTCAGCATGGCACGTGGCAGAGATTTTTCTAGCATGACAAAATAAATGTTATTTATTATTGGCCTTGGAGTTATTGCTTTGACCCAAGTCCAGTCCAGGAACTGGAGGAGGAGGAGTTCTTGTACCAAAAATTGGTTGCTTTATTAATCGTGACCAATTATGTCATATGCCTTTACTGCAAGAGCTCCAGGAGAATAATCCAGATGTTTTTCGGAATTATCTCTGGATGACGGACCCCTGCTTTCACCAACTCTTGGCATTGTTGACCCCCTATAATAAGAAGCAGGACACATGCATGAAGCTTTTATTTTATTTTTTGGTTGAATAATAATAACTTGATTTGGTATATTTTCTATATTTTTGGATGCATAGAATGCACTTTTTGGTTAAGTTCTATTGGCAGATAGCGTGTCTAATTTTCCGCCAACAGCCTGTCATCACACAATTCCCATTGGAAAATTCGATCGTGTGTATGAGGCTTTAGTGTTAATTATGTTCCAGGCTTTTTTGGGTCCGACTCACTGGTTCTGTGCATTATAAAAGGGACATGGGTCTGGACCAGAGTGAGCAAAAGTGCCCATGGTTGCTGCTACTGTTGCCGGAGACTATCCTGCTAGCTTGCTGAAATATACCGAGACTGGAAGGCTAGCTGATGAACATTTAGATTCAAGATCCTTCTACAGCCTAGGGGGATTGCTGGGACCTGCAGTCCATCTCGAAGCTGCCAATCCTGGACACTACTATCATGGACTACTTTTCCTGTGCAGGTATGCTGGCGTAGCCACAAATTAGGCATTCGTTTAGGGAAAGACTGTTGCCTTTGTTTGACTGCCATGCCACGTTATTTAGGTAAAGCTTTTGAAACTTTGCCTTTGCCTGGTCGGAAGTCATTCAAGGGGTGTAAAGTGAGTAACTGGCACCCATAGTCTGCAGTTCAGGTCAGCTAAGCACATTGGCATAGGAAGACTGTGGTACAAGAGTTAATACAGGGTAACAAAGATCTCTCTAGCAGCCTGTCGTAAGTGTGACAGATGGGATAGCCTCTTGCAGGAGGAGTTGTTGTCGGCACTCTCTCTGTGAACAAGTCCGTCTCCCATAGTAACTGTAGCAGATCTGCACCGCAGATACCCCCAGCCTGTGCACAGCTATGGAAGAGGAGGAGTTAAGTGAGTGCGTGCATGGACCCTGCACTAGGTGCATGGTGGGACCACATTTCGTTACTCAGAGTGAGGTAGCGGTGATACGCTGGACAGGTGGAGAGGGCATTGGCTCTGTGTGTCACTCCTAAATGCATCAATAACTGTGGTGGTGTATGTTTGCATTGAGAGCGTTAACTAGAGAACAGTCATCCGTTCCAACAAAGGTACCCCATGTGTAAGTCCCTATACAAAGTGCCTAGCGTAGCCAAGGAGAACCCACCCCGGGGTAGGCCTCTCATGTGACCCTTGCTTGGTGCCCAAGGAGGAGGGACACATGGAGGACGTGACTACCACCACACAACCCCTACCCAACAAACTCTTACGCGTATAAAATAATACACTCAAATGTAAAATTTTCTATTTTTTTTTTATGACTCTGTACTCATCGCTGTATTACTGATCTTTACACAGATTTGTGCATTGTTCCATAGACAACAATGCACCTGTGTTCAGATCAGAAAAAAACATGGCGTTTTTTTACTCCAGTGTGCAAAAGGCCTTACTTTTCATAAATCACCTCATTATACACATAATCATTTGTCTCCTCCCACCTAAAGACAAACAGTTTTCTAAAGTGACACATCACTTTAAGGAAAAGCTGGACGGAGGAAAAATATTGCAAAGCTACATATAATAAACTGAACTGCCAACAGCATTGTTCTGACAAGGTGACCTTGACACAGACTTGAAAGCATGTCGCAACAAAGAAGACCAACCTATAGAGCAGAAAAGGAAAGAAGAGATCAGACCTAACAAACAAATGCTACAGTCATGCTCTGTAATTTTTTCACTGCATAGCAGTATTTTTTACTGTTTCAGGAATTTTTTTTAACATGTTGGATGAAGGCGGAAACACACAAAAATGTGATCTACTGAACTGGTAACACCAGTTAAAAATTTGCATTGTAATTCAGATACATTGACGTACGCTTTGTGCTTGATTTGAGTCATACTGAATTAAAGGAGAAGTTCACTTTTTGGAAAAAAATAATAAATACAAATTTTTTTGCAGGTAAAAAAATGCGCATCTATTAATATTATTTTTTTGGAGCATGTAAAGCATTGCTGATCACTGGTGCCATGCAAGTCTCCAGCAGATCTGCCAGTGTATCTGTGTGCCTATACATCCCGTACAGGTAAGCAGATACAATCTGACAGGAAGTGTGAATGAACTACCATGGCGTTCCACAGCGTGGTGGTAGTTCATTGAAAACTACAAGCTGACAGCCGCAAAGGCTGCCGGGCCTTGTAGTTTTCTATTCAAAGGACCCTTTAAATGAGTGATGCAGAGCCCCGATCCACGTTTTTTTTAAAAATTGTGACAGCTAGCGGGGGGATAAGAACCCCGCTAGCTGTCAGATCGGGGATCAGGGAGGTGCGGGGCTGGTCCATTTGTAACATGTTACATCTTACACCCTGAATATGGGTGCAACATGTAATATGTTCTGAAAGGTGAACTTTCAGCTTTGGAAAGTTTTACCCCCTTCCTGACCATGCCATTTTTTGCGATACCGCACTGCATTTATGTAACTGACAATTGCGTGGCTGTGCGACGCTGTACCCAAATAAAATGGATGCCCTTTTTCCTTTTTTCTTAATGATTTAGAAGCTGGGCTTTTTGCATTGTACATATTTCCAAACTTTCCGTGATGGGAAAGAGGGACACCACTTAGCTAAAGGTATGTAGGAAAAGGACACACCCCCCTGCCACGCCTCATCACATTTTTTTTTTATACCACTATTATTCTTTTATTTCCGCTTTTAAATTTACAAATGTAACAATTTCGAAATTGGATGAAAGGTTTAGCACTGTGAAACAGTTTTTGTTTGATAAAGTGCATTCTTTATTCATCAGACCAAAACTTTGTTGCAAAAGAGAGAGTCTGTCCTTATGCATTGTATGGTATGAGGGCAGACTCTCTGTCTTAAGCCTTTTTTATTGGGACTGACTAATGCCTGGTACACAATATGAGTTGTTTTTCGTTCTGCCCAGCAGGCTGAATGACAAAAAAAAAAACGGAGGAGCTCGGGAGGAGGTCGCTGTACTAACAATGCGATTTTAGTACAGCACCCTCCCCGCTGAGCTATTGTGCTCTGACAGGGGGACTGCCCCCCCAAAACAAGCTGGCCAGCACTAGTGCCCCACACGGTCGGACATTCCGATGGAGAAAGTCCGATATGATTATGTTGTTGGAAAATCTGATCAGGTGTGGGCTCTATCGGACTTTTTCCGTCTGAATTTCGGTGGGAAAAAGTTTGAGAGCAGGATCTAAAATTTCCGACAACAAAATCTGATTTGACTTTTTCCGATCGTGTGTACATAATTCTGACGCACAAGGTGCCACGCATGCTCAGAAAAAATTTGGAGACGAAAGCTATTGGCTACTGACCTCTACGTAGTCCCATTGTACGTTTTGTACGTCACCTCGTTCCTAACGATCAGATTTTACGACAACTTTGTGCGACCGTGTGTATGCAAGACAAGATTTGGCCAAAATCCGTCGGAAAAAATCTGATGGATTTTGTGGTCGGAATGTCGGAGCATGTGTACGGGGCATTACAGCTATTGGCTGCTGAGCGCTGATCAGCAGATGTTTTTTTCTGTCGGACAGGTTGCTGTACCCACGGGCCAAATGTCATCCGGTTTTTGTTGAACTGACCGATACTCTCGATATTCGGCCTGTGTGTTATCTGACATTGTTCAGAAATACTTGCGGTTCAGAGCTCACCTTTGTTAAGCTAACTTCCAACCACACTCCTCAAACTCCACCCTCCCGTAACCTCCCCCTTTAGCAATAACCACACTACTCGTGGAGTTAAATGGCTGACATGGCCTTTTATTAAACAATAGGCTTTAAACAACATAATAATCTAGTTAAACTTGGTTGCAGGTCCTTGACGGTACCCAGCCGCTAAGCACTGCCTTGGGGACTAACCGAGCCTACCTCAGACACCAACCTGTTTGAACCCTACTAAGTGAAGGACGCTATACCTCAGATGGATCCCCACCATTTTTCCCATTCAGACCAGTTTTTAGATCCATGTCAAGGACCCCAAACTGCCATAGCATTTAAAAGAATACAATAAATTGGAGCTCCTCAAACCCTAAGGGCGGGAGAGAGGGACATTTTTCCAAAGATTTCTTATCTGAGAGTGAGACAAAACTACTCCGCACCAGCAGCCATACTCTCCAGCTCCACTCATCACCCCATCTGCCTGACCAATCAGGTAAAGATCAGTGATTGACTGACTGACCACCTACTTTGAAATAGTTAACCCCTTCAGCTTGGTTCCCCTTCCATCCAGTAAGTATGCCTTATGCTTAATTTGTTTCTCATTAGCGCCAGGCAAATCTTCTAAGGTCTCATGCACACAGGCCATCTTTTTAGCTTCTCTTAATAACAGAACTCCTGGCAGGAGAAAAGCTGCTTAAAAATGCAGTAAAAGCCATGTAGTGTACATAACATCTAGACGTGTTAAAAGTGGTCCTAAAGTCATAACACTTTTTCGCCATAGGCTCCTGCTGCTGTCAATCAAATCCTGTGAGCAGAGCATGGGGGCGGGGCTGAGCCATGCTGTGTGTGTCTTTGAACGTACACAGTGCGGCTCAGGAGCCAGCCTGCATGTCTGCCCCATAGCAAGCAGCTTGCTATGGGACAGACACAGAAGAGGAGGAGCAGAGACCTGAAGAAGAGAAGGTTCAGGGCCGTTCTGTGCACTGCCATTGCACAAAGCAGGCAAGTATAACATGTTTTTATTTTTGGAGGAAAAAAATGTATCCTTTAAAACCACAGTAAGCACATTTAGGCACATCAAGCATTTGAAATAAAGCTCAAATGCCAGATGCGTCTAGCGTTTAGAAATGTTTACGCACATTTAGGCGCATTCACCATTTTTTTGTTTTCTTTCAGCTCCTCTCCTGGGCGCACCTTTGGTGTTACTTTTTTTAAGCCTGTAAACATTGCTCTTCGAATACGTAAATGCATATATGTGCATGGACACATAGGGGTTGATGTACTAAAGGCAACTAGAATGTGCACTTTGCAAAGTGCAGTTGCTCCAGAGCTTAGTAAATGAGGTAAAGCTTCACTTTGCAAAGAATATCAAATCACACAAGAGGAAAATGAAAGAAAAACAGCATTTTTGCTTGAAAATTATTGGATGATGGAAGTCAGCAGAGCCCATTTACTAAGCTCTGTATATTTGCCTTTAGTAAATCAACACCATAGGCTTGCAAAGAGGTGCTTTTACAGGACAAAAAAAAAACACGGAATGTCTGTAAGAGTGGCATTTTTTTAAGCACTGTGTGCATTAGGCCTAAAAGGTAATCAACATTTTAAAAAATAGGTATGTTATGTGAATGGGAACATTTACCAAGCATATAATGTTGTTTTTTCAAATTTGACTGCAAATGTGAAAACACACTTTAATGAATGTGCTATAATTTATTTACCTGTCAGGAAATAGTCCCTGGCAATGATGTATGAACTACAAAGATAATTAATTCAATAAAAAAATGTAATATGCAAATGTAGTCACTAGGAACTGAAACAATGATTTATTTCTTACAGTCCACATAATTATTTTTAATCAATTATATGGGCTCCAATAAAAAAAAAAAGGCATCTTTGAAAAACAACTCTGCCCTCATTTTCAGCTTTGTATTGTGTTCAATAAAAATATTTTTTCAGTTTGTATGACCTACAGGCAGTTATGTATATGTAAAAGTACAAAGTTTACTAGCAAATATAGAATGGAAACCCCACAATGCCACAAACAGCCACACCTCGCAATCCTTTCACATCAATCATTTTAAATAACCGAATGTAATTTTAACAATTTTTCCTTGTTCAACAATTATTTATAGCCTGGTGCATTATTCAGTGCACATAAATGTTTGGCTTTAGTTTAAATTGGCTTTAATTGGTTTACAATTAAATACATTTATATATTAGCATATTTTGTAATACATTACAGAAAGCAAAGTCCAGAAACCTAAGTCAACCAATTAAATAATAATTTAAATTAAATTATTAAATTATAACTTTTTGGCTACTGAACTTTTGACATTGTTATCTGAATATATACTGAGCACGCCCAGTTGATTCTTGCCTTGTTAAGTCAAATTAGATTTAGCTTTTCATGTTATTGTATGAGGCAACGTATAGTTTAGGATTGGTAGAATGGCCAATATCTACAAAGAAGTTGTGCAGAACCAGATATTTTCTTCTATAAAAGCTTATAACAAAAGCTAACAAAACATATGGCCTTTGCCATATATAAAAGTGCTTGTACACCAGTGTTGGCCTGATTATTGTACATACCAGAAGATGCTGTGATGGACCCTACAACAAAAAGTACACAAGTAAAAAACGGAACTGGTTTTCCCTTTTATTCTTTACAGCATCATTTACCATGAAACTGTGCCTGTCTATGCATTTGGAAGAGAAGTAAAAACTACGTAAAAAAAAAAACCCCGCCCTATTACATCTTTCCAGAAGGGACTGGAGTTTCGCTTTCTTTGGTGGTCTTTTTTGCAGGTTGCTTTGTGGAGAGGGGACTTCCTGGGAACTCTATTATGCAGCACTTTTCTCCAGCTGTCTCTTCAGCATGGCACCTTCTGGCACCTACAACAGGCAAGCTAGAGCAGCAACAGGTCTGTTTGTTGGAACTGCTTTATTACATGTAATTCCAGGATGATCTATAGTTCAGATATTGGGCAAAGCAAGAAGTCCTGCTAGATCATGGGGATCAAACTCAATTTTATTGTGGGCCGGATCAGCATTATGGTTTCCCTCAAAGGGCCAGTTGTATCTGTAAGACTATATAAATAGTTATCATATTAAATAATTGCCTAAGCATTTGATTATTACTGGGTTTAGTAATAACTTAAAGTAGAACTATAGACAAGAAAAAAATATATTTATTTTTCATTTTGGACAGAGCACAGGAGGGTTTTAACCCTTGTCAGATTTTTGTTGCCATCTGTGTCCCATTGCGGGGATTTTCTTTCACTTCTTGTCCCATAGTCAAACAGGAAGTGAGAGGAAATAATGGAATTTATTGGGGACCCCCAGGTTACCAGAGCTAGTGTCCCCATTGGAAGATTTCCCCTCTATTACTTTTGTGGGGACAATCCAAAATTTTTCAATAATAATGGTAAACCGGACAAATAGAGAGGGTGAATCTCCCTAACAGGGATCAGGCAACAATCAACACTGACAAATGTTCTAATCCCTCTCCACTCTATTCAAAACAAAAAAAATGAAAATTTTGCCTTTAGTTATACTTTAAGACTTAAAGCGGTTCTGCACTCTGTAAAAAAAATTTTTTTTTTAGGACGTAATATAAAGTATGCCTACCTTTATTAGGGGACTCACCTGTTCCATCTTCCATCTCGATCGCCGCCGGTTTTCGTCCGATGAAGTTCCTCGTCTTCTTCTTTAGTGCTGGGGGCCATCTTGCCTGTGGGCATGTGAAACACCCACAGGAACTTTAGATGGCCCAGCATGCACCGCCGTTACTCGCGCGTGCGCAGTAACGGCACATCTGCCGACATCTCACGAGATTTCGGCAGATGCGGCCGAAATCTCGGGAGATTTCGGAAGATGTGGCCGAAATCTTGCGAGATTTCGGAAGATGCCCGCACTGACTCCTGGGATCAATGACACCAGATCCCAGGAGACAGTGCGGCGTGACGACGATGGACGCAGAGACCCCGCCCACGGCCGCAGAGAGAGAAGACCGGAAGTCTTCAATTACAAGGTAAGTAAAAAAAAAAAAAAAAAAAAACATTTCATTTAGTACTCTTTGCCTGATTTGGAAGGCAAAGAGATTTACTAAATGAAATGGGTGCAGAACCGCTTTAAAGTGGGTGTAAACCCTCACATATACCCAATGAAGTGCACAGCCTCAGATGATACAAAGGGATGAAACAAATCCCCCTACATAAGTTTTACATGTATATCTGCTGTCTTCATCCTTATATACTGTTTTTTAGAAAGTGTACGTCCTGTTAGAATTTTATCTTCCTGATTCCCCATGTAGAAGTGGATTATTGCTAGACACTGTGAGGCAGCTGATTGGAGGAAAGGCACACACCCCCTCCCCACACATGCAGAGGTTGCCTGTAAATAGTTTAGCTGTGTGCTAATCTATTTATTGCAACCTCCCCCGACACACACTTCAGGCTACTGTCTCAGAGAACTTGTCAGCAATTATCAGGCTGATAACAGAGGAACTGAGCAGGACAAAGCTACAGGACATAGTGCTTTGAAGAGAGATAAGAAAACACTGCAGATATATGTGCCCAGCACAAATTTCACAAATGGGGTTTACATCCACTTTAAGGTGTGAAGGCCAGGTGCAGGCCAGCACAGAGCCAACTCGCACTTCTATAGCAAATGATGCAAGTCTGAAAAGAAGGGTCACGCACTGCTGGTATCATCCACAACTTTAATGGGGACTGCTCAGACAGAACACGGTTCTACCATGGTGTTCTGTCTGTGCAGTCTCCAATAAAGTTTCTCGTGGATGATACCAGTGGTGTGCAACCCTCCTTTTCAACTGGCATAGAATTGTGGTATTCTCATAATATTTATAAGCAGATGTCCAGAGCCCTTACATTGTATGTCAAGAGCCCTTACCTCCATCAGAAATCAAGAGTCCTACACCCTCCCTTACATCACAGTGCACCCTCTTACCTTATGCTGCTGCCAGGAAGAAGCTGGGGGCGGTGCTGGGTAGCAGAAAGTGCAGGGTCTGGAGGAAGACCAGAGGAGGGCTGGAGTCAGCTGACTGCTGAGACAAGGGGAGGCAGAGACATGGGGGTGCTGAGGCTACACAGAGAGGCGCAGATCTGTAGGAGGAGTTCTGTCCTCCTCTCTGCTGCTGACTGCTGAGACACGGTGGGGAAGGAGACCAGTGGAGTGCTGCAGCTGCAGGAGAGGTGTGAGGGCCACATGAAATGGTCTGGCCTGCGTGCCTTGTGTTTGACCCATGTGTGCTAGTTCATATTCAAAAAAACAATGGAGGTGTATGAAGCTGCAAGGTTATCAGGTTGGGAAACCCTGAAAAGAGCAGACTATGGCAGTGCAACCAAAGCTCCTGTTAAATCCATATCCTTCATGAATGTAGCTAGCTTGGAAGTAGTATGCTCAATATTTACTTCCTATTAGTAAACTTGACTAGACATTTGTTTAGTGTCTTATTTCAAACTTAAGGCTCTTGGAAATAGGTTCAGTATCTGAAATTATGGTCAAGTTGATTTATGAATTTTTTTCTCAGTAATCCTTGTCCCATGGGGCTAAAACTTATTGCAATCATTTGTTCCATGTTTCTGAATCCAATGAACACTTTCTCACAGATTTATATTCATTGTAATGTCAAATTAGCAGACTTGCAAACAAGTTATTAACCTGAGAAAATTTTGCAACAATTTCATAAATGCTTATTAGCAGCAATTTCAGTTACCTTTTTAGATGTTTCCTCTACATACTTTCAAATGATCACCTCAATTTTACATTGTATGAACAACAAAGTAAAGGGAGCTTATATTTAGTTTATACTGAATATTCAGTAACTGTAACATTTGCGATTTTCATGGGCATAGTCCCTTCATTGGCTTGCAATGAAGTATGTAGTGACAGCCCCAATTTCCTGTCTAAAACTCATAGACAACCTCACAATAACTGAGGATTCCCTGAAAAGAATAACAGAAAAGGAAAAAGAATGTACTAACTTTAAAGTGGTTGTAAACCTCAGACATGAAATACAAACATAGCATATCCCTCTATAGTGTGTACTTATCTCAAATAAGAGCACTAAGTAATTTCTGTCTGCTACTTCCTTCCTCTGCTATCAGCATAAGTCACTTCTGAAAAGCTTTTCTGACACCAAGAGAAAAAAGGTGACAGGAGAGGGAGCTCCAGCTGATTGACAGCCTCAGCTCTGTTCCTGTGTGCTGTGTGAAGGGGGTGTGTCCCTTCCCTCCTATCAGATCTCAGAGCTTTGCTGAATTTCGATCCACCTATGCCCAGCTTAAAGGTATAGGTGTGCCAGGGTGCATGAATAGTTCCCTGTCAGATTTCCGAACATGCAAATCAAGCTCATCTAGTTGAAGTTAAAGTGGAACTTCACTCTCTCAATCAACATTTACTATTTTTAATCCTTTTTGCCGCTAGCATTAGTAAATAGATAGAAAAGTATATCATATTTACTTGTTTATATTTTTTTTACATTACTTTAGTTATTTCCCAGTTTCCATGCCTAGGCAAATGAAGACATACATCCCAGGAGTCTTTAGGAGGGTAGGAGGGGTTTTCTCAGCTAACCATGCCCTCCTGCTTGCTTGGCTAAGCTAAGGGCAGATGCATTCCAGGAAGTAAATGCTACATGAATCATTTGCCCTTACTCGAGATGGTTGCAGCCAGAAATACTAGGGGGGTGTGGGTGTTTTTTAAATTGATTTTTTAACAAAATAAAGCATTAAGACACGGATGGATGGGGGAGTTTTCTTTGAATATTAAAAATAAATTATATAAATTTGTGATGCTCAGATACTGTGTATTTCCGTTTAACTTTTAAGCAACACTAGAAAATATGATCTTTTTTTATGTTAAAGCAGCTACACAATATGGGAGACAGTGATTGAAACAATGATTATTTGCATATACTGTATACTTTATATAGTACATTATGTTTTTTACAAGTTATTTCAAAAAAGCATTAAGTACTAGGTTTATTTTCACCATACTTACAAGAGCAAAGTTACTAAAATGTGGAATACCTAATTCCAATATATTTCCTTTGTATATGTTTTTACTCATTACTAAATTACATCTCTCCTAGCTGAGCATTTGCAATCATATTTGAAAGTTTTTTTTTCACATTTTGATAATTTTGTTTAGTAATAAAGTTAGTAAGTAAAACCTGTGGCCCTCAGCTGCTACACAAACATTTTCTTCTCTATTACAGTTGGACAAACTCCACGAGACGTTATCTGTCAAGTTTCTATACAACAGTCATTTGCTTTATTTTTCCCATACCAGGCTCTGCATGATACCAGCAACAGCCCTCCATAGATTTCCCTATTTAGTGCTGGAAATACTAACAAGTACAGTGCCCCTAATAAAACAATCTAGGAAAAAAAAATAGTGCTATATACCAGATAAAATAAGTACAACATGGGAAAAGAAACACCAGTATGTACCAGATAAAACAAGTACAGCATGCAAGTCAGGGCACAATACATTAGTGAACTCACTATTTACTTTACATGATTTGACACTTTTAGGCTCTGTTCACATCTAGGCGTTGCTATTTTACAGGCGTTTTTTCTGAGATTTTTTCAGGTGTTTTTGCTGAGTTTTTGCAGCATTTTTGTACAGGTGAGCTCCTGTACTTTTTTGAGTTTCAGGCATTTTGCTTCAGATGACAAAACACTCAGATGGGAACAGGGGCTATTGAAATTAATGGGATTTGTCTTGTTGGGCGTTTTTAGAGCTGCGGCTTACAGCAGAAAAACACCCAAAAACGCCTAGGTATGAGCCTGAAAGTTAACCACTTCAATACCAGGCACTTAGGCACCTTCCTGCCCAAGCCAATTTTCAGCTTTCAGCGCTGTCGCAGTTTGAATGACAATTGCGCGGTCATACAACACTGTACCCAAACAAATTTTTTAGCATTTTATTCCCACAAATAGAGCTTTTGTTTGGGGGTATTTGATCACCTCTGCAGTTTTAATTTTTTGCGCAACAGGAGAGCCGCCGATCGGCTCTCCTCTACTCGCGTCTGTGAGATGCGAGTGAGCAAAAGCTGATCAATGGCTTTTCCTGTTCACATCGTGATCAACCGTGATTAGACATGGCTGATCACGTGGTAAAGAGCCTCTGTCGGAGGCTCTTTACCGAGATCAGTGTAGCGGTGTGTCAGACTGACTGACCCCACGGGCGCGCAGCGGCTGTTATCCTGAAAGACGTCATATGACGCCCAGTCAGGATAACTGAACCACCCACAGGAAGTGGTTTATCTAACAGATTTCTAAAAGGAAATGCAAACAGTTCCTATGTAGAGGGTAAGTACATACAGAAAACAAGTGTTCTCTATGTGACTTGCTCTGACTGCAACGCAGCTCAGAACTTCTGCAGCTTAGTGTGTGGGCAGTGTGAACTAGCCCTTAAATATGAAAAGTCCTACGTTTAATAAAAATAAATCTGTCATAAGTTTCCCCAAGACTTTACAAAGTTGAGCAGTTTTTGTTGAATTCCAGTCAAACAGACAACTACACAATTGAAGTTAGGCTTGTGCAATTAGTTTCGTACGAAATCAAAATTCGGCCGAATTTTGCATCTTTCAGACATTCAGATGCATCCGAATGTCCGAATAAAAAAATAACGAATTTCAAAGAATACAAAAGAAATTACAGCGGATATAATGAATGAATTCGCCATGATTCGGTAATTCGTTAAAGATCTAATGAAACAAAAGGTCAACTCAAAGTAAATATTACAGTCCAATCAGCTGATTAATTTTGTGCTGGAGGTTGGATTACTGGCAAAGTGCATTCCTGAGTGAGGAGGATGTTGTATTGTATTTGAGTAGAGGAGAAGAGATATTGTCATTGTGTGTGTTAAAAGATTCAATAAACAAACGACTTTCCAAACTACAAATCATTATCACGAATATATATACATACATAAATATCGAATTTTAAAGAATACGAAAATTATAGTGCGTATAACGAATTAATTCGACATGATTCGAGATTCAGTATAACAAATATCGACACTCTACAGAAAATAACGAATTATCCGAAAAGGTATTAACGTAACATAATGAATATAACAGAACAAAATTAAGTATTTAACGAATGACAATGAAACGAAACGAAATTTTCCGTTGTGCACAAGTCTAATTGAAGTAACAAAATGTGAAAAAGTCAGCTATATCTAAATATATAACGCTGCATGTAAAAGGCAATATACCCAAAAATATTATAATATATGATATTTAAATAATATGTGAATCTATATTATCCACCATAAACATAAAAGTGTCCATGATTCAAAGAAAAAAAGTTCTTGAGATGACGACTCACAATCCAGAATATTTCATGTGTGACCAGAGAACAAATAGTGAATCCTGGTGGCTTCTGTTCACACCTTCACCATACATGAAGAAACACCCACTGTATTTATCCACCACCTGTAGAAAGATTGCAAGCTTACCACAGCAAAATGCTGTCTAAAGTTAGAACAGCAATATGCACTTGTTGTGAAATATTCTTTTATGATCTATCTTTTTCCACCACTGTTAAAGCGGGGTTCCACCCTAAAGTGGAACTTCCGCTCATCGGAACCCTCCTTCGGTGTCGGGAGATTTGAGCCATTCTCTCCTTTTGAGGTGGACATTCCAGATCTGAGATAACATGGTCAGGTGGGGAGCATCACCCCTTATCCCTCTTGCCCCACCTTTCCCTTTTCCCTTTTCTTATTTTCTACACCTTACCTGCTTGTTTTTTTTTTTTTTCTTTAGGATCCCGTACTGTCCCCTTTTCCCTTCTTTTTTCATATGATATATGAAACTTTCAGACCTGTATTATTACTACCAGGGTCTTGGGTTTTCCTTTGTTTATAGTATTCATCCAATGGTAATGTTCATTATGCTGACTATGTCTTGTAACGAGTTTCGGGTTTATTCCCAAGTGCTGTACTCATTGTGTTTTCTGAACCTTATAAAAATACTAATAAAATAAGACTGAACTAACAAAATGCATGTTCAATTAAGTACATTTACTATGTGTCAATGTGCGCTAGAAGCAGTACATGTAGTGTGAATCCAGCCCAAACAACCCTTTGCTTTTAGGCTAAAATATTCTATGTACAATATACCATCTGCTATTCTTGAGACACACCATATTAAATATCAGAATTTAGAATGTTTAAGTGATCAACGTCTTAGGAACCTGACTCATTGAACTTCCCACCCCTGCTCTACTGCTCATGTGTACGATAGTACAGGGTTCAATGATCTTCATTTCCTCCTCTATTCTGTGTAATAGATAAGGCACAAGGATGCAGCACTTATTTAAAAAGGCATTTGACCTCTTCGCCTTTAATGTAATGTAATGTTATCCCTTGTGCAATGAAAATGAAGGAAACTCAAACATACATTATAACACATATTCTCAGCACTGGGACCTACATTTTAGGGCCTTGATTCACTAAGGTAGCAGTAAGGTAGACAGAAGCCTACAAGTGAAATGCACTTGTACACACACGAGCATACACAACTCTGCAGTACAAGCACCCAAATTCTGGTTGAGCCCAAGTCCCCATAATTGTAACATCCAATGTCCTTAACACCTAGGAACAGAAAAGCAGGGATTTTTAGAACTAAATAAAAACATTCTTACAATGTTTTTTTTAAAGTTGCAATGTTAGATAATTTTCATAGTCAAGTTTGTAGGCTTATTGATGTGTTATTACAATGTGGAAAAAAATTTAAATAAGACATGTATCCCATTAGGATGGGTTCATACTTGAGCTGCTTTTAGTATTTTGGAAGTTTCTTTATGCACATTTGTACACGTTTTTGCGGCTTGAGCATTTTTGTTTCAGCCAATAGCAAGCTGGTCACTAGGAGGCTGCATGAAAAAAATGAGTTCCGATTGAAGTCTAGAGGGACCAAAAATGGGCACCTCTGAAGGAAAAAAATAAAGCAGAGCTCTTCAGTGTGTAGCCATGGTTAATATTAGATACGTGCAGTGTAAAGTAGTTTAGAACTTTGTCACTTAGCAGTAATGAACTAGTCACTCACTTTGGAGGGCTTGTCAATCATATTGGTGGTTCCTTTATCCTGGATCTGTAACCTGCTTGGGTAAATATATAGCCTAAATTTAATCTTTGTCTCTCAGACATCCCTGTATCTCAATAAAATACTTCCTGCAAATAACCTTAAATCAATGGAACTCTTATATTGCAGGACTTCTGTTCTTGGAGCTTTCAGGCCACAGCAAGGACTGTATCTCTATCTCTGTTTGAAAGGTGAGGTGGAGCTCCAGTGATAGGAAGTTTGGTAAGCTCTTTCCACTTCAAGCTGAGAGAGAGGTTTGTGAGTAGTTAAGGCAGTGTTTCTCAACTCCAGTCCTCAAGGCGCACCAACAGGTCATGTTTTCAGGATTTCCCTCAGATGAAACGGTTATGGTAATTACTAAGGCCGTGAAACTGATTAAAACACCTGTGCAAAATAATGGAAAGCCTTCAAAACATGACCTGTTGGGGCGCCTTGAGGACTGGAGTTGAGAAACACTGAGTTAAGGTATTCCACAAGGCAGAGTGCCTCATTAAGATATTACTCCTCATAAATTCATAGGCATCACTTTTGAAAAAGGTATTTTAGGGTGAATGAAAAATATATCTTTCTCCATTTTTTTTTTTATTTTTTTTAAATGAGGAAAAAATTAAATAAGGAAATAGGTGCATTTATCATTGTTGGAAAGCAGAACTGCAACAACATTGCATACCAACCAAACGAACTCCACTAGTCATTTTTCCAGAACATGAACATAAAAGGAAAATCTGATATATAATATGAGACAAAGAGACGGTTCCTCTTTTAGACACTAAACTTCATGAAAATATCTGAAAGAAGGTTACCCATTTAATGTGTATGTAAACCCCAACAATTAACTCCTATTAGCACCCTTTTGATCTTCTAAGCATATCACTGAAAGTGTTTTGTTATATCTGATAAGTGTAAGGCAAGCCATACATAATTCATTTTCTTTTGTTCAATCATCTATTGAACCGAGCCGATTGCCCCATCCACACATTCAATGTGGATGGAGGAATCCTCCCACTGTGCTATTGTATTCTGCCAGCAGGGAACCTTTTCCACTAGCAGAATACAATGATTAGTGTTGCCAGCTATAGCCGGCGGCACTAGTCGTTTTGGAAAAAACAGACATCTATAGATCTATAGATCGACTTGTGTACAAACAGCTAGCCCATAGATGGATTGAAATTTGATCCATGGATGGCTGTCTTTAAAAATACCTGTTCATTTTGTCTGAAATGTTGTGATAATGTCTTGTGCTTTCTGGCTGTGCAGGAGGAAGGACTATGGAGATGAGGAGAATTTTGTGTTCCTTGTAATCCATCAGAAATGTATTTCTGACATATCAACCGTTATTTATCTGTACATGTGGCATGTTTAAAGGGATAAACATGGAGAAATGTGGAAGTATTGCTGAGAAGCAAAGCTGTATGGACAGTCCAGTATAACCACTCCTGCTACCAGCGTGCCTCAGTCTAAGAGCAAGCAGTGATAGGATTGGATCTTGTGAACAGAGGGGAGGCACCTGTGTCCTGAAATGTACTCCAAGAAAAAGATTTTATAGGTGAGGCAAAAATAAAAATTTCTTAGCCATACATTGCAGGACACAGGATCATATTCTGAAACACAGGGATGTCCAAAAGTAGTCCAGCTGATGTGTGAGCAAAAGAAAAGAAAATTCTAATAGGCCCACAAGGACAATAGGTTTACAAGGGGGGCTCAAGAGAGCAGACAGAATCTTACAACCAAAGCTGTCATCAGTTGAGGCTTGAACATCCACCTGATAAAATGTACAGTAAACAGAAGACCAGGTGGCTGCCTTTCAAACATAGGAACAGAAGTCTAGATGGCAGTCTTGCAAATCAGAGAACCATATGACTTATCCTGGAAAGCCCATGAAGCACTGACTGATCTAGTGGAGTTCACTTTGGCTGAGAAAGGGGAATCTTGTTCCTAAGGTCATAAGCTTGAATGATGAGCTGACAAATCCACCTAGTGATAGAGAAGCAGGCGGTCCCCTACAGGGACCTTCAGAAATGACAATAAGGGACTCTGACTGAAGAAAGGGAGATGCAGCTGAGAGATGAACTCCCAGACTAGTGTGCTGTGGCTATGGATCTGTAGAGCACTCATCTTCTAATTCATTGTGCTGCACCACATGCTTAGGTGAGCTTCAAATGCAGGATCCAGTGCCCAGAGGGTGACATTAAAGGCTGGTCCCTTGTTTTCTTCCTTGCAGAGTATGGTCCACTAGGTACCAGCTAGGAAATAACTGATCTGAAACTGCAAAAAGATGCCTCAGTGACTCTGCAGCAACTGAAGAATCTTTCTAGAAGAAAAATGTGTTGAAGTGAGGTCAAAAAGAAAAGATGTCTGATCTCCTGAAAACACTAGCAAATAACTGAGGCTTGTAAGGGGGATGTAAGGGGTTATACTGGGCTGTCCTTACTGCTTTGCTTTGCCAGTGTCCAATTCTTATGAGGGTGGTAATATAACACAGTGTTTCAGTGTGTTGTGAATATGAAATAAAAAACAAACGACTGCGCTGCAAACAATAATAAAAATAGTGACTACATCGCATCAGTGTACCAAATAGGTAGTGAAAAAGTATACTAATTACAGTAAAAACAGTATACACCTATACGGGCATATATGAGAGAGGGTTAACTCAATAACAGTAGTCCATAATAAAAAATGAAAAAAATGATGAATGAAAAATAAACCAAAAAGTCCTTGAATGATGATCGTTTTTAGATCGGCTGTATGGTTCAGCAATAGCATATACACAAAGGCTCAAAGTTCCACAGTGACATCAATCAAATAGCACCAAATGGAAGTAGTGGTCTGATAAGAGAAAAGAAAGGCACCTCCACCATCAAACACACTGACCCTTACCAGAGTGTGAGACCTCCTGTTACAGAGGTCCCACAAGCTTGCGGCTTATTCCCGGCCAAGGGTTCCAATAGGCAGTAGCTGGTTGCTCAGGATACAAGGAACATAGGCTCAGGGGCGGTCAGACGAATGACATGGAATGAAAAAAGAACTCCATAGTGTATCTCTATTTAAAATTTATTTGTAAAAAAGGGGAATTTGCACTAACAAGATGCAGAAAGATAAAAGCATGTAAATAGCCAGCCGGCTCAAGTTCGCTGCCCGTTACTTCCGGGATCCGCGTGGTTGTGTGGTGACGTCAGCACGTCGCTCCTCCCTACGCCGTTTCGTCACAAATGACGTCCTCCTGGTGCCCCTGGAAGACGTCATTTGTGACGAAACGGCGTAGGGAGGAGCGACGTGCTGACGTCACCACACAACCACGCGGATCCCGGAAGTAACGGGCAGCGAACTTGAGCCGGCCGGCTATTTACATGCTTTTATCTTTCTGCATCTTGTTAGTGCAAATTCCCCTTTTTTACAAATACATTTTAAATAGAGATACACTATGGAGTTCTTTTTTCATTCCATGTCATTCGTCTGACCGCCCCTGAGCCTATGTTCCTTGTATCCTGAGCAACCAGCTACTGCCTATTGGAACCCTTGGCCGGGAATAAGCCGCAAGCTTGTGGGACCTCTGTAACAGGAGGTCTCACACTCTGGTAAGGGTCAGTGTGTTTGACGGTGGAGGTGCCTTTCTTTTCTCTTATCAGACCACTACTTCCATTTGGTGCTATTTGATTGATGTCACTGTGGAACTTTGAGCCTTTGTGTATATGCTATTGCTGAACCATACAGCCGATCTAAAAACGATCATCATTCAAGGACTTTTTTGGTTTATTTTTCATTCATCATTTTTTTCATTTTTTATTATGGACTACTGTTATTGAGTTAACCCTCTCTCATATATGCCCGTATAGGTGTATACTGTTTTTACTGTAATTAGTATACTTTTTCACTACCTATTTGGTACACTGATGCGATGTAGTCACTATTTTTATTATTGTTTGCAGCGCAGTCGTTTGTTTTTTATTTAGTCTTGTTAGTGTGGGTATCTCACATTTATGATTGCGGCAGCTATTTTTTAACATCTTTTTTCTGTAGCAGGTTGTGTTTATGTTGTGCACCATTCAACACTGGGTCACCACATTTTTTGGACAGCGCAGTAATCCACAAACTTTTGTTGTGAATATTATTCGGTACCTTGCTATAAATGTTTTGTTTTTCTTTTATTTTGTTTTCATTTCACCTTTACATACAACTTATTGCTCTACTGTGCCATTGAAACCCGAAAGGGAGAAGCTGAGCTGGTTGCTACATGCAACACTGACCATTCTGCCTTCAGTTATGAATAACTGATAAAAAGGTTATGACATAAAGCTTCTATGATCGGGAACCAAAAACATATGAGGATGTATACAGGATGTTACTTTTCAAAGCAGTAGTAAAGCTAATATTTGGTAGATGCCTTTGCAATCTACAGCTATATCACAATAATGCACCACCCCAATGAAGGAAAACATACAGATATTTGCACACCTTCTTTTTGGCACAATATATCCATATCCTGGAGAGCTGGCATGTACTGGCCATCGGGACTACCGGGAGTTTCCCGGAGGGCGGATGGCTCAGTTGGCCAGTTTCAGTGACAGCCAGTGGTCTCTTGGGACCCTGATGTAAGTGTGAGGCTCTCTGGGGACCCCGATGTAAGGGGGGCTCTCTGGGGACCCTGATGTAAGGCGGAGGCTCTCTGGGGACTCTGATTTAAGGGGGCTCTCTGGGGACCCTGATGTAAGTGGGGGGCTCTCTGGGGATCCTGATGCAAGTCTGAGGCTCCCTGGGGACTTAGATGTAAGGAGGGGAGCTCTCTGGGGACTCTGATGTAAGGGGGCTCTCTAGGGACTCTGATGTAACAGGGGGCTTTCTGGGGACCCTGATGTAAGTGGGGGGCTCTCTGGGGACCCTGATACAGGGCTGATGCTCTCTGGGGACTCTGATGTAAGGGGGGGCTGTCTGGGGACTCTGATGTAAGGGGAGTCTCTCTGGGGACCCTGATGTAAGTAGGGGCTCTCTGGGGACCCTGTTGTAAGGGGAGGGGGGGCTCATGGGGACCCTGATGTAAGGGGGGCTCTTGGGGACCCTGATGTAAGGGGGGCCTCTCTGGGGACTCTGATGTAAGGGGAGGCTCTCTGGGGACCCTGATGTAAGGGGGGCTCTCTGGGGACCCTGAAGTAAGGGGGGCTCTCTGGGGACCCTGATGTAAGGGGGGCTCTCTGCTGGGGACCCTGATGTAAGGGGAGGCTCTCTGGGGACTCCTGATGTAATGAGTCGGGCTCTGGGGAGCCTGATGTAAGGGGGGCTCTCTAGGGACCCTGATGTAATGATAATATATAGTGTAATATATATTTTTCCCGGTGGGCCGATGGCTCAGTGGGCCGGTTTCAGTGACTCTGAGAGTCCCCCTCTCTGGGGACCCTGGTGCAAGGGGGCGCTCTGGGGACCCTGATGTACGGAGGGGCTCTCTAGGGACTCTGATCTACATGGGAGGCTTTTTTTGCGCAATTGCGTATAGTTTATATACTGTTTTTGTGCGTGTTTGCAAATTAAAGTGGGCCAGTCTGAATTTTTGTCCCAGTCCAGCCCTTGTCCCCCCTGGAGAGTGACAGTTCGTAACTTTAACATATTACTCTGTTCTCCCAATGGAGATGCTCCTCTCATTTCCTGTCCTGGTGACTACTCCTCACCAGTTTAAGAAGAGAATACATTTGTTAAAACAGGGGCACAGAAAGCAAAAAAAGAAAAAAACTTTACAAAACAAACTCTTCACAACTCTATGGAAATAACAAAGATGCTCAGGCTACAGTTTTCTCTTTCATTGTCGCTTAAACCAATTATCAGGCGTTAACAAACAACCTCCCCTATTAATTCCCCTGAGTATGAGCCTTTCAATGGCCAATCAGACATTAGCATTAAACATATGGCTATACTATCTATTCTAAGATCTGTACACATACAATTGATATCTGATAATTGGAATCATCCAAACCCTTACAAACCACTTTGACCTACAGGTAAGCCTAGATTAAGGCTTACCTGTAGGTCCAATAAATATCTCCTAAACCTACATGGTTTAGGAGATATTTAGAAGACAGCGGCGTAGACAGCGTAGACAGTGGCGCGCAAGCGCACTGCGCATGCCGGGTTCACGGCGATATGCTGCTTTCCTGCGCATGCGCGGGAGTGACGTCATACTAGCATACTAGCTCATTATGCCTTTTTTTAAGAGGCTTTACTTCCTCTTTAATGCTACTGTATATGAAGTTTGATGGCTGCACTGGTAAATTAGCTATTTTCAGCTTTCACACAATGTACATTGTTCAACGCACGGTAATGACTTTCCATAGACACATACTTACTTTAAAAAAAAAATCAAGTAAGCAAAGAGTTTCCAATATATGGGTAAATTATTTTATCTACTGTGATTGCTTACGCTTAATAGATGCTGAAAGTGAACCTTCTTGGGTTTAACCCAAAGTGTTCTTAGGGTTGCCACCTCATCCATTTAAACCTTAACACATATTAATTACACAGGTTCTGTGGCTGATGAAGGTGGTAATTAAACTCACTTAGTGCCTCATCTGCATTAAATTAGCCTTAAGAACCTGTGTAATTAATATGTGTTCAGGTTTAAAGGAATGAGGTGGCAACCCTACATTGACCTAATATGACTATGTGGCCATATTAGGTCAATGATTTTAAGAGCATCCCTGCCTCTTTGTGCACCTGCATCTGTGGGGTGGGGATGCCCTAGCTACAGTTGATTGAGCTGCAGGGGGCAGCTTCCTTCCGGGTTCAATCCGAACACAAGTTCGGACCAAACCGGAGCTCATTCCTACTGGCCACCAATATCATTCAACTATCAAACCCCAAAACATCTACCCCCTTTGCCCTGCTCATGTATACCCCACATTTTTAATGAAGTGCCCACGACATTCTGTCAGCTGAGCATGCATCAACCGTTACCAGGTTTGCTAATCCGACAAAACACCTGCAGTCAGAAGAAGGCAGCAGACACATTACTACACCCAGCTATGTCTGAATTTCAAACAAATATTAGCAATAAAGTGAGCGTATATAGGTAAATATAGTATATTGACATCTGTGATGCTGTTTGGAAGTTTAATTTTGAAAGCCTAAAGGTTTAGCGCTGAGCAGTGCAGGGTGTACCAGCATGGCCTCCGCCACCTTCCTACTGCTGGCGTCCAGCTTCTTTCAAAATTGTGACATCAAAACAGCATCACAGATGTCAACATACTATATTTAATCATATACACTCACTTCACTGGACGCATGCACAGCTGATGGAACGTCACTTCCATTACCTAATCTGACGGGTCGCCGAATCTGACGAAACACCGATATTTGGGTTTTCTTAGCTGGGAAAGCCCTCTCCTCCCCCTCCCCTCCTCCAGATGAAAGAAAAAAAAAAACCCATGACAACATTTTGGCCAAAAGCCAGGAAGCAACTGAAGACATGCAAAAAATGTTTAAGGTTGGGTTCACATATGAGCCACATGCGGCTCACAGCAGGGGTTCACCGTTTCAGGTCCGATTTCAGCCCGAATTTTGGGCTGAATTTGAACCTGAAACGGGCCAAAAGAAGCAATTCGCACCGGACCCACTGCGGAGATATGTGAACCGACTCCATAGAAAGCTGGTCAAAATCTCTTGCTATTGCAAATTGGATGCGGGAATCAGTATCCAATTCGCAATCCCGCATCCAATTCGCAATGGTGTGAACCCAGCTGAAAACAAGTAGAAAAAACGTTCATATATATTTACTATGGTGAGCAGCATAAGGATTCAAATTAGTTAGGCTACTTTCACACTGGGGCGTTGGGGGCGCTGGTGGTAAAGCGGCGCTATATTTAGCGCCGCTTTACCGTCATTTTAGCGGCGCATTTCGGCCGCTAGCGGGGTTGTTTTACCCCCGCGAGCGGCCGAAAAAGGGTTAATACCGCCCGCAAACCACCGCTGCAGCTGCGTTTTGCGGGCGGGTTCGGAGCGCTGCCCCATTGTTTTCAATGATGCGGCTTGCAGGACATTTTCAGCGTCCTGCAAGCGCACCGCTTCAGTGTGAAAGCCTTCGGGCTTTCACAGTGAAGACACAGCAATAGCTGTTTCGGGTCGGTTTGCAGGCGCTATTTTTTGCGCAATAGCGCCTGCAAACCGCCCCAGTGTGAAAGGGGCCTTAATGTTGGCTGAGAGAGTTTAGTTCAACTTTAACTTCTATAGTGATTGCCCTCTAATTATGCAATGCTGTGATTAACCACAGATGATAGTCTTATGTAGCAATCACAATGACATCATTAATCATGCAAATCCATAATCCATTATGAAATATTTTTGGATGCATGGCTCACACACTAAAAGTTTTAAAATATCACCTGGTAATAAATATGGTAATGTAGATATGCAAATTAGTGGTGTAATATTTGTTTCAAAAGTGCAAAACAGAAATCCCGAGAGCTGACCACTTCTTTTGCTTTCTGTCTGTCTTGCGCTCTTATCAGTTACAATGTTTCCATCTGACTACAGAACACTTTTCCCTATGTTATTGAGAGGGCCTGTAGTCTTTATACACTTCTCGTCCTAGGGTGAAAACGTTGCCCCTCCATAGATACAGTATTGTGAGTGAGGACCAGTTCACACCACATGCAGTCCAGTGCGTTTTTTTCTGCATCAAAAACCCATGGAAAGTAGGTTACTGTATATGGTTTCCAATGGCATAGTTCAGACCAGTGCAGTCAGTGCCAGAGCTTTCCAGTTCCAGAAAAAAATAGAACATGTTGCATTTTTCCTGCACTGGACTGTACTGGAAGTAAAATGCATTGGAACGCACTGGAACGCACCAAAAAAGCACCGGACCCAAGTACGGTGAGAAAAAACTGAAAAAAAGAAGAAAAAAGCACCTGGAATGCATCCAGGAAAAGCAACACGTCAAAAACGCGTTAAAAACACACATTCAGAAATGCATCCGCTATGGCTCTGGAGTGCGTTTTTGTGCTATAAACCAGCCCTGAGTGTTGTCATCCTAGGACAGGAAGTGTGTTACTGGCAGCACCACCAGGTGAAAATAAGGGAAACAAACACCTGTTACAGAAAACAAAGGCAGCCACCACATCTTAGGGCTGGTAATGTGGGCCATACATGGGTTTAATTCCGGACGATTTGTGCGTTTTGTAATCCGATGGTGCCACCATTAATTTCGGAATTCGACCAAAAGAGCCTTCAATTTCACCTCATGTTGTTACGAAAAAAGAAAATTTGTGGCCGGGAATCTTCTTTTCTTTCAGGTTACAGCTTATGCGCATTTCTTTTTTGATTATATTTCTCGCACTATTCTCCCATCATTGATTAGAAGTTTGTTAGTTTCTCAAAAAATTTTTTCGAACATACCCCATCACTCGAATTTGATGGCCGCATGAAAATCGGCTGTTGCTTGGACCCCATGAATGGTTGAAAATGTAACCATTATTCGAACAAACGATTTTGTATGGACGACATAAGCTGCAATACATGACAATGGTGTCCTTGGATTTAGATACGTTTTAAATTCAATGCAGTTTTGTAGACTGGGGTTGGAGGACAGTGACTGGCATACATTAGAGGAGCTTCAACGTGAAATACAAAAAAAAAAAATCGAATTTTCTATAATAAAAGGTGATAACAGTATCATTTTAGGTATAAAGATCGATGGGTGCTATCATGTTACCGCTTACTGCTATTAAAAATTAGGGAGTTTTCAGGGATTTAAATCTTTTGTTAGACTGTCACATTTTCTAAGTGATGACTACACAAATATAATACTCATGTTTGTAAAAGGAATAGCTAATTATAAGGTGACAGGTGACAAGTAATGTGAAACTAGTTCATACCAACTGGGGATTCAGCCCTCCTGATCGGTATTCTTGTGAAAAGGGATTGAGAACGATTTTAAAATTTTCTGTCACGTCTCCCCAGATTGTCATGGAAAGTGCGTAGATTCTGGATCACGACAGATTGGTGTTACACTGAGGTCATAGCAACCTGCGGACTGCAGAGAAGAACCTTTTCGGAGAGTTTGCTAATCTCTCTGACAACAATACTACAAACACATTTGTACTAATGTTTGTAATATAAACAGTAATTAATTCTGCTTGTTCTCTAAAGATAAAAATTCTATCCACTTGTATGGCAAACATATGTTCAGTTTTGTATAGAAATACACTGCAGAAAAAAAAAATCTTTGCTGGCCTGACTACAGAGAACTAAAATCCTATTGGTTGCCATGGGTTGTCGCACTTTGCACACAGTTGCTGCACACTGCTAAACTTTATTAAAGCCTATCTAAACCTAACGTTGTAAAGCGCTGCGCAAACTGTTGGTGCTATATAACTCCTGTATAATAATAATAATCTAAAACCCAAGAACAAAAATGTGTGTTGCAGCTTACCAGTCCAAAGATGTGGTGGATGCATTATTTCACGCATTTTTTCGCTTTATTTTAACTTGGTAATCAAATCAGAGACACTTATGCCGCGTACACACGATCGGAATTCTCGTCGGAAAAAACTCTGACGGTTTTTCCGACGGAATTCCGCTCAAGCTGTGTTGCCTACACACGATCACACCAAATTCCGACGGGCAATAACACAGCGGCATAAAACACGTTCGACAGCACTACCGAGCATGCGTCGAATTGTTTCCGAGCATGTGTCAAATTGTTTCCGAGCATGCGTCAGAATTTTGCGTGTCGGAATTGCATACACACGATCGGAAAATCCGATAGAAAGGTTTTCCGTCGGACAGGTTCTCAATTCAAAGTCCGTCGGAAATTCCAACAGAAAAAGACCGTTAGGCATACACACGGTCGGAAAATCCGATGAAAGGCTCCCATCGGACTGTTTCCATCGGAAATTCCGACCGTGTGTACGCCGCATTAGGCTGGCTTCACACTGAGGCGGCTTTTAGGCGCTAGAAATAGCCTCTAAATAACGCCTGAAAACCGCCTCCCATTCACTTCAGTGTGACTTTTCACACTGGGGCAGTGCGCTTGCGGGACGTTAGGAAAAGTCCTGCAAGCAGCATCTATGGGGTGGTTTTGGAGCATGCTCCCAAAAAGCCCTGCCCATGAGTGGGCAGCGCTTCAGAAGCGCTGCAACACGGGCACTTTTAACGCCTTCTTTGACCGCTAGCGAGGTTTAAAAGCACCCTGCCAGTGGCCGAAAAGTGCTGCAAAAACGAGCAGTGTTTTATCGCTAACGGCCGGGCGCTGCTTGGGCATTACAGTGTGAAAGTAGCTGGTTAAGGATGGATCGAAATTCGTCCTCAGGGTCTGCTGAATTTTGATCCACAAGTGACTGCTTCTGTTTGCATGGAGTCGATGTAATGATTGACAGCTCTCGAATGAGACTGTTAGTACATTTTCATTTGCTCAGCACCTGCAGCCAATCGGCTGCGGCGCTGGTCCGTGTATTCCGACAGTCCCCACTGTCAGAATCCAATAGCATAGCAGGGAAAATTCCACTATCCACCTTGCTTGTGTGGATGGGGGAATCAGTTTTTTTTTTTTTTTTCAAACTTATCAAAAATTAAAAAAAATGATCCATGTGTGGTTAGCTTTATTGTTAAAGTTTACATACAAGCCTCAAAGGAGCTAATTCAGTAATTGTTATGTTGCTACTGGAGAGCTCAAAGCATATGGCAAGCAAGGTCAAGGTCTGGCGTATCATTCTGCATGGTGCGTAGTGTGGGAGCTATGAGAGGTGTCCTTGTCTAGCAAAACTTCTAATCACACAGCATGTATAGGATTCTCGTGTTACTCTTTAACAGCTGTAAAACAATACTGAACAAAATTAATGTTTAACTTTCATTATTGTTTTAACCAACCAATAAATGACAAGCAAAGCCATCTTACCTATCTTAAAATATATTCTATAAAAATGTAAAACTTACCTGGTCTTAGGTCTTTTGCTCAGTTTCGCCGATCTGCTCTGCGAAAACAAAAAAAAGTGCTCTCGAGCTCGGAGATGTCTCAGTGTGACTGCAAAGCTACTGCATCTCCTATATTGTCTCAGGAGAGAGAGAAGAACATACACCTCCTGATAGCAGCCAAGCCCTTCAGACTTCACTCTAGGCTTCACCCTCTGTCAGTTTTTCCCCTTTCTGAGCCTTGGAAAAATGCACAACCGACAAACTCGCAATTAGCAGGTCCTCACTAATCTCAAATCCGCACTGCCCAAAAGCTGCACATTCCAATATTTTAAATAGAGGCTCAGAAGGATATTTCTTAATGAAAAAAAAAAAAAAATCCTGACTAGACACAAAACATTAAAGGTATGCAAACCCTCCCAGAGATTAAAAAAAAAAAAAAGCCCCCCTTCGCTTGAGTTAAATAAAGCGAGAGGATGAAGTAATATTTGTAGTGAGAAGCACAAGGGGTTGGCTGGGGCTGTCTTATCAGTTCCCTCTGCTCACTCGCAGTGAAAAGCCTGTCTCTAACTGGTATACTCCCTGCCCTTAAACTCACCAAACCAGAATCTTACTCCCGACTAACACAAGCAACTTCCCGCACATCCAAACTGAAACTTTATCCAGCTCAGTGAGCCCTTACTGGCCATGGGCCAGTACAGCATTCCTCTCCAGATACCTTTACTACAAAAGAAAAACTGCTCCCTGCAATTCATGAGAGTTCACCTTAGCCGGTGACACCGTATAGCTCGGAGGGGGAGTTCCACTTTACAATTTCTCGTAGAAACTGCTTTTGCTCTTACGTTGAAAGACAGTTTTGTTTTTTCCTTGTTAACACACCTGCTTCATTTTTCCTTTCTGAGTGTTTATTAAAGCATAGCTTCCAACTGATTTTGAGGGACTGTCCTTGATTTCGAATAATGTCCCTCTGTCCCTCTTTGCTCCTCATTTGTCCCTCATTTTGGTCTCATCTATATAGTTGTATATAAAATGCACTACTTATCAAAAAGTGTTTTACAGTGCTAAACCTTTCACTCAATTTCTAAATTGCTGCAACTGTAAATTCAAAAATCCGGTATAAAGAAATAGTAGTTGTAAAAAAAAAAAAAAAACACTTGTGGGTTTAACCAATTAACCAATCATTTTTGTTCTACAATTCTCCTTTAAGGGGGGCGTGGCAGAGGGTGTGTCCTATGCCTACATACTTTTGCTAATAGGTGTTCGTCGTTCCCATCTCAGAAAGTTGGGAGGTATGTTAAAGCCCCACAAAAAAAAAAGTAAAAATGGAAAGCCCCACAAAAAAAAAAGTGTGTTAAATACAGAGTACAGCATGAAGACTTTGCCCATGTTATGTGGCTTTGCCCAGTCATGGCGAGGTACTGGCAGCAGGTGACGGAGATATTGACTGCAGTTTTGTCAATCCCTGTTCAATGTACCCCATTGGTGTGTTTGTTGGGAGTCCTAGACAAAGCGTTGTGGCCGAGACATACAAACATTATTTATGGCTCGTAAAGCTGTGGCACTTAAATGGATTCAGCCCACTCCTCCATCTATACGTGGCTTTGGTTAGTAAATCAGGTATTGCCTTATGCAAAGCTTATTTTTGAACACAGAGGTTGCCCAGCTAAATATAACAAGGTGTGGATTGCGTGGTGTTCTTCTGATCTCACTGTAACCAATGCTTGAAGTAACGTAATCAATAATTTTGCGTTTCTTTGTTATTAAACATGTATATCAGGATTGGTTTGAAGAAGAGTGCTGTATGATTATACTTATGCAAAATATCAATGCACTGTAAATGTACCTTATTGTTGAGCACATTGTTTATTGTCACTGTTTTATACCTTTCTCAATAAAAAGATTAAAAAATAAAATAAAAAGTACAGAGTATAATTTGAACTACTTGCACAAGTATAACATAAACCTATATGTTAGATCACAATATCCTGCTTGGGGAGGGCCATTTCTCATACCCTCCCCAAACAGGATATTGCGCTAAATAAGAGAACCAGATCTCCTCTGCTAAGTTAAGGAGTTGGATCGATATTAAGGGGGTTATAAAGGCTCATGTTTTTTCACCTTAATGCATTTTATGCGTTAAGGTGAAAAAACACCTTGTAGTCACCGGCCCCTAGCCCCCCCTGTTTTTTTTCAAATCTTTTATTTATTTCAAGAGACATAAAAACACGAAACACAACATCTTCAAGTACATGTAGGAGTAACAATAGCATAACAGAAATATTGTTGTAAGGTACAATTAGATGTAACGTGGCGAACATACCGTCCGCTCTTAACATACATAAAGTAAATTAAACCCTTTACAGGGTCTGAGAAAATATAACTGTAAGCCTCTACCTCTAGATCATGTGATGACTATTCCATCGGATTGTAGCGTAATGTATTGGGTATTCTAGCGTTCCCCGTCTCATACTTTCCACATATATTAAAACTGTAGTAAGACATATGTCTGTAGGGGAAATACAAGATGGATATAGAGGGCAAGAAGGAAGGGGTAAGGAGGGGAGTATCAGAGACAGTTAAGGTTCCTCCGGAGATGTGGGGGAGAGGGGAGGGGTGAGGAGAGAGGGGAGTGGGAAGGTTGACTGGGATTAGGGGGGGGGGGGGGTTCCAGGGCATGGGGGTGATGAATATGCGTCTTTCAGGTTGCAGTGCCGGCCGGAAGAGTCGTCGGATAGGCGCAGCAGGCCGCTGCGTGGCTATATTAAGTGGATTGGTCTGCCGTGTCGCTATTGAAGAGAGCACATCCCTCGTCAGAGAAGGCATACAAATTCCACAGTGTCCATGTCTTAGTGTTTAGTTCATGTTGATGGCGTTCTGCGAGGATGAGATCTTCAATTTTTTGTTAATTTCCTCCACTTTTTTAAGCCACAGGCCAATGGATGGAGGTTGTGTGGATTTACAGCATAGAGGGATGCATGTCTTGGCTGCATCGAGGAGATGGCAGATTATAGATTTTTTGTACGTTTTGCTCGAGATTTTGAAGGCATGGAGCAAGAAGAGGGCCGGGTCGTTCGGGATAGTACATTCTGTAAATTTTTGGGCAACTTGTTGGATTGTCTTCCAGAACTGTTACAGGTTAAGTTAGGACCAGAAAATGTGAAGAATTGTTCCCCTATCTTCCTGGCATCTCCAGCAGTGATCTGAGGAGGAGGGGAAGATCTTTTGCAATTTTGCAGGGGTATTGTACCACCTGGTGACTATTTTAAAGTTTGTCTCTTGTATCTTAGTACATATGGATGACTTACAGGTGAAATGGAGGATATTTTGCCTTTGACTGGGCGAGAGCTTGTTCTTAATATCGGTCTCCCAAGCACTAAGGCAAGGTGGCTGGTAGTTGTCAGGGGGCGTAATCAACAGCTGGAAAGTGGCCGATAGAGTGTGGGGCATGGCACCTTCCTCTGAGCAATATTTCTCCAAGGTAGTGTGGGTTTGAAAGAAATTATCTGGGGGGGGGGGGGGGGCAATGACATGAAGAAGTGCTTTATTTGGAGGGCTCTCCAGTAGTCTATCCGAAAAGGACCTGCTAGATCCATGAGTTCAGATAGGGATGGCCAATTACTATGGGTTAGGAAGTGAGAGGCTTGAAAGCTGCCAGAGTGCCTCAGGGAGTGGAAGACTGGATCATGATACCCTGGGGTGAATAGAGGATTTCCCAGTATCGGAAATAGTGGAGAATGGGTTGACGTAAGAGAAAATTTAATGAAGAGGGACAAGCAGATTCGCATAGTCATCTCCACCAACGGGTGATTCTTTATTTCGCTTGGTAGTAACGGGTAACAACAAGGTGCTCTGTTTAGTGTGATGTTGCATTGGGATTGTTCCAAGCGAGGTCACAATTTAGTGGTCTGGCCAGTCAATTAGTCTGGTCAGGTGTGTCGCTTGTTGGTATTTTCGTAAGTCTGGGACTGCTAGTCCACCATAAATTTGGGGTAGTGAGAACTGTCGTCTGTTCAATCTTGGTCGTTTGTGTGCCCAGATAAAGTCGGAGAATATCGCCCCGACATGATCGAAGTGTCGGGGTATATGGATCAGCAGGGCTTGTAGGAGGTACAAGAACTTTGAGAGAATGTTCATCTTAAGGATGTTGCACCTGCCGAACCAAGAGTGTAGTCCTGTCTGCCACTTGTTGAGCAGTTCTCGGACAGTTTTCAGTAATGGCGGGAAGTTCAGGGCAAAGATTTGAGACAGTTTGGGGGGGTATGTAGGTGCCTAGGTATCTCAGGGCTGTTGTCGTCCATTTGAATTTGAAACTTGCCTGGAGATGCGTGAGCAGGGACTGTTTTGCCCACTCCCATCGCTTCAGAGTTATTAAAGTTAATCTTCAAGTTCGACAAAGTGCCATACTTTTGGAATTCGTGAAGAAGATTCGGTAATGAGACAGAGGGGTTCGTGAGCGAGAACAGCATGTCATCCGCATATGCAGAGACTTTCTGTGGGGAGGTGTTCTTGAATTCTGGTGGCCAGAATTTTCGGTCAGTATTGAGCAGCGAAATCGGCCTGTAGCTGCTGCATGAGGTCGGGTCTTTGCCCTCCTTGGGTATCACTGCTATGTGTGCCAAGTGCGCGTCGCAAGGGAATGTAGTGTTGATTTCTAGGGCATTAAAAAACTTGGCAGTAGGGTCTTGTAGTATGAGACGGTAAAGCCATCTGGGCCTGGAGCTTTCCCCAATTTAACTGATCCTATCGCACTCTGTATCTCCTCCAGTGTAATGGGCTCATCCAGCAGCCTGCTTACCTCCACAGGTATCTTTGGCATTTGGGAGTTGTCTAAGTATTCCTCCTTTTGAGTCTGTAAAGAAGAGTCCTTCTGAGGTTGTACAGAGATGTATAGAATCCTTGGAATTCTCTCGCAATGTGTTTGGGAAGGGAAACTTTCTGACCGGAGGAAGACATTATGTGTGGTATGTAATTTGCGAGCATTTGTTCTCTCAGAGATTTGGCCAGGAGTTTACCGCATTTGTTGCCGGATTCGTAAGAAATTCTCCGGCAGACCTGTAGTGCTGCTTTGGCTTTAAAATGCATTAGGTCAGCTATCTTCTTACGTAGGATCAGGAGATCTGTCTCCAGAGATGGGGTCTGGGCGTGTTTATATCGGGCTTCTACCCGGTTTAAGTTGTTAAGTAGGGAGGTCAGCTGTAAGGAACACTGATTTTTAATGTGGGACCCATGTTTAATGAGTACCCCACGGATTACCGCCTTATGTGCTTCCCACACCATGCCAGCGTCGCTGCCTACTATGTCGTTAGTCTGGAAGTAGCAGTCCAGTTCCCTTGTCACGTCTTAGAGCACCTCTTCATCTTATAAGAGGCTTTCATTTAGTCTCCAAGTTCTCATCTTGGAGGTGAGGTAGTCAGTTAGTGCTTAAGACAGTTGGATCGGGACGTGGTCTGACCATGTAATAAGACTGATCGAAGCGTCCCGGACCGTCTGTAGTTGGGAGTGTGGAATGAGAAAGTAGTCAATTCTGGAGTATTGTTTATGCGGCGAAGAGTAAAAAGTGTAGTCCTTTTCAGAGGGGTGAAGAAGGTGCCAGGCATCTATCAGTTGTGCTTTGTGTAGGGATTGCGCAATTTGTTTCCGAGAGCTAGGGAGTATTGATGAGTGACCTGAAGAGGTGTATTCAGAGGGTATTAGCGGGGTATTAAAGTTGCCTCCAAGTATCAATTGACCTCTTGAGAACTCAAGCAGTGAATCTAGGGTCTTGGTGATGAAGAGGTCTTGGTGGGCGTTAGGAGCGTAAAGGCTCGCCAAGGTAACCTCGTTACCGCCAATCGTGCCCCTCATAAACAGATATCTTCCCTCTGGGTCTGCCTTTACATCCACACAAGTCCATGGAACCTTTCGTGAAATGAGTATAGACACGCCTCATGACTTAGTGGACTCGTTTGTGGAATGGTACACTACCGGAAAAAAAAATTTTTCAGGATAGGTAGTCCGCCGTCTCTAAAGTGCATTTCCTGAATGAAAGCAACATCTGTCCTCATACAGTGCAGATCTTGTACTACCATGCGTCTCTTTTCAGGGACGTTAAGGCCCTTTGCGTTTAGCGAGAGCACATTAACCACCTCCATGGCCCTGGGTGGGAGGGAAGGGGAGGGGGGAGAAAGTGTGGGTGGGAGATGAAGGATAGACAGAGTTTAAGACAAAGAATAGAGGTGCAGAGAGACTCGGAAGGTTAAGTGACGGGGTGAGAAAGTTGAAAAAGTGCTGGTCACTTAGTAAGAGGACCCACCTGAGAGGGGAAGGAATCTAAGATAGTAGCAAAATATTGCTAGTACACTCCCAAGTTCCAGACTGGGTATTGAGCGCTGGCCTATGGGGGAATATGGTCAGGAATAGCCGGGAGGAGGCCCACCAGCCACCCCCATCCCCCACGAATATATTGGGTAATGAACTTATGTAGTGAACCTGAACATATAACACGGAATGACATATTTGTACAGAACCAGAAATATATGGAACGAAAGAAAAAAAAGGCTGAGTTGAACAAAACCATTAAGCGTGTCTCTTGTAATGACCGACCAATCCTGGTCGCCCTTTGTCCCATCTAGGCTTAGGGCAGTTCCCCCGCCCTGACTGGCAACCACTTATGCTGGGGGCAGTCCGAGGTGGCCCCGGATCCCCCCCCCCGGAAACCAGTTCTCGTCCCCTCCCCCTGGCACCAAGGACGTATGCTCCCCCCATACCCAGCTTACTGCTGTCTACCCCACAGGGGAATAAATACCCTCCCGGGAGGCAAGGCAGCAGCATGAGCCACCATTCTCGGTCCCATACATGTATCCCCCTATGTGGATATAATTTACTACTCTGCTGAACACAATGCACAGTAAAACATTAAGGTGCAAAGTTCTTTGGAGTATGGAATTTCCATTAACAATAAACACATTATAGAGAGCTAGTAGGAGGGAGCGTAATTCACAAATGCATAACCTGAGCTTGCCTTCACATATGACTGTGATCGTTGACAGTTCATCCTGCGTTACGGGTGGTAAATGTGCGGACCACCGATTTGTCCAGTGTAGGGGATGTCCAAGAACAGGGGGGGGGGGGGGGTGGACAAAAAAACTGAGATCCCCAGGGGTAAGTAATGGGACAACAGAAAAAATAAAATGAGAAAAAATAAAAGTGAAAGGGCAGCCAGCGATTAAAAGGACCGAACAGTCAGCCTGTGTGATGTGGAGCTTTGGCAACAGGGAAAGGCAATCAAGACTCACGTGATCCATCCATGGAGGGTGCTCGGGACCTTCTTCTGGATCTCTGCGGGCGGGCAGGCTGGTTGTTATGCTTGGCGAAGGGGCCCCAAACGTCCCGGCGGTCGGGGGATAATCTGGAGGCAATTTTGTATATGTACCGGCTCCACATCCAGGAAGGTATGGAAGGCTGGGAGGTCTGCCGGGGAGTGTAAAGTAAAGGATGACTGGGCCTTGCGGAATGTGACGGCTAGGGGGTATCTCCACCTGTAGGTGCAGTCATGGCGTCTGGCCAGGTCCAGGAACGGGCGCAGAAAGGCACTTTTCTGTAGTGTGGCTCTTGAGAGGTCTGGGAGGATCCTCACATTGGCTCTGTAAAAATCTATGTCCCCATGCTCCCAGGCCCCACGGCGGATGAGCTCCTACTGTGAATAGCGGTGCAGCCTGCAGAGGACATCCCTGGGCCTGTAAGGGTCCGATGACTTAGGCCCCAGAGTTCTGTGTACCCGATCCAGTTCCAGGGAGGGTTGCGGGGCCCCCAATATTTTATGGAAGATAGCTGTTATCATCGCTGCCGGTGGCCTCCTGGAGGCCCCGCAGCTGCAAGTTGTTTAGACGGCTGCGGTCCTCCAGGTCCTCCAAATGGAGCTGCAGGTCCATGGCCGTGGTAGCCTGGGAGGTCTGGGTATGCTCCAGAGCTGACACTCTGTTCTCCAGAGAGGATAGTGAGGCCTCTCCTGAGTCCACTTGGAAATGGAGTGCATTTCAGCCCTCACCTCCTGCATGTCTCTGCCGTGAGCCTCTTCTATGCGGAGGATCAGGGCTTCAATGTCAGTCTTCGTGGGGACGGTCTGCAGCATGGTTTGGAGGTCCTCTTCCAGGCAGCTTGGACTCTGCGAGGGACCAGCCATGTCAGTACCAAAGATAGCCAGAGTCCCCAAAGGCTGATCTGGATCTGGGGATGTCAGGTCACCCTGAGGCTAGGTGACAGATGCACACCGTAGGGATCAGGAGTGCACCACAAGGTAGTGGACCTTATGGCTGACTGCCGCGGACGGGAGTCAAGGTGATACGGAAGACAGGGCCGCCGGACACCAAGACAGATCCCACCGGGGTTAGAGCGTAAGATTCCCTGGGGCGCGGAGTCTAAGAGCCAGCTGGTGTTCACCAGTGGTGAGGATGGACTGGGCTGCAACTGGCTCCAGGTTGCGACCCCCAGGGTCCCCCAGCTGACACCCACAGTAGGCAACAGGAGGACAGGGATAGTGAGGGATGAGCCAAGGTCAGGGCAACAAGCAGGCTAGGGTGGATCCCTGCCAGAGGAGGGATTATAAAAGCAGTCAGGTGATGGTCGGCTGGTCTCTAGAGATAAACACATGGAGACAGGTAAGCAGACAACTCTATTGCATAACCATGACAGTACCCCCCCCTCTTACGAGGCCTCCCCCCTTCCCCGCCTGGGACCAGGTTTAGAGGGGAACTTCAAATGAAACCTCCTCAACAGACGAGGTGCAAAGACCTCGGAAGCTGAAATCCACGACCTCTCCTCAGGACCAAACCATTTCCAGTGCACGAGGTACTGGAGAATGCCTCTACAGAGTCTGGAGTCCAAAATCTGGCTAACCTCATACTCCTGATTATCCTCAGAGACCGGTGCTACGGTAGAGAAAGGACGAGAGAACTTATTGAGGACTAAAGGCTTCAGAAGGGCAACATGGAAGGAGTTAGAGATTTTGAGGCTTTTGGGAATCTTGAGCTTGAAACAAACCGGGTTCAGTTTAAAAGTTATGGTGTACGGACCAATACATCTTGGGGCAAATTTGAGAGAAGGAACTCGGAGTTTGATGTTCCTGGTGGAGAGCCAGACCTTGTCTCCTGGCAGAAGAGAAGGTGGCTTACGTCTGCGACGGTCAGCAAAACTCTTGAATTTATTGGCAGCTTTCTGGAGAGAATCATGAACGTCTACCCACACGGAATTGAATGATTTCTGAACAGTAGCCAAAGCTGGAATGTCAGAAGAACAAGTCATAGGAAGAGGGTGTTGAGGATGTCTTCCGTAAACAGTGACAAAGTTCTGGAACACGGCAGGAGCATTACACAACCCAAAAGGCATAACCAGTTATTCGTAATGCCCGTCCCTAGTGTTAAATGCAGTCTTCCATTCGTCACCTTCTCGTATTTGAATGAGATTGTATGCACCTCTGAGATCCAACTTAGTGAAGATGGAAGCCCCCTTCAACCTGTCGAATAGCTCAGATATTAGAGGTAAGGGGTAACGGTTTTTGATAGTCGAGGACACGCCAAAGTCTGTAACAGAACAACTGAAGAGCACACGGCAGGTAACAGAAAGCCAAACACACAAAGGTTGATCAGCAGGGTTGGCCTGCAGTGCACAGGTTAATATAGAGTCCTCTGATAGGAGCTAGGGTGGAGCCCTGCCAGAGGAGGGATTATAAAAGCAGTCAGGTGATGGTCGGCTGGTCTCTAGAGATGAACACATGGAGACAGGTAAGCAGACAACTCTATTGCATAACGATGACAGGGGAGAAGGTAAGAGGCGCTGATGGGTTTGGAGAGGCGCTGTCTTCCATGCGGGATCCACGTGGATCATCAACAATAGTGCCCAGAGAGGCACGCTGCGGGTCGCAGAAGTTTCGTTGTATCCCGCTCTGAGGTGCAGGTGGTCGGTTCCCATGGGTTGCCGATCAGCATCTGAAGCCAGAGAAGGTGGAGGCTGATAAACAGGAGGTAATAGAAGGCATTACAATTACATTTTAAGTAAACTTTTACCAGTATTGTGTATTATATTTAACCGCTTCCCGACCGGCGCACACACATATACGTCGGTAGAATGGCATGGACAGGCATAAGGGCGTACAGGTACGTCCCTTTGAATATGCCGCCGTGCGCGCTGGTCGGGACCCCCGTGAGTCCGGTCGCGGATCCTGCGGACTCGATCGCCGCGGGGATACCAATGATCGTCTCACGGGGAGGACGAATGGGGAGATGCGGAAGTAAACAGCATCTCCCCGTTCTGCCTAGCAGCAAGTGACACTGATCTCTGCTCCCTGCGACTGGAGCAGAGATCAGTGACTGTCACACACAGCCACGCCCCCCACAGTTAGCACCGCCCCTAGGACACACTTAACCCCTGCACTGCCACAACCTGGTTAACTCCTTCACTGCCATTGTCATTTACACAGGAATCAGTGCATTTGTATAGCACTGATTGCTGTATAAATGACAATGGTCCCAAAAATGCCCGATGTGTCCGCCATAATGTCGCAGTAAAAAAAATAGTTATTAAAAAAAAATTATTACTAAAAATGCTATAAAACTATCCCCTATTTTGTAAACGCTACAACTTTTGCGCAAACCAATCAATAATCGCTTATTGCGATTTTTTTACCAAAAATATGTAGAAGAATACGTATCAGCCTAAACTGAGAAAAAAAAAATTTTTATATTTTTTTGGGGGATATTTATTATAACAAAAAGTAAAAAAATAATGTGTTTTTTTTTCAAAATTGTCGCTCTTTTTTTGTTTATAGCGCAAAAAATAAAAACCACAGGGGTGATCAAATACCACCAAAAGGAATCTCTAAAAAAAAAGGACGTCAATTTTGTTTGGGAGCCATGTCGCACGACCGAGCAATTGTCAGTTAAAGCAACGCAGTGCCGAATCACAAAAAGTGCTCTGGTCTTAAGCCAGCAAAATGGTCCGGTCTGAAAGTGGTTAAAATGATCATATCCATGAAATACTTTTATTAGTACTACTTTTAATATAAAAAAGAGTTATATCTTCCTTCCACCCTTCCTATAGCTTCATGTCTGATTCCTAGTTAAAAATGCCCATATATCCTACTTTTTTATTTATTTGTTATTGTATATGATATAAGTTATATAAATTATTACTTTCACAGTCTGAGTCTGATGATATTTACCAGATTCAACCTCTAATAGTATATACAGTATATCACGCCTGTCTGTTATTCTCAGTTGATTAGAGATTTTGGTCCCTAACCATATATTTGGTTATTTATATTTACCACTGCATAGAGATATTAACCACTTCGCATCCGGAGGCCGTCATATGACGGCCTCTACTTTCCAGGGGTATATCTGAATGATGCCTGTAGCTACAGACATCATTCAGATATTGCCGTTTTCAGCCGGCGATTCCCTGCACCATAAGAACGATCATAGTGGCACTTCCGCCGCTTGATCGTTCTTACGCCCTCCGGTGCTTCTACCGACTCACCGCTTCCATCTGTGAGTCGGACGCAGGATCCGCCGGCCCCCGGATGATGACCATAGAGATTTCCGGCGGACCAGATGGTCGCCGGAGTCTCTATGATCGCTCTGAGGCCGGGCCCGATGTTATTCAAATAACGCCGCCGCCTCGGCTGGGAAGCGGTGATCGTTTTTTTTTTTTTTTTTTTAATTTTAGGCTTCCCAGCCTAGAGGTGAGATGTGGGGTCTTATTGACCCCATATCTCACTGTAAATAGGTCAGATTGTGCCATATTCCTATTACAAGGGATGTTTACATTCCTTGTAATAGGAATAAAAGTAATCATTTTTTTTGTTTAAAGTGTCAAACTCAAAAAATAAAAGTCAAATTAACAATAATAAAAAAAAATTTTTTTTTAAAGCGCCCCTGTCCCCGTGAGCTCGTACGCAGAAGTGAACGCATACGTAAGCCCCGCCCACATATGAAAACGGTGTTTAAACCACACATGTGAGGTATCGCTGCGAACGTTAGAGCGAGAGCAATAATTCTAACCCTAGACCTTCTCTGTAACTCAAAAGATGTAACCAGTAAAAAATTTTAAAGCGTCGCCTATGGGGATTTTTAAATACCAAAGTTTGGCGCCATTCCACGAGCGCGTGCAATTTTGAAGCGTTACATGTTGGGTATCTATTTACTTGGCGTATCTTCATCTTTCACATTATGCAAAAAAAATTGGGCTAACTTTACTGTTTTGTTTTTTTTTTTAAGCATGAAATTGTTTTTTTTTCTGAAAAAAACGTGTTTGAAAACTTGCTGCGCAAATACCGTGCGAGATAAAAAGTTGCAACGACCGTAATTGTATTCTCTAGGGTCTTTGCTAAAAAAACATATAGAATGTTTGGGGGTTCTATGTAATTTTCGAGCAAAAAAATTATGAATTTTGCATGTAGGAGAGAAATGTCAGAATTGGCCTGGATACGAAGTGGTTAAAGGAAAAATTGTCTTTTTTGTTTTTTTTAACTTTACATATTAACTAAATTGTACACCACCCTTTTAAGGTTATTATCCGATCATTCGATTAATCGAAACAATAATCGATTATGAAAATAATCGTTAGTTGCAGCCCTAGTTATATTTACATGTTTTAAAGTGGTTCCAAAGCCTAAAGTTTTTTTATCTTAATGCATTCTATACATTAATGTAAAAAAACGTTCTATGTTAAAGAATCCCCCCGCCCCTCCCCCCTTATACTTACCTGAGCCCATTCACGATCCAGCGCTGTGCATGAGAGCCAAGGCTCTCCCTGCTCTGTCCCTCCTCTCTCGATGCTGTCAATCAAATGTTTTGATGAGTATTCGGGGTGGGGTTGAGCTGTCCGGCCTGTGTTTATAGACGCAGACAGGGCGGCTTGGAAGCGAGCCCGCACTAGTGCCCTCATAGGAAGTGGCTTCATATGGGGGCACTCAATGAAGAGGAGGAGCCAGGAGCGACGGTGGGGGACCCCAGAAGAAGAGGATCATGGTTGCTCTGTGCAAAACCATTGCACAGAGCAGGTAAGTATGACATGTTTATTATTTTATTTATTTAGAAAAAAAATAATTTTAATATCACTTTTTTTTTTAATTTCTTCAGTTGCTTCTCGGTTTCTGGCCTAGGCCAAAATAATGTCATATATTCCAGGAGTCTTCATGGGCCTTTTTTTTTTAAATCTGGAGGAGGGGAGGAGGGGTTTTGGCAACTAACCACACCCTTCTACCTGCCTGTCTGAGCTAAAGGGCAGGTGGATTCCAGGAAGTAAATGCTAGACGAATCATCTGCCCTTACTCAAAATGGCCATGGCCACTCAACAGAATAAAGCATGGAGACATGAATGGATGGGTGAGTTTACTTTGAATATTAAAAATGATTGAAATATTTTTTAGTTTGTGGTGCTCAGATACAGTTAAAGCAGAATGACACCCTGCGATTTAACTTCCAAAAAAGCTGTAATCAAGACAATCCCTGAGAGATAACTAATGTGCTACGTTATGTTGGCTCTCAGCTGAACTGTCCTGCCAACAAATGGCGGGAGACATAAAGTAACATGTGCGGCACCACAGGAACTCCAGATCAAACAGAGGCTAACATGGCAGCTTCCTTAACTTTAGGATAGGAGGGTTTAGTTCCACTTTACGCATTGCACAGGTCCAGCACAGCCAAGGACTAACATACTAGAACTTCTTGTCTTGATATACATCTACAATATCTGTGACCTTTTACTGCTCCATAAAGGCACCAAAGGATTATTATAATACCTGACCGCCTCCTAGAATATATTAGCAAATATGCCCGATAAAGGCTCTGCAAAGTCCACCCTACCACAGCATGTAGATGGGCCAACTAGCACTCCAGTCATTCATCTGACTCCAAGGTTTGCCAAGCATTCTGGAGGCTTTATCACAACAGATGAGCTCACCTGAGTGCTAAGATGAATCTGATTTTATTTTGCCTTCTGGTTCCTCCTTTCCCCCTCATCACCATGTCTATTTTTTATTTTTTATTTCAGACCCAGTGATGCCATTACTGTGTCTCTGAGCTTTTCTATGTTCTGCAGGCAGAATGTGGCTGGTGGGAAGGCCTGGCAAGGTGTTGTACATAGCTGTTAGACATGTGCACAACAAAAAAATTTTGTTTATTTTCGTTTCGTTTTTTTCGTTTCCGAAAAAAATTTGTTTTTTTTTTTCGTTTAGTTTTTTTCGTTTCCGTCAATTCGTAACGATTCGTACATTCTTAAGTCGTCGTTGTTCGGATTCGTAACGATTCGTACATTCGTAAGTCGTCGGTGTTCGTATTCGTAACGATTCGTACATTCGTAAGAGTTATTTTTTCGTTGATTCGTTTTTTCGTTAGTTTAATTTTCGGACGCATTCGTATTTATTTGTACATTTGTAACATTCGTAGATTCGTAATCGGAGCATAATTCATAATTTGATGTAATGTGTATGCTATTATTAGATTTTAATAATTTACGAATTGAAAAAAAAGTTACGAATGTACGAATTTTTTGGTTCAATAGAGACACGGAAAATTACAAATCGAAAAAAAAAAAAGTTACGAATCGAAAAAAAAAAGTTACGAATCGAAAAAAAAGTTACGAATGTACGAATTTTTTGGTTCAATAGAGACACGGAAAATTACAAATCGAAAAAAAAAAAAGTTACGAATCGAAAAAAAAAAGTTACGAATCGAAAAAAAAGTTACGAATCGAAAAAAAAGTTACGAATGTACGAATTTTCTTGTTCAATCCATTCGAAGCACGTTTAGCAGCACCATTGTAAGGGGCACGGAAAATTACCAATTCAACAAAAAAAAAAGTTACGAATGTACGAATTTTTTCGTTCGTTTTCGTTTTTCGGATTTTCTTCATTACATTCGTTGTTTCTAATTAGTTTTTTTCGGATTTTCGTTGTTTTTCGGATTCGTTCGATTAGAATGATTCGTTTATCGGATTCGTACGATTCGAATGATTCGTTCATTCGTACGAAAACGAACGAACGAAAATAACGAAAAAAAAAACCGAAACGAATTGCACATGTCTAATAGCTGTACTTTGCGTTCTAAAAACATCACAGCACCCTGCGTCAGTACTCCTCTCAAGAGCCCTCAACCTAATTGTAAGCAGTGGGGTGGCTCTTGGGAGGAGATAAGAAATAGATGATGCTGGACGTCCTCCAGCCAGGAAACAACACTGACTCTATCTGACATACTGCAGCTTCTAATGCACACTGTGAGGAAATCACAGTGTAAGCTATTTCGGTACGAAAGAGGAGCCTGTACAACTGTGTAAGACTAAAAAGTGTTACATCCGTGATTTGTGGACTATAAAAACCCTTTAAATAAGTGTTCTGTAAGTTTGTTTTGTGTGTGATAGGTGATGGGAGACAAAACCAGTTTCGCAACTATAGCCAAGCCTTTTTAAAACTTTGACACAATCTGCTGTACAGAAAACTATGCAATACACCACACTAGAGTTCACACTATATTACTAAGACTAGAACATAAAGACATATTATAAGAGGCAGATACGATTACGGTATCTTGTTGAGCCATACACACAGTTTATAGTAAACAGTCAGACACAACAGAGGACAAAGGACAACACCTAATACAAGACTGCTTGCTGTACAATTTCCTTCTTACAAAATATCACAAAATTGAACACAAAGACCTAAATACAAGAATGTTTATTTAACACATAGATAATGTTCCTCCAGGCAGACATAATAAAGATTTTGTGCTGAAAGATATAGTACATAATAATAATAGTACAATGACCTTGCAATATGCCGCATTCATCTCTGAAGTGCAATAGCAGAATGGATTGAGCTTTCCTAACATGATAAGCTAAAGAACAGTCATTTAACTCTTTTTATTTAATGTAGCGCTACCACCGCAGGAGCCTCTCTGGAATTTGTGTTCTCTGTTCTGTGCCTCAACGCCAAGAACACCCTCAGCCCTTTCACACACCTTGTTAAATGAAAGTCACTACAACAGGGATCCTCAAACTGCGGCCCTCCAGCTGTTGCAGAACTACACATCCCATGAGCACCAGGAAATAGACACAAGACTGTTTTGTGGTACCGTATATACTCAAGTCCCGACATATAAGCCGAGGCACCTAATTTTACACAAACAACTGGGAAAACTTATTGACTAGGCATGATGGGAATTTTGCATCACTGTGCCCATCAGATGGACACAGTTGACTGAACTGGAGGGCCATAGTTTGTAGACCCCTTTGGGGCCCCAAATTCGGGTCAGAAAATGTCAAGCACTTTTCTGCAGCAGAGAATGACATTTACCGAACCGAATTTGGGGCCCCGTATCTCGGGCCACTTAGTGCTAGGAACCCCATATTTGGATATGTTATAGTGCTAGGTCCACTGGGTTGGCACACCAAATGACCCAAGTGGCCCCGAGATACGTGGCCCCAAAGTCGGGTCGGAATTTTTTTTTGCTGCAGAAAAGTGCTTGACTCGAGTATAAGCCGAGGGGGGCACAACAAAAAAATAGACACAAGACTGTTTAGTGGTAAATGAACTCAGTGTATTGTTACAGATTAGAATAAAAGGTGGTTTCAGAATAAATGAACACACAGAAGGTAGGTCCAGACACAGTCTGCTAGACAGTATAATCACTATGCCAAGGTACCCTGAAGTAGAGTTATGTATCATTAGAGTGGAATTAACTCACCAAGGAAAAACAGCAATAAACAGTGTATATAAGCATTAACTGCAATGTGAGTAATACTATAACTAGTCTAGAGTGAACTCTAGGAGGATGACTAGGATATGCTGCAATGTCCCCTGAGAGGTACCTCACAGCATAAGCAAAAGGTAAAGGTCTCTGTGTACCAGCTTTAAAGGGTCAGTCTTTAGTACTAAGTCTTCAGCCGGATAGCGTTGGGGCCCAGTTGTACCATTACTGCACATGAGAATAGTCCCTGTCAAGCCTGGAGGGCAGCAAGAAGGCTACTGAATGGCTAAATGGTCCATTCCTAAAGGGCTCATTCTCTCCCACAGCAGCAGCTCACCAGTCCCAGCGATATTGCAGCTCACCATCAGGTCACACACAGATTAGTCCTCTCTCTGTTCTGCACCCAGGAGACACCTGAACTCAGCACTCCGGAGCCAGCTCAGGCCGCCGTTATGCAGTAGTGATGGTGAACATGAACAATGGACAGCAATGTGTACTTTACGGTTTCCCTCACGGCAAGAAGAAGATGTGCCCAGTACAGCCTGAGAAAATGCAGCTCTTCCCCCTCATCCTGGCAATCTCTCTCTGGGAAATGCATTTTAAAAGCTCTTGATTACAGTAGAGTCTCTCTCCTCTGGACTACAGTTCCCACAGTGCAGTGGTGCCTGACTCAGCCTATTGAAGTCTTCCTGCTCAGCACCTCCCTCCACTTGCTGATAAAGCTGTTAACCAGTTCAGCTTTGCAGGGCAGCAACTATACAGATATATATATATATAGACTGGTAAAAAAGTGCCAAAGTCATTCTAATGCCGCGTACACACGGTCGGAATTTCCGATGGAAACAGTCCGATGGGAACTTTTCATCAGATTTTCCGACCGTGTGTATGCCCATCGGTCTTTTTCTGATGTAATTTCCGACGGACTTTGGATTGAGAACCTGTTCTTAATTTTTCCGACGGAAAACCTTTCTATCACATTTTCCGATCGTGTGTATGCAATTCCGACACGCAAAATTCCGACGCATGCTCGGAAACAATTCGATGCATGCTCAGAAGCATTAACCACTTCAGCCCCGGACCAATTGGCAGCCAAAGGACCAGGCCCCTTTTTGTGATTCGGCACTGCGTTGCTTTAACTGACAATTGCGCGGTCGTGCGACGTGGCTCCCAAACAAAATTGGCGTCCTTTTTTTTCCAACAAATAGAGCTTTCTTTTGGTGGTATTTGATCGCCCCTGCGGTTTTTATTTTTTGCGCTATAAATAAAAATAGAGCGACAATTTTGAAAAAAATGCAATATTTTTTACTTTTTGCTATAATAACTATCCCCAAAAAATATATAAAAAAACATTTTTTTCCCTCAGTTTAGGCCGATACGTATTGTTCTACATATTTTTGTTAAAAAAAATGCGTCGGAATTTTGCGTGTCGGAATTGCATACACAAATCGCAATTAGCAATTATTGATTAGTTTGCGCAAAAGTTATAGCGTTTACAAAATAGGGGATAGTTTTATAGCATTTTTATTAATATTTTTTTTTTTACTAGTAATGGCGGCGATCAGCGATTTTTATTGTGACTGCGACATTATGGCGGACACATCGGACATTTTTGACACATTTTTGGGACATTTGTCATTTATACAGAAATCAGTGCTATTTAAATAGCACTGATTCCTATGTAAATGACAGTGGCAGTGAAGGAGTTAACCACTAGGGGGCGGGGAGGAGTCAGTGTGACGTGTTGTGTTTTTTTTTACTGTAGGGGGGCGTGGCTGTACGTCTGACGTCATTGATCGGCTTTCCCGATGACAGGGAACAGCCGATCACTGACAGTCAGTGTAGGAAGCGCGGGGAGAGGTTTGTTTACACATACCTCTCCCCGTTCTTCAGCTCCGTATCGGCGTTAGGCGGTCGGGAAGTGGTTAAACTTCCCTTTTATAGTGCAGTCGAAAGTGTTTTATGCCGTGGCGTTATTGACCATCGGAATTTGGTGTGACCGTGTGCAGGCAAGACAGTTTGAGCGAAATTCCGTTGGAATTCCGACGGGAAAACCATCAGAGCTTTTTCCGACGAGAATTCAGACCATGTGTACGCGGCATAAGAGTGGGTGAAAAGTTTCATCTTGGATGCTGGCTTGCCGGAGAGAAATCCAGGTTACCCATTACTGTTGGGAGAGGTTTGGAGTGATCACAACGGGACTTACTGACTGGAGGACAACCTTATGGTTATTCTTTTTTTTTTTAAATCTTTATTTAAGGAATGCGGATCAAACAGTAATGTAATGGATCAGACATAACAAACAATATTTTCCATAAGTAGGCTTAAACAATAGTATATTCATCAAGTCGGTGAAATATGCTGGGGTATTAATCAATGTTAAATTACATCGTAAAAGATCAATAGAACATTTGTATTCATGGGACTCTATGATAGGTATAATTTTGCAATTCAACCAGAACAATATAGGCGACATCCTATCCGGCCCAAAGCCTCACTTTAAAGGTCCTATGCAAGCCATACTGTTGGCTCTTTAGAGTAAAGGGGGAGCCCCTCGGTAGGTAGGGAGGGCTTTTCTCCTTTGAACCGATGTTAAGTTATAATGCTTTAGTGAGCTGATCCAGAACAGCGTATTGCTTGTCAGTAGTGGCTCTCTGTCCTAGTTCCCTAGGAGCGGTGCCAAAAAGTTCCCGCAATCCGAGGGGGTTTTTTTTTTAATTTTTAGGAGAGAAGAAAAAAGTGAGTGGGTGACACGGACCGTGTCGATGGTGGGAAAGCTATGAAAGGAATAAAGGGGGAGCAGAGGTAGGGTAATAGGTGGGAAGGAGAGTGAGTGTGACGTACTGGCAAGGCCGACGACCCATGGCCCCGAATTACCTCTAGTTAATATAATTAAATGTAGGCCTTGTATTCATCCGAGAATCTGAACAGGTCCCAGTATGTCCAGCGTGTATTGTGTTCCTCCTCCTTTTCCCTTATGGCAGCCGTAAGATGTTCCATTTGCTGGATATCCCGCACCCTGGCAAACCACTGTACTACTGTCGGTGGGGATTGTTGCTTCCAAGCACTGGGAATACATGCCCTGGCTGCATTCAAGAGGTGCTTCAGAAGGGATTTGCGGTATCGCTTGCTAGACATGGGGGTCAGGTTTAGCAGAATCGCCGCCGGGTTATCCTGGAGGGCTATGCCCGTGAGCTTGTAGATGATGTCCAGTACTTGTCTCCAGAAGGGAGTCAGTACCGGGCATTCCCAGAAGATATGGAGTATTGTGCCAACTTGTGAACCACATCTCCAGCACAATGGACTGTGTCCTGGAAATATGGATGCTAAGACGGATGGGGTCCTATACCAACGCGTCAAGATTTTATATGTAATTTCTTGGTATTTACTACACAAGGAGGACTTGTGAGCAAAAAAGAGTATTCGAGTTTTTTGGTCTTCGGAGAACGTGGTGTTAAGATCTCTTTCCCATTTCTGTAGGAACGGAGGATCATTTCGAGATGTATGGGCAAGTAAGATGTTGTAGGAAATGGAGAGGGATTTTCTTATCGGCTCATCGCCCAGGCACATGTCTTCAAAAGGCAAAGGCTTTCTGCGGAAGCCATTGACTTCTGGGAGGGATCTGAGAAAGTGTGAGAGTTGCAGGATCCTCCATCTACCTAGGGCGGAGGTATTAAAGTTAGGATAAATGCCTGAGATGTCGCTCCAGTCAGAGGGTCCTAGAAGAGAGGAGGCTCTAACTAGGCTCTGATTCGGGTGGAGTCGAAAGGATCTATCAGAGATGCCCGGTAAGAAATCCGGGTGGCCAATTATGGGCGTTAAAGGGGAGGGGAAGCTGGGCGTCTCTGCAGTCCTAAAGTATCTGTGCAGTTCCTTTAGGGTGGGTTCAATTAGAGGGTGAGAAAAGGACAGCCCAGAAACACGTGTCCCACTCCACGGTAGACCAGCAAGAGGGAATGGCACTGCTTCCTGTTCCAAGCCGATCCATAACTTATGGTGTGAGTGTCTGCACCAATCCACCACTCTATTCATGTGGACCGCTGTATAGTATGCGGCTGGGTCTGGGAGGCCGACCCCTCCCCTGAGCTTTGGCCGCTGTAGTAGAGATCTCTTAAGTCGCGAGGGCTTGCCTTGCCATACGTATTTAATGAAGATTGTATGCAATTTTCGGAAAAAGTTCTGTGGAATCTTAACTGGCAGAGCTTGTAGAAGGTAAAGCAGTCTTGGCATAATGTTCATTTTCAATACATTGCATCTGCCAAACCAGGAAACAGCTAGTGTCTTCCATCTGTCTAGGTCTGAGGAGAAAATATTTAGAAGGGGCTGAAAGTTGAGTTGGTAAATGAGGTGTAAATCAGAAGGGATTTTTGTACCTAAGTACTGGATAGCCTGAGGGGTCCATCGAAAGGGAAAATTGCTGCTAAGGCGAGTCTGAGCATTAGGAGTGAGAGAAACGTTAAGCGCCTCCGATTTCTGTAAGTTGATCTTAAAATTCGAAAGATCACCGTATTGGCGTATTGCTGACAAGAGTATTGGGAGAGAGGTGTGTGGTTCTGAGATGTAGAACAGAAGGTCGTCCGCATAGGCCGCAATCTTGTGATGGTATGCATCCGTCTCTAGCCCTCTGATGTCGGGGTTGAGCCTAATGTGCTGCAAAAGGGGTTCTAGGGAGACTATGAAGAGGAGTGGAGAAAGTGGGCACCCCTGTCTTGTGCCATTGCTTATTTTAAAGGGGTTGGATGACACTCCATTTACTCTGACCGAAGCTGTGGGGGAGGAGTAGATGGCGGAGACCCATGACAAGATGGAGGTCGGCATTCCAAGGCGTCGCAGGGTGGCTAGGAGAAAAGTCCAGTCCACCCTGTCGAACGCCTTTTCAGCGTCTGTGGACAATAGAATGAAAGGGGCATTAAGGCGTTTAGCCCTTGCCACTACATCTATCGTCCTAATGGTGTTGTCTCGCGCCTCTCTGTTCCGTATAAAACCCACCTGGTCCAGGGGGATTATGCGTTGGAGGACGTGCCCTAATCGTTCGGCCAAGATTTTTGTGAACAATTTCAAGTCACAGTTGAGCAGGGAGATTGGCCTGTAGCTTGCGCAGAGGAGCGGATCTTTCTCCGGTTTAGGTATGACTGAGATACTGGCTTGTAGAAGGTCTGCTGGCATGGCATGATCATCTAGTATTGCGTTGAAAGCGGTGACAAAATGGGTTGCTAACTGGGCTTGGAAAGTTTTATAGTAGGTGGTAGTAAAGCCGTCAGGGCCAGGCGCCTTACCTCCTGGAGAGCCAGCTAGGGCATTTGTGAGTTCATCTGTGGTCACTGGCTGCGAAAGCAGATCCACCTCCTCATCATTAAGAGAAGGCAGGTTTGCTGCAGCGAGGTACGCCTCTATGGCTTCCGAGTTGTCCCGTTGCCGTTCCCCCGTAGGCTGGGAGTGCAAGTTATAGAGAGCTTCGTAAAAAGCCCGGAAGGATTCCGCCATGTCGGTAGAGTTATAGGTTTTGGTTCCTGAAGGGGTTGAAAGAGCGGGGATGTAGGATAGATTCCGCTGTGTTCGTATGGCATTCGCCAGAGTTCTACTACATTTGTCCCCATACTCATAGAAGGTTCTGCGCATTTTTATTAGATTGTTTTTAGATTGAAAAAGGGAATGCTCCCTGATTTGCTCTCTGAGGTTAGTTACTTCTGTCTCTATGTCCCTGTCCGGGTGGGCTTTATGACGTTTTTCGCAGACATGCAGTTTTGCTATCAGATCTGATAGCGTTTTCGCTCTAGCCATCTTGAGTCTGTGGCCGTGTTTGATGAGTACTCCTCTAATGTAGCACTTATGCGTGGCCCAAATAGTAAGAGGGTTAGGGACCGAGTCTTTGTTTCTCTCAAAGAAAAGTTCTAGTTCTCTTATAATATCGGCTTTGACCTCTGGATCTTGGATAAGGGATTCGTTGAGCCGCCATGTTGCTGATCTAGTCGTCGGGTGTTTTAGGGCTAGGGTTATGGAGATCGGAGCATGGTCCGAAAGGGCAATGTGACCGATCTGTGCCCTAGAGACAAATGGGATCGTGTTATGAGATACTAGGAAGAGATCTATCCTAGAATACGAACCATGCACTGCTGAGAAAAAGGTAAAGTCCCTCTCTTGTGGGTGAAGGATACGCCAAATGTCAACTAGACGGTGGGAATGTAACAATTCCCTGATCCTGTTTCGATATCTCAGAGACAAGGCCGAGGAGCCCGTCGTCGAGTCTTTACGTGGGTCAATAGTAAAATTAAGGTCTCCCCCTAGTATTAATGTTCCTTCTGCGAAAGCAGCCAGGGCGGTTAAACAAGTTTCAAGTACCGGAAGCTGATCCACATTTGGCAGGTATATGTTTGCAAAGGTAAGTATCTGAGACTGAGATGTACCTTTAACGAAAAGGTACCTGCCCTCGTCATCAGTATGGAGGTCTATCAGCTGCCAGGGAAAAGTTTTGGCCAGGAGGATACTCGTGCCCTTTGATTTTGTGGAGGGCGATATGCTATGGTACGCTATTGGGAAGTGCTTATTATGAAGTCTCGGAATCCTATCTGCCCGGAAGTGGGTCTCTTGTAAAAATGCTACTTGGGGTCTTTGCCTCCAGAGCTCCGCGAGACAGCTGGAACGTTTTTCTGGGACATTGAGACCTTTCACGTTCCAGGACACGCATTTCAATGACATTTCAGGTGGGTGAGGTCGGGTCGCCGGACCTTGCCAGAAGCTGGATCTATAGAAGATGTAGGGAGGGGAGGGGAGGGAGGAGGGGAAGAAGACTAGTCTAGGAGAGCTGGAAAGAAGGGGATGAAGGGGACCCTAAGAGAGATCCGGGAAGGGGGAGGATAGCCGGGTGATGAACGAGGATGAAAGGATGGGGAAGAAGCTAAATCTCCAAGCGGAGAGGTACTGCCTAACTGGGCAGCTAGGGCCTAGTGGGGGAAGGAGTAAGGCACTTCAGAGGTCGGGCCCCCGGTACGCGGGGGTCCCCTCAGCCACCCCCCTATGAAGGCGGTCCAATTAGGGGCCGCATATCTATGATAGACTTCTCATTATAAAAATAATCCCTAAAGGGTGCATGGGATAACGAAACTTTTAACAGTCAAACGTACAAGGAATGTTAGTAATATCATGACAGTCCCCAACAACACTATAACATCGTACTTAACTCTAACTTCTAGGGAGCTTGTTTGCTCGCCGAGGGTCCCAACCCTAGGGGAGCGAACTGGAGCCCCATTGTTCAACCAGTACAACTAGAGGAGTAGAACCTCCGGGAAAAAGGTAAAAAAAAAAAAAAATAAAAAAAAATAAAAAAAAAAAAAAAAAAATAAATTAAAATTTACAATAATAAAAAGTTAAATTTACTAAAGGGGAGGGGTCCTTTCCTCTTCGTTTGGGAAGAGATAGTGGACCTGGACTGAGACTACTTTTGGGGTCCTTGGATCCGGAATTTTTGCAGGAAAATTTGTCCCCCTTTCACCAATTTAAAAAACAAGGAAACAAATTATCAATCTTAGGCAGGCTTGCAACCCACGACAGTGCTAAATCAACAAAAACCTATTTAAGTCATTATATTGGAACCTCATGTAGGAAGCAGGGGGGACCTCCGGCGGGTCGGTGCTGTGTCAGGTACAGGGGGACTTAAGCTAGTCTCCCTCCTGTGGGTTTCCCTATGTTTCGGGCCTCTCGCCAAAGGCCGCCCCCGCGCCCGGATGCAGCCCCAGAAGAGCATGACCCTATGACCTGGGTGCTTCCATGTGTCCCCTTCTGTAGAGCATACCAAGGTGGGTAGTAGGGACCCAGCTAGAAGGAAGTCCTTAATGGAGTGTTCGTGTGGGTCACTATAACCGGACCATTGTTACTAGTCTCTGTGGGTCTAACCTTCCCTGAGGTGATTCACCAGGTGAGACTAATGGGAATGCCTCCCTCCCGATGAACTCCAGTTCAGGATAAATTGTAGCCTTGGGTATTTTCATTGTGTCATCGAGGCTGGAGGGCCCATGACAGTTAGACTGGTAGAACTGGGGACCAATTCCCGGAAGGTCCAACTGGTCCACCAAGCAAAGGGAGAAGGGTTAACATAGTCCAGTCTATGGGTGGTAAAACTTACGTGTAATGGGGAACATCAAGAGTCTGGACAGTTCTTTAGCTCGAGAGGCTTTCCCCTCTAAGGGGATCATGGTTCGTTGTCTTGTGGAGCCTGTGGTCCTCTGCGGCGAGAACGGTGATTTCGTCGAGGCCTTTGAGGTCTGCCAGAGGGGTTTGTCGTTGGGTTGTTGTGGTTGTCAGCAGGCAGAGTAAATGCTAACCAGTTAGGAAGCGATATCAATGGTAGCCCGAGGGAGCTGAGGAAAGCAGGAACATCTGCGGGGTGTCGGAGGGTGTATGTTCGGCCACCCTGCCGAGCGATCAAATGGAATGGATGACCCCATTTGTAGGTGATTCCTTGTTCGCCAAATTTCTCCAATAAGGGTTTCAGACAGCGGCGCATCTGAAGTGTCCTACGGGACACATCCGGCAGGAGAATGATCTGTGCTCCATCAAAGTCAAAATGCCCTCTATGCCAGGCCCGTTGCAGAATGTCTTCTTTAAGGGAGTAATTGTGTAGGCAACAAAGGACATCTCTGGGCCTATCCTCCGTGGGACTCCTGGGGCCGAGGGTTCTGTGGACTCTGTCGATGGCAATGGCAGTGTCCGTCGGCCGCTCAAGGTAGTCGTTGAATATGGCGGTCACTGTGGACTTGAGATCCGCCTGTCGAGTTGCTTCCGGTAAGCCGCGAATCCTGATGTTGCGCCTGCGGTTGCGATTTTCCAAATCGTCCATTAGTAGGTGTAACTGCGCAATTTGGTCAGTCACTTCATCATGTGTTACCTGTAGGGCAGAGACATCATGGCGGAGGGCTGAAGAGTCTGATTCCAGTGAGGAGACTCGAGCGGTCACTTCTGCCACATCCTGTTTAATACCAGTTATTTCCCCCCGGAGTGCTGCTTCCATTCTGGCTGCCACAGAGTCTAGATCATCTCTGGTAGGCAGCTTCTGCAGAAGTGTCCATAAAGCTCTGTCGCTACTGAGCAAGGATAAGGGCTCATGTGAAGGCAGTGTCAGAGGAGCGGCATCCTGCGCTGCCTGCTGTGAGAGAGGCATGGGTGTATTGAGCGTCGGGGTCTGGTGCTGGGAGAGCTGTGCGCTCTGTGTTGGCCATTGTATGGAGCTGCTGGGCTCTCCTCCCGGGCTGTTCAGTGGTGAAAGGGACAGAGAGCGGGGGAAGCAGGGGGAGAGATCGCTCGAGGGAGAGAACGGCAGCATATCATTACCGTGGACTTGCTTCTCCCCTCCTGTAGGCGATCTGGGTTCCGTCCTCGTGGCTGACGCCGGCGCCATCTTGGCGGGATCCGGGGTTGATGCCGCTTGCTGTTTCGGTTTCAGGTACCGATCCATTGGGGCTCTGGGCGCTCCGTATCGCTGGTTATCCGCTCTGCTTGCGTGAGAAGGGGCTGAGAAGCCGGAATGTCGGGTATGGCTGCGTGGGTGGCTTGTAAAGGAGCCGTGGACCGGGAGCCCTAGGAAGGTGCGACTTCACTCTTCCATGCCGAGACCACGCCCCTCTTATGGTTATTCTTAATTACTGAATGAGATTTGGGTATCAGTAGGAGAGTTCTCCACAGCCAGAGTAGGTTACAAAGAGTTAAACAGTTGGTATTGTTTTAATAAAGTTAAATCCAAAGACTAGTGGATGGTTCCTGCACCACTCAAGTACTCTTGACATGTGTACAGCTTTTTGGTATAAGGGAGTTTGTGAATCCTGTTCCTCCCATGAGTTTTGACTTTGACAGCAAATTGTAGTTTCATCCATGCACTTTTGGGGCCAATAGGAATTGAGTTTAAAGCGTTTGTTACCCCAACACTTCATATTCCTGATATGTGCCTGCTGTACCATGGTCTTGTATGATAAAGTATCATGTTCTCTTTGTATTGCTTCCTTTATGTGAAATCCCTGGTGTTCCTGCTAGTCTCCTTGCTTTCCCATTAAAAACTGACCACACTAAGCAGGAGAGAACATTGTGGTCAGTTCTCAAGCTATTCTGGGAACACATTGTACTCTCCTCCAATGAACAGACTTGTCCTGACATGCCCCCACTGCACAGCCATTCACTGGGAAGCTCAGTGTGCTGCTGCTTCTCCTCCCTCCAGCTCTTATATAGCGGAGAACAGAGGGAATGTGGACACATCTAAAAAAAAGGAAAAAGGGTATTCATAATGTTTTTTTTTTATATATCTATACAATTTTTTTTTGCCTTTCAGTTCCATTTTAAACTGAATGGGTTTTAAAAGGTGATCGCTTACAATCACTTTAACCCTTTCGCTGCCAGAGCCGTTTTTGCGTTTTTTTTTGCACATGAAATAATTTTAGGCCTGAAACTTACAGAAAACTCACAAACATTATATATTTTCGTGCAGGACCCTTTTTTTGGTCCACACCCCAATCGGAACGCATGGGTCTTTATACGAAGCGATCTGGGGGTGTCATTAACTTTCTATTGACACCCGCAGTGTTTCGCATAGGGCAGTGTGAACCGCCGGCGGGTGACATGCGATGCGGGAACCCATACTGGATTCACACTGGTTCTCGCATCGTAGCAGTGCGAACCGAGCCTGAAAGTGGTTGTAAAGCCACTCATTGGAATTCCTGCCAGCCCCTCTGTAATACTAATGCCGCGTACACACGAAGGGACAATCCCGCGGGATTATCCTCTGGACTGAAGTCCAGCGGATAATCCCCTCGTGTGTGGGCGCCGGCGGACTTTTTGGCGCCAAAGTCCGGCGGACCAAAGTTTTAAGTTTGGTTTTAAAATTATCCGCTGGACTTGGCAGTTCATTTAGCACGTGACTTCAGGTTACGTAGCTAGCGTAGGCAGTTACTGCCGCCGCGCTAGCTCCGTGACCTGGCATGGATTTAAAGGGAATCCCCACGCCGAAAAAACGGCGTGAGGGTTCCCCCCAAATCCATGTCAGACCCTCATCCGAGCACGCAGCCTGGCAGGCCAGGAAAGGGGTGGGGACGAACGAGCGCCCCCCCCCTCCTGAGCCGTACCAGGCCGCGTGCCCTCAACATGGGGGGTGCCCTGGGGAAAGGGGGGCCGTGCGGCCCCCCCCACCCCAAAGCACCTTGTCCCCATGTTGATGAGGACAAGGGCCTCTTCCCGACAACCCTGGCCGTTGGTTGTCGGGGTCTGCGGGCGGGGGCTTATCGGAATCTGGGAGCCCCCTTTAATAAGGGGGCCCCCAGATACCGGCCCCCCACCCTATGTGAATGAGTATGGGGTACGACTACCCATTCACCTAAGGTGTAAAATGTAAAGTACAAAAACACACACACTTTTGAAAAAATATTTTATTGCACTGCTCCGGGGGTCTTCTTCCGTCTTGGGGGTCTTCTCGCCGGACTCCTCCGCTCTCTTCTGCTCTTTTACCTAGCTCTTTCACGAGCGGGGGGAGTCCGGCTACCTTCTTCGTCGTCGCCGCCGTCGTCGTCTGGGGGTCTCGATCCGCCTTCGGGGGTCTTCCGGGGGTCTCTTCTGTTCTTGCGGCGGTCGTCGTCTTCCGCGCCGCCGGCGCCTTCTTCTTCTTGTCCTTCTTCTTGTCCTTCTTGTTCTTCTTCTTCTTCCGATGTTGACCCGTCGCTGTCTCTGCCCGGAATGGCTGTGCCGCTCTGCGCTCGGACTTATATAGGGACATGGGGGACAGGGTCACATGTTCATGTCACATGGTGACCCCGCCCCCTTGCGATGTCACAGTCCCAGCATCCTCCGGGACTTTGGCCGGCGGATTATCCGCTGGAGAAGTCCGTGCTTGTGTGGGCAAGTCCACACGCTCGGAAAGTCCAGCGGACCTAGCTGGAAAGTCCCGCGGGATTGTCCGCTGGACTAGGTCCGCCGGCAAAAGTCCGCACGTGTGTACGCGGCATTAGGTATACTTCACAGTGTGTTTGTTTTTAGAAAATCTGGCAGTTACATACCTTTTTTCACATCGCTGTGCAGTCACGTGACCACCTTCGCTCTCCACCCTCGGTCTAATGACTACAGTGAGAGGGGCTGAGATTTCCCTCTGACATCAGGTGGGTGGTCACGTGACTGCACATCGGCGATGTGAAAAAGGTATGTAGCTTCCAAATTAAAAAACAAAAAACAAACACACTGTGAAGTATAACTTATGCTGCGTACACACGTGCGGACTTTTGCCGGCGGACCTAGTCCAGCGGACAATCCCGCCGGACTTTGGCGCCAAAAAGTCCGCCGGCGCCCACACACGAGGGGATTATCCGCTGGACTTCAGTCCAGAGGATAATCCCGCGGGATTGTCCCTTCGTGTGTACGCGGCATTAGTATTACAGAGGAGCTGGCAGGAATCTTGATTAGTAACTTTACTGCCGCACGGATAGTGTCAGGAAGGGAGGGAATGGGCAGGTTTTGTTTTCAGCTCACACACAGGAGCTGACAGGCAGGAGGGGAGAGGGGAGAGCAGTGGGATGACAGAGGCATGTAAACTGACCACTGTCCATTGATTTCAATGGGCAGGGCGCTTTAGGAGCGGCGTATACACCACTCCTAAAGCGCCCCAAAGATGCTGCTTGCAGGACTTTTTTTTTTAATGTCCTGCCAGTGCAGCGCCCCAGTGTCTCAGGTGATTTACAGGCGCTATTTTTAGAGCTAAACGCCTCCAGTGTGAAAGGGGTCTAAGGGGGACACAGGAACAGGCAGGATCAACCAGGTTTTTTACATCATACAAAGGGCCAAATGACACCGCACAACTGCTATGTGGTTTACCATGGGTTAAAGGAACAGGGTTTTTATTTTTTGTTTTTTAGGGTTACAACCTCTTTAATGAATTCATCCTCCAGATGTCCTACTTACTCACCCTCATTTCTTTCACTGCTTGAAGAGTCAGTGGATATCAGATGGCTCAATTCTTTGCTTTCAATGTTTATTTAAACACAGTTTCCACCAATTTTTTATGTCATCTTAGCATTCATTTTATTGTTTTATAAATTATTTATTATTTATTGTTGCCATAGTGTGGTCGTTTAGGTTAGCAAACCTCAGTTTAAACTGTGTCAATGGAAGGAACCTGAAAATGGGTTATGTTAGAACTGAAAGCCGACCAGACTGTTGTCAATGCTGAAAATCTGACAAGCAATTATCCTAAAAATAATATAGTTTACTAATCTAATACACCACAGTAATCATCTATTTAAACCCCCTCTATTAATGACAATACAGATTTTCTGTAATGTAGTATTCATTCAGTCATAATAGCCACTGACTCTATTGTTTCTTGATTCAAATGGAAAAATAAAACGTCTTCTGCACCAAAGCAGCAACAACAAAACCGATATTATTCTCATTTCCTCCTGATCTGTACAAACCAGTCTGTCAGGTTCTCAGCAGGCAGCGCACAATCCCAGGAGGTTTACAAATGGCCATGAAAACATGAGGTAAAGACAGTCATATGAGAAGAGGCACTGTCTACTGTACCTCCCAATACAATTCATTTTATGGAGTGTAAATAAAAAAATAAAAACATTTTTAATTATTATTTATCCACAATGGAATGTATATTTTACTGAAATACTATGTTTTTACTATAGAATGTAGGATTTATTGTCTGGAATAACAAAATAAGGAATCAGGTTGGTCACCATGATGGGTAAAACATTTATTTAAATTTTTTTTCTTAACCACTAAGCGCCCGCGCTATAGCCGAATGACGGCCGCAGCGCGGACGCTCCCTGCAGGGAGGACGTCCCTGGACGTCCTGCTGTTTACTTCCCTAATGCGCGCTCCAGAGAGCGCGCATCGGGGAAGTTCTGTGCTGGCCGTGTTCGTCGGACACAGCCAGTCACAGATCGCTGTAAACGGCCAATCACAGCAGCTGTTTACAGCGAGATCGACGTGTCCAATGAGAGATGATCTCATATGTAAACATATGAGATCATCTCTCAGCGCCGCTCTCCCTCCTCACACAGACAGCGTGTGAGGAGAGAGAGATGAACAGCTGCAGCGGCCGTAAGTAAAAAAAAAAAAAAAAAAAAAAACGAAATGTGCCACCTGTCCCCGCTGCCACCTTTTTGCCCGCTGCCCGCTGTGTCGTCAGTGCCATGTGTCATCAGTGCCATGTCAGTGCCACGTGTCATCAGTGCCACGTCAGTGCCATCTGTCATCAGTGCCACGTATCAGTGTCACGTGCCATCTGTTATCAGTGTCACGTGTCATCAATACCACGTATCAGTGCCATCTGTCATCAGTGTCACGTGTCATCAGTGCCACGTATCGGTGCCATCTCTCATCAGTGCCACGTATTAGTGCCACATGATATCAGTTTCACGTATAAGTGCCATCTGTCACCAGTGCCACATATTAGTGCCATCTGTCAGTGTCACGTGTCATCAGTGCCCCATATTAGTGCCATCTGTCATCAGTGTCACGTGTCATCAGTGCCCCGTATTAGTGCCATCTGTCATCAGTGCCACATCAGTGTCACGTGTCATCAGTGCCACGTATCAGTGCCACCTGTCATCAGTGTCACGTCAGTGTCACGTGTCATTGTCCTGGTGCTTCAGGGCCTTCAAAAGTGTAATAGGTAGTCAACAAGTTAGATGTGTAATTTATGCTCCCAGAACACGTGATGGCGCTCCCTGCATTTTGGGCCTCTCTAAGTGGCCAGGCTGTGTAAAAGTCCCACACATGTGGTATCGTAATACTCAGAAGGAGTAGCAAAATTTATTTTGGGGTGTCATTTGTGGTATACACATGCCATGTGAGAGAAATAACCTATTACAATGACAATTTTGTGTAAAAAAATAAAAAATAAAAAAATAATTAATTTTGCAAAGAATTGTGGGGAAAAAATGACAACATCAAAAAGCTCACCATGCCTCTTACTAAATACCTTGGAATGTCTACTTTCAAAAAAGGGGTCATTTGGGGGGTATTTGTATTTTCCTGGCTTGTTCGGGTCACAAGAAATGAGATAGGTCACCAGTACATCAGATGTGATCAATTTTGTATAATTCGCACCACAGTTTGTAGAGTCTGTAACTTTCACAAAGACCAAATAATATCCAATAATTTGGGTTATTTTTACCAAAGATATGTGGCAGTATAAATTGTGGCCAAAATTTATGAAGAAAAATTAATAATTTGCTAAATTTTATCACAGAAACAAAGAAAAATGCATTTTTTTTCAAAATCTTCTGTCTTTTTTCATTTATAGCGCAAAAAATAAAAAACCCAGAGGTGATCAAATACCACCAAAAGAAAGCTCTATTTGTGGGAAAAAAAGGACAAAAAATTAATTTGGGTACAGTATTGCATGAGTAATTGTCATTCAAAGTGTAAGCACCGAAAGACGAAAATTGGTCTGGGCAGGAAGGGTGTTTAAGTGCCCAGTAAGCAAGTGGTTAATAAATAGTCCCCACCTAAAATGTCACTTTAGCTAAACAAAACAGGTCTGCCTACCTATCTCCCCCTGCGATGACGAACCTTTTTGAGCCCGAGTGCCCAAACCGCGACGCAAAACCAACTTATTCCTTTTAAAGGGCCAACACAGAATTAAACCTGCCAGCGGCTCTCTACAGAGGATGGGACTGATCATTCCTCTGAATGAGCCCAAAGGGACCAAAAACGTACGATTCTGCCAGATCCGCTCAGACTGCAGGGATCAGGAATGCTTTGTGCTCAGAATGCACTGACCTACCTGACCAATACACTCACTGACCTAACACATGCACTCACCTACCTGACACATGCACTCACCTACCTGACCATTGCACTCACCGACCTGACACATGCACTCACCTATCTGACACATGCACTCACCTACCTGACACATGCACTCACCTACCTGACCATTGCACTCACCGACCTGACACATGCACTCACCTACCTGACACATGCACTCACCTGCCTGACACATGCACTCACCGACCTGACACATGCACTCACCGACCTGACACATGCACTCACCTACCTGACCATTGCACTCACCGACCTGACACATGCACTCACCTATCTGACACATGCACTCACCTACCTGACACATGCACTCACCTACCTGACCATTGCACTCACCGACCTGACACATGCACTCACCTACCTGACACATGCACTCACCTACCTACCTGACACATGCACTCACCTACCTGACCATTGCACTCACCTACCTGACCATTGCACTCACCGACCTGACACATGCACTCACCTACCTGACCATTGCACTCACCTACCTGACCATTGCACTCACCTACCTGACACATGCATTCACCTACCTGACACATGCACTCACCTACCTGACACATGCAATCACCTACCTGACCATTACACTCACCTACCCGACACATACATTCACCTACCTGACACATGCACTCACCTACCTGGGAAATAATGGATCCACTCCACATTGATCTTACCTGTCTCCAGTCTCTCCGGCAGCTCATTCTCGCCCGCAAGTCTCCTCTGATCCCAGCCGCGTGTTCTCCCAGTCATGCCCAGCACCTCACCTCTGATTTGTTTGATGGTGGGTGCGGTGTGGAGACAGCCTCTATGATTGGATTAGCGTGCGCACGTCATCCCCGGGCGTTTATTCTTTGTTATGCCCACTCGCCTACAGAACTGTGGGAGATGTAGTTTGCGGTGCGGTTAGATTTTCACTGTGTGCTTTTCTCATTTAATGGCTCTCCTTTCATGGCGTGCCGGCAGCGGCACGCGTGCCACAGGTTCACCATCACTGCCCTGGGCCCAAATTTATAAAACTTGCTGGCCTCATAAATATATGCAGGTTGAGTATCTTTGATTTGTTTATGTACAGCCAATTATCAGTGCTTTAACTTCTTAACCACTTCAGCTCGGGAACATTTACCCCCCTTCATGACCAGGCCATTGTTTGCAATATGACACTGCGTTACTTCAACTGACAATTGCGCAGCCGCGCGACACTGTACCCAAATAAAATGTATGTCCCTTTCTTCCTACAAAAAGAACTTTATTTTGCTGGTATTTAATCACCTCTGCGGTTTTTATTTTTTGCGCTATAAACAAAAAAATCCTGACAATTTTGAAAAAATATATATATATTTTTTTTTTTTTACTTTCTGCTATAAAACATATCCAATAAAAAAATGTAAAAGTCGAATTTCTTCATCAATTTAGGCCAATATGTATTCTGCTACAGGTTTTTGGTAAAAAAAAATCCCAATAAGCGTATATGGATTGCTTTACACAAAAGTTATAGAATCTACAAACTATGGGATATTTTTATAGAATTTTTATTTAATTATTACTAGTAACGGCGGTGATCGGCAACTTATAGCGAGACTGCGATATTGTGGCAGACAAATCTGGACACTAACTGACACTTTTGCCACTTTTTGGGGACCAGTGACACTACAGTGATCAGTGCTAAAAATGTGCATTGTATCTGTACTAATGACTTTTTTGGGGACCAACACTAATACAGTGATCAGTGCTAAATATATGCACTGTCACTGTACTGGTGATACTGGCAGAGAAGGGGTTAACATCAGAGGCGATCAAAGGGTTAAATGTGTGCCTAACATGTGTTACTGTGTACACGATGTGCTGTTTTTACTAAGCAATGTGCTGTTTTTTATTTCCTGGGCTCTCTTTGGGAATGTTTGGAGCCGATCGCCTAGTGCCAGCGACCAATCAGCATCCGGCACCCACTGATTAGTTGGTGCTGCAGCCAATTGCAGCATAGCTGGGGGCTGCGGGGGTGTGCTCCTTACCCTGGCGCGCGACTCACGTACAGGTACGTGATTTCGCACAGAGCGGCCGCCCTGCCGCAGTATACTGTATATGCGGCGGAAGGTCATTAAGCGGTTAATGATGGAAGGTTAAACAAAGCGAGGGCGTGGCTTATCAGCACTGTGTGTGTCTATGGCCACATCGCGGCTCAGGAGCACACATGCATGGGTGCCCCCATAGCACCCAGCTTGCTAAAGAGGCACCTAGAAAAGGAGGAGTGACTAGCACCAAAGGGGGAGACTGCTAAAGAAGAGGTAAAGGACCACTCTTTGCAATATCATTTCACAGCGCAGGTACGTATAACATATTTTTTATTTTAATAAAATTGGTGCATTTGTGGTGCCGCACCGATTCCCAAAAAAGCAGAACCCGCACAGAAATCGCCCCCGAAGTCGGGACTGACATGCAGGAATAAAATCAGCTGAACTCACATGATTTCATTCCCGCTGTCAGTGTGAACCTAGGCTTGTATCACTTTAATCTCAGAACATTTTATATTGAGGGTATAAAGAGGGTATAAAGGGTCAACATATTCAAAACTGCATGCCAATCCTTACTTGCTGATGATGTTGACAGTGAACAGCAAAGAGACCAAAAAGCTGATTTTTTTTTACTTCCTAGTGCACACCTCATTCACGATCGTAGTAACTTGAAGCCTATGGCTGGGTTCACACTATTACGAATTGGAATTGGAATTGTTCTCATGTCGGGAAACTGTGACCGACTCTCAATGGAGCTGACTCATACAGCTCCGGGACGGCAGCGGAGAGAATTGCACAGGAGTCCTGTGCGTCTTCTGGTCCATTTCAAGTCTGAATTCAGCCCAAAATTTGGACTGAAATCAGACCCGAAACGGTGAACAGGGACGCACCGGACACCTGGTGTGAGCCGCTCGGCACGGCAGTGTGAACCCAGCCTGAAGCTAGATGTACTTTACATAGCAATAACCAGTATGGCAATCTTTGTGACTTTTACATTCAAAATATTGTAATGTCTTTAGTGAATTGAAAAAAAAACATTGTAAAAAATTTAATATTGCATGGTAACGCAAATACAATAAGCATAATACTTTTGTGTATTGAGCTTTTTTTTGTTCATTATGTTCTGAAACAAGTTAACAATATGTTAACAATATAAAAGAAATAAAAAAATATTGAGAAATGTCTATATAAAGGGGTACTGATTCAAACTTTCCATTGCCACACTTGCTTTGTCTAATTTTTATGTATAATACATAAACAATGTGACTGTATATTAAAAATATCTTTGTATAGCTGGACTTTCGTGTGGTTAAAATAGTAAAATAGCCAAGTAAAATAGCCATAATAAATGCAATGTGTTTGCAGGTTTACTCTAATAATGCTTTGTTGGCATGTTTCGTGGGATTATATGTTTCTGGAATTTCCTCAAGCCAACAAAACTGCAAAGAGACATACAGTACATTAACTACTTGACATCCGCGCTATGGCCGAATGACGGCCTCAGCGCGGATCTCAATTCCCGGGAGGACATCATATGACGTCCTCCCCTGTGCACGCTCCCTGTGACCACCGAGTCACTGAGACTCGGGTGATCAGCGATCCGAATAATGGGGCGGGTCCCGGCCCCTTACCATGTGATCAGCTGTCAGTCAATGACAGCTGATCACATGATAAAAACAAAAGCTCGGTGATCGTTTTTTTTTCTCCTCGCGCTGACAGCGGAGGAGAAAAAAAAGAAGATCACCAGCTTATCTTAAAGGGACATCGGTCCCACCTTTCAATGCCCATAAGTGCCACCTTGCAATGCCCATAAGTGCCACCTTGCAATGCCCACAAGTGCCACCTGTCAATGCCCACAAGTGCCACCTGTCAATGCCCACCAGTGCCACCTACCAATGCCCACCAGTGCTGCCAATCAGTGCCACTTAAAAGTGCTGCCTATCAGTGTAACCCATCAGTGCCCATCACTGCCACCCATCAGTGCCCATCACTGCCACCTATCGGTGCCCGTCACTGCCGCCTCATCAGTGTACATCAATGACGGACAAAAATTACCCATTTTATATTTTTATAACAAAATAAAAAAAAATACATTTTTTTTTTTAAATTCGGTCTTTTTAATTTTTTTTAACAAAAAATAAAAATCGCAGAGGTGATCAAATATCACCAAGAAAGCTCTATTTGCGGGAAAAAAATTATAAAAATTTCATTTGGGTACAGTGTTGTATGACCGTGCAATTGTCATTCGAAGTGCGACAGTGCTGAAAGCTGAAAATTGGTCTGGAAAGGAGGGGGGTTTAAGTGCCCAGTAAGCAAGTGGTTAAAAAACAAAAAAATTCAATGCTTGGAATGAAAAGCAATATGCTGCAAAAATAGATTTTTAATGTGGTCTGTGATACAGTATAAATTGTGTATATTGCATACTTTCCAGCTGCCCGTACTTTTATGGCATAATTAATTTAGGTACAATAGGTTCTGTGTGGGAGATATTACCATAAATGTGTGCTGTTCCATCAAATTATAAGGATAAATGGTTCTGGGTGGAAGGTATATGAATTATAGGAGGGTTCAGTTTAGGATTGTTGGTAGGTGTGTCATTTGAGGACCGTATGATAGCTGCAATGCCAATGTTAAGTGGGCTCAATCAAGAGCCCGCCGCATGGGATTGTGGCCGCCACGTTTATTAATAAAGATGGCTTTGTAGTTATAAAAAAAAATATAAAAAAAAAAAAAATTTTTGAGCGGGCTTTGCACGTGTTTCCAGGCGGGAAACACGTTTTTTCAAATACTGGGGGGCTATATATAGGCCCCCTGAGGTACAGGGTCCGATCACATTGTCCTGGATCGGCTTGGCTGAGCTTCTGTGACTGCTCGTGTACTATCTTATTGAGCTCGCCAAGCCGTGACAGGATATGAAGACTCTCGTGAGGCAGATTCTAGAGAGGGCGGCAGCTGAAGGCGGGGATGAATGGCTCCAGCGCTGCCTATTATTGGCAGAAGAAGAACCTACATCAGTAGCAGCGTGTGTGGACCGGAATACGCCCCCTGGAAGGTCCGGGGCTGAAACGGGTAGTCGACCCGAAGCACCTACCTTGCCGTCCCGCATGGTACAGCGGAGCATTCCAGTGGAGCGTCCAGCGCTCGAAGATACGGCGCAGCAGCGGGCCGAGTCTCGCCCCCCGTCACTCACAGAAGACCTCCCCGCTGACGATGTGGCGGATGACGCGGCGGTGAATCTTCGTTCCGGTCTGCGGGTCAAGAGGAGGAGGCGGGTTCTATCTCCTTCGCCAGTCCGCACGTCTGAGAGAAGGAGGCGCACTCGGCCGGCTTCACCAGCGCCTCGCACAGCTCCTCCTGCGGCCCCTCCATCTCTGCCCTCAGCCCGGATGTCGCCGCCTAGGTCAATCCCGGCCAGAGTATCTTCAGCTTCGGCTCCAGCGCGCTCCCCCAGGGCGCATCTGGTTGCTACAGCAACAGGTTCTAGGGCATCCAGGCTGTCTAGGCTGGATGCTAGTAATATGTCAAATAGCACTAATCCTTTTTCAACAGCATCTGCTGCGGCTAATTTTTCTTCCCCTTCACTGCAGATCCCTCCCTGCCAAGATAATGGTCCTATTGAAGCTGGTGAGTTTAACACAACAGGTTTGTTACAGAATGTTATTGCTTCGTTAAATAGGTTTAATGCTGTTTTATCCTCTCAGCCTGTAGCTGTTTTACCCTCTCCAGCACACGTGTGGTCTCCTATTGAATCTAATGAAATTCCTTTACCTGTTCCTCTTAATGTTTCTGCCTCTGTCCCAGAGGCCTGCTTCAAAGAAGTTTTACCATGTGAATTATCCCCGTTAGGTTTTCACCTGCAAATGTCTATTAAAGAAAGAATTTGGAGGGGTGAATTTTTAGATTTACTATCACTGTTACCTAATGCTAAGGATTTTTCACACAAAAGCGATGTTAAGCCTGGAGAAAATGCCGATGATTATAGACGTCGCCCAGTTTCTAGATCATTTTTTAATTGGCTGCAAGCCTTCTGTATTTTTTCTGCGGTTTTGTGTGAAAAATATCCTCAGAAAGCATGTGGTCTTTTTCAACATCTAGAGCATATTTTGGAAGCATACAAGAGTTTTGGCGGCATGGGATGGTTTCATTATGATGAATCCTTCCGTCAAAAAATTGCTATTTATCCTACACTTAAATGGGGTAATAAGGACGTTGGCTTATGGCTTAATCTCATTACCCCGCAAAAAGCTTATTTTTCCAAAATTCAATCACAGCCAATGGTTCTTTCTTCTACTCCGGTTCCCGCTTACAAGAAGGGTACTTGTTTTGCATATAACGAATCACAATGTAAGTGGTCAGCTTCTTGTCGTTATAGGCATGAATGTTCCTTTTGCTTAGGGACTCATCCGGTCTCGAAATGTTTTAAAAGGATCAACAATCCTGCCATCAGGGAGCAGTCAAAAAGTATGCACGCCAGTGAGAGTGGCCGCAATGCTCCCGTGGCTGCGTCGTTACCCAGATCGGGAGAAAGCGCAACTTTTAACTGACGGTTTTTCTCTGGGTTTTCGGCTTCCGGTTTTCCAAGGCACAGGTTGTATTTTTGTAAATAATTTAAAATCGGTATTGATGAATACTGATATTGTGGCTGAAAAATTATTTAAAGAGCTGGCTGCTGGTAGGATTGCTGGTCCTTTCGTCTCTCCTCCTTTTAAAAATTTTAGAATCTCTCCATTGGGATTGGTTCCCAAAAAAGAACCTCGGTCATATCGACTCATTCATCACCTTTCCTTCCCAGAAGGTAGTTCGTTGAATGATGAGATTGACCCGTTGTCCACTTCAGTTACTTATGCTACGTTCGATGATGCTGTTGGCCTTATCAAACAATTCGGTAAAGGGGCTTTATTAGCAAAAGCGGACATTAAATCTGCTTTTAGGCTTTTACCTATATCATCAGAAGCATATAATTCTCTGGGTTTTCAATTCAATGGGTATTTTTTCTATGACAAATGCCTTCCTATGGGCTGCTCCTTATCCTGCTATTATTTTGAAGTTTTTGCTTCTTTCTTGCAGTGGGTAATGATTCAGGTATCTGGTCACTCAGGTATATTGCATTACTTGGACGATTTTTTGTTCATAGGTCCTCCTGATTCGCGAGTGTGTTCGGTAATTTTGCGCTTATTTTTTCTTCTTTCTGAATTTTTCGGCATTCCACTGGCGGTTGAAAAAACTGCTTTTCCATCACCAGTGATTGAATTTTTAGGTATTAGAATTGATACGTTGCGGTTGCAATATGAACTTCCCCCACTTAAAATTTCGAGGTTGGAATCTTTGATTTCCCTGTTTTTGCGCCGTAAGAAGATCTTGTTGAAAGAAATGCAGTCTTTTTTAGGTCTTCTTGCCTTTGCGACCCGAGTGATGCCCATGGGCAGGATTTTTTCTAGACGTTTATCTTTAGCTACGTCAGGCTTTAAATCTCCTTTTTCACATATCCGGCTTACTTCTTCTTTGAAGGATGATCTTCTGGTATGGTCTAATTTTTTGTTAGATTATAACGGAAAATCATTTTTTCAAGATAATTTTGTTTTTGCGGCAGATATTGATTTATTCACGGATGCGGCGGGGTCTTGTGGCTTTGCAGCCATATTTCGTACGCATTGGTGCGCGGGTAAGTGGCCCTCCTTTTGGATTTCCAATAAACTCACTAAGAATATAGTTCTATTGGAATTATTTCCTGTGGTGGTTGCATTGGAAATTTGGGGAGATCTATTTTCTGATAGACGCATTGTTATCCATACGGATAACAAAGGCGTGATCTTTGCTTTAAATTGTCTTTCGTCAAAATCTATCTCGGTTATTAAGCTGCTACGTTATTTAGTACTTTTATGTTTAAAGAAGAATATTTGGCTTAAAGCAAAATTTGTGCCAGGGAATCAGAATATTATGGCGGATGCCTTATCTCGCTTCCAGATGGCTCGTTTCAAACAGCTCTTACCAGAAGCAGATACGGTTGGATGCCCCTGTCCAGGTCATCTCTGGAACCTGATTTAGCCCCAGTTTTCACTGCTATTCAACATTCAGTCGCTCCAAAAACATGGACTGAATATTCAGTTGCATGGGATAGATGGCTGAGTTTCAATGCTGAAGTGGGTCTGTCTGGTTTTTCTCCTACTGAACATTCTATTTTAGCTTTCTTGTGTTCTCTAATGCAATTACAGTTTTCTTTTAACCATATTCATAAGTTATTGGCTGGAGTTTCATTTTTTCTAAAATTATATAATCTGCCAGCATGTAATAGTTTTTTCTCTGTCAAACAGGCTCTTAAAGGTTTACGGAAAGTTAGATGTACTCCTGATACGCGTAGACCTGTTACCCTACATATCCTATCTAGACTTTGTTTAGTCACCTCATCTGTGTGCATTTCACAATATGAAGCACTGCTTTTTCATACTGCTTTTGTTTTGATGTTCTTTGCAGCTCTTCGCATTTGTGAAATGTTACCCAGTAATAAACATACTCCTTCAGGTTTGCAGTGGTCAGATGTTTCAGTTCTAGATGATATGGTGCGAATTTATATTAGGATTTCAAAAACTGATCAAGCTGCTAGAGGTCATTGGCTTAATCTATATGCTTGTGGTGACTCTGTTTTTTGCCCTTCTATAGTTTTGCGTAGATACCTTTCAGTTCGACCAATTTGCGATGGCCAGTTTTTTATTCATCTTGACGCATCTCCGGTAACAAAATTTCAATTTGTTGCAGTTTTCAAGCGATGTTTGGTTCAGCTCGGTTTGTCTCATCTAAAATTTTCCTCTCATTCTTTTCGCATAGGAGCCGCCACTGAAGCAGCTAGATTGGGTCTGAGCGATACTATCATTAAACAACTGGGTAGATGGGATTCTCATAGGTTTAATTTGTATGTTCGTCCTAATCTATCTCTTTAATTTTAGGTTCCAGGTCTTATATTTGGATAATTGGGCATTCCTACATCTATTGGGCTCATAAAAGGGCTTCCTTACGGTGCTATGGTTCCAACTTATCTTTACCTCCTGATCATTTTCATATCTATTGGAAAGGTTTTCGTGGGCTCATCTGGACTGATCTGTTATCTCATTTATCTTCTTTATTCCATTCCTGGCCTCATCCTTCTATTCTAATTTTTCATTTAGGTGGTAATGACATCGGTAAAAGAAAGACTTTAGATTTATTGTTCTCCATTAAACGGGATTTACACCTCTTAAAATTTTATCTTCCAAATACATGTATTATTTTTTCTGAGATGGTTTCTCGTTTAAATTGGTGGGATTCGCCTGAAGGCAAATCTCTTGAAAAAATTAGACGGAGATTGAATCATTCTATTGCAAAGTTCATGCCATCGATCGGGGGTTTCTCCTTCCGTCATATTGACCTGGAAGGAGGTTTTCCTGGTCTTTATCGGTCAGATGGGATTCATCTATCGGATATTGGTCTGGACATTTTTAATTTGAATCTTCAGACTATGATTGAACAGGCCGCGGTGCTGGGGTAGCCTCACTTATTTACAATAAGTGCGGCTTGTGGGGACTTGTTTGTTTGAAATTTATTAATTAAAGCTCGAGTTCTATGACTGAGCTAATGTTAGAGTTGGATTTTAAATAAAAGATTATTATAAGTCATGAGTATTGTCAATAAAGTTAATTATTTAATACCAATAAAGGTGCCGCGGCCATTTAAATACCAAATTCAGTGTGGTGTATTATTATTAATATTATAATTGTTATTTAAATCCGAGTGTGCGTCCTACAATCCCATGTTAAGTGGGCTCAATCAAGAGCCCGCCGCATGGGATTGTGGCCGCCACGTTTATTAATAAAGATGGCTTTGTAGTTATAAAAAAAAATATAAAAAAAAAAAAAATTTTTGAGCGGGCTTTGCACGTGTTTCCAGGCGGGAAACACGTTTTTTTCAAATACTGGGGGGCTATATATAGGCCCCCTGAGGTACAGGGTCCGATCACATTGTCCTGGATCGGCTTGGCTGAGCTTCCCCTCCCTCCCACCCCTTTTGTCGCAGGCATCATTATGTGGTTTGTCACCCTTGAATCAAGGGGGGACTTGTTTGTTTGAAATTTATTAATTAAAGCTCGAGTTCTATGACTGAGCTAATGTTAGAGTTGGATTTTAAATAAAAGATTATTATAAGTCATGAGTATTGTCAATAAAGTTAATTATTTAATACCAATAAAGGTGCCGCGGCCATTTAAATACCAAATTCAGTGTGGTGTATTATTATTAATATTATAATTGTTATTTAAATCCGAGTGTGCGTCCTACAATCCCATGCAAAACTGAGATAAACGCTAGAAAAACTAAAGACTTTAAACATTCCGACATAAATATTGTTTACAATCGATTATTTTCCCAGGGATACATTAGTCATAAATATGCTAAGGTTCTAATATAAAAAGGTTTTGTTTTTCATTAAAAATTTCTGGTCTATGGCAAGTCACTTTATCTGTCAGTTTCCTAGGCAGCAGTTGTTTTTGTAAGCTTGACAAAGCACAGACAATTAAAGCCTTTTCATAATTTAATCAAAGCACATAAAATATCTAAGAACAATGCTGCAAAGCGAACTACATTGTTCTCTTGATTTTTTTATGCCACATGAAAATTTACATTGAACCATATAGAAAAAAAAATTCAAGGACTCATGACCTACCTGGTTGACATTATACATTTTGTGCCCCAAAGGACTAAAATGTCATGACTCGGGTGAGACTAATGCCGCATACACACGACGGAATCATTTCATCGGATATTCCGATCGTGTGTGGGCTTCAGCTGATTTTTTTTTTCAAAAAGTCTGACGGACCTAGAAATAGAACATGTTTTAAATCTTTCCAACAGAATCAATTCCTATCGGGAAAAACGTTTGTCCATATACTAGTCCGACAGACCAAATACGACGCAAGGGCAGCTATTGGCTACTGGCTATTGAACTTCATTTTCTAGTCCCGTCGTACGTCATCACGTTCTAAATGAACGGACTTTGGTGTGATCGTGTGTAGGCAAGTCCGTTTCCGGCGGAACTCCGTCGGAAAGAGCGTCTGAGTTTATTCTGATGGAAAGTCCGGTCGTGTGTACGTGGCATGACACTGAAAAGTGCAGAAGGTTGATTCTTACAGTCATGTGAAAAAATAAGTACACCCCATGGAATTAACTTTTTTTTTACATTATTTAAACAAGCAAACGTCAAATCAGATCTTCATTCAAACAGTGTCTACAGATAAAGGTGATATACTTAAATAAAAAAATAAGAAAAATTTGCCTTTTTAATCATTTTTTTTTTTTAGGAAAAATATCAATAGATGTAACTGTGTGTTGCAGAAAAAGTAAGAATACCCTTGATCCTAGAAGCAGGTATTGCCCTCTTTAGTAGAAATTACTGTATAACTAACTGTCCGCCAATCTCTGACATCAAGACTGGGAAAATTTTGACCACTCCTCCATAAAAATTCCTTCAGTCACAAGATGTTTGTTGGGTTCCTTGCATAAACTGCATGTCTGAAGTCCCTCCATATTATTTCAATGGGATTCAAATCAGGACATTGACTAGGGCAGTCCATAACCCTCTATTCCTTCCTTTTGAACCATTTTATGATGGAATTGCAAGTATGCTTTGGGCCAATATTGCATTGAAATATCCATTTCTAGTTCAACTTCAACATTCAGACAGATAACCTTAAATTCTTATCAAGTAAACTTTGACCTGTTGCAGAACTCATAGTTGAATAAATGACTGCAAGCTACTCTGGCCTTGAATCAACAAAGTAACCCCAAACCATAACATTTCCACCGCCATGCTTCACAGCTTGTATGAGGGTTTTTTCCTGAAATTGTGTTTTTGGTTTGTACCAAATATATTTACTGTTAATGTGGCCAGAAAACTATGTTTAAAGTGGTTGTAAAGCCTCACAGACCACTTTGTGCTACAGGTAAGCCTATAATAAGGCTTACCTGTAGCTACCCAGGATATCTCCTAAACCTGCACGGTTTAGGAGATATCCCCTGTACTTGCATGTGCTGACGTCATCGGCACATGCGCACTGACACAAACTGAAGCAATGGCACGTATGTGTCGTTACTTCAGTGAGTGTGACGTTACCGTGGCTCCGGCCAATCGCAGCGCCGGAAACGCGATACCTGGAAGTAACCCCTGGGAGTGATGTCGGCTGCCGGAGCTGTGTACGGGCATTGCAGCGAGGGCTTCGGTCTCAGGTGCGTATTACGTAATGAGCTAGTATGCTATGCATACAAGCTCATTATGCCTTTGTCTTGCAGGTGTTAGTTTTTTTTTTTTTGTAAAAGTGGGTTTACAACCACTTTAATTCATCGGTCCACAGTACATGGTTTCAGAAATCAGTGGTCTCCAAACTGCGGCCCAGGGGGGCGGATACGGCCATTTGCTGGCTTTTACCTGGCCCTTGAGGCATTACCTGTCAGCAAAAGTGGGGCATAGTTCCTGCCACTGACATCGAAAATGGGGCACTACTCCTCCCACTGACACCTATGATGGGGCACTAGTCCTCCCATCGATACCAACGATAGGGCACTATTCCTCTCACTGACACAAATGACGGGGCACTATTTCTCTGGAACATTTTCTTCTCCCACTGGCCACAGTCCGGCCCCTCTAAAATTTGAAGGACAGTAAACTGGACCTTTGCTTAGAAAGTTTGGAGACCACTGGTCTAAATGTTTAATGGCAAACTATGGTCTTGCTCTAATGGTCTTCTTGGCCAGCAAATACTTTGACCTGGCACACGTCTCTTGCGGGTTAAATTGGTCCAGTCTCTTTCTGGTTGTAGATGCATGCAGTTTGACACTATTTATTTAAAAAATGGCTTGTCTCAAGCATTTGAACAGCCATCATGAATAATCTACATAACATGTGTATTATGTTTACTTCTTGTGACTCTCAGCTTTATCTAGTGGACATTTTCCTGAAATACCCCAATCAAGAAAATGCCACATTACAGCCACTATTTAGAGCTCAGCTGACTATCATAGGAAGAAAACATATCATTCAAGTTACGGGACTATTTATGACAGCTGTGTGAATGCTTGAGACATCTACACAGCATTTTTTTTATAAGTATTCCCCTAACTGTTGCAAGAACCATCTGCAAATTCTACAATTAAAGGGGAACCAAACCCTACTATTGTTGTCAGCCAAAAAAGCTGCCATTTTGGCCTCTGTTTGATCTTCAACTGCCATGGTGCTGAACAGGTGATCATTTATGAACCAGCTATTTGATGGTTTGACAGTTTTGTCATAGTCCTGCAACTGGTCTGAGGCACACAAGTTCACAGAGGCAAAGTCCGGCTAACAGGCATCCAGCGGTGAACAGACATGCGTCAATGCGCATGTGCGTGCGCACATCACGGAGATCGCACACGCACGCACTGTGACATTGCCTTGGCGCCCAGTGGCCTTTAAAAGGGCTCCAGCTGCATTAGTTCTTTGCTGTTTGATTTGCAGCTTTACCCTGTGACCTGATCTTGAACCTGCATCGGATCCAATACTGAGCCAGCTTCCTGACCTCGCTGTTGTCTCCAGTCCTGACCCTTGGCTTCCTTGACCTTGCTCTGTTTACTTGTCTTCCTGATCCTCTGTTACCAACCCAGCCTGAACTGTCATCATTCCTTGCTTGCCATCTCTGCCTGACTGATCCGCTGTGTATTACCTTAGCTTGTCTGACCTTGCTCCTGCCTGCTGTCTTGCATCTGTGTGCATCTGCATACGCTGCCCTTCAGCGCACCTGCATCCGCCGACCATCCACAGCACCTAAGTTGGTTCCTGTCTCTGTCAGCTTCCATCATCTCCAGCCAAGAGAACTCTGCAGGCACTCATACCTCACTGTGCTCCTACGGTCACTGTCTCAGCTCCAGTGACTCTGGAGCCAGGGCTGTATGAGAGGTCTCCCTCTGCACGTCAGGCTCACCTCCAAGGTATATTCCTGGCATGTAACTGTTTTTAAAACTGTCAAATCTATGGGTTTAGTTCCGCTTTAAATGTTAGAGTTCTTGGAGACTTTTAAAGTATAAAACAGTCAACTCTTGGGCTGAATTTGCTGGGTCGGCCAGTTCTAAACAAATTAAGCAGTCGTTTGAAATCTGCGCCACTTAAAGTGGAACTTTATCCATAACAACTTGATAAAAAATAATGTTCTTTAGCAAGGAACATATATTCCACATTAATAATTATGCTACCAAAATTAGTGTGTGCTGTAAATTGCCTCCAGTGTTGTTACTGTTTATTTTTCCAGGGAGCTGCCATTTTACTGAAGCCCAAAGCCCCTGAACTGCAGTAAATCATAAATTGGAGACAAACCCATCGATTTAACAGTTTCACAAAACAATTACATTTCTGGAATGCCGGGATTGCTAACTGTCACATTTTGTGTTCTCAACTAAACTTTCAAACCATCAAATGGCTGGTGTCCTAATTAGAGGTCAGGGCAATTGGGACAGCAGGGTGCCTGCTGTAATGACAGCAATTTAGTGACGGGATAGCAGAGTTATAAGTAGGATAAGCAGTTTTCTGCTGCAGATGTGTGTGTGTATTTTGAAATCCAATTAAATCTTATTTTTTAAACAGCAGTAACAATCAATTACAGAATGCACTCTGCATTGCCTACCTCTGACCTCTGCACTCTGCATTAAATACTACTGATCCCTGCCCTTTTCAGTACTTAATCATGATCTTTGCACTGCGCATTTCTAACTACTGACCTCTGCGCTCTGCAATACTAACTACTGACCCCTGCACTTTTCATTACTTGCTCCTGATCCCTGAACTCTGCATTACATACTACTGACTTCGCTTTCTGCCTTACTTAGTCCTGACCCCTGCACTCTGTGTTACATACTTACTTCTCACATCCGCACTCTGCGTTACAAACTTCTAGCATCTGTCTGTCCCTTCCCCCTCTATTACTCCTGACCCATGCACTCTGCCTTACTTACTACTGACCTCTGTACTTTCAGTCACCTACTACGGAACTCTGAATTGCTTACTACAGACCCCTTCAAACAGACTACTCTTCAAAGCTTCCTTACATTTTAATAGGGCCTTGCTAGGTAATCTTAGATTAAAAGATGTTGCACACTGGGGAGCTTTGATTTCTACCACGTTTTGCAGGTAGATCCCCACCTCTACAGGGTTGCCCTGATCTACCATGTAAAGTACAGTGTGGATGGGGAAAAGATCATTTTCTGTTAAAGGGCCAAAATATTTTGGAGCATTTAATTGTTTTCCAGGTAATTGATTGGCTGGATTCTACTTTTTTCTCCCTATAGTTTTTTTTTTTTAGAAATAGAGAATCTATTTCTCCTCAGCCTCCTATTATTTATACATAAGTTAAAGTCAGTTCTGAATTATGAATTCATTGTTGTTGGGGGCAAAAGTGTAACAGCTAATTATGAAGTGCTTTAAGTGAGCAGATGATTTGCTGTTACTTTGCCAAATCATTCTAGTAGCCTCTCTAATGAAGGAAAGGAAAATTTAATGAGTTTGTTTCAGAGTGAAATTAATGTTGTCTTATTAAATCAGGAGAATTAATCTTTCAAGTGCACAGACCCAACATGAAAGAGAATTTGAACCGTGCTTTCTCCTTCAAGTTACACTTCTGCTAATTGTTGTGGGTAAAACCACTTCTTGATAACTTCATGATATATAAATACTGTATTTATGGGCGCATAACACGCACCGGCATATAACACACACCCCAATTTAAGAGGGAAGTTTCAGGAACTAAAAATAAATAAATAAATATACCACTTTGAAGCAAAATAATGGTCAGTGAGCAGCAATGCAGCCTGATTAGTGCCCATCTGCATCTTCAGTGCAGCCTGATCTGTGCCCATCTGCAGACTGATCTGTTCCCATCTGCAGCCTGATCAGTGCCCATCTGCAGCCTGATCTGTGCTCATCTGCCTGATCTGTGCCCATCTGCAGCCTAATCACTGCCCATCTGCAGCCTAATCAGTGCCCATCTGCAGCCTAATCAGTGCCCACCTGCAGTCTAATCAGTGCCCACCTGCAGCATTGCTCAGTGTCCATCTGCTCAGTGTCCAGGCTGCAGCCTTGCTGTTATATATGCTGCCATCGAGAGGGATAGGTGGGGACGAGTGCTGCCGAAATAGAGCCGGATCTCCTGTGTACTCAGCTCAGCGTCATGGCCAGTCCCGCCCATTGGCCTGGATCCTATGATGGACATAACCCCGGTCCAATGCCGGGACGTCCATGCTAGGAGCCGTCCAGGGGGTGGAACTGAGCGTGACTGCGAGCCGAGCCAAGTACACAGGAGATCCGGCTTTATTTCGGCACCGCTCGTCCCCTCCTTCCCCTCAGTGGCAGCCTATATCGGCGTATAACACACACACACATGATTTCCCTCTATTTTAAGGAGGGAAAAAGTGCGTGTTATACGCAGATAAATATGGTACTTCTCTCCCTATAGACAGTACAAACAATACTCTGGATAATGGTCTGCATGTGCAGCCTGTGTCCCAATGAGTCTAATGACCCAGCACATTGGGGTGCACACTATACATCTCTCAAAGTTAAAGTATAACTAAAGGCAAAACTTTTTTTTTTCTTCTTAGTTCTGGATGGAGTGGAGAGGGATTTGAACACCTGTCAGATAAATTGGACACTAACTGACACTTTTTTGGGGACCAATACTAATACAGTGATCAGTGCTAAATATATGCACTGTCACTGTACTGGTGATACTGGCTAGCAAGAGGTTAACATCAGGGGCGATCAAAGGGTTAACGGTGTGCCTAGCTAGTGTTTTTTTGTAGTGGGGGAGGTTTTTGTACTAGGGCAAGGCAGAAATCCCTGTCCCTGCTTTGCAGGAACACAGGATCCATTCCTTGCTTACTGACAGAATGGTAATCTGCCTTGTTTACCTAGGCAGCCCGCCATTCTGCCTGTATCCTGAACGATCAGCGGGTGCCGGAGGACATCGCATTAGGTCTGCTGTGCCACAGCAGGAGCGAGCCTCCGGCGGCGTGCACTCGCACCCGATACCCAGAGATGCAGTATCACTTATATATATGTCATCCTGTGGAATACGGCTGCCCTTTAGCAGTAAAAGTGATATAGGGCTGTCGGCAACAGGTTAAGGAGATTCACCCTCTCTATTTGTTTTGTTTACCATTATCATTGAAAGTGAGAGAAAAAAAGAATCCTAAATTTTCCTCACTTCCTGTTTGGCTATGGGACAGGAAGTGATGGGCAATCTTCGCAATGAGACACAGATGGTGAAAAAAAATCCGAAAGGGGTTATAACTCTCCCTTGCGCTATCCAAAAGGAAAAAAAAGTTTTGCCTACTTTAAAGTGTTACTAAACCCAGGACCCTGCATTCACTATATCTGGTCTCTCACAGTACACAGAACATGGAAATGCAATTACTTTAGTAAATATAAACTGCTAAATACTTTTTCTCATCAGCAGTATATAGCAGTCTTATGACTTCTATGAGTGTCTGGCCGAGAACTGGTTAAAGCTTGTAGAAAGATTTTTCATAAAATAAAAAAATATCCTCCATTCATGGATACCCATCCACTAGTCTCTCTATATTCCTTGCTGCTTGTGAAGGAAAAACACCAGGTTATCTCTCTTAATGATAAACAGAGGTAAAATAAAGATTGACAATGGATTACAAATACTCCCATTGCAATTGTTCATACACAATAGGTTTAACCCCTTCTGCTTTTCTGGTTAATCAGGCCATCGGCTCTTGAAACTTATATTGGTCTGCAGCCTTGCTGTTATATATGCTGCCATCGAGAGGGATAGGTGGGGACGAGCGCTGCCGAAATAAATACACACTATCAGATTTTCTGCTGATTTATGTCTTCAGATTTACCAAAACCATGTAGTGCAAAGGGCCTGCCTGATTGCATACAAATTGAAACTCCTAAGGTTTGACCTCATATTATATGGTTTTGGTAAATCTGAAGACACAAATAAGCAGAAAATCTGATAGTGTGTATGGGGCTTTAAACTGCCCATACACTATACAATCTGATTGTACAATCTTTGTGCAATCTCCTTTAGATTTACTAAAACTATTTAATACGAGAACAAATCATGCAGGTCCTTATACTACATAGTTCACTACATCACTACAAAGGAGATTGAATAAAAAAACAAACAAAAAAAAAACAATATTGTGATGTAATGGCTGTAAGGCCCCTTTCACACTGGGGCGTTTTTCAGGCGCTACAGCGCTAAAAATAGCGCCTGTACAGCGCCTGAGAAAATCTGGCCCCATTCACTCCAGTGTGAAAGCTGGAGGGCTTTCACACTGGAGCGGTGCGCTAGCAGGACGGTCTTTGGAGCAGTGAAGGAGCGGTGAATACACTATACCGCTCCTACCCATTGAAATCAATGGGAAACCGCGGTAATACCGCCAAAATACCGCCGCAAAGCGCCGCTGCAGGGGTTAAAACCGCACTGCTAGCGGCCGAATACCGGTGCCGGTAAATGGCGGTAAAGCAGCGCTAAATATAGCGCTGCTTTACCGTGGCCGCCGTTCCCGCCCCAGTGTGAAAGGGGAGGCATGGTTTAGATTCTGGAGAAAAGTTGGGTCACATATCAGGAAATTTAAAGGAAGTGAAAATAATTTGTGCAGAATTTCCAAGACGATATATCAGATTCACACACAGATCAGGTTGTTTAGGTAAGAAATCAGTTACTGTTGAGAAGTAATCTTGAAGCTTTGTAAAGGAGAATATTAGAATGTTTTCCTCCAATGAGTCCTTTATTTTCTCATTTGGTTAACTAAGTAAATTTACACTCAATGATAAGGAGATTCAACGCTTTAAAGGTAACCTATACTGAAAAAATACTGTATATAGTCTGCCATTAATGAGCTCTCATTTTTTAAAAACATGAATGTCCTTGGCTATTATACCAATCCAATCGGTGACTGTCCGGCAACAAGTGCGCAGATCAGGTGTTTGCAATCTCTCTAGGAGGCTAGCAATGGCACTCTCCATGTTTCTGACAGTACAAGTGTCCTTTAGGCCCCTTTCACACTTGTGCGACTTTAAAGTTTTTACCGCGATTTTGCCGCGACTCGCGGCCACGATTTTGCCGCGATTTCTATGAATGCCTATGTAAGTGGCATCAAAATCGGTCCAAAGTAGTACAGGAACTACTTTGAAGTCGGAACGACTTGAAGTCGTACTAATATGAATGGCTGTCATTGGAAATCATGGGGAACAACTTGTCATGCTACTTTGCAGTCCCAAATCGTGGGACAAGTCGTATAAGTGTGAAAGGGGCAAGTGTGAAAGGGGCCTAAGGCCCCTTTCACACTTGCGTGACTTCAAAGTCGCGCGATTTTACCGCGATTTCAAGGAATGCTTGTGTAAGTGGCATCAAAATCGGACCAAAGTAGTGCAGGGACTACTTTGAAGTCGGAAGGACTTGAAGTCGTACTAATATGAATGGCTGCCATTGGAAATCATGGGGAACGACTTGTCATGCTACTTTTCAGTCCTAAATCGTGGGACAAGTCGTATAAGTGTGAAAGGGACCTTAGGAAAAATACATTTTAATAAAACTTAGTAAATTAGTGTCTATTCCAACAATGAATGAAGCTAGAGACAGAACTCACATTTGGATGATGGAAATAAGAAGTTCTCTGCTCAAAACTGCTCTCCAAACCCCCCTCCCCCCCAACTGCCACTCAAACTGCCCTCACTCATTAAAATTGGCCATAGTTGATGCTTTAAAAGTCTTAACAGATTATGAGTTAATCATGAATTATGGCACTAGAATTATTACACTATGGGCTTGTCTGTGTACAGACTCCACTTTGCTCAGCGGGGGGATCGATCCGCTGATCCGAGCAGACAGATGACAGGTCCGTCTCCGCTTACTGTGCAGGGACGGACGCGTCAGAGCCCCGCTCTCCTCTATGGGGGATCAGATGTAAACGGACCGCCTGTCCGTTTTCATCCGATCCGTCAGACAGATGGAAAATAGGGTTTTCATCCGTCTGCATTTAGCAGATCAGAGGGGATCGTATGTCAGCGGACATTTCACCGATGACATCCGTCGCTCCATAGACATACATGGAGCATCCATTCAGGTCCACCTAAAAACCTGAACGGTCCGCATGTGTGAAAGGGGTCTTGCTCTGATGTCTGTTGTGATATCTCATCACTATTTACATACTGTATGTGTGGAAGACCTATGCATGTTTTATATTTTTTTTTAAATAATTTTTGTTTTGTTTTTTACTACATTTACATTTAATTTACATTTTGAACACTTTTTGCATTTATTTTCTTTTATTTAACTGTATTGCTATAACAAACAAGCCAGCCCCTTATGAAAGCTTTGGACAGTGACAGGTCCTCTTTATGGAAACGAGGTACACTTGACTCCCGATGTCTCCCCTGCATTCACTCTTTCGCCCTTGCACTTTAATCTGTTTTTCATTAAATTGTTTCTTATGCCGTGTACACACGATCGGAATTCTCGTCGGAAAAAGCTCTGATGGTTTTCCCGACGGAATTCCGACAGAATTCGGCTCAAACTGTCTTGCCTACACACGGTCACACCAAATTCCGACCGTCAAGAACGCAGTGACGTACAACACTACGACGAGCCGAGAAAAAAGAAGGAAGTTCGATGCTTCCGAGCATGCGTCAAATTGTTTCCGAGCATGCGTAGGAATTTTGTGCGTCGGAATTGCTACAGACGATAGGAATTTCTGATAGAAACCAAAATAGAGAACATGCTCTCAAATTTTTGCTGGCGGGAATTTGGCCAGCAAAATTCCGATGGAACCTACACCGAACCTTTTCCGATGAAAAGCTCTCATTGGTCTTTTTCTGGCCGAAATTCCGATCGTGTGTACGTGGCATCACTGTGTTTTTCTGCCTCCTTGTACCCTCCTTCGTGAACTCTCTTTTTTCCCCCCTCACTTCCATTTGTTTGGAACAAGCAGGGCCGGATTTACATCTCAGGAGCCTATAGGCAGAGAATTCTGAAGTGCAACTGATTTTTTTTTTCTTGATAATATATTTTTATATTAATATTTTTATATATGTAGAGGGGAATGCTGCAGACTTTGATGTAAAGGGGAACACTTCAGACTGTGATGTAAAGGGGAATTCTGATGTTAGGGGGTCTCAAGTCACCAGACTACAGTGCCTACAGGGCATAATGAGAAATCTGTCCCTGGGAACAAGCAGTGCATGTTAGTCTATAGTCCATCTCGGAAGCAAGAAAAAGAGGGTGTCTACGTTCCATGGAGAGCAAACGTAGGCACCCTCTAATAGAAAGTCAGATCACTGCATTAAAAAAAAAAAGGAATTGGGAGAATTTGAGGAGTGTAAGAACAATACATAATCATTTTTTGACTTAATAATACATAATTGAATAGTATTTTTATAAACCAGAGTTTAGTGTCACTTTAGAAGCCATGTACAGGCTATAAGTAAAAAGTCTGTGAGATTAAGAGGACTGATTTAGCTCTCCAGTTTATTTACTAGCTTTGTGTTTCCATACTATTATCTATACAAAAACATATCCTTTTCCTTCACATTTCACCTTCTCTTTTGTTATCCTCCTGAGCCTCAAATATTTGTTTTATTATTCATACAGAAAAATAAATGATGTTGTACCTCAATAACAATAAGCTCCTCAGGGCAGAGTGGAACGTTTGTTAGCTGATCTATGAGGGGATCCATGTATCTGAGCTTCTCTAGGCCTAGGCCTAGATGCAAAATCTAGGATACCTCAACATATTTTGATAAGCCTAGGGCTTGCGCTTTACATCTAGGTCTTCTTCTAATATTCATTGTCAGTCCATTTATAATGGAGAGCAGATACCACTATTCGCACCTCACAGGACGGGCACTGCTTTGTTTTTGTCCTCGCTGGGCCTACATTTTACGAGTCATTCATGAAATGCAGCTGCAATGTGGACCCTGTGATATCTCATGGGAATGGTCACAGTAAGGCCATACCACAGCTTTATAAATGGAATCCCAATTGTTCACATTTCATATGGAATGGGCAGAAGTATCTCTACACAAAGAATCTAAGGTGAAAATATTCTACGATACCTAATAAACATTTATACATATCCTATCTTCCCCAACTAAACTAAATGAATAACCTGCTTTGGTTTAACAAACTGGTACTGGAGCAGACCAGCTACTAATGTCCCCTCAGTTGTCCTCTCCTAAATATTCATAACTTGGATTCAAATGACATACTAGATGTGCTGCCAACCATCCCTCCATATACTGTATGTACAGTATTACACTATGGTTTGCATGATATTATGCTGTGCACTTTGCATAATATTAGACAGTGTAATGTAATAACACACATTTCACTCTCTAAAATCTTCTTTTATGACCCACAACTCAGTGCTAAATAAATCACATGATTGATAATAATATGCTGAAACAATGGCATAGCTAAAAATCTCAGGGCCCCATAGCAAAAATGTTAATGTGACCCCAACAAAAAAAAACACACTAATTACTATGGCAATTGGCAAGTGACAAAGGCCCGAAGAGGACACAGCAGTGATATTGAGGTAAGTACAGGTCTGTGGTGGTGGTGGTGGAGAGGGTCTTATTTAGCCAGGGGGGTAGAAAAAAGGTTGCACAATGTTTAATAGTACATGTGTTCTTTAAAGCAATCCTCTCACTAACCTAACATAATGACACTTATGCCCCGTACACACGGTCGGACATTCCGACCACAAAATCCGTCAAATTTTTTCTGACGGATTCTGTCTGAAACTTGTGTTGCACACACACGGTCGGACAAAGTTGTCGGAAAATCTGATCGTTCCGAACGAGGTGACGTATAAAACGTACGACGGGACTACGTAGAGGCCAGTAGCCAATAGCTTTCGTTTACAAAATTCTTCTGAGCATGCGTGGCACTTTTTGTGCGTTGGAATTCTCTACACACGATTAGATTTTGTTGTCGTTGTTGTTTTATATCCCGCTCTCAAATTTTTTACGACGGAAATTCCGACTGAAAAAGCCCGCTAGAGCCCACACACGATCGGATTTTCCGACAACATAATCCGATCAGACTTTGTCCATCGGAATATCTGACCGTGTGTACGGGGCATAAGAATGAAGTAGTGTGGAATAGAGAACATACAGCATGTAATATGAAATGAGGCACTATGGAATAGAGAACATACCTTATGGCCTATGGGAAAAGGCACTGTAGAATAGGGAACATACAGCATGGTATATGAAATGAGGCACTGCGGATTAGGGAACGTACAGCTTGATTTAAGGAATGAGGCACTGCAGGGTAGAGAATGTACAGCATGGTGTATGGAATAAGGTATTGCAAAATGAAGAAAGTAAAGCACGTTGCGGAATTGTTAATGTACAGCATAGCATATGGGATGAGGCGGTGCAGAATAATGATTGGACAGCGTAGTATGCAGAATGAGCTCACATCATCCACCCACCCCTACCATATACTCTATGCTTACACTGAATAAGCACGCTACCAATACTTTACAGAATCAGCCATTTTGCTTGCAGCTTTATGGATTGCCAGTTACCATCACCACATAGATAACACCAATTCTGAGCCCTCTCACTCCTCTAGGCCTACCTAAATATTGTCCCCTTACAGTCCACAGCTTATAGCCTAGCTATTCCCACTACAAGATTCCTCTCAGATTTTGGCTGGTGTGTCAGCATGTTTTCAGGTAGTCACACTGCCACAAACTAAACCATGACTTTGTATATTTTCTATAAGTTTTCTCTTTATTGGCCGGCTTCATTATTGACCTTTGGACAGTTTACTGTAAATCGTTATTTAGGAAAATTCATGCCTACCTGAGTTGTCAGTGCTTCTATTGGTTCATGCTGATGGAGGTCTGAATGGAGAATGACGAGGTGCCCACCACGTCTCTACTCTGGGGCCTTAACTGGGCCCTCCTCCCCAGGTCCAGGCCCCATGGCAGCCGGATTGGTTGCTATGGCGGTAGCTCCACCAGTGTGCTAAATGTAATTTGCATTACATTACATGGACACCAGGAAACAGGAGTCCTGTAGCAGTTGCTGCCGCTAGCGGTTTTGTAATTTGGACTGGTTCTCCCGTGCTGATTGGGTACCGGTGCACTTTGACTTTCAGCTTTCTCTGTGTGACTACTTTCAGGTAGTTTTCTCTTTATTAAAAACAACAAATGTTCTTTACATGTTCTGTACATTTTACATCTTTATTACAGAGAAAAAATAAACTTTCCATCAAGATATTTGTCATAAAGAACAGAAAAAAGAACAGCATAAACAAGTCGACCTAAAGTGTGATCAGCACAAGACCAATCAGCACCGTCCAGAAATAAAGTCAGGGGTATTTGATCACCTCAGTTTTTATTTTTTGCGCTATGAACAAAAAAACGACAATTTTGAAAAAAACACAATATTTTTATAATAAAATATCCCCCAAAAATATCTGAAAAAAAAATTATTTTTTCCTCAGTTTAGGCCGATATGTATTGTTCTACCTATTTTTGGTAAAAAAAAATCACAATAAGCGTATATTTATTGGTTTGCGCAAAAGTTATAGCGTCTACAAATATAGGGGATAGTTTTATGGCATTTTTATTATAATTTTTTTTTTAATTTACTAGTTATGGCGGCGATCTGCGATTTTTATCAGGACTGCGACATAATGGCGAACACGTCGGACAATTTTGACACATTTTTTGGACCATTGGCATCTATACAGCGATCAGTGCTATAAAATGCATTGATTACTGTAAAAATGTCAGTGGCAGGGAAGGGGTTAACACTAGGGGGCGATCAAGGGGTTTAAACACACAGATCCCGTGTGCCCCAAGCGATTGCGGGAGCCCGGCGGTGATAGCGACCGCCGGGCACTCACATCGGCTCCGTGCCCCTAGTGGCCAAAAAAGGAAGAAACGTAAGTAACGGCGATTCGCGCAGACGAGCCATGTTGCCGCAGTACAACTGCGGCGGCTGGTCAGCAAGCGGTTAAGAGGCAGGAAAAAAACTCCACTGCCAGTGCATCCAGGAGCAGCACAGTTTTCGCCAAAAAAATGAGCAACGGGGGGGGGGGGGGGATTAGTGTGGGGTGGCAGGCAGGAGATGTTTTTAGTCAGGTCTGCCTCCCCCCAACTGATGGAGCCCCAGCCACCACTGCTATCAGCATGTCTTTGGAGTGTGGGAGGAAACCCACTTAGGCACAGGGAAAACATTCAAACCGACGACCCTTGTGCTGCGAGGTGGAGGTGCTAACCACTTATACACTGTGCTGCCCAGTGCCCAGAGCACTAATTCATTTGAATGACCAGAATAAATTATTATTCTGGCCAAAAAAAATTGTTAAAATCCAAGCTCTTGACGCCTGTAAACACGCCTAAAAGCCTGTAAAAGCTTTAGAAACTTTTACAAGCTTTAGGTTCTCTTTTTCTGCCAAAACGATGCTGCCAGCAGGAAAGTCTTCTAGGAAAGTTTGTAAAACGTTCTGTGTACATGGGGCCTAAACATTTAGCTCTTAGGCCTCAAGCTCACTAGAGTGTTAAAAACTCTGTCTGGTGTTTTATTTTTCTTGCCTCTAAACGCCCCTCCATGTTAGCCTATGTGTGCATGACACATACAGTAGGCGTTTACAGGCAGAAAAAAAAATCCCACTGCCAGCTAGGGATGGGCCCGGTGTTCGATTCAAACCCATGTTCGAATCGAACATCGGCCATTCGTCCGCTCATCGAAACCAGAACTCTGAGGGCCGTTCGCATCAAATTCGTGTGATGCGAACAGTCCACAATGCACTGCGCCAGTCGCAGTGCATTGCTGGCTGATGATTGGCCAAGCATGCACTGTGACCCCGCATGCTTGGCCAATCAGAGCCAGCGGCGAGGAGAGCAATAATTGGCCACAGGCAGGATGCAGGAAAAAAGTGAAATATTCCTTTAAATATGGTTTCTGGGGGGTTTAGTACACGCCCCACACTATATAAGGCCACCGCGTTGGTGGCCTCGTGTAGTGTGTTCCGGCGCTAGGAACCGTGACAGACTGTACTGTACAGTGTACACACTATATGAGCTTGTGATTCATTTCTGTGCGGGGAATAGTGTAGGGAAAGAGGAAAAATAGGCAGGGATAGTTTATTCTTCTCAGTGCTGTTCTCTAATCTCTACCAATCCAGCCAACTGCAGAAGTTAGTGTGTGTGCGTGCTGTGTGAGTATAGCACAGCAGTAGCACACTAAACCACCTTACCCTGTATCTGCCCTTCTGCCCTGTTGTCATCTAATCCAGCCATCTGCGACATGACATTAAAGCCGCAAGCAGTTTTAAATGGCTTCTTTTTTTCCTTTACAAATGTCATTTTGTACAGGGACAGTTCTAAACACGGGAAACACATGCCACTTCACAGGCATACTTTAGACACCCCCCAGAAACCATATTTAAAGGAATATTTCACTTTTTTTTTTTTCACTTTATGCATCATTAAAATGACTGCTCCCGAAAAAACTTCAGTTTTTAAAACTTCTTTTTGCATTGATACATGTCCCCTGGGGCAGGACCCGGGTCCCCAAACCTGTTTTATGACAATAACATGCATATTGGCCGTTATAATTAGCACTTTAAATTTCAAACGTTCGCGTCTATTGTAACTAATAGGGTTCTAACGTTCGCGCAAACTTTAGGTCCGTTCGCAGGTTCTGGTGCGAACCGAACCCGGGGGTGTTCGGCTCATCCTTACTGCCAGCATGCCAGGTGCAGCAGAGCCTTGGCAGAAAAAACACCTGACGTATGTATATGCATCTAAACCTGTTTTAACACTAGGTGCATCAAGCGTTTGAGTGTTAATTCATTTCAATGGCCAGAGTAAATTATTATTCTGGTCAATGAAATGAACTAACACCAAAGCGCACCCATCAGCCATTTTTTCTGCCTTATGAAAAATGTACAAAAATGTGTAAACGTAGTGAAATTTCACTTTGCAGAGAATACCCGATCATGTCCAAGGTAAATAAAAAAAACAGCATTTTTGCTTGGACATGATTGGATGATGGAAGTCATTCACTAAGCTCTGGGGAAATTTCCCTTACAAAGTGCAACTTCAATCGCAAAGTGAATAGTCTAGTATGCTTTAATAAATCAACCCTTCTGATACAGGAATACTGTATATAGATCATTATTTATTCAAAAGACCACCCCCATCCCCATGCAAAAAAATATTAGCTAGAGAGTAGAGCAAACACAGTTACATTTTGAAGTAGATTCTCAGGATGACTGGAGAACTTTTTTTTTTTCTTTACAACACAAGAGTTCATGCTGTATACTTTAAACACGTTTACAAGTCTGAGAATAAACTGGCAATGTGCCCTCCCCATTCAAAAAGGAAGCACTTGTCTCCATGACATTGTTAATTAAATATATTTGTCTTTCATAAGATGCACTGAGAACAAGTACAGAGAACATAATAGGGCAAAATTTCCGTTGATGTACTTTTTTTATCTCACAAGGAAAGGTAAGACAAACAAATTTACTCAACAAGGTGACGCTGCCTTTCTTAGTGGAATTTAGAAGTCCTTGTTCCTCTTGTAGTATTGTGTTACACCGTGGTTGCCCCATGAAAGTTATGGAATGAAAGTGTTGTAATCACAATGATTAGGCACACAAAAAAAAAGGTTACAAAACAAAAGACTATTCAATAATATCAGGGAAATAAAACAGGATGAGACTTCCTCAAAAAGAAAAGTAAGGTGATAAAAAGGGCAGACTAGACTGATTAAATTGATGGCGAGTAAAACTGCAGTAGTACGAAGGTTACCTATTGACCAGGAGAAGACACCCAAAAGCAGCAAAAGCATAATTGTTGAGATTTTTCAGTATGCTGTAAAATATACAATATTTGACAATTTATAGGCACATCAGATTAATAGTAAGCCAAGTCTCTTGTGCTGATTTTTGTAAAATCTTAACTAAAAGTAGGTTGTAAAGCAGAACTAAACCATCCTATCCTTTACAGCAGGGGTGCCCAAACTTTTTAATAGCGAGGGCTACTTAAAGAGGGAGTCCGGCAAAATTTTTTTTTTTAAACGTCAGCAGCTACAAATACTGCAGCTGCTGACTTTTAAAATAATGACACTAACCGTCCCAAACCGTCCCTCGGTCCTCGGATGCTGCCGCCGCTATCTTGGGTATGGGAATCAGGAAATGAAGCCTTGCGGCTTCACTTCCCGGTTCCCTATTGCGCATGCGCGAGTCGCGCAATGCGATAGGAATGCTCCGCGCTGTCTCTGGGACCCGTGTGTGTCCCAGCAGACAGCGCAGCGGGACAGGAAGAGGCATAGACTCCCGTGGGAGTCTATGCCCAGAAGTGGGTGCAAATACCTGTCTCAGACAGGTATCTGCACCCCCCTGAAAGGTGTCAAATGTGACACCGGAGGGGGGGGGATTTCCAATGAGCGGAAGTTCCACTTTAGGGTGGAACCCCACTTTAAGCAACTTGGTAACCAGTCACGGGCCACAATGAGTGGAGCGGGCGTATGACAGGTCACAGCTACTCTATAGGCCCTCCGATCCGATCCACACAGATGGAAGGGGACAAATTCCCTTCTATTTTTTTTTTTAGAGGATCGAATTGGAGGCAGGCGGGAGTAAACGGATAAAAGTTTGTTTACATCTGCCGCTCTGTAGAGGTGAATTGAGGGTCCGATTGGGTAGGGCCGATCGTGTGAAAAGGGCCTAAACTACTTTCACACTGATGTGCTGCGGTTTAGCCACACAGCGGGTGCAGCATAGTGCACTTCCTGCGGGTTACCTGAACTTTGCCATAGACTCTGCCTGTGGCAAAAGCCAGCACTGTACAGGAAGCATCGGCTTATGGGGCTCTGCTCTGCAGCCGCTTTCTTCCTCTACCACCAGCTTCATTCACAACACTGATGCTGTGGTATGACGGGTCGGCAACCTGCTATCTGGGCTTGCTAACCCACCATTCCAGAGCAGGAGGTCGCGGGCCACATCAGAGGGCTCTGCTGGCCACATGTGGCCCCCGAGCCACTGGTTGGCCACCCCTGTTTTACAGCCAAGGAAGCTGCCATCTTAGCCTCTGTTTGGTCTGCAGTTGCCATGGTGCTGCACATGTGATCAGTTATGACAATAGCCATTCATACCTTCCAATTTTTTGAGATGGGGATGAGGGACCCCTACAGTGCCTTGCCAAAGTATTCACCCCCCTTGGCATTTTTTGTGTTTTGTTGCCTCACAACCTGAAATTAACATGGATTGTTTGAGGATTTGCATCATTTCATTTACAGAACATGCCCACAACTTTGAAGGTGTTTTTTTTTTTAATTGTGAAGCAAACAACAAATAGGAAAAAATAACAGAAAAAGTCAATACTTTGTAGAGCCACCTTTTGCGGCTATCACAGCTCTAAGTCGCTTTGGATAAGTCTCTATGAGCTTGCCACATCTTACCACTGGGATTTTTGCCCATTCCTCCCTGCAAAACTGCTCCAGCCCCTTTGCGCTTACGAACAGCAATCTTTAAGTCTGACCACAGATTTTCTATTGGATTGAGGTCTGGGCTTTGACTAGGCCATTCCAACACATTTACATGTGTCCCCATTCAAGTGTTGCTTTAGCAGTGTGTTTGGGGTCATTGTCCTGCTGGAAGGTGAACCTCCGTCCTAGCCTTAAATCACACACAGAGTGGTACAGGTTTTGCTTAAGAATATCCCTGTATTTAGCACCATCCATCTTTCCCTCAACTCTGACCAGTTTCCCAGTCCCGACTGCTGAAAAACATCCCCAAAGCATGATGCTGCCACCACCATGTTTCACTGTGTTTAAAAGATTAAACTCACAAGTGCTTTTTTTTACCACTGCTATTCCTTTACACTGGCTTTTGAAATTTACAAATGCAGCAACTTAGAAACTGGATAAAGGGTTTAGCACTGGGAAACACTTTATGAAAGATAAATAGTGTAAACAGTAAAATCAGTCTGTATATGCCGTAAAGCAACTTCAGTCCTCAAGTACCCCCAACAGGTCTAAGGCAGTGAAACTGATCAAATCACCTATGCAAAATAATGGGAAGCCTGAAAACATAACCTGTTGGGGGTACATGAGGACTGGAGTTGGGGAACATTGCCGTAAAGCATACTTGTTATACTCACTGTGGTACCTAAGGGGTTAATCTTCTGTATTGTGTAAAAAGGCAGTTTGATCCTGTCTTCTCTTAACCTCCCCTTCTTCCGATGTGCCCAATCCATCTCCTGATAGAACAGAGCCTTGGGGGCAAGCTGCACATGCTCAGTTATATTTTTTTTTCTTGGGAGAGTTCCTTGTGATCAGCACAGGGCCAATCAGCACAGTCTAGACAGAGGGTCAGGAGTCCTGCAGCCTCATAGGACAATCACAGGAGTATGAAAACTCCTCCTACAAGCTTTAAGCGGATACTGATGGAAGTCACAAGACTGCTATATATCGCGGATGAGAAAGGGTATTTATCAGTTTATATTTATTACTAAAATAATTATATTTCCATGTCCTGTGTCATACTAGATATAGTGAATGCAGGGTCCTGGGTTTAGTAACACTTTAAAACAAACATGTTACAGTCATATCCTGCTCTTTATGCCTCCAGCTCAGAGCTGGTCTTAAAGTGGAACTAAAGGGAGGATACTTACTTTCCCAATGCTCCCTCACCATCTTCTCTTGTGTGCTAGGTTTCAACCATCTTCATTGGCTAGTGCAGGATGACGTCACTCCTGCGCATGCACAAGAGCTAGTTATCCCGGCACACAGGATCAGCCCGGCCACTGTGAGCTGAAATGCACATGTGCAGATAAGTTTAGAGTCTGGAGATTGCGGTGAGCAGGCAGTTAGGTGTTTTCCGCTCACAGTATACAGTTACACTTTAATTACCACCAGTTTACCAATCTGCGAACTGGTGATAATTCTTTAAGAATCTGTTGCTGCCAAAGCGACAGATATTTAACCTTGTTCCCTGTTCGCTCACAGTACATTTACTGTGGATGGGCAGCGCGGGCAGGCTGAATGACGTACATGTACATCATCCAGCCTGTTTCAGGTTTGGGGCGTGCATGCGTGTGCCCCCTTCTAACCCGAGCTGTCACTGTCTACAGAGGGATTTTGTCAGCAGGTCCCAGCCAATGATTTATGTCTGAGACCTGCTAATCACTGTAGCCAATCACTAAACCGAGTACTGTGTTCACAAACACACAGGGCACTGTACACAGATCTGGCTGTTTCTTCTCCCTGCTCTGTTAGTAAAAGCAGCACATATTACACTTGTTAGGCACACAGTTAACCCCTTTATTGCCCCTTGAAATTAACCCCTCAGAAGTCATTGTCATTAATGTCATTGTCATTAATACAGTGTACACTATTATATCTGATCACTGTATTAAGGCCCATACACACAAGCGGACTTTTTGACAACCAACATGCAAATTAGCTGTTTTGGACCAACATCCGACCGTGTGTACGCTCCATCGGACCAACTTTTTCCAGGTTTCATCGGACTTTTGTTGGCTGTGCGAACGGACCAACTTTCTGCCAACAAAAGTCCGATGGACCAAAGTCCGACCGTGTGTACACAAAACCAACGGACTTTTGTACAAACCAATGCAGAACCAATGCAACAGATCAGACAACAATACAGAAGTTGACCAAAGGTGGCGGTAAAGAGCAGAAAAACCAAGTGATTTTGGTGAAAGTTGGCTGAAAAAGTCCTGCCGTGTGTATGCAATACCAACTTGGGGCCAACGCCCTTTGGACAAAAATCCACAGGAAAGTTGGTCCACGGTCCGATCGTGTGTATGAGGCTTTAGTGTCACTATTGATGTCAGTGATAGTCAGATAGTGCACTTTACAGCAAGCGCCAGATTGCCGCAATACCATCACAGTCCCAATATAAGTCACTGATCAGCTAGTTTTTAGACTTTCACACGAAGCAAATATACATTTATTGTGATTTTTTTAAACCAATTTTGGTCTAAATTTATGAAAACATTTGCAATTTTTTATTGGATAGGATTTATTTTTTTCGTTAATATAATTTTTTTCCGTTAATATAATAAAAAAAAATAAAAACCCAGTAGTGATCAAATACCACCAAAATGAAGCTTTATTTGTGTGAAAAAAAAAATGATATGAATTTGATTTGGGTACAGTGTTGCATGAGCGAGCAATTGCCAGTTAAAGTAGCGCAGTGCTGAATAGCAAAAAACGTGCTGGTCATGTTGGGGGTAAAATAGAGGTCAAGTATGTAAAATGGTGGTAGTGAGAACTACCTGAATTTGTCACTCATGTCAGTATTGTTACTGAAACTGGCACAAATGCTTGCCTGAATTAGGTGCAGGTATTTCTAAAGGAAACTACCACTGGAAAAGTGTCACTAAGGCCCCTTTCACACTGGGGCGGGGAGCCGCGGTGGCGGTAAAGCAGCGCTATATTTAGCGCTGCTTTACCGTCGTTTTAACCGCGGTATTCGGACGCTCCCGGTGCGGTTTTACCCCCCGCGAGCGGGCGAAAAAAAAAAAAGGGTTAAAGACCCCCGCAGAGCGCCGCCGTAGCGGCGCTTTGCGGCGGTATTGCCGCGGTTTTACCGTGGTTTCCCATTCAAATCAATGGGAAGGAGCGGTATAGGAGCAGTGAACACACCGCTCCTATACCGCTCCAAAGATGCTGCTAGCAGGACTTTTTTTGCCGTCCTGCTAGCGCACCGCTCCAGTGTGAAAGCCCGCCGGCTTTCACACTGGAGTGAATGGGGCAGAATTTTTTCAGGCGGTGAACAGGCGCTATTTTTAGCGCTGTACCGCCTGAAAAACGCCCCAGTGTGAAAGGGGCCTAAGACTTTATTGATTTCCTCAGATTGGGTTTTAGGCCTGCTTTAGGAAACAAAAGCCAAGGCAGAATCTTGATGAAATCAAAATCTAAGCTATAGGTTTAAAAATTTACATTAACATATTCATTTTGTGCTTTCTATACAGGCCGAGTTACAAACATCCAACTTACATACGACTCATACTTAAAGAGGAGCTCCAGGCTCACCAAAAAAATAAATAAAAAGTCAGCAGCTACAAATAATGTAGCTGCTGACTTTTAATCACTTAAGGACCGAGCCTCTTTCTGAGATTTGTGAACTTTTTTTTTTTTTTCTGCTAGAAAATTAGTTAGAACCCCAAACATTCTACATTTTTTTCTACATTCTACATTTTTTTCTAACACCCTAGAGAATAAAATGGCGTTCATTGCAATGCTTTCTGTCACACCGTATTTGCTCAGCGGTCTTTGGAAAAAAATACACTTTTTTGAATAAAAAAATAAGACAACAGTAAAGTTAGCCCATTTTTTTTATTTTTTTTAGATTGTGAAAGATAATGTTATGCCGAGTAAATTGATACCCAATATGTCATGCTACAAAATTGCGCCCGCTCGTGGAATGGCGACAAACTTTTACCCTTAAAAATCCTTAAAAAAGACCTTAAAAGGTCTAAGGCTAGAATTATTGCTCTTGCTCTACCGATCACGGTGATGCTTCACATGTGTGGTTTGAACACTGTTTTCATATTCGGGCACTACTCACGTATGCGTTCTCTTCTGCACGCGAGCTCGTTGGGATGGGGCGCGTTTAAAAAACTTTTTTTCTTATTTATTTTACCTTTTATTTTTACACTGTTTTTTTAAAAAAAATAAAAATTGTGTCACTTTTTTCCTATTACAAGGAATGTAAACATCCCTTGTAATAGAAAAAAGGCATGACAGGACCTCGGCGCGATGTTATGACGTCATGCATTCAAATAACGGTGCCGCCTAGGCTGGGAAGCCATGATCGTTTTTTTTTTTTTTTTTTTATTTTAGGCCTCCCAGCCTAGAGGTGAGAAGTGGGGTCTTATTGACCCCATATCTCAGTGTAAATAGGTCCGATCGTGCCATATTCCTATTACAAGGGATGTTTACATTCCTTGTAATAGGAATAAAAGTAATCAAATTTATTTTTTTTTTTGAAAGTGTCAAACTAAAAAAATAAAAGTATAATTAACAATTAGAAAAAAAAATATTTTTTTTTTTAAAGCGCCCTGTCCCCGTGAGCTCGTACGCAGAAGTGAACGCATACGTAAGCCCCGCCCACATATGAAAACTGTGTTCAAACCACACATGTGAGGTATCTCCGTGAACGTTAGAGCGAGAGCAATAATTCTAGCCCTAGACCCCCTCTGTAACTCAAAACATGTAACCAGTAAAACATTTTAAAGCGTCGCCTATGGGGTTTTTTAAATACCAAAGTTTGGCGCCATTCCACGAGCGCGTGCAATTTTGAAGCATGACATGTTGGGTATCTATTTACTTGGCGTATCTTCATCTTTCATGTTATGCAAAAAAAATTGGGCTAACTTTACAGTTGTGTTTTTTTTAAAGCATGAACTTGTTTTTTTTTCTGAAAAAAACGTGTTCGAAAAATTGCTGCGCAAATACCGTGCGAGAAAAAAACATTGCCACGACCGCCATTGTATTCTCTAGGGTCTTTGCTAAAAAAACATATATAATGTTTGGGGGTTCTATGTAATTTTCGAGCAAAAAAATTATGAATTTTACATGTAGGAGAGAAATGTCAGAATTGGCCTGGATGGGAAGTGGTTAAAGTGGTGTTTCCAAAAAAGGGAAAAAGTATCCTCATAGTGTGGTACTATGGATACTGAACGGATAGTAAAGTGCCACGTCCTAAAACTAGTAGTCAAAGAAAAAAGGGGGGGGACTTTGGACTTTTTAGGCACCAACGACAAAGTATATTTTTACAAAATTTATTTATAAAAGGAAAACACATATACAACAAAATACGTTTAAAAACCACATCTTGTCAAAACTTCAAAATAGTAGATACGAGCCACACATGTAACCTAAAGTGTCTAGCCTTAGGGGCACCAACAAGGACAATCAGCTATGGTTAGCTTGTCCGATAGTTGTGAGGTGTCCAGCGATGAGGCGAGGGTACAGTGGGGCGAAGATATTCGTGACAGTAGCTCTACATGTTTCGCGTTTTGCGTGAACGCTTCATCTGGAGCGTGACAATAAGATCACTGACAAGAGAATAACAGTTTAGAAAAACACATAGTGAGTATATATGTACAGTATGATATTTACATAGATCGTAATCATAACAGTATACATGTTATCTAATTTCATAAACTCGTGCCGGTGCTAGAGAGACATCAGACCACCAGTCGTAGCCGCAAGGGTAAAGGCCACTAATCCATCACACAATGGGGGCGTATATGACATAATAAAATGCTGTACAAGAGGTATAGATAATGTAAAGCAACACTTACTGAAATTTAAGTGTGACTGTATGATGTGGTAGACAGAAAAATGTGTCCCCAAAAGTCCAGTGCGCCGTATATATGTGGATAGCCGATTGGAGGTAAAAGGGTGGTAACACTGGTCAAGGTCCTAATTGGCGTCAAAAAAAAATGTAAAGACATAATAACAATTTATGTATTGAAGAATCCAATCATCAACATGCATTGTGGAGTTAGACCCCAGTCTGCATTACACAGGGCTCACCTGGAACGGTAATACGTGTTTTGAAAATGCCTATCACCTACGGGGTAATTTGTGTGAGTCAAGCACACAATTAGTAGTTGCCCAGGGTACATAGGAGGCTGGGTATCCGAGGGATTGATAAACCAGGTCCAAGAGGTGCTGGTATTAGGGCCAGGGATCTGGAAAAATATATGAAGAGATAATGATGAAAATTTCCGCCAGAATCTCCACAAGAAGAGGGGGGGTGGAGGGAAAAAAAATTGACCCAGTATGTATCCAGATGGAGGCTTACCTTAAGAGCAGCCCAAAGGGCTTAGAACAAACGGCGTCCAGGCGGCGAGCTGGTGGGGGACGCTAACCAGAAGCACACCGTGTGCGCTACATATACGTCCCATCCGTAGTCAATATCCGGCGTACGCCGGCGTGACGTCATCCGGACCGGCCGCCGATACGCTATGCGCATGCGCCCGTATACCGCATCGCGCCTGCGCAATGAGGCGCGACCGTGTCGGGCGAAGTGCGCAAGTGCGTCGAGCAGAGGATCCAAGGGGAGGCCGCGCATAGCGCCACCTCCGATGGGCTCTGTGATTCGTCACAAAGGTGGTAGGTGTGACGATGGGCGGCCGCATTGAGTGTTGGAGGAGGCCTGGGGATGCGGCTATGAAAAAAGTGGAACTGACAGCACCTAAAAGCACCGTCAGAGCAAAAACATACATAAGTAGTATACATTTAGAAATCAAAATTGGCAAACAGGTATACAGCTCAATATTTGGACACAGATCCATAGGGATATTGTTGATACATAGAGATATATACATACTGATTCCTATATCAATCTATTTTTAGGACTCATGTAAGCACCGTGGGCGGGGGGCAGAATGAGATATATGTCGAGGTCCAGAAAGGCAAATCTGGGCCTGGACATGTAGAATCAATTGTGATGGGGACATGGACCAGAAACGAGAGGAAAGGCATCTAGGCTTTGCGGCATGCAACACTCCATCCGTATGATCAAGGTGGAATACAAAACAGGCTATATTGATATCGCGAATTTGTCGGGGTAGAGTTGGACTTAGCCAATAAAGTGACCCTTGGTTTACTACCCGTGGGTGAGAGTATGGGACCAGTGAGACAGATGGTGAATGGGAGGAAGGGGGAATGGAGGGAGGGAAAAGGAAATAGGGCTAAGGGGCTATAGGGTAACAGGGAAACAAAGTATTGGAATATTGGTGGTTATGTTAAGATTGTACCATATGGTTGTCAGAGATAATTTTATAAAAATAATTTTATAAAAATGGTTTATAGGATAGCGCCTCATTGATACCCGGAGGACGGGTAGCACAGAGGCGTTCTATCCAAATAGTCTCCTTTTTAAGGATAGCTTTGTCCCAGTCACCTCCTCGCGGGTCCCTAGGGATGACCGACAGGACGATGAATGAGGCTACTGTGGTGTCAAATCTATGGTACAGATCAAGATGTCTACTTATCGAAGTGATCATTTTGCCACCCGAGGAGTAATAGATGTGATCTTTAATACGAGAGCGGAAATGGCGGAAAGTCTTCCCGACATAAAAAGCGCCGCACGTACAGTACATTAGATACACAACTCCTTGAGTTTCGCAGTCCGCATGGAAACGAGGGGTAAAGGTTTCCCCGTTGGGAAGAATAAAAGTGGTCCCTGGTCTCACCCACGGGCAGTAAGCACACCGTCCACAGCGAGTAATACCATGTCCTCTTTGTTGTAGGTGAGTGTCTTTCCTATAGTTTCCACCAAAATGACAACATTATGCCTATTTACATTAAATGTGACAATAAAAAATAATTGGATAAAAAAAAAAAATTCACTTACCTATTTCTCCCTGTTGCTAGGTGGTCCCACAAAATCCCACAAAATCTGCCTCTTCCTCAGCCCGGGCTAGAAACGTCAGTTTCTCTCGGCAGTCAGTCATCTGGGACACGTGACAGGTCCCAGATGACTGTGCGACGTATCACGATGTGCGGCGACGCTCGTGCATGCTCAGTGGGTGCCCGGCTGTGAAGCCACAGCCGGGTGCCCACAGTAAGGATGCCGGCGCCGCGAGCGGAGCGGGGAACGAGGGGGGTGCTTAGTTTCCCCGCATCGCTGGACCCTGGGACAGGTAAGTGTCCGGTTCTTAAAAGTCAGCAGCTGCAGTATTTGTAAAAATGTTTTGAGGGGCCCTCCTCTTTAAGAACAAACCTACAGATCCTATCTTGTTCATAACCCAGAGACAGCGTGTAACTGATATTTTTTTTTCTAGTAACTAATAAGAACTGAAAAGTGTATTTAGCTTTACTGAATGATTACCTCTCGCTGTTAGTATGTTAATCTGTCTAAACCAATTTAGCTCAAGTTAGTCAGCAAGTCAATTACTACAGTTTTAATTTCAAAGTTAAGCCAGCTGATGTAGTCACAACAAAGGAGGCAGCTCTGGGACAGATTGTGCAGACACATCAAACCTTTTAAAATGTATGTCAAGGTAAAATAAAAATCTGTACATCTCTTCTATACACCAAGATTGCGGTGCCGGGGACCCGAAGACTTGCAAAGAACTGGTCAAGTTGAGGACAGAGCTGGATTCCAAGACTGGAAAGTGAATGTTTATTTAAAGTGAGCGGATACAGTATTTGTAGCAGCTGACTTCATTTTTTTTTCAGAGTTTTTTCACGAATACTGCATGTGCAGAAAAATACCAGTTGATCCTGTCAGAAATCAATTGCGAGAATAAGGTTCTTGTGCACGGTGCCTGCGCTGCACTGATCTCCCAGACAGTGTTATCCACCCTGCTCAGTTTACTTCTGTAGACTACAAAAAAACAGCCTCCCCCCATGTATGAAGATAAGGAAATGTGTAGACGTTCTTAAGTCCAAATCAAGAGGGAGCAGCATAGGGTGACAACGCTGTTCCTCTATATATCCAGTAGAGTGAACATTGTCACTGTAGGACACAAAGGGGGTTATTTACTAAAGGAAAATCCACTTTGCACTGAAAGTGCACTTGGTAGTAAAGTCGCTGTAGATCCGAGGGGGACATGCAAGGAAAATAAAAAAAACTGCATTTTCGCTTGCACTTGATTGGATGATAAAATCAGCAGAGCTTCCACTCATTTCAGATCTACCTCTTAGATTTAGAGCGACTGCACTTTTAAGTGAACTTGCAGTGCAAAGTGGATTTGCCTTTCGTAAATAACCCCCAAAGTGTATTACTGGCAGGATTACTAGTTGAAAAAAAGAAAAAAGTCTGAAAAACAAATTAACCGCTTCCCGACCGGCGCACGACGATGTGCGTCGACAGAATGGCACGGACAGGCATAAGGGCATACAGGTACGTCCCCTTTAAGATGCCGCCGTGCCATCGAGCGTGCGCCGCCGGCGGCACGTGCTCGCGTCGGTCGGGACACCTGTGAGGCCGGTCGCGGGTCCCGCAGACTTGATTGCCGCGGGGATACCCCTGACCGTCTCACGGGAAGGCTGAACGGGGAGATGCAGAAATAAACAGCATCTCCCCGTTCTGCCTAGCAACTAGTGACGCCGATCTCTGCTCCCTGTGATTGGAGCAGAGATCAGCATTCACTAGCTGACAGCCACGCCCCCCCCTACACTGCCACCTAGTGGTTAACCCCTTCACTGCCAGTGTCATTTACACAGGAATCAATGCATTTAAATAGCACTGATTGCTGTATAAATGACAATGGTCCCAAAAATGTGTCAAAAATGTCCGATGTGTCCGCCATAATGTTGCAGTCACAATAAAAATCGCTGATCGCCACCATTACTAGTAAAAAAAAAAATTATTAATAAAAATGCTATAAAACTATCCCCTATTTTGTAAATGCTATAACTCCTGGCAAACCAATAAATAATTGCTTATTGCGATTTTTTTTACCAAAAATATGTAGAAGAATACGTATCGGCCTAAACTGAGGAAAAAAAAATTATTATATATTTTTGGGGGATATTTATTATAGCAAAGAGTAAAAAATAATGCATTTTTTTTTTAAATTGTCGCTCTTTTTTTGATTATAGCGCAAAAAATAAAAAAACGCAGAGGCGATCAAATACCACCAAAAGAAAGCTCTATTTGTGGTACAAAAAGGACGTCAATTTTGTTTGGGAGCCAGGTCGCACGACTGTGCAATTGTCAGTTAAATTGACGCAGTGCCGAAACGCAAAAAGTGGTCTGGTCTTAAGCCAGTAAAATGGTCCGGTCTGAAAGTGGTTAAACCACCAAATATAATAACTGGTAACCTGCAAAATATACAATTTTTGTTCTTGAGCTGAGATGCACCTTTAGCATGTATTCTTATTTTAGACAAATATATAAGAATTATTTGGGGAAGGCCAGTACATTAAATGGAACACAAAATAACGAGTTTAGACCCCTTTCACACTGAGGCACTTTACAGGCGCAATAGCGTTAAAAATAGCGCCTGCATAGCACCTGTAAAGCGCTGCTCCTGTCTCTCCAGTGTGAAATCCAGAGGGCTTCCACACTGGAGCAGTGCGCTTGCAGGACGTTAAAAAAACTTCCGCAAGCAGCATCTTTGGAGCATTGAAGGAGCGGTGTTTACACTTTAACTCTTTCTCGGCCGCTAGCAGTCGAATAGCGCCACAAAATTGACAGCCGATGCACCCACTGCCCCAGTGTGAAAGGGGCCTTACTGTGACAGTTTTCTGGACATGATTATAATGTAAAAGATCAAAATATCATGTGAGATGATTTACCGCCTTTTCCCTCAACCATCATTTTAATATTAGTTTCCAGGATGTTTCCATACCATACCTTGTAATATCTGTTTTTGTACTATACAACTTTTTGATGAAAGGTAGTGCTTTAATTTTGTAGCTAATTTGCATACATATATTTTCTATAGATTTGTTATTTGACAGCATTTTACTACATTATTACCCAGTACAACCTTTATGTTATTTACAGTACAATCAGAAATATTTCTTACTTTCTGATATTAAACATTTGGGATTTTTGCTTAACACAATGGAAAGGTAAGGCCCCTTTCACACTGGGGCGGGGAGCCGCGGTGACGGTAAAGCAGCGCTATATTTAGCGCTGCTTTACCGTCGTTTTAACCGCGGTATTCGGCCGCTCGCGGTGTGGTTTTACCCCCCGCGAGCGGCCGAAAAGGTTAAAGACCCCCCCAGAGCGCCGCCGTAGCGGCGCTTTGCGGAGGTATTGCTGCGGTTTTACCGCGGTTTCCCATTCAAATCAATGGGAAGGAGCGGTATTGGAGCGGTGAACACACCGCTCCTATACCGCTCCAAAGATGCTGCTAGCAGGACTTTTTTTGCCGTCCTGCTAGCGCACCGCTCCAGTGTGAAAGCCCGCCGGCTTTCACACTGGAGTTAAAGGGGCCTTTTCTTACTTTTCTTTTCCTAATCCACATTTCCAGACGTTTCCATTAGTAATGTCTTCTTCCTGATCAGACTTTAGGTCAGGACACAGGCAGGAGTTGACCAGCTGACCTCATTAGCACACGCCCTGCATCATCCACCCAAACACAGAAGCAGACACACATTTTGCCATGTGAAAAAATGAGGAGCAAATGCTTCAAAACACACAGAAAAAAACCCACAACCCACAAAACGCCAACGTGTCCCATTAACCACATGTAGTACAGCCAATTGAAATCAACAGGTTGCCCTATGTGTGTCACAGGAAAAACGAGACACAAAATGTGTGCTCCCACTATGCTAGATGTGAAGGGGTCCTGAAAGTGAAATTGGTGCGATACCCCAAGAACAATGAGGCTCCATTCACATCTGTGCGTTTCCTTACATTTCAGAAATGTGCTGCACCAAAAATCACAGTAAAAAACACACCAAGCTCTGCTCTAAAAAAAAGTTCTGAAGCTTCTTTGGGGCGATTGCTGTGTGTAGGGCAGTCCATTCAGGTGGATGGGAATAAAAGTTCCCGCTATGCAGAGTTGTGAACAGGGCTTGACTGCTGAGTGTTTGTCCACTCCCTCCTATGTACCGTATTTATCGGCGTATAACACGCATCGGCGTATAACACGCACCCCAAGTTTAGGAGGGCATTTTAAGGAAAAAAAGTTTTAGGAGGGAGGTTTAGGGAAAAAAAAACAACTTACATTTAAGCGTCATTTGCAGCTTGCCCAGCGTCACTGTAGCTTGCCCAGCGTCATTGCAGCCTTGCCCAGCGTCACTGTAGCTTGCCCAGCGTCACTGTAGCTTGCCCAGCGTCATTGCTGCCTTGCCCAGCGTCATTTGCAGCCTTGCCCAGCGTCATTTGCAGCCTTGCCCAGCGTCATTGCAGCCTTGCCCAGCGTCATTTGCAGCCTTGCCCAGCGTCATTGCAGCCTTGCCCAGCGTCATTGCAGCCTTGCCCAGCATCATTGCAGCCTTGCCCAGCATCATTGCAGCCTTGCCCAGCGTCATTGTAGCTTGCCCAGCATCATTGCAGCCTTGCCCAGTGCCATTGTAGCTTGCCAGCGTCATTTTCATTCATTTCCTGCGCCGCCGAAAAAACCCGAAGCACGGGTGAAAAAGAACGAAGTGCCCCCGGAAAAAGCCGAGCCGACTCGGACGGCTAAGCTCGCGGCCCCGCCTCCCTGCTGTTTCCGGAGCGAGCGCAGGGAGGCGGGACTACGAGCAGAGCAGAGTCTGCTCGGCTTTTTCCGGGGGCGCTTCGTTCTTTTTCGGCCGCTCTTCGGGTTTTTTCGGCATCGCTTGCCTTTTTTTGTCATTTTTTTGGGGGGTATCGGTGTATAACACGCACCCCCGACTTTCCCCCGATTTTAAGGGGGAAAAAGTGCGTGTTATACGCCGATAAATACGGTACTTGTATAAACATGGCCATACACTATGCCAAACGTGCACCTGAGAATGGGAGGGTGGATGATGCAGGGTGTGTGCTAATGAGGTCAGCTGGTCAACTCCTTCCTGTGTCATGACCTAAAGTCTGATCAGGAAGAAGACTACATTACTAATGGAAATGTGGATTAGGACAAGTAAGTGACTGTAGATTTAATGGAAAGCTTTGATATTTTTGCAAAAAAAGTACATGAATGCTATATTGGTGCATAGAGGAGCTGGAATTTAGAAAAAAAAAGGTAAAAAGGTGAATTTACCCTTTAACCACTTCAGCCCCGGACCAATTGGCAGCCAAAGGACCAGGCCCCTTTTTGCAATTCGGCACTGCGTCGCTTTAACTAACAATTGCGCGGGCATGCGACGTGGCTCCAAAACAAAATTGGCGTCCTTTTTTTCCCACAAATAGAGCTTTCTTTTGGTGGTATTTGATCGCCCCTGCGGTTTTTATTTTTTGTGCTATAAACAGAAATAGAGCGACAATTTTGAAAAAAATGCAATATTTTTTACTTTTTGCTATAATAAATATCCCCAAAAATATATAAAAAAACATTTTTTTTCCTCAGTTTAGGCCGATACGTATTCTTCTACATATTTTTGGTAAAAAAAATCGCAATTAGCGATTATTGATTAGTTTGCGCAAAAGTTATAGCGTTTACAAAATAGGGGATAGTTTTATAGCATTTTTATTAATATTTTTTTTTTTATTAGTAATGGCGGCGATCAGCGATTTTTATTGTGACTGCGACATTTTGGCGGACACATCGGACATTTTTGACACATTTTTGGGACATTTGTCATTTATACAGCAATCACTGCTATTTAAATAGCACTGATTCCTATGTAAATGACAGTTGTAGTTAGGGGGTTAACCACTAGGGGGCAGGGAGGAGTCAGTGTGACGTGTTGTGTTTTTTTTTACAGTAGGGGGGCGTGGCTGTACGTCTGACGTCATTGATCGGCGTTCCCGATGACAGGGAACCGCCGATCACTGACAGTCAGTGTAGGAAGCGCGGGGAGAGGTTTGTTTACATAGACCTCTCCCCGTTCTTCAGCTCCGTAACCCGATCGCGGGATACCAGCGGCGATCGGGTCCGCTGGTCCCGCGGCCGTGGTCACGGAGCTCCCGACCGGGTAGGCAAATTAAAGGGGACGTACAGGTACGTGCTTTTGCCTGCCCGTGCCATTCTGTTGACGTATATCTACAGGAGGCGGTCGGGAAGCGGTTAACTAAATCTAGAGAGTGCAAAATCTGGTGCATCTCTGCATAGAAATCAATCAGCTTCCAGTTTTTTTTTCAAAGCTTAATTGAATAAGCTGAAGTTAGAAGCTGATTGGCTACCATGCACAGCTGTACCAGATTCTTAGCGCTCCAGTTTTAGTAAACCCCCCCACAGTGTTTTGGATATATGGGACTTTCAAAGCACCATTATCCACAAGTTGTTTTCTTTTTAAATAAAATGTCAAAACTCTTATCATTCCAGAATTAAAATATATATTTGTTTTAATTCTGGAATAATACAAGTTTTGACATTTTATATCAAAAGAAAAAGCTTGTGGATGGTGGTACCTTGAAAGTCCCATATATCCAAACACTGTTTCTATGCTATATATGTAATTTGGGACGTCGGCACCTTGTTCAGGCTCATATCACATCATGTCTTCAACAACACTCAAAGTTCACTTAGTAATTTGGGGCATTTTTTTCTCCAGATTTAATGGTATATTGCAACAAACACAAAAAGTATAAGTCGCTTGCCTCAATCATTAGTGTAACATAAAGATGAGATCAAGTCAGGTTTGTGCAGACAGGAATTAACACAGAGGTGTCAGATAAAAAGATCTGGGAAAAATTCTAAATGATAATGAACACTTGCATGAGTAATTAGCACACATTCAGTAAGTGTAAATATCATCATCCAATGTATTTAAATACTGTACCTAGGGATTAACTGGGAACTGCTTTTTTATTTTGTATTTATTTATTATACTTTATTGATTGATTTATCATTCCTTTTTTTGGGGTCTGGTAACAGATGTAGCAGGAGCATAGTCAACAAGCCAAAGCAGAAGCGTAGTCAACAAGCCAAAGGTTGGTAACAAGTGATTGTTGGGATCAAGCAGAAGCGTAGGCGAGGAACAAGCCAAAGGCAGTAACAAGCAGTTACGAAGATACGGACAAAAGCAGGAGTGACGAGAGCGAAATAATGGCTGGATAAAGCACAATAATCTGGCAAACAGGAAGTGCAGAGACATGGCTTGAATAGGAAGTTCATGGGAGGAGCAAAGGGTTCAATGTTAAAGAGAAACAAGACAAAAGGCAAAGTTGTCTAAGAAATCAGGCAGAGAGCTGTCCAGCATCTCAGGTGGCTCAGCAAGAAGAGATACTGCCAGACAGCAGGTTCAGATCCGGGTCCTGGCAGCCTATCATCTCATGACTAGGGTTGAGCAAACCCGAACTGTAAAGTTCGGGTCCGTACCGGACTTTTGGGTGTTCGGGACCCGGACCCGAACCCGAACTATTGGCTGTAAGTTCGGGTTCGGGTCCGGTGTTCGGCGATGTATTGGCGCCTTTTTAACAGCTGCAGGGCAGCCAATCGACGCTAGTTTCACTAGTGTGCCCTTAGAAGCCATCACAGCCATGCCTACTAATGGCATGGCTTTGATTGGCCAGTGCAGCATGTGACCCAGCCTCTATATATAGTCCAGACACACAGCACACAGCGTCATTCTGCTATAGACAGGTTCCTGTGCTGCTGAGAGAGAGGATTTTTAAGAGTTAGTGTGATAAAGTCAGTCAGTCAGTCAGTCCACATTCCTTTAATTTTCTTCTAATTAGTTAGATCAGTGAGCGATCTACATAGCTAGAGTAGAGTAGGGAGTTTCTTTATTAAGCAAAAGAAAGAGGCAGAGAAAATTATTGAAGAGATTCCTAAATCAATTGTACCCTGGCTGGGGTGCAGTGCACAGTCTTTTAACAGTGCCATGAGGCCAGTGCCAGACAAAATATAAAAGTTTTACCTGCAAGCTCAGTGCACCATTAGGACCAACACTGCATATAGTAAGAGATACACCATAGTCCAGGGCTTGACAAATTAGCTTGGAATCCAGGAGCCAGCTAAAAAAGTTAGGAGCCAGGTTTTCTTATTTTTTTTTTTTAACGACATGGAGACGAGTGAGGGGAAGATGGCCCCCGCCTCTCTCCAAGTCATTGCAGGGCAGAAGCGACTTCAAATCGTCACTTCTGCCCATAGCTCTTAAAAAGGGACATTTTATTATTTTTTTTCAAATGGCAATTTTTTTTTTTTGCATTTTAGTGTAAATATGAGATCTGAGGTCTTTTTGACCCCCAAATCTCATATTTAAGAGGTCCTGTCATGCTTTTTTCTATTACAAGGGATGTTTACATTCCTTGTAATAGGAATAAAAGTTACACAATTTTTTTTTCAAAAGAACAGTGAAAAAATGTAAAGTTAAAATAAATAAGAAAAAAAAAAAATTTTTTTAAACGCGCCCGTCCCGCCGAGCTTGTTTGCAGAAGAGTAGCGCCCGCATATGAAAGCGGTGTTCAAACCACACATGTGAGGTATTGCCGTGATCGGTAGAGCGAGAGCAATAATTCTAGCCCTAGACATCCTCTGTAACTCAAAACATGCAACCTGTAGAATTTTTTAAACGTCACCTATGGAGATTTTAAAGGGTAAAAGTTTGTCGCCATTCCACGAGCGGGAACAATTTTGAAGCGAGACATGTTTGGTATCAATTTACTCGCCGTAACATTGTCTTTCACAATATAAAAAAAAATTGGGCAAACTTTACTGTTGTGTTATTTTTTAATTAAAAAAAGTATTTTTTTCCAAAAAAGTGCGCTTGTAAGTCCGCTGCGCAAATACGGTGTGACAGAAAGTATTGCAACGACCGCCATTTTATTCTCTAGGGTGTTAGAAAGATAAATATATATAATGTTTGGGGGTTCTAAGTGAAGGAGATAGGCAGGCAGTTAAAACAGCTCCATTAGCATTGCTGGGTGTCATACCAACGGCCACCACAAGAGGGCGCCAGATTATAGAAGGTACTATAGGACTGCACAAGGCCGCAAAGCCGGGGCCTCAATTACCGGCCGGCGCGGCACATCGTGATCGCGCAGCGGCGGGGGGGGTGCACTATGGAGACAGGATACCCCCAGCTGTGCTGCCCCAGGCGCCAGGTCGCTAATTCTAGTCGCCAATGCGACCTGGCGCCCGGTATTCGTCGAGCACTGCCATAGTCTGTGTGTATTCTGCTATTGGAAAAACATTGCAAAAAAATTTCATTTTGCTGTGTTTTTGTTTTTCCCCAATAGCATTTTCTGCGTGTTCATACACGCTTTAGATACTGTCCGTGTATTCTGATATTGGAAAAAAAACATTGCAAAAAAATTTAATTTTGCTGTGTTTTTTTTTTCCCAATAGCATTTTCTGTGTGTTCATACATACACGCTGTAGACACTATCCGTGTATTCTGATATTGGAAAAACATTGCAAAAAAATTTAATTTTGCAGTGTTTTTTTTTTCCCAATAGCATTTTCTGCGTTTTCATAAACGCTTTAGATACTGTCCGTGTATTCTGATATTGGAAAAACATTGCAAAAAAATTTAATTTTGCTGTTTTTTTTTTTCCCAATAGCATTTTCTGCGTGTTCATACATACACGCTGTAGACACTATCCGTGTATTCTGATATTGGAAAAAAATTGAAAAAAAATTTAATTTTGCTGTGTTTTTTTTCTTCCCAATAGTATTTTCTGCGTTTTCATAAACGCTTTAGACACTATCCGTTTATTCTGATATTGGAAAAACATTGCAAAAAAATTTAATTTTGCAGTGTTTTTTTTCTTCCCAATAGCATTTTCTGCGTTTTCATAAACGCTTTAGACACTATCCGTTTATTCTGATATTGGAAAAACATTGCAAAAAAATTAAATTTTGCAGTGTTTTCTTTCTTCCCAATAGCATTTTCTGCGTTTTCATAAACGCTTTAGACACTATCCGTTTATTCTGATATTGGAAAAACATTGCAAAAAAATTTAATTTTGCAGTGTTTTTTTCTTCCCAATAGCATTTTCTGCGTTTTCATAAACGCTTTAGACACTATCCGTGTATTCTGATATTGGAAAAACATTGCAAAAAAATAAAATTTTGCGGTGTTTTTCTTTTTCCCCAATAGCATTTTCTGCGCGTTCATAAACGCTTTAGACACTGTACGTGTATTCTGCTATAGACAAAAACACCCATTTAGGGCGAGATCATAAATTTTGAAAATATGAGGAGATCATCAAAAAGGGGACGTGGCCCGGGTCGTGGTGCTGCTGGTGGTGCTCCTGTTGCAGGGAGAGGACGTGGTCGATCTGTGCCAGCTACACGCACTAGTGAAACACCTTCCTCAGGTGCGAGTAGGCGACAGAGCCTGCAGCGGTATTTTGGCACGCCTAATGAGGCTGTATGAATGTTGAGGCCAGGACAAGTACAGGCGATAGTAGATTGGGTTGCTGACAGTGCCTCCGGTTCCTTCACATTGTCTCCCACCCAGTCTCCTGATGAAAGTTAATATTTTTTTCCAGAAAGTGCGTATTCCGGGGTATTCCCAACATATGTGCGGCATCGTGCTGTTGAGTTTCTGAGGTTCTTAATGACTTCCTGTACCTCTTCTGCTGAGAAGGGGGCCTCCAGCATTTTATTTTTTATTTTTTTATGTTATTTTAAGTTATTTCCCTATTCACATTTGTTTGCAGATCACTTTCCATGCTCTTAACAACATTTTGTTGCCATTTGCAGCCCTCTAGCCCTTTCCATGACTTTTTTACAGCCATTTTAGTGTTCAAACGTCCGGGTCCCATTGACTTCAATGGGGTTCGGAGTTCGGGGTCAAGTTCGGGTCAAGTTCGGTCCCGAACCCGGACTTTTTTCCGAAGTTCGGCCGAACCCGCCGAACCCGAACATCCAGGTGTCCGCTCAACTCTACTCATGACCTGTTGATAAATTTAGCTGTTAGAGGTTTCCTTGTAATGAGCATTGCAACCTTCTAATCTGTGACTGAGCAGGGAGTTAAAGAAAAGTTATGTATTGGTGTTGCATAGTTCGTTTTAGTTTTATGCTAAGTGACATTCAGACATGATTTATCACAGGAGAAATGGGGGATAAGATCAAGACATTACATTTGTTTTTTTTTCAATCTTTTATTTATTTCAAGAGACCAAAAAACATGAAACACAACATCATCAAGTACATGGGAAATGAGCAATGACAGCCTATCAAATGACAGCATATCAAGTATGACTAGTTAACCTTATTCTGTCAGAAATAGTGTTTCAAAGTACAGGTACATATAGCGTGGCAGACTTATCAACCATTTCTACAAATACGTTTACCCTTTTATAGGGTCTAGGCTTGAGAAACTATTTCTATTTCTATTAACTGTCTATTCCCTTGGGCTTTTGTCTGTTGCAATGTGTGACTCCGTGCTTCCCGTCTCGGTTTTTCAAACCTAGTTGACCAGAGATAGGGTGTATCTCTAATGCCGCGTACACACGATCAGACTATCCGGTGGACTTAGTCCCGCGGACAATCCGCCGGACTTTCCAGCGGAGGTCCGCTGGACTTTCCAGCGGAGGTCCGCCGGACTTTCCGAACAAGCGGACTTGCCCACACATGCCCACACACGACCGGACTTTTCCAGCAGACTTTTGGAGGACTTTTGAAATGAATGGACTTGCCCACACACGGAGTAAAGTCCGTTCATTTTGAACGTGACTCCAGGTAGATGGGACTAGCGAAGGAAGTCAATGCCCCTGCCTCCTTCGGTGAGATTGGCACCTTGCTAGCACCGTTGCCTGGCATGGATTTAAAGGGGAACCCCTACGCCAAAACAACGGCGTGGGGGTCCCGCCCAAAGTCCATAGCAGACCCTTATCTGAGCACCCAGCCCAGCCGGTCAGGAAAGGGGGTGGGGACGAGCGAGTGCCCCCCCTCCTGAGCCGTACCAGGCTGCGTGCCCTCAACATGGGGGGGGTGCTTTGGAGAAGGGGGGCCCTGCGGCCCCCCACCCCAAAGCACCTTGTCCCCAAGTTGATGAGGACAAGGGCCTCTTCCCGACAACCCTGGCAGTTGGTTGTCGGGGTCTGCGGGTGAGGGGCTTATCGGAATCCGGGAGCCCCCTTTAATAAGGGGGCCCCCAGATCCCGCCCCCCTATGTGAATGAGTATGGGGTACATGGTACCCCTACCCATTCACCTAAGGGGAAAAAGTGTTAAAAAAAACACAACACAGGTTTTAAAAGTACTTTATTAGACAGCTGTTTTTTTTTAACACTTTTTCCCTTAGGTGAATGAGTAGGGGTACCATGTACCCCATACTCATTAACATAGGGTGGGGGGCCGGGATATGGGGGACTCCTTATTAAAGGGGCTTCCGGATTCCGATAAGCCCCTCGCCCGCAGACCCCGACAACCAATGGCCAGGGTTGTCAGGAAGAGGCCCTTGTCCTCATCAACATGGGGACAAGGTGCTTTGCGGTGGGCCAAAGCACCCCCCCATGTTGAGGGCACACGGCCTGGTACGGCTCAGGAGGGGGGGCGCTCGCTCGTCCCCACCCCCTTTCCTGACCAGCCGGGCTGCATGCTCAGATAAGGGTCTGCTATAGACTTTGGGGGGGACCCCCACGCTGTTTTTGAATGGATTTTACTCCGTGTGTGGGCAAGTCCATTCATTTCAAAAGTCCCGCGTACTAGCACACAGACGGCCGGATTGTCCGCCTGACTGCCAAACCTGGCGGATAATTTTGAGTCAAGACTTCTTTCTAAGTCCGCTGGACTTTTGGGAAGAAAAAGTCCGCCGGAGTCCACACACAGGCGGATTGTCCGGCGGACTCTGGTCCACCGGATAGTCCGATCGTGTGTACGCGGCATAAGGCATTACATTTGTACATTATGAAATATCTATTTTCTTTTGATTTTAGTTGCAAGCACATAATTATAGATGCATAAACTTGGTGAAATTATTAGATACACAAGCTATTATAACATGCAATGATATCAGTACATCATGCACCGTAATATCATTAAATCAAAATAACCATATCCTCAAAAATGGTTCACATGGATACCTACCTTGTCTCAAAGACTCTGTGGTCTGTATGAAAACCCAGTACACAGCAGCATGTGTAAGGAAACTCATGGGGGAAATGATGTCTATACTTTATACTAATACTCTTTTTGTTAAAGTTGATCGGCAGGTATGGATAATGTTTGTGTTAAAGATGGTCATTTATGAGTCCTAATGTTACAGCTTTATCTCTATGGGATCTTTTTTATATGACAGAGTGACAGGACACAATGTTCCATGTATTCAATCCTATTTGTCCACGTCTTAGTCTGCTTAAATATTCCAAAGGTTGGTGCTGAAAAGGAGTGGCTTGATGTTATTCCAGCAAGTTTTTGTTCTTTCTTAAATCTTGACCTTTCCAGAGAATGCGTAGCAACTGGCAATGTAATGTAGTGTGTAAAACAGACATGCACTAGTAAATACAACAATATTTAACCTATATGCCTCTTCCGAATGTGATTTAAAAAAAAAAATCACCTTAAACATATCATAAATCCAACAGTCTTCAGGCCATTCACGTGCCATTACAGGCCTTTTCTCCTTTTGCGGCAGGGGTGTGTGGTCCTTACTCCTGAACAAAATGGTGCTCATGTAATGATGGGCGAGTACTGTTCTGTCCAGTAGTGCTGTGGGCCTAATTTGGTGCGATAATGCACCCGTAAGGGGTGTGCCCATGATAGACTGAAAAAAGGTTGAATGACGCATTAAAGCGGGACTGTACTGAAAAAAAAAAAATTTTAAAGCCAGCAGCTACAAATACTGCAGCTGCTGACTTTTAAAAAATGGACACTTACCTGTCCCTGGTTCCAGCCGTGTCAGCAGCAGAGGCCGATCGCTCGCTCGGCTCTCTGCTGTAGCCGGCGCCATTCTCGGTGAGCCTCGGTGTCCTGCAAGACTTTGAAGTATGCGAGCTGTGTGGCAGGTGCTACACCAGCAGCTGCCGACACAGCTCGCAATAGTAAGTGCCACACACCTGACCATTCAGGCATTGCCAGTAGGGGGCCCCATGACAGCTTCCGCTTCGATCTACCTGTCAATCACAGCTAGCAGATGGGTAGATCAGGTCCCTGCTGCTAAGAGATTGTATTTAGTCAGACCTCTCGTCCCCGCCGGCCCCTCCTGATTTTCTGTCTCCTCATCCCCCCCCCCCCCAGTCTCCTGCATACTTGCTCTGTGTGTCCCGCTGAATCCCCCCCTCCTCTATCTTCAGTGCCATATGATGAGAGAACCCAGAGGAGGAGCACAGCTATTCTGCTCACAGGACATGCAGGGAGAGAGGTGAGCTGAGGGAGGAACATCAGTTTGGGGTGGTAAGCTGAGCGCAATACCTGGCAAAGTTTAATGCCAGGAGGGAAGTTTATGTGGAAATATGTGAAGGGTTGGAATAGCAGCGAGTGTGTGTTGGAGCCCTGCAGAGTTTGCAGCCCCCCAAGCTAACATACATCTCCTAAGCAGGAACACATCACTATGTCCCCAAGCATTCTGTCCAGATAATGTGCAGTTCATTTATGACCTTACCGTTTAACCCTGTGTTATCCAAACTCTGTTCAATGAAAAGTGTAAACTCACCACATAAACACTCTATATACAAAATAAAATTCCCCAATAAAGATCAGAACATGATGTTCACATTTGCATGGAAGCACAATTGAATGAATGTTGATTATTCAGAGAATGACCTTATTTATGTTTATTGAGGATTGTTTTTTTTGTTTTTTTTTTATGTACTAACAGTTAAGCTTCATACACACAATACGAAAATTGGATGGAAAATACCACTTTTGAAGCGTTTGTGCATATGAGCGTATCATTTTTTTATTTTTTTGGTGGGGGAGGAGATCTTGGGTGGGAGTTCCCACACTTTTTTCCCCAGGACTTGACCCCTGGTGGTTACGTGTGAACAGCAGTGGTGCCAGCCATTGATTTGTATAGGGTTAAATTCTGGCCATGCTGCTGATCGTAGCTGTTCACAAACACTGTGTGCATCGGGATAGTTTCCACGATAGCCAGAACTGAACACTGTCAACTTCAGTTAACCTTTATTTGCTGGATGCTTGTTTCAGGTACCCGGAGCAGAATTTGTTGAAGTCAGAAGATCATTGTGACTGCCAAGCAACTAGTATTTTTAGATGGAGCTCACCAATGGCAAACTTTAGATTTATCTCAGCCCATGTCACATTTAATCATTGCAGGGAACAGCAGGGAACTCTGGAAAAAAATGAAATCACTGAAAGGGTGTGTGCTCTGCCTGTGTAGCTACGATTGTACCTTTCGGAGTGTAAACAGAGGATGTTTGTCATGTACCAGGAACTAATGACATGTGACGTGTCAGAATATATCTCTTACAGGTTAATGCTGGTTTCTTTAGTCTAACTTTTCCTTAGGTTTAAAACTGGAGCGAGAGAGGTGATGAAAGAAACATAGGGGAGACATTATATTTTATAAAAAGAAAAAGGAAAACTACGCTTAGATCGAAAAATGTAATAAAAAAAATAAAAGTACTAAAAAAAGAGAAGCAGCAGCTTATTGTGAGATATACATAAAACAATACATACATAGGAGAAGCTGCACTATGTATACCCAAAAGTAACTAAATCTACATCAAATATACCTCAAAAAATATATCAAAGTCATGTGACCAATATAATAGAGAATATATATAACTAAATATATTCTATAATCATGTGAAAAAATTATATCAAGTAAAAAGTATATATCAAGTGAAAAATATATACCAAAAAGGTTATATATCAAAAATTATAAAAAAAAATTATTATAAGCGAACAAAGCCCTTCAATATAGTCCAAAATATAGTGAATGAAATTATTGAAGAATAAAACACAATTTTTGTCAGATGTATCACTCCAGCACCTTCTGAATAAAACGCTTACCAGAAAGTAAGCCAAACGTGCAATTGGCTTAAACCCAGCCTAGGCCTTTAAATGGGGACATCATAGATGAAACCAGCAAATAAACAAACTAAATCCTTATTGATGGTTAAAATAGCGTAATATTGCCTTAAAAAACTGTAAATAAACATGTGATGTGCGCACTTACAAAATGAAGGACAAAGATGTGCAAAACAGAAAAAGAAAACACCCAGTGATCCAGACGCTAATAATGGAAGTGTCCCAGCACCGCATAGAGGGGCGTCTTACCAGAAGCAAGCCCAAATCAGCACATGTAATCCTGAGTGATACACTTGTCAATTGGAATAAGGGACCAGTCACATCCTCCTTGTATCAGGGCCCCAGCTCCGGAGACATGCAGCTTCCATACAGAACAGCACACCGTTCATTCCCAGCACACTGCACTATATTTTATATTTTAGGCCTTTTGGGCATATTACAAGGTGTCACATACAAGCAGCAGGTTGACTTAATAAAAAGTGAACACCTCATGCTAGGAATTAAAGTTCATAAAAAAAGCTCCCCATTTTTTCCTTATAGTAAAAACAAAAAAAACGATTGTGTTTGTACCTCTGAGAGCAGTCACTATGCTGGAGAAATAAATTCTGTCCGTTTAAAACCACCAATGGCTCCTGCTGCTTCTCGAATGCTGTGTGAAGAGGAAGTAAGGGGAGAATAGATGCAGCCTTGCACAGTGCTGATCTCTTCTCCCCTCTCTTATTATTCACACAGGGGTAGGGGGGTACAGGGAAATTGAAAAAGTTTTTACCTTAAAGTTGTTGTTGTAAACCCTGTTACACCACTTTTACCTACAGGTAAGCCTATAACAAGGCTTACCTGTAGGTACCTTGAATATCTCCTAAACTTGCATAGTTTAGGAGATATTCAGTATATACGCTGCTGTTGACATCATCGGCGCATGCGCACTGAAGAAACAGGCCGCTGGTGCCGTTTCTTCTGGAGTCGTGCCATGACCAGCGGCTCCCACTCGCATGCACGGGAGTGACGTCATGCCGCAAGTAACTCCGTTGGAAAATGTCCACGCTGTACTCAGAGGGCCGGCGCCGATCCAGGGAATTATTCTGAGGTAAGTATTTTCATAATGAGCCTGTATATGATGCATACTAGCTCATTATGCCTTTGTCTTGCGGGGTTTGTTGTTTGTTGTTTTTTTTCCCCGAGATTTACAACCTCTTTAATGCAAACAATGCTTTAAGGTAAAACATGTTTTTAGGTTTAGTAACACTTTAAATGAAATAAAAAAAATCTATGCATATGTAAATTAAGCACTTGATGGAATAAAGGTAGGAACACTCAAAATCCTTTGAAACTGTACAGATGTGACAAATCTTTCATCTCCATCAGACAACTGGGTTCTTTTACAAATATGTTAGTTCATATAAGTGTAGCGCCATAACCCCTGCAGGGCGGCTATGTATTTTCTGGGCTTACCGATTACCTCCTCCTTGTAGCTCGTCGTTTGTTGTCTAGGGGTTCCCAGGTTTAGTACCCAGTAATTTCAGAGACTCAATACTCTAAAGCCCCATACACACGGTCGGACAATCCGCGGACCAGGTCGGTCGGATCCTGTCCGTCATACTTTGTCTGATGTTGGTTTTGCGTACACACGGTCGGACAAAGTTGTCGGAAAATCCGATCATTCTGAACGTGGTGACGTTTGTTGCCTACGACGGGACTACGTAGAGGCTAGTAGCCAATAGCTTTGGTCTTGTAATGTGATGTGAGCATGCGTAGCACTTTGTCCGGTCGGACAACCGTACACACGATCGGATTTGGTGTGATCGGACCGTGTTGTCGGCAAATCTTTCCAGCAGGAGATAAGACTTTGTCCGTCGGACAATCCGACGTACACTGTCCGATGGTGCATACACACGGTCTGATTTTTCAACAACATTGTCCGATCGGACAGAATCCATGAAAAAGTCCGACCGTGTGTATGGGGCTTTAGTTGGGAATAGAGGGCACGGGTGATAAAGCTCAGGCACTTCAGAACTGCTGACATCCAAATAAATGTCTTTCTAGATAGCCCAGAGAGTAGCCACTCACAACTGGACTCCTCACTGTTGGATAAACCCTTGTCTGTAGATCTAGCAGCCAACAAGTGATTCGGAATTCTAGTCTCTGCCACAGACTAGGTTGTGAACTTCAGGTGAACAATGTAAAAGTCTCTGCATCAGACTATATTCTAACTGAAGGATAGGTTTGGGAACTCTCCCTATGGTACCTGGATATTCCAGCCGTTTCGGCGATACCGTAGGAAATGCGGATTCACTAGTGTCCATACATCTCAGCTCCCAGGCTCTTACTGAGCAGCCAGCTTCTTGGCCCTCCTCCGAAGAGTCCTCCCCTGGTCGCTTGTATGAGTTGCTGTGTCTCTTCAATCCTGAGAGAACACAGAGACCCCTCAGAATCCTCCTTCAGTTCCTAGGCCTCGAAGTAGCCGAGGCTCGGGAACGGACGGATCCCCACCCCAGACCATGAGGGCCTCTGGGGCTGGTCAGGGTGACCAGGCTTACGGGGGCAGCAGACACTCCTGGGTCCGGGACCCCTCGCGGGGGAACCAGGAATATAACAGCAAGCCGAACGACCCTGAACAAGTGACTCCAGCATCTTAAATATCCCTTCCTGGAATACACAGCGGGGCCAGACGTGCCCACTGATTGGCTCCGACAAATATTGGTACCTAACACGTCCAACCAGACTGTGTTCTCAGCCTGTCACAGGTGCTCACCTAACCTATGACCAGGCAGAACTCCAGTACAGCCCAGCCAAACTGATGCCAAAGCAAATGACCTAAACAGTTAACCCCCAGAACTCAGTTACAGTTCTGGAAAAACTAAATTTAAAGAATAGCGCACACTTTAGAAAAGTGTCTGCGCTAGATAAGTATCTAAGTATCAAAGAGTCTGGTAATGTAGTAACAAAGACAACTTCCTATAAAAATAGATACAGCAGTGCAAAGATTAATATACTGCAGACACAGGTATCATATATTAGATATTTCATATGTAAATTTAGAAATTACTTGCAGACCAGATCTTAAAAAAAGTTTAATCTGCCACTATACGTGAATATATTCAATGAAATACGTACAGCTGATGTTAAATTCTAATTAACATATTGTAAAACAAGCTCTAAAAGGGTTACTTTGTATTCATATTTTGTTCTGTATTTGGAGGGATTAAACATTTTAGCATGGAAGGTCCCCCATGGTTACAAAAGATTAAATCCAGGTTTGACCTTTATCCTGTTTGCAGGAGAAAGTCCAAATCCGACAAAGTTATGTATTATAAAAAGTTCAGGTGAAATAGTTCACCCAGTTTCAAGTCGGTTAATAAATGTCTGTGGTTCAGAGAGATTTCTGATCCATTACTCAAACAATCACTTATTGTAGAAATGTTAACACCAACACTTGTTTTCTGTGCACCATGAACAACATGTTTGCACTCGGCACTGCTTAGAAGGTTTAGTCTGATCACCAGTTTAATTGCTAAGTAACCTAACTGAAAGATGATAATGAGAAAAAGAAGTCAACTTAGACAGTTTATTAAATTATGAATGTCACGACATATAGAGTAGACAGTAGAGTCTCATAAACATTAAAAAAGCTTACTTGTTTTTGCTTTTTTAGACTGCTGTCTGTTCAGATTTTTCTATTTATTTTTTGTTAAAATGAGAGGCACAATGCAGTAGGTTATCATTTTTATTTGACAGTAATGGCCTCTGGGAGACCATATGTTCATTTTCCAGGACCTTTATTTTGTCCATGCCTGTTAGAAATAGGGTGAGTTATAGGCAGGCCACAGAATAAAATGGAAAATGGTTTGGCAATGTCAGAAAACAACTGTTATGCACCATCAGTCTTGTGGGAAGAGTGGAAAGGCCAAGCTTGATTTTTTTTTTGTTTGCCAGTATACTTGTTTACCAGGTACAGAGCATTGGGTACCCCCATCACATCTTCATGGTAAATAATATTTTCTGCAACCACAAGATGGTGGTGGTCTGACCACCATCTTCTGTCTATGTCTAATAATAAAGTATTTTCAATTATAGATAAAGGGGGCTGTTAATAGGGATGGGCAAGATTTAGTTGTTCGGACATTCGCCGAACAGCCGAACAAATGGGTTCGACCGTTTGTTCCCCCCCCCCCGAACCGACCACAATGCATTGCGGCGCTGAACAGTGCATTGCAAGCCCTGATTGGCTGAAGCAGTGAAAGCTTCAGCCAATCAGGGCACAGAACACTGTCAGTCATGATTGGACACTGTCATCATGACTTTATCCAATCATGGCTCATTCCTGCCCCACAGTATAAAAGGATTCTTTCAATGGCAGCCATTTTCAGTGTGATTTCTGCATGGAGAGAGATATAACAGGGCTCTGTTCAGTGCTATTAGTTAGTTAGTGTGCTATACTGTGCTATTTTGCTTCAATTGTCAGCGTAGAATATTAGTTTAGTGTCAGTCTAGGACTAGTGTGAGTGTAGTGAGGAGGACCATCATTCAGGTTTGCATAGTGTTCAGCTAGAGTAGGGACAGCTCAGATAGTTTCACTGTAGTGTAGTGAGACTGTGTCAGTAATCCTTACATTAGTGTATAGCTAGAGTAGGGACAGTTTAGATAGTGTCAGTGTAGTGATGGTTGAACACTGTCTATTTGATTGCGTTACTGCCAGTTTAACGCCATATAATTCTGTGTGCGTTACTGACAGTTTAACGCCATATAGTTTTGTTTGTTACTGCCAGTTTAATGCCATATAGTTTTGTGTGCATTACTGCCAGTTTAACGCCATTTACTTCTGTGTGCGTTATTGTCAGTTTAACGCCATATAGTTTTGTGTGCATTACTGCCAGTATAGTGCCATATAGTTCTGTGTGAGTTACTGCCAGTTTAGCGTCATATAGTTTTGTGCGTTACTGCCAGTTTAACGCCATTTACTTTTGTGTGGATTACTGCCAGTATATTGCAGTATATTATAGTGTATGCGTGGAATGTGTCTGTGTAGTGTGAGTACTCAAATTAAAGTGCGCCAAACACCTCTTTACATTAATTAAAGCGCATCCACGTACAGATTTCAACTTTCAACTTCTTTACATTTGCTTATTAGGCACCGCCCCCTCCTTCCCAATAATGCCTGGGAGGACAACAAGGAGAGGCAGACGTTCCCATGGCACTGTAAGGGGGCCAGCAACAAATGTGTCCACAGGAAAAGATGGACGTGGTGGTTAGTCCTCAGGCAGGGCATCATTTCCTCTGTTTAGTGAGTTTGCCTGTGCTATCCAGCCACAGCATGCAGAGGAGGTGGTGCACTGGCATTCTAAACCTTCCTCATCCTCCTCATCCTCTGTCACGCAAGCAGAGACAAGTGTGCAGTCCCCTGCATTTGCCAGAGGAGATAAGCTTGCCTCCTTGTCCACATCTATTGCTGCCATATCCCAACATCAGCCATTGAGGAGTCAGCTGAGTAGCTTGACCACAGCGTCAGCCAATTGTGCCTTGATGATCCCCAGCCATTACTGGATTCAGATGTTAGTTCTGAGGTTGAGGATGACAGGAACATGAGCCTAGAGAGAGGGAGGAACACTGGTAGACAAATTGGCATTCATGTTCCCCAAGCCGCAGCATATTGCCAAATTGTCTCCAGTGGTAATGATGAAGATAGAGATGATGATGATGAGGTCACTGATGCGACTTGGGTGCCAGATAGATCAGAGGAGGAAACTGAAGGTGAGGCGACACAACCCCAAGGAGGCCGAAATCAAGAAAGAGTAGAGAGCAGCCACCCTATTCCATTACATTCTGCAGCTGTTATCTCCCGACCCACTCCCCAAATCTCAGCTGTCTGGGCATTTTTTAAGCACATCTGCAGCAGATCGCACTGTTGCTATCTGCAAACTGTGTCTCAGGCACATCAAACATGGCAAAAACACCAACCATATGCATATTATTGCAATTTTTTTTGCCTTCATTAAGAGCACCTCTATAAGGTTTATGCGCCCCCGACACCCAAAGAGTAATTTTTCTGCACCTGTTTGACAGGTGCATATCATTGCAATTTTTTACAGCAAGGCCAATTCTTGCTTTCATCAAGAGTACCTCTATAGGGTTATGGTGGGAAGGCACCACCGACACCCAAAGGCCAATTTTTATGCACCCGTTACAAAAAATCTCTAATCTTGTTCCCAGTGCACTACATTGTGGCCTCATCATACACACTGGCTCCACAGCTGTTTTTTTGGGGCTTTATAAATGCAATTATTGCTGCAGCAGATTCTAGACATGGTACAGATCTGCCACTTTACATGTAGACTAAGGGGACACCCCAGACACTATATTAGAAGTCATTTTTAATTTTTAGGATTTCACTTTAAAAATCTAAAAATCACTGCTCATTTAAAAATGAAGTTTTTCACAAACTTTTTTTTAATTGATACATGTCCCCCAGGGCAGGACTCGGATCCCTATAATCATTGTATGCCCAATTACTTGCATATAAGTCTTCAAAATGGGCACTTTTGATTTTTTTTATGTTCGGGTCCCATTGACTTTAATGGGGTTCGTTATTTGGGTCCGAACTTTCGCGGTGTTCGGAAATTCTGGTGCAAACCGAACAGGGGTCTGTTGGGCCCATCCCTAACTGTTCAATGCTTAACAATCTTCAGTTTGCTATCTTCAATGGGAGAGTTGTGAATTCTAAGCCTAATCCAAATGTAACCACGCTTATATGAACTAATTATCAGAGCAGTATTTCCCTGAAACAAACACTAAAAATAGAACTGAATAATCTGAGGAAAGCCAATTCTGACTTCATATAAAAACTATATTTTTGCTTTCTCCATCATCTCATCATTCACAGTTATAATCTTTTGTATCAATTGCTCCTCCAGCTAGATTGTAATCCTCTAACCCCCTTGTCTTAAATTGTATTGTACAGTACTATCTCCCTTTATTCTGCGAAGCACTGTGCAAATTGGTGGCGGTACATATCCTGTATAATGTTAATATTGTAGCCTGATGTGTGATCCAACGCTGCTAGGCTCTGTGTGTCCAGAGTGGATCAGCTGCGGGCTGTGTATGCTAGCTCACTTTTTCCACCACCACTGTACAGTTGCAGAGTAGGTTGTGTATGCTCAGCTGGCTCCTCCTCCTCCCGCCGGTTGTGCTGCAGGGTGGTTGTGTGTGTGTGCCTAGTCCTCCTCTACCCTCCCTGCCAGAGAGTCTATAGCGGCAGCAACCAGGAGGCAGATAAGGGCTGTGTGTGGTCTGCCTGCCTACTCCTCCATCCTCCTCACTCCTACAGCCGAAAGGGATAGGGGAGGTGTAGTCCTGGCTGAACAATGCTCAATCCAAATTAAAGTGCTGCAGAACTACAGTGCCACAATTCCCAATTCCACAGTAGCCAGAGGAGGAGAACACAGAATTTTTTTTGCAGGCAATTTACCGAGGATCGGGGCAATCTAATGCAGGGAGCGAGAGTGGACAGACCTACTACTGGGTCTGGCGGAGCCTGTAAGAGACTTAGCTTTAGAGATTGTTGCTATTTCCTGAGGAACAGAGCTGAGACACTGAGCCTTGTGAGGACCAGAGCTGAGAGGCTGAGCCTTCTAAGAGATCACAGCTGAGAGACTGAGCCACCAGGACTTGAGTTCAGAGGACAGAAGTCCGCAAAGTGATCTGGACTGGATTTCTGTGTACCAGATGTGGTGAGCTCAGTCATCTGTGGTTATCTCAACACTGACTCAGTTAATAAGGTAGAGACTGCTCCTTAACAGCCCATCTGCCATCCATTGCACATTCTCAAAGAGCCAGCTTCAGGTGCACCACCGTATAGAAGGGCCCCAGCGATAGTCAGCTAATACTAATAATTAGGCGCCAGGTACTTTATAGCCCCATCCAGGGGTGCTCCTTTGTCAGGCACGCATACACCTACTCACTATTTATTATTTATTTATTTCAGGTATACTGTATATATAGCACCAACAATTATGCAGTGCTTTTGGAGCTGTATACGTAGTGTACACAGAAAGATATTTTTGAGGTTAGTTAATGCCAATATGTTTTACCCGGTTTGCATCAGTTAAAGTTTGGTTTAACTTTATTGTAGTTAGTTAATTACCAAATTATAGGCTAGTGTTCACCTTAACCAGTACAGCTTCTTTAAACATGTTCAGTTGTCTGTTTACTCATTCCTGTATTGTTTAACTGCCTTGCTATAATACATCTATGAAATTTAGCATTCAGTTACTTGTGTCCTATTTTCTGTGTACTGTGATAGAGTGGTAGCATACCAACGCTTAAGTTGCACAAGTGTGAGTGGCCTTCAACCTATAACCAGGTGTGTCAGTGGGGACCCAGCCGCTTAACCACTTCAATACCAGGCACTTAGACACCTTCCCGCCCAAGCCAATTTTCAGCTTTCAGCACTGTCGCAATTTGAATGACAATTGTGTGGTCACGCTACACTGTACCCAAACAAATTTTTTATCATTTTGTTCCAACAAATAGAGCTTTCTTTTGGTGGTATTTGATCACCTCTGCGATTTTTATTTTTTGCGCAACAAACAAAAAAAGACAGAAAATTTTGCAAAAAAACAAGTTTTTCTTTGTCACTGTTAATTTTTTTTGTAAATAAGTGCGTTTTCTTCTTCAATGACGGGCACTGATAAGGCGGCACTAATGGGCACTGATAATGGGCACTGATAATGGGCACTAATGGGCACTGATGATGGGCACTGATAGGCGGCACTGATGGGCACTGATAGGTGGCACTGATGGGCATTGATAGGTGGCACTGGTATGCGGCACTGATGGGCACTCAGGTGGCACTGATGGGCACTCAGGTGGCACTGATGGGCACTCATAGGCGGCACTGATGGGCACTCATAGGCGGCACTGACGGGTACTTATGGGTGGCACTGATGCACACATATAGGTGGCACTGATAGGTGGCATGGATGGGCACTGATAGGTGGGCATGGGTGGGCACAGATGGGCACTGATAGGTGGCACTGATGGACGCTGATGAGTGGCACTGATGACACTGATGGGTGGCATTGCTGGGCATCCCTTTTTTACACATTTTTTTAAAATAAATATGATGTGCCAATCAGTGCCCATCTGTGGGCACTGATTGGCATATTTTTTGCATTTTTTTTAACATGTGGATGGCCATGGGGGTGTACCTGGCCATCCACATGTTGGGGGCTTCCCTGGTGGTCCTGGGGGCTTCCCTGGTGGTCCTGGGGGCTTCCCTAGTGGTCTAGTGTGGGCATCTGAGGGGGGGCTGCGCTGATAAACAATCAGCGCATACCCCCCCTGTCAGGAGAGCCGCTGATCGGCTCTCCTCTACTCGCGTCTATCAGACGCGAGTGAGGAAAAGCCGATCAACGGCTCTTCCTGTGTACATCGTGATCAGCCGTGATTGGACACGTCTGATCACGTGGTAAAGAGCCTCCGCCGGAGGCTCTTTACCGAGATCAGTGTAGCGGTGTGTCAGACTGACACACCGCTCCACCGATCGCCGCGATGCGCGCCCCCACGGGCGCGCGGCGGCTGTTATCCTGAAGGACGTCATATGACGCCCAGTCAGGATAACGAAACCACTTCCCGGACGTCAATATGCTATTGACCGGGCGGGAAGTGGTTAAAGAGTCATGGCAAAACAGAGAACCCATCATCTCAAACAGCTCCTGCAGGGTTAAGCGCTACAATATTAATAATTTCCTACCTAACTGGATATATTTGGTAAATCTAAAGAAGGCTGCACAATCATACTGTAATGTGTGTAGTCAATTTTAGACAGTAGAGT